>CM021101.1:824440093-825116525 GCA_007115665.2 Sequoiadendron giganteum
AAAAGGATCAACCTAAAGAGGTATGTGTTTATTTTATTTTGTGTTTGGTAAATATGTTCCTATTACCAATAATCGTATGCTAACTTGGATCAATTTTATGTTTTTGTTCACATATATAGATTGGCATTTCAAATGTTGGTTTGGTATATTCTAGGACTCCTGACCCTTTGAAGAGACGTATATTTCAGGTAATCAAGATTTCAATTTTAGAGTTCAATTAAAATTCAATGTATATTGATTTTAATGTTAATTATTCGATTTTAAATTATATAGTATAACTAATCCCAATTGTGGTTTGAATTTTTCTTGTCCAAATACCTCTCAGAGCCAACAAGCGCTTCCAAAGAGGCTCCATTATTATTATCCACCACCAGGTTTAGGGACAGAGAGACAGATATCTTGGCAATGTAACTTTGAATATGCCATTGAGATGGCATATTACATTTTGTAAACCTTGTTTGAATTCATGTCATCATGCCACGCTTTTTGTATATGGATATACACTGATTTCATTGGATAATTTGATATATAGTAGCTGATAATAAAATTTAATTTGTTCCCTTCATGCATGATTAAAATCTTTGAAAATTTTATCTTGAGCAATGGTTAAATATCAATGTACAATAGCATAAAAAATAATGGTTATATTATGTAGTTTATATTTATATCACTGATTACATTGCATTACATATCTTTCAAACTCAAATCATTAGTTCACATTGCATAACTAAAAACTATGAGCAGTTGTCAATTGCATTTGTTTGTCATTGAATTCTATGAGACCACATTTCTTTGAAGTTTTTTTTCAAATTGTCCACTGCCTTGTCTATGCTACCATATCTTTCATACATGATAGCGATCAAATTAAGTTGTAATAAATTAAATGATAGCCTATGGCTATTTAATTTATACTCATTTTATTTAAATGGGTGAGGCCGACCTTCCTTGATATTATTTTGTAATTTATTATTTTCAAGAGAGGCCGACCTCCTTGAAGAGTCACCTTATTTTGTATAAATACAAGGTGATGTTTTTTCATTTCCTCAATCAAGTTCATTCAACATAATTCACATTCCAAGCAAAAGATTGCACTTGAGCAACATCGCTTCATCTTGCAGCAACAAGCCGATTTCAAGGAGAAGCATATTCAATTATATCTTTGCATCCAGGAGAGGTGTTATTATTCATTGTATCAAATTCAGCCATGAGCTGGGCCTGAGTTGTAAGCATATTTTTTGTTGTGTTTATTGTCGTATGTGTTGCATTTTTTGAGTGATTTCAGTTGTATTATCTGATCATTAAAACACTAACATGGTATCAAAGCGGGTTTGAAAAAGATCATGTTGGGACCAGTTATTACAGTGATACCTCTATTCCCTTTTTTTTTGTCTATCTCTATCTTAGTCAAGATGGTGAATGGTCTTAAAATTGAGGACAGACTCGAAGGAGCATCAAAATTCACTTCATGGAGATTCAGAATTATGCTCACTTTGGAGGAAAACCAATTGGTTGAGTGTGGAGAGAAAAATTTTTGAACCTACGGATGAAGAAGAGAAAGTTCAATGGAGGAAGAAATGTATCAAGGCGAAGAAGATGTTAGTTGATTCTGTGAAGGACCATATTGTTCCTATCATCTCTAAGTTGAAGACAATGAGAGAAATGCTTAAGAATTTGGAGGAGATGTATGAGATCAACAACGCAAGTTGTGCTCTAGCCTTGAAGTAACAACTTCATCATGTTAAGATGGTGAAAGGAGAATTTTTCATCACCTACTTCATGAAGATTTCTAGAGTGGTCAACTCTCTACCATTGGTCATATTGTTGATGACAAGATTTGACCATGTTGGCTCTTAATGGTCTTCCTTCATCTTGGGAGTCTCACATTCAAGGAATCATCTTTTCTCAAAGTTAGTCAACTTGGATTTAACATTGGTAGCTCCGCAAACCTATTCAGAATAGAGTGATCTGAAGAGGACATCCCTAAATCTCTACAGAGGTGTAAAGTTGCAAAGTGGTGCAAATTTCATTTTCAAACTCGTACGACCAAACAGACTATTCCAACATATCTGTATGGGTACATTTACGCTAGGTATGGTCCTCTTTTGCACCCAAATACGCCGAATCACTCCGAGTTGCATTGAACTGACAAATTTCCCTTAAGAGTCCAAAGTGCTAAAAGGTAGCAATCTTGACGGACTATTCCTCGAAAACCATGATTCTTATAGATTCTTTTTCTAATGATATAGGATCATGTTGGGACCATATACAATAACCTCTCTCGGTTTTTTCTATCTCAAAGTTGTTTTTCCATGGTGATGAGTTTTCAGTTGAGGGAAAAGTTGTCAAATGCAAACAGTGTAAAGTTGCAAAGTGGTGCAACTTTCATACTCAAACTCGTACGACCAAACGAACTGTTCCAACATGTCTGGATGGGTACATTTATGCTAGGTATGGTCCTCTTTTGCACCCAAATACGCCGAATCACTCTGAGCTGCACTGGACCAACAATTTCCCTTAAGAGTCCAAAGTGCTAAAAGGCAGCAATCTTTGACGGACTATTCCTCGGAAACCATGATGCTTACAAAATCTTCATTTGATGATATGGGATCGTGTTGGGACCATCTACAATAACCTCTCTTAGTTTTGGCTATCTCAAAAAAAATTTCCTGTGGTGATGATTTTTCAGTTGAGGGAAAAGTTGCCAAATGCAAGCAGTGTAAAGTTGCAAAGTGGTGAAACTTTCATACTCAAACTTGTATGACCAAATAGACTATTCCAACACGTCTAGATGGGTATTTTTATGCTAGGTATGGTCCTCTTTTGCACCCAAATATGCCGAATCACTTTGAGCTGCATTGGACCAACGATTTCCCTTAAGAGTGTAAAGTGCTAAAAGGCAGCAATCTTTGATGGACTATTGTTTGGAAACCATGATGCTTATAGACTCTTCATCTGATGATATGGGATTGTGTTGGAACTATCTACAATAACCTCTCTCGGTTTTGGCTATATCGAAGGCGTTTTCCTGTGGTGATGAGTTTTTAGTTGAGGGAAAAGTTGCCAAATGCAAGCAGTGTAAAGTTGCAAAGTGGTGCAAATTTCATACTCAAACTCGTACGACCAAACAGACTGTTCCAACACGTCTGTATGGGTATTTTTATGCTAGTTATGGTCCTCTTTTGAACCCAAATATGTTGAATCACTCTGAGCTGCATTGGACTGATGATTTCCCTTAAGAGTCCAAAGTGTTAAAAGGCAGTAATCTTTGATGGACTATTCCTCAGAAATCGTGATTCTTACAAAATCTTTGTCTGATGATATGGGATCATGTTGGGACCATCTACAATAACCTCTGTCGATTTTGGCTATCTCAAAGGCGTTTTCCCGTGGTGATGAGTTTTCAGTTGAGGGAAAAGTTGCTAAATGCAAGCAGTGTAAAGTTGTATAGTGGTGCAACTTTCATATTCAAACTCATAGATCAAACAGACTATTCCAACACATCTAAATGGGTACATTTACGCTATGTATGGTACTCTTTTGCATCCAAATATGCCGAATCACTCCGAGCAGCATTGGACCGACAATTTTCCTTAAGAGTCCAAGGTGCTAGAAGGCAGCAATCTTTGACAGACTATTCCTTAGAAACCGTGATTCTTACAGACTCTTTGTTTGATGATATGGCATCATGTTGGGACCATCTACAATAACCTCTCTCGGTTTTGACTATCTCGAAGGTGTTTTCTTGTGGTGATGAGTTTTCAGTTGAGGGAAAAGTTGCCAGATGCAAGCAGTGTAAAGTTGCAAAGCGGTGCAACTTTCATACTTGAACTCGTACGACCAAAAAAACTATTTCAACACATCTGGATGGGTACGTTTACACTAGGTATGGTCCTTTTTTGCAGCCAAATACGTCGAATCACTCCAAGCTGCATTGGACCAATGATTTCCCTTAAGAGTCCAAAGTGCTAATGTCAATGAAATGTGGGGGAAAAAAGATTTAAGGTTGGATCAAGATTCTACAAGTCCCAGCTCTTGAATTAGAAAACTCTTACCCAGTCAACTTGAATCAATTACATGGGAAATCAAATTCACATGAAATTTTTACTTTTTTGTTTTTCAAAAAAGTGGCAAGCTACTATAATTTGTTATATATAAATAGGATATATTACAAAATCTGGTTCAAACCAGCATACCGATAGGAAAGAACCAGGAAGAAAACCTTCGATTGTAGCTCGATTAAGTACACAAATATTTTTACATTTTAAACATACCCTTTATACAATGCCAAACATTTGACCCGTATTTCAAAAACCATCACTGGATATAGATTATGCCTATACACAATTATGACATTTTTACATTGTTTCACATTTCAAAATTTGCCTATTTGAGGCACTCAGGGCTTTGTCTTCCACAAGATTAGTATGTTGGCATTTTGGAGTGGCAAACACCTATACAAACCATCAAGGTAGCAATTAAACTACATACAATAGAAAATATGCTTAGAATAACCAGTGTACATTATTCTAATTTTTCACATACCTCTCTGAAAGGATCGAAGATGCCTATTGTTGTAGCAGGTCCATGATCAATCGTGTCAAGAATATCACAAAAAATTTCAAATGATAAATCTATATTGTCACAACAAAAGAGATGCTTAGACTAATAAATCTATATTAATCTAAACAACCTGAATGATGATGAATTGGTAATGCAAACTATAAAAGATGCTTTGAATAACCAATCTATATTATTGTAATCTATCACATACCTCTTTGAAAGGATTAGAGTTGACTATTGTTGTAGCAGGTCCATGATCAATTGTGCCAAGAATATCGCAAAATTTGTCAAATGATAAATCTATATTGTCACAACAAAAAAGATGCTTAAAAATTGTACCTTCCATTCTTGAATATACTATTCAAGTGTGCCTGAAGGGTCATCTCTTTGCTTAAGAGTATCCAATATTTCTTCATGATCAACATTACTAAGTGTCCATAGTTTTTTTGTCTTTGGTTTGGCATGATGCTTCAACAACTTAACATTTGTTTCTATAACAAGGTGTGAATACATGAGAATGGTTTTTTGTTTCTCGTAGTCTTCAAATGCGGGTATACCATTCTTTCTAATCATGTATGTTTGCAACCAAGTTCCTGCAACCACAATTGAACCTATAGGATACACGAACCCATCATCATCTTCCATTGATTGTGTTAGCTTGTGTTTTACCCATACACATCGAGCCAACCAATATTCTGATCTCTCTTCATTCCCCTACGGTGCAATAACTACAAAAACATGTCCTAGATGTAGTAGATCTGAAAGCCGGTCATAATCAAGTGAACTTTCCATTGTGTAATTTGTCATGGATATAGTTTGAGATAAAAGAGTTAGATACTATGTGTGTGTTAGAGAATGTGGACTAATTAAATAGAAAATTAACACACCAAGGAGACATTATATTAAAGAAAACTAATCTAGAAAGTATAAACGCAAACTCTAAAACAACAGCTTCTTCAAATTCATCCCATTGTCCTCTATCTCTTAGGAATTTGATTAAAGATGCTGGTTCTCAGTTGTGCAAATAACAGATTTGTTGAAATGATCACTTAAGAGAATGAGATTTAATGAAAGTGCATATGCATGACTAAAAAATTAAGCTATGAAATTGAAATGCTATGATGCTAAAATGCTTGATAAAACTAAAATGCGGCTATAATAACTACGTATGAAAATCTAAAATTCGAGGTCCTTTTCAACTCACAAGAGGTTTGTATTTATAGATTTTTGAAGACAAGAATCCCATTAGCTAGGATCAACGGTTGAGTTCAAAACCTGTTAAGATGAATGGTGAGAGATTGAGAATTTGAAAAGAAGATGGAATTTTAAGAGACAGATGGAAAATGAAGAGACAAATGAAAGATATGTCCATAATTAAAAATAGGTAATATTTAATTATGTGTGAGAAATGAAAAGATTTTAATTAAATATTGAAAATATTTAATTATGTGAGAAGAGTGAAAAGCTTTTAATTAAATATTGAAAATATTTAATTATGTGAGAAGAGTGAAGAATTTAAAAAGTGTTTTAATTAAATATTGAAAATATTTAATTAAATGTGAAATGAAGAATATTATTTAAATTTAGAATTTAAACTTGTGATAATTAATATAAATAAATTGTAAAATCTATTTAATTAATTAAGAGGAAGATAGCATTAATTAAATAAACTTATTTATTTAATTAAACTAGAAGAATTGGAAAAATGAACAATATAAAAAAATAATTAAATTTATTTATATGTAGATGACTTAAGAATATTAATTAAATAATTCATATTTAATTAATTAATAGGTTTGGTTAACCATGACCATTTTTAGATGTGTACATTTTGCTCCTCTTTGAAGTGATGTGTTTTACGCATTGCTTCAAAGAATTTTGCCCTAGATTTTTAAAAATTACCAATGCTATATGCCCCCTCGAGAGATAAATCTCATGATAAAAGAATCGGCATGATTTTTTGAGGAGAAATCGTGATTTAGCTCTCGAAATAGTGCTTTGCCTTAGCAAAAATTTGAATATTTGCACACTTTTACCCCTTTAAAAGGTGAAAAGGGTGAAAAGTCATTGTCATTTGAACAGTAACCTTTGGTAAATTTCAAAGCTCTGAGAGAGATATTCATGATGTTGATCCATTATGAGCACCACAAATTCGAGCGAGCCCGCCAGTATCAGAGACCAGCTGCGTACGGACCTCCGGTAAGTCGTCTTGATCCTCTTCATAAATTTTTTTGATGATTTTACGCAATTTTTTGCAATTTTTAAAGTTTTAGCATTCTGGTTTCATGCATATGTGTCATAGTTTAGCACATACGGGTGATCCCACAATAATGGGTTACACTTTTTGGCCAAACTTGACACTGAAATCAACATTTTTCACTAGATCTTCACTTTCGTATGCCTATAGAAGCTAAACCATTAAGAATTTGAAGATGAAGCAAACTAGTGATTTGTGATATTTTGTGTTGAGAATCTAATTATATTTTTTAAAAAAATTAAAAAATAAATTGTGAATTATTTTATGTAGTTTTTATTAACTTATTTTTTTTACTAAACATCGTTTTCCAAAACTGATGCTTACTTTCAGCTGCATAACTTTTTTTATAGAAAGCATACAATTCTAATTTTTTAAATAAAATGTTTTCACACCATTATCTAGGGGATGGATATTTTTTCATAATTTTTTATTGCATATATATATTTTAAGTAATTTTCTAATTCAGAGTAATTATAATTTGGATATATTATACTTTCAGTTGCATAACTTTTTTTGTATTCATTTGAATTAACTTATTCTTTTTTTGTTGGAATAAGGATATCAATAGCTAGTGTACATGGATTTTTAAGAATCTTTTTTCTCTCTTTTCCTATTTTTCCGCATGTGTGAAATAAAGACCTCGATGTTCATTGAAAAACCTACATTCACAAGAAATAAAAATTAAATATAATAATAAAATTAAATATATTTAAAATTATACTTTTTGGGAAGCTTATAATAAGGAATACATGTATACAAAAAAATAATTTTAAATAAATTAATTTGATCCCCTAAAAGGTAAATCAAAAGTGGTTTTTTATTAGCATTTTGATAAGTGTAGAGGAGACTCCATTATAGGTATGGTTTAAAACTAGCGGCTTTCTATCCAAAGGGGTTTGATATAAGTGGGTTTGATCAAACCCTCTTCAATTAAAACCCTTAAAATGGAACTTTTTTAAGGCTTAAATCATTATATTTTCTAAAAATATGTGATTTCAGCAAAAATCAGGATGTCCCAAAAAATGTAACCCATTATTGTGGCAGCACCCATATGGTAGATAAAGTCGCGCATCCAAGGTAGTGCATAGATGTGAAACAGTCACGCATAGAGTAGAATGATGTATAGGGTATCTATAATAATGCATACAGAAATGTTGCTCGTGTAGGATGCTAGATTGGCGCATAGGGTGAAATAGCGCATAGGATGATTGTTATAGTGCATTTGCATGATAGAATAGCGCATAGAAAGTCTGTCTTGGTGCATACAGTAGATAGAGTCGCGCATTGACAAAGTTGTGCATGGCAACTTTGCTTTAGTGCACTCAGGGTTAAAGTTGCGCATACAGGGTTTAGCACATTGATGGCCTGTTTTGGCGCATCCAGGGATTTTTCTCGAATTTGAATTTTTGAATTTTTTTTTGATAAAGTGTTTGATGAGTGTTGCTAGATTAGACAACTGATTTTATGCTTTTGAATACATCAATGATAGAGTAGCTTGATTTGATAAATTTGTCTTTGTGCTTGAAGAACAAATAGGTCTGATAAATTTGCTTCCATGCGATATGAAAACAAATAGTAATGATAGATTTGCTTTCCCGATTGAAAGTCAAATAGATAGATATTGAGTCATGTTGACTGTTAAATTTTTTTCCATGCAATATGAAAAACAAATAGAAATGACTGATAAATTTTATTCCATGCGATATGTAAAGGAAATAGAAATTGATTTGATAAATTTGCTTCCATGCGATATGTAAAAAAAATAGAATTTGATTAAACTTGCTTGATGCATTGATTGATTGATGATATCCATTGCTGATTGATTTGTATGATTGCTTGATGATGTTGTAAAGGAGGAATTTAACCTCCTCCAGATCAGAGACAAATTTCCTCAGATGTGGAGATGATTCCTCGATTGTCCTATGAGGATTTAGGAGTTATAGATCAGTGTGGTTTGAGAGCTCTATTGAGTATCCCACAGTATCGGGTCAACAGAGCATTGTTGACTGCACTAACTGAGAGGTGGCTCAACGAGAATAACACCTTTCATTTTTCGATAGGAGAGATCATAGTGATACCAGAGGATGTATACAGGATTCTAGGTATTCCTATAGTTAGAGAGCTTGTGATCTATGATCACAAGGAGATCGGAGGGACTGATGCTTTGAGACGAGTCTTCTAGGATCCTCATGTCTCTGGATATGAGCTTTCCTGGAAGGAGATGGTGGAGAAATATGCCCCATTGTCTTCAGTTTTAGCAGGTATGATTGATGGTTTCCTTTGTCCTGATCATAGGGAAAAGGGACTATCAGTTGGTTGGGGCAGGACTCTGGAGGATATGCTTCTCCATGGGACCAAATATGCATGGGGTTCATGTATGCTTGTCCATCTGTACCACGATCTTCATTAGGTCGTGTATATATATGGGAAGAGTCTCTCTTGCAGAGTTACTCTGCTACAGATATTCGCATGGGACCATTTTTCCATCATGCATCCCATTGTTCGGAGGGATTGTCCTCTTGGGTTCCCATACGTCTATGCATACACAGGGCCGCTTGTGCAGCCGAGGCTGGGCAAGTTGGCATATTGGCGGTGCGTGTTAGATGATTTGGACACAGTTATCTAGAGACCGTATGTAGATTCTGATCCATGGGAGATAGATGATATAGAGCTGCCATATGTTATGAGATCCAGATATCTGATTGGGCGGACCCCTTATATTATTGAGTGGTTTCTGGTGATGAGAGTCTTGAGACAGCTTGGGCTAGTTTAGATGATGCCGCAGGGTGTGGCACATTATGCCAGACGCTGAGAGGATGTACCAGAGCGGGGTCCTGTTATTACCATTGAGGCGGCTCGAGCAGAGTATTTTGAGTTACAACCAGCTCAGTGGGCCATGCATCCAGAAGTTATAGATGTAGGGATGACAGATGATTACGCTGCATTCTTTCACACACATCTCTTCCCGTGGTTTACCAGTCCAAAGGAGCCTGCCCCATTGATGGGAGGACCAATGATTCAACGAGGGCGAGGGCAGGCATAGGTAGCAGTAGGGTAGCTAGCAAGAGAGGCTCCGGTAGGAGCAGAGGATGTTCCGACCATGGACATTGATGAGGGGGGAGATGAGGAGGATGATTCGGGCAGCGAGGAGGATAGCAATGATGATAGCGGAGGTGACGGAGGTGGTGGGGGTGGAGGATAGAGATATTTCTTTGATGTGCCCTTCAAGACAAGGCCACGGACCTCGAGAGTAGTGGACCAGCCAAGTACTTTAGCTCCACAGATTGTCATCAGGGCTCCCTCACAGGGATAGATGGACGCTTTGTAGGCAGAGGTTCAGACTTTGCAGAGTCAGTTAGCCTAGGCTCAGGGGATGATTAGTCAGCTGCAGGCCCAGATTGCACAGCCACCACTTCCTGATCCACAGATAGCGCAACTTATGGCCGAGAGGGACAGCTTCAGAGAGAGATGTGCACAGGCTGAGGGGGTAGCCGAGAGACTTCTCAGGTCAGTGGAGAGCACCTCGATTGGAGAGGTTTTTGCAGAGGGACTAGAGATTGCTCGGGAGGCCGAGTATTATCAGATGAGATACTTCGAGGCAGTGCCACCTGAGAGGAGGATTGCCTTCACATAGTCGGGTACTCGGTCTCAAACCCATTCTCGCAGCCATTCTAGGAGTGCTACCAGGAGTGTGGGTCAGCCAGCTAGACAAGAGATCAGAGCTTCTGGGAGCAGAGATCCATCAAGACCTACTACCTTAGGAGACAGCAGTAGCCATGTGCCCTGGCCAGATGCTCCTCAATGATGGACATGTTGTACACATTTATGCCATTGTATTTGATATATTTTTTTTTGAAACATTTGATATCCTCATATTTCTGGACATTTGTTTTGATGAGATTTATGAGATGCAGTGGTGATTTGATTATGTATGTGTTATGGATGATTTATGCTCATGTGATGGATGCTTGTTTATTTCTATATGGTATGTTATGTATGAGTTTTGCGATGTATGATGATGCAAATGATTATGTAAATGATTTTCTTTCTTTTTATGTCATGTATGATAATGGAGGATGTAAGATGTAATGAAATGATTCTAATGATGATGATGTATGATGTAATTTTGATAAATGATATTTTATAATAAATGCAGGATGTAAGATGTAATGAAATGATTTTAATGATGTGAAAATGATATGACGTAATGATGGAAATGGATAAATGATGTGATTTCTTAATGATATGACATGGATAATGATGTACTATGATGATAATGATAATGCCATAATTGGTGAACTAATAATGCATGATGCAATGGAAATGAACATGATATCCTAAATAATGAATGTAAAATAAATGGAATGGATGCAACCTTACTATGTATGTGATGTGATGTGTATGCAAGCGAAAATATTAATTTGATGAAGTGATAATATGAGATGAATTATGAATGAATTATGCAATTAATATGAATATGATGAACTAATAATAATGATGTAAAATGTGAATGCATGAATAATGATAATGAATGATGGTGAAATGATGTGAATGATAATGAAAATGAGATGCAACAAATGTCCAGTCATACTCAACTGTTGTCTAAAAAGATATTCAAGAATGTGGCCAACCCTCAAAAATCTATTTAAAAAGCCCTTGAAATGCAAATGAACTATGCAGTCCTAAAAAGTAATAATGAATTATGCAATCCTAAATGAACCATTCTCCTTATTGTCACTTCATACTGTGCTTGATTTTCATCATTGAGCCTTTTGATATGTTGAAAGTTAGTACAAGCATCAAAGGGTATGTTAGCACCAATGATGACCTGAGTACTGCTTTCATAATGTTTGATGTAGCAAGTTAATACAAGCATCGAGGTATAATTGAACCAAGATGACCTAAGTGTTGTTTGCATAAACAGACAAAAGTCAACCATTTTCCTATGCAAATTCCGAAATGTCATCAATGATACATTGTAGAGCATGTCCCATGAAAAATTTGCACAATACTAATGATTAGCTTACAGACAACAAGCAAAGAAAAATCATACTTCTTCCTTGTGATTCTAGTTCAGTACATCATTGAACCACTCCAAAGATATGATGTCATCAAATATCAAAACAACAATTGCAACTGATTTGCGTTAAGTTTATCATTCATTTTATTCAGATTAAGATCATCCAATTTTTTTTAAACATCTGACAAAATAGTCATGTAAGCTCACTTTAATTGGACAAGACTGTTGTTTTCGACATTCTGATTCTAGACACATGTTGTCGCTTTTCCTGCTAGAAAAGCTCCAAGAAGCGAACTCCCCCCCCCTAGTGACCTTGTACTCTGACTCCTGCTAGACACAAATACTGCTAAGGATAACCCTCAAATCATTAAGCCATGATGAGATCCTTGTCGTTTCAAGGAGATGATGCGATGCGAATGCAATGATGATGTTGATGAAAAGATGGATATGCAGAATGAATCCTAATAGATGAGAGAGCCAAATAAAATCACAAATAATGGTTGTTTGCCAGGTTTTCACCGTTTGTTTTTATTGCACTTTTTCCTGATTTTACTATTTTTTTGCTATTACCAAGACTCCTGTTTGCTAGGTTTTCATCAAGGCAATGTTTTTTTTTTTTTTTTAGGACTTTTTATACTGTTTTTGATATTTTCTCAAGCGTAGAACTTCTTCAAATGAATTTTGTTGGTTGTATCTTCAAACAAGTCTCCTTCTGCTGTTGACAACTATTATGCCCCCGATCTGTATGCTACAACGATAACGAAAGGGCCCAGCCAATTAGGTTCAAACTTGCCTTTCTTTTCCTGATCTTGTTGATTTCGAGGGTTTTCTTTGAGAACCAAGTCACCCACTTGAAAATTTCATGGTTTGACTCTGTGATTGTAGCTACAGGACATAACTTGTTGATATCCCTTCAGGTGATTAACTACAGTTTGACGTTGTTCATCAAGCAGTTCTAGCTCTTACAATCTTGATACTCGATAGTCTTCATCATTGATTAACCCTTTGATTGATACTCGAAGTGAAGGAATCTCAACTTCTAGTTGTAGAATAGCTTCTGCTCCATAAACCAAAGCATAAGGAGTAGCTCTTGTCGGTGTGTGAATACTTGTTCTGTATGCCCATAATGTTGGATTCAATTGGACATGCCAATCACGACCGGCTTCATTCACTGCTTTCTTCAAAATCTTGAGAATTGTTTTATTTGAAGCTTCCGCTTGACCATTCCCTTGTGGATAGTAAGGTGTAGAGAACCTGTGTTGGATGAGAAATCTTTCACATAGTTCATCTACATCCTGATTTTTAAAGGGTCTTCCATTGTTTGTAATAATGGAGTTGGGAATACCATATCGGCAGATGATATAGTTCAAAATGAATGAAGAAATTTGTTTTCCATTAACAGTTGTCAGGGGAATGGCTTCAATCCACTTAGTGAAATACTCGGTGGCTGTAATGATAAATTTATGTCCATTTGAAGATGATGGGTGTATCTTGCCAACCAAGTCCAATCCCCACTGAGCGAAAGGCCATGTTGTGGTGAAGGGTTGTAATTCCTGAGCAGGAGCATGAATGAGATTCCCATGGATCTGAAATTTTGCACATTTCTTCACAAAGATGAATGATTCCTTCTCCATGGCTGGCCAGTAATAACCCAATCGAACAAGTTTATTTGCTAAGGTTAGTGCACTTGAGTGTGTCCCACAAATTCCACCATGTACTTCTTGTAAGGCCTTTTCAGATTCATCACATTTGAGACATCTAAGGAGAGTACCATCCAGACCACACCGATATAAGATGTCATCAATTAAGGTGTAATGGGATGATTGATGAATGAAATTTCTTTTCTAATTCCTAGACAAGTTTAAGGGTAAAATAGTATCCTTTAGGTAAGTGTAAATTTGGCTATATAAGTTAGAATCAGAACTAGTTAAGTGGTAGATGACTTGAGTTTCAGGATTGTCATGGGTGAGAGAAAACAATTGTTCCACCAGGAAACCATATCGTGTTTGATTTTCTGTTAATTGAAGTAGATAGGCAATTGTAGCCATAACATCTGCTGCTTTATTATCAATACGTGGAATCTGTATGAACTTGATATTAACAAAGTATTTCTTTAAGTCGTCCACCATTCTTTTGTAAGGTATCAACTTGTCATCTTTAGTGTGATATTCGTCATTGATTTGATTTATAACAAGTTGTGAATCACCAAAAACCTAAAGTTCAGTGATTTTCTAGTCTACTGTAATCTTCATGCCAATTACTAATGCCTCATATTCAGCTATGTTGTTGGTGCATGGAAACACTAGCTGATAAGATTTTGGAATGGTATGTCCTTGAGGTGTAATAAAAAGAATCCTTGCTCCTAAACCATGTTGAGTGTAAGAACCATCAAAGTAGAGTGCCCATGATTGTTGGATAACTATTGTGAATACATCAGCATCAGGAAAATCAACTTGTATTAGGTGTTCTATCGGTATTGGTGCTTCCGCTAGTTGATCCACAATTGCCTGTCCCTTTATAGATTTGCGATCCACATAATGAATGTCAAATTCACTCAGGATCATGACCCATTTAGCCAACCTGCTAGTTAAGGTTGCCTTACTTAGAAGATATTTGAGTGGGTCAATCTTAGCCACTAGCTTTATTGTATGTGTTAACATGTAGTGTCATAACTTTTGAGAAGTGAATACTAGTACTAAGCAAGCTTTTTCAATGAAGGTACTGTAGAAACCGAAAATTGGTCTAAGCCTGCGAGTACATATTCGACATAATTTTCTATAGTCCATGGTCATGATTAAATAATGTCAATTATTTAATTACCCTTTCTAACACATATTTCCTCTATTAATTAAATACCCCTTTTTAATTTAATTCATTATTAATCTTTATTCAACTTGATTAATTAAATGAATCATATTTATTTAATTATGTCGCTAACTTATTAAATCCTCTATCAATTAAATAATTTATTATTTAATTACCCCCTTTATCATAATTTTCAACTATAATTAAATATCTTTATTTAATTATTCATTTAATTCCCTTTTCAACTATAATTAAATATTTATTATTTAATTATTCAATTCTACCCTTTTCGAAAGTCAAATTAAATAAATTATCTTTATTTATTTAATTAAAGTCTCCTATTTTCGAATGTTGAATTAAATTAACATTTAATTCATATTTAATTCATTTATGTCATGTTCCTCTATCAATTAGTTATCGAATCATTCACTCACCTTCTAACTTGAGACCTATTTTTAGCTCTCCAGTTATCTCTGAATTCAACACCAGTTTATCTCTACGAGAAGACTCTCCGTCACAACTAGTCAATTAACTACTTTTAACTCATATGCATGTATGCGTTTATTAATTAAATATCTTTATTTAATTAATTAACTCAAGTTTGCATTCGAATGCATTATTCTTCAACTTCTAACTTTGACTTTTGCATACAAAGTCTATTTTTGGAGATTAAGGTGTTGAACTTGTGTTCTAACTCATGTTCTAACTTAGTCTCTATCTCCAGTCTTTCCTGAACTCATGTTCTAACTCACGTTCTATCTGACACAGAACTCACATCGCATGGCATTCATCAATCTCGTTCGTTGATCTCTCTTTCAATCTGAGCCGATCGTTTGAAAACACAAAATCTATAAAATGGCCTGTCATTATCATTATTCCTTCTCTCCTGAAATCATACACTTTTGAGAAGAGAAACTATTCTTCGATATTTTGCTTAGGCACTCGACACAGCTATACTTGCATTCAAACATAGAAATCTGAGGGCAAGAATACTAAGAAGGCAAAATGGAGAAGAGCAATGGAGATAATTCAAAGGGATGAATGCATATTCGGTGAGATCAATTCAGTTTGTTTAGTTTTTATCATGTTTTCATATTCGTTCTTTATTGTTTGATTTTTAGATTAGTTTTGATTTAGATTAGGATTAACAATTGTTCATTCTAGTTGCAAAACTTATCAAGAATATTTATTCTAATGTTACAGGTATAATTCAGCACATGACTTTTCAATGTTCGACTGATGTAATAAATTGCTCGCTCTTTTCTTGAGTTGTCTTCATGTGCCAATAATGCTCCTAAAGATACTTCTGTGGTGGCAATATATAAAATGAGAGGTGCTCCTTGTACTGGTGAAATCAATACTGGTGGATTCATGAGATACTGCTTTATCTGATCAAATGTTGCTTCACATTTGTCCTCCCATTTAAATGGAATGTTCTTGTATAAGAGATGTGCAAATGGTAAACTTTTATCCGCCAGTTGAGCAATGAATCTTCGAATGGATTGTAACCGTCCCTGTAAAGAGCGTAGTTGACTAATGTTCCTTGGTGGTGGCATATCAATAATGGCTTCTACCTTAGCTGGATCCACTTCAATTACCTTTTCTGATACAATGTAACCTAATAGCTTTCCAAATTTTACTCCAAAGACACATTTCTTAGGGTTAAGTCTCACTTTGAATTTTTCCATTCTTTTGAAGATTTTTTATAAGATATCTATGTGTCCTTCTCTAGTGTTAGATTTGGCGAGGAGGTCATCAAAATAATCTTCCATGAATGTATGCATCATATCATGAAAAATCGTTGTCATTGCCCGTTGGTATGTAACTCCTACGTTTTTCAGCCCAAAAGGCATTATGTTCCAGCAATAGGTACCCCAAGGACATGTGAATGTCATTTTATCTTGATCTTCTAGTGCAATTCTTATCTGATTGTATCCTGAAAATCCATCCATTAATGAGTACATCGCATGTCCAACAGTTAAATCAACAATCATATCTATGTTTCGTAAGGGAAAGTCATCTTTAGGACATGCTTTATTCAAATCCCTAAAATCTGTACAAATTATAATCCTTCCATCTGGCTTTGAAACAAGTACGATATTGGAGATCCATTCCACATAGTCCATGGACCGGATAATTCCAACATCCAAAAGTTTCTTTAATTCCTCTTTAACCAATAATGCAACATGTGGAAGCATTTTTCTGAGCTTCTGTTTTACAGGCTTTGCCCCCGGTGTAATAGATAGATGATGCATGATAAGATCTGGATCCAATCCAAGCATGTCTACGTAGGACCATGCAATACTGACTTGATTATTCTTGAGAAATTATGTGAATCTAGGTACTTCTTCGTTTGTTAGCGATGCAGCCAATTGCAAAACTTTGGGTTTTTCTGTAGTACCTATATCGAGTGCCTCTGTTGGTTTGATTAGAATGGAAGACCTTTCCTGATAATGCTCTAGAATAGTGTCAAGTTTCCCATCCTCTGGCGCCTTTGAAAGGTTTTCACCATTAGATTTTTCTTTCATTTTTCTTTTTTCTTGATCTAATACTGCCTTTGATAGGTTTTCACCATTAGATCTTTCTTTTATATTATTTATTTCATAGCTGAGAAACTTGGCACTTTCCTATCGAAAACTCTGATCTTGTGATTCCCTGGTGGAACTTGTTTCAGGATGAGATGAACAAAGAAAGTTTATTATGGTTTCGTCATTTGGAAAAGTTGGAACATCAATGGGTGCAATTTGTTCCCAATCAATGAGTTCAGGATGTACCAAAGGCAATGGATCATTAGGAGGAGTAAGGTCACTAGCCGTAAGGGTCAAGATGCGATCGTTAATGTCATGATAGGGGAGATCTAAGATGGTATCCTCTTGTGGATAATTTGTTTCGCTTGGAATCGAGTCGATCTCACTTGAGTCATGATTGCTTTGTAGGACATAATCAAAAGGAGGCCTTGAGCTTTCCCCTCGTAATAATGCGGGTGATAATTTGTGTATGACGTCTACCCTTTTTTCTGAGGTGAAAGCATCTTCAGAGAAGTCATCCCATTCATATTCATTGGAGTCATTGTCATAATTGTTTGTTTGAATTCTCAGATTTGTTTCAGCTAACTCCTCATTTGATGGCCTTTGTGCTACTTCTTCCTTAGTATCTTCGCCATATCCTAACCAAATCTTAACTTTTGGGTGCATTGTTTTTAATTGGATAGGTTCAACAATACCCTCTTTCCTTTTACCTATAGGGCCATTTCCTTCATAACCCATTTGTTGCATGATAGCATAACCTTTTCCATATTGTTTTGTGGGTAACTTGACATGTAGTACTGATTCTTTTTCATCTTTATAGAGCCAATCAAGGATAGCTCTATCTTCCATTTCATTTTCTTTGATAAATGTCCCATTAAAACTGGTGATGGGAGTTGAAGTTGAGGCTAAAATTGATGTTGCCTGTTGTATGGATGTTGAGGGTTGACCATGGGATCTTGGAGATATGGGTAAATAAGAGAGATAAAGAATATTCTCCCACTCCATTTTCTTTCAACTTTAGCTTGGTGCCAAAATTACTTATCATTTCACTTGCTTGTTTATGGTACTTGGAGGTAGAGATGCCCAAAGCCTCTCTATCGTGTGGGACGAGTGTGTCCTGAGTTGCTCTAAGGTTAGAGCAAGTCTGACTGCTAATGTGATTGGCAGGTATTGTTACTTCTTGTCCATCATATGGAAACTTTAAGCATTGATGATAAGTAGATGGAACAACTTGCCTGTCATGGATCCATGGACGACCCAAGAGTATGTTATAGGTTAGATCCCGATCTAGAACCTGAAAAAAGGTGTTCTTCACAACAGGTCCCACTCTGATTGGTAGAATGATGAGGCCTTTGGAAGTCCTTTCTTCATCATCATATGCCTTGATTGTAATCTTTCTTTGTGGATCTATGGATTCTTCAAAATATCCCAAAGCTAGGACCAAGTTTAAAGTACAAATATTTAATCCGGCTCCCCCATCTATTAAGACACGTCTGATGCGGGCTTTGTGAACCATGACCTCTAAGTAGAGTGATGAATTATGTGGATGGGTTAAAGATGAATCATCTTTTTCAGAAAAAGACAAACATGTGTAAGAGGACAAGTGTCCCACCATGGCTTGAAATTTATTGATATCCAAATCAAGGGATACAGTTGTATCAACAAGTGCCTTTTCCAGAATGTCCTTATGGGTAGGTGACAACTTTAAAAGTTCCAAGATAGAAATTTGGGCTGACATTTTTCGCAATTGATCAACCAGAT
Organism: Sequoiadendron giganteum; assembly: GCA_007115665.2. Lineage (NCBI taxonomy): Eukaryota > Viridiplantae > Streptophyta > Pinopsida > Cupressales > Cupressaceae > Sequoiadendron > Sequoiadendron giganteum. The sequence goes on from CM021101.1 coordinate 824,459,025, forward strand.
TGTATTGGTTTGGAGGGGGAATTGCAGCTTTAGATGAACTTCCTTTGATAATGATTTTGGCTTGTCCCCTTGTCGTAGCATTGACCTCTTGATATTCTTGCTTACCTTTGATTCGGATAATGTTGATTTGAGGATCATCAATATAAATATGATTGATAATGACGTCCTGGATATAATTAACCTTCTTGCCTTTATCACCCAAAGATTCCCCTTTTTGATAATTAGGGAGCAGATTCTTGAATGCTTGATGGTCATTATTGACAGTATGTCCCTCAACCATGATGGTATGGTTATCAATCAAATCCTGAACAATATTCTTCAACCCTTGGCAATTGTTTGTCTTATGACCTTTGCACCTATGATAATCACAAAAGTGTGAATTATTCCACGATGGTGGTTTAACTCGAGGCTCATAGTCTCTTTGCGGTGGCAATGTAATAGATTTTTGATTTAATAACTCTTTGAGAATGGATTCCAAAGATTGGCCCAAGGGAGTAAAACTCCGTTGATTTGAATAATATGAAGATCTAGGCGTATTTGTATTTTGATTATTGCCAAAATTATTTCCGCAATTGTTAGTTGTGTTCCCTTGATTGGAAACATTGCCTTGGGTCCTAGAATTTCTAGCATTATTGCTACGTTGAACACCTGACACATTAAAGATGGTAGGCTTCATATTTACGTTGTTGGCACCTACTACCCCATCATTCACAACATTTTTATTTCGGGTCCAAAATCGTGACTTGTTAGTGTTGTTACCATGGTTGTTGTTGTTGTTCTATGAATTTGAACCCTCTTTATCAATTTTCAGAACTCCATGCTTGATCAAAGCACCTTCGATAATAATCGCGTTTTCAATCAATTTTTCAAATGATTGAGGACAATGAAGGTTCAGTCTGTAACTCATTTCTTGATTCAAACTATCAATAAAGATCTCCATCTTTTCTTTTTCAGGAACAGGGTGGGAGTATCTAGCAAACACCCTCCTCCACCTTTGTAAAAATGTGGTGAAAGATTCCCCTACTTTTTGTTTTATTTTACAAAGATCAAGCATGGTTATCTGGTGTTGGATGTTGTAGGAGTACTATGATATAAACTTGTTTATTAAATCCTCAAAGGTTTTGATGGGGGGAGTGATATTTGAAAGCCACTCCATGGATTGTCCACCCAAACTTCATGGAAACAATCGCATTAAGTAGGTATCTTCAGGAGAAAATTCTAAGCTCATATTTCAGAAATCCCTTATATGTTGAATGGGGTCAGTTTTCGCATTATATCTATCAAATTTAGGGATTTCGCAATGTTTTGGAAAAGGAATTATTCGAAGACTCCTATCAAATGGATAAGGACATATGTCATCCAAAACATACTTCTTTGTTCCACCTCCTTGCATTTCTTTTATTTATTCTTGTAATTCTTTTATCTGTTGAGTAAAGGCACTAAAATTGTTGGGAGTATTTTCAGGATTCTCTTTAATCCCTTCTATGTCAAAATCAGCAGGTAACTTAGCTCCTTGAATAGCCAATGAAAGAAAATATCTTTCCTTGTTTCGTTCCATCATCTTTTCCATAAGAGTATGGAATTGGGGGTCCTGTTCTGCTTCTTGGAGCTTTTATTCTATTATCTCTTCAATATTTGAACTACGCCAAGGGATCTCTTCCCTCTCATTATTATCACCCATTTCGCTTACTATGCTTTCGTCTTTCTCTATGCGCTTTTGAGATCTCATGACAACAGGCATAAACGTTACCCAAATTCTACTAACTTTGATCAAAGGAATGAAATAGTGCAATGTTGATGGATATGAAAGTCATGATAGAATGAAGATTCTATGACTTAAAATATTTTTAATCTTTAGCTCGTGATTCCTTGATTGAAAGGATGAAAATCCTGTTGGCGGGAATTAAACCAAAGATAAAAAATAAAGATGATTTTGCACTTTGCGAGGTTTGATCGAAGCTTTGTAAAAAGATAGCTTTGATGGATCCCTAATGTGCTTAAGTTCTCTATTGCAGAATTTGATTGGGATGAGTAGCGTAAGTAATTGCAGGCTGGGGAATATAAGAAGAATGAATACACCGACTGTGGTTGTGCCTTTGAGAAAGGGCTCTTCTTTGAAAAAAAGCTCGTGAGTATAAAGGTTCTACAACATAATCGTCAGTGAAACCTCTAATATAGTCATGATATCGATGAATAAAGTTCCTATGTTCAAGCAAGACTTTTCGACTTTCGTATAGAAATTTCCTCTTCTTCAATATCTTCTTATAACTGAGAGACTTCTTGGGCTTTCTAATCTTTCTTTCTAGGGACTTCTTAGCAAAGGTTGTAGACTTCCAAACTCTGAGCATGGGAAAGACTAGATAGATAAGACTTGATTTATGAATGTCAGAAAATCACCTAGGCTCGGAAAAGAAAATGCGCCAAACCAAAATTCCTATGCACCAAAATAGTTACTGGATGCACCAAAATAGTTACTGGATGCGTCGAAACATAGCACAGATGCACTGAAACAGAGCATAGATGTGCTGAAACAGAGCATAGATGCATCAAAATAGAGCAGCAATGCACCAAAACAGAGCATAGATACGCTAAAACAGAGCAGTAATGCGTCGAAATAGAACACATATGCACCGAAACAAACCCGAGATGCGCTAAATTATCTGCTAGACCTCTGAGACAAACATGTTTGGACATTTTTGATATTTTTGAATGATCTTAATCTGATTTAAATGTGAAAAACACAACATAGAGAAGCAAATAGTTTTTTTGTTAATCCTAAAATCTAAACAAAGAGTGTATGTTCTAGAGATTTTCACAGGTTTTGAACAAAATAAGAAATTCAGTTAGACTCACTCTTAATTTGTCAAATAGGTCATCATAGTAACCACAACCCACAGCTTAAAAATCGCGTCGACTCACACAACCATGTCACCCCCTAGAGGGCGCCCGTGTTTTTGTCTTTTCCAGGTGTGTACTCAAAGTGATAAAAGTGGATACTGAATCCCCTGAGCAAACAATTTGTGGCGACTATATGGCGAGTGTCTTGGGGGAAGATTCTTCCCTCCCCTTGCACTATGATTAAAATGATGTTTGGTTACTAACTCGGCTGGCTTTCTACACTATGGTTCGTGGTCAAGGTTTCTGTTCCATGTGGCAACAGATAAACTCCCTCAGGAGACCTCCCAACCTTTAGAACAAAGGTTTTGGGGATGGTTATTTTTGCACACTGCTGTCGAATTGCGGACTTTCCCCGAATTCGTTTTTGATTATAGTGGGTTGGAAAACCTAGCTTTGGTTGTTCCCACTTAGGTCGTTCCCGTAGGGTGAGTAGTTTTTGCCACTATGGCATGCCCTCTAAAGGATGTAAGAAATTGTAAACATTGCATGAAAATGAAAAGGCAATCTGGTATTTTGGTCACCTAGTTAAGGGGAGAGCATATACCTATTGCCACAAACAAAGCAAGCAATATTCATTTTATAACACCAAATGACAATGATTTACACTAAGTGAAGATGTTGTTTCACAATAGGCATGGAGTTTATTTTAACTGCAAAAATAGTATGTGGTGACTATCCTAGGACTGATATATTCCCAATTTTTAAATTTCTATCCTATGATTGGTTCATTTCCTTAAAAACTGAAAATAAGAATTTTGTCTGCAGATGGCGTCGGAATCAAAATATTTGTTTTACAAATTCCCTGTGTGTGCTAGGACAAACCCCCAGATGCGCCAAAACAGTTACCAGATGCGCTAAAAGATCACCACTAGATGTGCTGAAACAGTCTCTGAATGAGCTGAAATAGACCTGGGATGTGTTGAAACAGTCCTTGGATGCACTGAAACAGTCCTTGGATGCACTGAAACAGGTCAAGGATGCACTAAAACAGTGTCTGTATGCGCCGAAAGAAAGATCGTATGCGTCGAAGCGCAACTCCAGCCTGTCACCTGTCAGAAAAATCTGAAAAATAAAAAATTAAAATGGGGGGACGCCCCATGTTGGGAGCCAAAAATGGTGTGTTAGAGAATGTGGACTAATTAAATAGCAAATTAACACACCAAGGAAACATTATATTAAATAAAACTAATCTAGAAATTATAAAACGCAAACTCTAAAACAACAACTTCTTCAAATTTGTCCCATTGTCCTCTATCTTTCAGGAATTTGATTAAAGATGCTGGCTCTCAGTTGTGCAAACATCAGCTTTGTTGAAATGATCACTTAAGAGAATGAGAGGGAGAGGGAGAGGGAGAGGGGGAGGGAGAGATATAAGAAGAGAGAGTTAGAGGGAGAGCTCAGAGAGTGAGAGGAAGTGGGAGAGGAGATGGAGAGGAGAAAGGGCAGAGGGAGAGGAGAGAGTGAGGGAAGTGGGAGAGTGGTAGATTGAGAGACAAAGAGGGTGGGAGGGAGAGATAGGGAGAGTGGGTGGGAGAGAGGAGGGGATAGGGAGATAGGAGAGAGGGAGAGGGAGAGGTAGGTGAGGGAGAGGTGAGAGGGAGAGGAGAGGAGAGGGTTTAGAGTTCAGGGAGAGAGAGGGAAGGGAGGGATGAGGAGAGAGAGAGAGGGGGGAGGGAGAGAGAGAGAGAGAGAGAGAGAGAGAGAGAGAGAGAGAGAGAGAGAGAGAGAGAGAGAGAGAGAGAGAGAGAGAGAGAGATCAAGGTGGAGAGAGGAAGAGAGGGAAAGAGATAATATTTAAATATTATTGGTAATATATATATATTTAAATATTTATAGATTAACTAAAATATTTAAATAATATTTAAATATTATACATTTAATAATATATTATATATTAAATACATAATTTGGTAAGAGATTATCATAAATTATATATTAAATATATTACATTATAAAATTTATTGGATATTATATATATTAAATTATAAACTTTATTACATTTTAAAATCATATATTAAAGACTGTATAATTTTTTTAAAACTCATATCTAAAACATATCATATATCAAATTCAAATCGGATATCCGAGTTGAATTGGATATCTGATATGCTGACACAAAATTGAATGCCTAGGGATTAGGCTCGGGATTTGGTTTAGACCTGCCAATCCTAAAAATTCAACATGTAAAACATGTTTAACAACTTACCTTGCTTTTCAAGACTTCGCCCATGTGGCTGACGACTTTTATTTTACCCATAATTGATGAAACGAAAAGGGTTTGTAAAGGACCTTCTCAGATTTCTACCAATATAAATTATATTTTAGTTACAATCTAATAAATAATAATTATTTATTTTTTATTAGAATTACGACTAAAGTCCTGATTGATAGTCTAATAGAAAAACATATATAGCTCTCAAACGGTATCACATTTTTTGAATCCAAAACATGTGTCACATTATATGCTTGGAATACTATAGGATTAAAAAAAATGAAGTTTTGACCAAGTTAAGGTGGTCAGACATACGAGTTTTTATATTTTTTAAAAGTTGTAATAAAAAAATCATAATTAATTATTTATTTGAAAAAATTTACAAAAAAATATGCATCACATCCGGACATAAGTCCTCTACTTATATCTAAAATTTTATAAAAAAATATTATCATTTTATTATGGTTAGGGTGGTCAGACAGGCACCTACTTCTTATTTTTTCCCTAAAATTTTAGTACTACTGCATTGAAATTTCAAATTTTCACCAAATAGATTTTTTTTTACAAAAATTAACCTAGTAGTTTGGAAACTACATTCAATTTTCCATAGATTCTATAATTACATATTTTTGAAATAATATAGATAACTTATTCAAATTTTTATGTCAAGTTGCCCAACTCTGATTTTCTGAATTTTCATTGCCACTTAGGGGCCTGTTTTTTCCATGATGATCTTGCACATACCCTAAAGTAAATAAGTATTTGGAAGAGAACAACCTAAGATATAAATTATGAGTAGATGATTTTCTAGGAATATTTCATCATTCTTGTAGTTTGTTAGTGTGTTAGTTATAATAATATGTGTGAAGAATTAAATTAATGTGTATTACATTACAATTTTTTATATAACAATGAAAGAAAAGCTAGGTGTGGAAAAAAATTCCAAACATCAATCTAGGAAAGAGAGGGTTGAAACAAATTTAATACAAATATTTCTTCTACTATAGTTTAGATGCACATTCAATTATTAAATTAATTTTCAAATTTAATTCATAAACCATGACACACATATTTTACATGGGAAAACTCTTTAGGAAAAAAGCCACACAACAAAGAACAAATCAATTGCATTATTGGTAATGAGATGATTACAATATAATATTAGAGTCTATGCTCTTGCAAGTATGTTTACACTGTGATACAAATTTGGAGTGATTCTAGAAACATAACAACTTCTCATAAAATACCAAAATCAAGACTATAAATGCATAAGAATTTCACATATTTATAAACCTCTATCATGGGCACCTAAGACTACCATGTGTCATCTCCATAGTCTCTACATGCATGCAAACTAAAACAAATAGCATGCACAAGTCCTATCTGAGAAAAAAAACAATCTTGTCAAACATGCAATGACACACACCAACATGAAACAACATACACACACATGAAATGCATCCAAATCCAATATTTTATGAAAATAATATAATTATCCTTGACATGCCTGACATCCCACTAGAGAAACTCAAGACATCTACCAATTTAGAACTTCCCTTTGACTTTTAGTCAACCTTCCAAGTTGATATAGTCTCGTTTAGCATCTTTCCAAATCCTGCCAAAGTGACAACTTTCGGAAGCAAGTACACATGTCACTATGACACGCCTTTGAGGGGTTTTTAAGAAACTTATCTTCCCAAATGACCACCCAAGTGACAAGTGGCACAATTTCATACTCTACACCAAACTTTTAGGAAGCCAACTTGCAAATGGGTCCCACAATTTGATTTATCAACTTAGAAACATATCACTTGAGTTTTAATTAATAAAATATGTAGAAAAGGACTAATTAAATTAATTAAATAATATTGGAACTCTGTAAGGCTGAGACACCTTAATCAGGAAACATTCTCCCACTTGTCGAAGACCTTATAAAAGTCACTATATAACTACTCAGGGAATAAGGTCCATAGAACATGCACACCATTTGAATTTCTTTTTGTGCACTAGCTTTGTCAATGCATTTTCAACATTGACCAATGTGTCTTAAACATTTATAACTCCAACTTTCCAAATCCCACCATAATACTATATCATGAAAAAATTGAAACTACACATCAATGTGCTTTGTTCTGGCATGAAAAGTAGGATTCTTTGCTAAAAAATAACACTCTCGTTGTCAAAAAATTAGTAATTTTTCCTACATCAAAACCAATATCATAACACAACCTCTTAATCCAAATGGCTTATTTTCAAGAATGAGTAGTGTAGTGTAGGAAAATATATCACTTTACATTTTCACACTTGTTTTAGCCCTCTCTACTAAAATTGGGCTTCTTTATGCCTTATTTGGTCCTATTTTGCATCCACAAGCCTTAATTAATGCATTTTTTTGAGGATAATCCCAAAGCATATATAATAACCAATCATAATTTAATGATTTTGGATTATATGGCCCAAATTTAGCAACTTGAGACTCATACACCACATTGGGCATATGGGTCCCACCTAAGTTTTGAGGCTTAATCAAATACATGAGCTTCCTTCATGTGTTGTGTGGAATTTTTATCTCTTCCCTTGATGAAATTGTCATCCTCAATCTTCAACAAGTTCATGACATCCTTTAGAGATGCTCCACAAATTACTTTGGATGGTGTGCTTCCAATAGGACCATTTATTAAATAATTATGAATAAAATATGACTATGACAATATAGGGTCCCACTACATAGGTTTCTATTCCACTAAACATATCAAAATATTTCCAATACTTTAATTAAGATGATAGGTAAAATATTAGGATGGTATTCCCTTACAAGTGCACCTAGGAAGTTATTCTAAGCTAAAAATAGAGGTGTCATTTTATGTTGTACAAGTGATTTTCTATAAATAAAAACATAGGTTAGAGGTTATAAAATAGAAATTGTACTATAAGAACCCACAAAATTTTAAAATGGTGTTAGGCTCTATAATATGAGTTCCCATTGAGCATGCTAAAATGTATATGGTAGAAAAGAAAGGGGGAAGAAATGACACAAATGCAATGACATGAATCTTATAACTTGTTCTCCATCATACCTTTATTTGAGAAAGAAGATGATGGATGTACACCCAATAAGATTGATAAGTTTTCAGTCACATCCAAGGATCCTCTTGATAAGCTATTAATTTCGATGTGTTGATGGTAGAATTTATATGCTTCTCAAAGCTATAACATAAGTAAGTTGTGATGGAGAGTGTTATTTCTTTTGGGTTGGAGAAGGTTGGATTGATATATCTTGAGGATGGAGAATAGATCCTTGAGATTTGATTTTTATATTAATGGTAGAAGACTCATTAGAGGCTATATTTGATGAGGGATCACCAAGCGACATCACTATATTGATGCACTTGAGAGAGGGGGGGACTGATAAAGTATTGAGGGATAGAATTTACTTAACCTAATCTAGTAGAGGAGGATGAGTCTTCACACACATATGTGAGAGGATGTATGGGAAAGAAGGACCAAAGACAAGTTTCTTCTCACAAATTTGTGAGGAAACCTTGGAAAGAGAATTTTGGACAACCATCCTTAGACACATATGTGAGGATACTTTAGACTTTCATTTGGACACACATCCTCTTACACATGTGAGGAAACCTTGGAAAGAGAAAATATCATAATTGTAAAAAAAATAGAAGAAATAATAAGAAGTCACAAAATCTTGCATACATCCATTCATCATTTGTTTTAAATTCAAAATTGGCAGAAACAATTACACCACCAAAACTGAATAAGAATAAAATTCTAGCATATTTTTGTTCATTGAATATTTTAATAATAAAACAATTTTTTGGCTTTACATTTTGATATGAAATGTTGGATTTGAAGTTAAAGATTATTAAAATAATAAGAAGCAACACTAGCCTTGTAGTTCAAATCAATTATAGACATTATAAAAGAATAAAGGTTCTTGTAAAATCTTTTGAATTTTTTGTTAATCAATCAGAGACAACATATTTTTATTCTGGTTGAGAACTAAAAATTAAAGTAATAGCAATAAATGAAACTCTATTTAGCATAAAAATATTTTACAATCTCTTTCCATACCATGTGATATTTATATCAGAATTACTGTAGCTTATTATGTTAGTTCTTTTTTCAAGAATTATAAGAGGTTAATCTTGAAATTCTTTTGAAAGAGTGTTGAGAAATTGTTAAATTAGTTTTGGTAGAAAAGTATATTTTAAATTTTAATTTGTTTAGGCAGTTCATTTGAATTCAAATTAATTGATGGATTTTACTGGAAAAGTTAGTGTGATTTCAGATGAACAATCTTAACAATTGAATTTAGAATGTGTTGTCTAAGCATGTCTATAAAAACATTACAATCTACACAATCTCAAAATACAAAAAGTATTCAATAACGTAAGTTGCATAGAACATAATTATGGATGATGTGTACACATTTACCATTACAGTAATAGATAATAAGAATTTGATAACTGACAACCCTTTTTAACATCTAAAAAAATGACAGAAAAACAATTTTTTGAAAAATGCCTCATAATTTCACAAATCAAGTCAGATTGAAAATTTTGGCCTAGTTTACAGCCTTTGAGAGCAGACAAATTAGAAGAGAAGCACATCCCATGGTATAATTCCTAAATCAATGTATGGGCAGTTTGTTTGTATAACTAATTTCAAGAAATTTAAATACTAAATAGCTAATCAGTACAGATAATGACGACAGATTATACAATTGCTCTGACAGTAAATACCTCAGGAATCTAAAGATTGTAGACCATTTCTTTCTGTAAAGAAGCATTTCCTTCTGCCTGACCGCTCCGCTTAATAACGAGAAGAGAAAAACTTAATAACAAGAACTGGGAGGAAGGAGTTATGATTAGCTTGTCTTCTCGGAGGTCAATTATAGAGAAAGTTGTAAATAGCAATCCAGCGGGGATGAAAAGGGTAGGCGGCAATGCGGTCTAGAATAAAAAGGCGAAGCTCCTCTCTTATGGCAGGTGGAGGCTTAGCAAGCTCTAAACTATACAAAGATTCAACACGGAGATGCAAATCCCGTAAGGAATTCATGCTTCTGCACTTGGCCAGTCACAACATGCTTCTTCACTTGGCCAGTCACAACATGCTTCTGCATTTAGCCAGTCACCTGGCCCTTCGAACAGGTCAACATTAACCCACCCCAGCTCATGTTCGATCTGATCATAGAAATTAAGTGTCCTCCGAAATTCGGCATGCTGTGAAATTAGTGTCCACAAATGATACTTCACAACGCCATCAATCTCAGCAAACTCAAGTGGGGAATGGAAATTTCTCGACATGTTCTTTTACTTATTCTTAATTGGTATTTTCTCTTCTGCCTTCAATCCAACTATGCTTATTCTTAATTGGTATCTTCTGATATTCTGCCTTCAACCCAACTATCTATCTTCTCTTCTCGCACCAAGATCTTCCTTCAATCTCACTATCCTTCTTTTACTTATCTATCTTCTCTTCTCTGCCTTCAATCCAACTATGCTTATTCTTAATTGGTATTTTCTACCAACACACTTATAACCCACTTCTGAGACCGACTGTATGTCTTCTTCATACAATCTTGTAATGTTTCTTGTAAATGCTATCTTTCTTGTAATCTCCACGTTAAACCCTTTTACATGTACTCATACATCTTGTAATCAAGTTTACTAAAAGTAACTAACTTTGTAACAACAGCACCGGCCCAGAGATTTTACTGAGATCTCGAGGGAATTGGTTTTTTAAATTTATAGAATAAATTGTTTCAAATTTGATTCATTTCACATTTGACCGTTGAAGCCCTTTATTATTTCTAATTAATATGTAACAAATATTAACAAGGAATTCAAGACTGGAAGCTTCCCTGTGATAATAAAGCAAACAGCCAATTTGATGCTGATGGAAGTGGTTCTGCTGGGTACTGTCCTCTCATCCCACGATGGAAGAAGTCATTCACGCGGCTGTGTGTAAGTCTCTGCGCTAGGCATAGTATATTGAGTGTATATAAAAGAATGGTATATTCTGGTGCTTTAATATATTAATTAATATATTTATAAATCTTTATTTAGTAAGAGGTGCATAATGATTAGCTTTTATGGTTTAGAAAATAGTTGATAGTTTATTTATTTCAGTTATATTTTGAATATTATAATATTGTAGTTTAATTATTATCTTTATTATAAGAATAACTAAAAATTTATTAAGAATGTTTTAATATATTTTTTTTTATGAGTTTTATTTATATAATTTTAGTTATTATATAATTATTAACATGTGTATTTAATTTTAGAAAATTAATTAAACATATTCATTGTATTATAGATGGTTAAGAGTAATTCATTGTTTTATCATATAAGGTGTGTTAAGAAGAATATTTTTGAGCATCAGATGAACTAACCTAAATGATGATTTACTCATCTACATCAAATAAGATAGTATAATTTATTAAATAAATTGAATTAATGATTTTAAAATCAAAATATTTAGTAATTTGAATATACATAAAATGTGGCATACATGTGTATGAGGAGAAAAAAAGGTAGTTAAGAATTACTCCTCTACTACAACCCTTGAAGTAGATGTGCAATCAAAACCATAACATGGGTTATTATAATTTTGACAAAAACATGGTGTAGACTATGTAGTGACATGGTTGGGGTGCTAGGACTAATACTATCTCCTCCATGCTATCTAGCATTGAGTTTGACTACCATATTCCCTTGTTGTTACAACAAGGGAATGAGCCTAAAGCCACTAACCATCACATATACTATTTATAACCCAGTGAGCTCAAAATTAAAAATACAATTCAAGATTCAAACATAAGAATGTAATAAGAGCCATAATCATGTATTTATTTCTCAAAACAAGTCCTTAGAACTAACATAAATGGCTCAAGAATCAAAATGCAAGACAAGATAAGACACAAATAAGAATGTATCTAAATACTAGGTGGGAAATACCTATTATATTTCTCACTACTAAGTGGATCAAATATTAGGTATGGTATTATTTTGGTAATGAAGCATAATAATCAAAATAGTTCCATATTGAAGTTATTGGTTCCAGTATTTGTTGTGTCAATTTTTTCTTGAATCCCAACTCCTATATGCATTTAGAATTCATTTCCTCTTGAACATAGTCTTCCATTAATTTCCTTCTTTCTTCCTACTATCTTTATTTTTATCATCACAAAAAATCATGGTCACTCAAGTAATCCATTAAGTCATGGACATACATGGTAATGAAGATCTATACTTATTAGAGATTTTTTTGATGGCCCTAAAATTAGTGCTTATCTTCCACTCTCCATCTTTATTTAACACTAACATTATAGGAATTAAATGTAGGCTCAAAATATCTTTGATCAACCCCTTCACAAGTATCTCATCTACTTTCCTCCTTATCTTCTTTCTCTTTAAATCAATGCAATTCTATATGCCACCTTATTTGGTAGTTTGGATCTAAGATTTAGATATAAAACATGAATATATGTGTGTGTATGGGTGGTAAACCGTCAAGCATATCCTTTGACATAATATTCTTTTTCTCACATAATATCTCCCTTTCTACACTTTGCATGCTATCAATTTTTTCTTGGTTTGGCCTGAGCACTAGACACACACACACTTTCTTCACCTCCTAGAATTTCTTTCTTCTCACTAATATCCTCATATTTATTTCCATCTCCACAACCATATCATTTAGAGGAATCAAATTTTACTTTTGACCATCCTTTTATAAGGTGTATGCAATTTTTCATCCATCATGAAATTCCCTTCTATCATAAAACCAAGATGAACCCAAAAACACATAGAAATAGTCAATTGGAATGATGTGATACAAGAATACATCCTCACATTTTATTTCTTGAACATGAGCTTAAATTTCTCACTCACTATTATTTAGTTTCCCTTAAACAACTATGAAACAAGGTATGGCTAACATTCACAAATAATCATTCATTTGCTAGGAATAGAGTATTATTTCGAGCCTACACCTCAGAACTTGATAAAATTTGGTTTAATCTTGTCGTCATTATAAATCCGTGACTAGGTATCTTGGGTGCTTCATCAAATTACAAGGATTTACAGAGGATAAACTAATGCCTTATCAATCGTGAATGGAGTCAAGCACATGATAGTCAGTAATGCATAAATCATGAGATTAATGGCTTATTATCATAATACCTTACATTATGACAAAATTCACAGTTTTTAAAACACAACTACTTATCAAAATCCTGAGCAATTTCTTACAAACTTATAATTCCCTTCAAGTATTTTAATTAACCCCTTGGGCCAAAACAAGGAAAAAATTATGCATTCAAATAACCATTGAAATACAAATGAAAAGACACTTGGTTTTCCATTTATAATATTGTAATCATCACTTACAAGAGAGAATATGCTTCAATGTTACAAATTTGTTTCAATATCAGCAATTTATGCAAAACTATTTAGGAATATCATGTACAAAACTTAGACCCAAGATAATGCCCTAGCTAGTCCTACATACATTTTGTAGTGCTTTAACGTTCAACATTCTACCTGAGCCCTTACTGGACGCGGGTATCGATGACCCCTTATAATAAGCCTCGGAATCCCTTTTATAGACCAAGGGATCCACAAGCAAAGGCCTCATTACAGTTACATTTCTAATAATTTTTAGGTCATTTCAGTTAGTGGGGTTTCATTCTTGAAGTGTTATATTTTCATTTAGACATCATAGGAAAGAAAAAGGGAAAAAACAAAAAGAGGTGCCAAACCATTAGTCAGAGATGCCACACAAGTCTTCCAAAAGGAATCACCATCATAACCCACACATCACAAAAAATGGGAGAAGTTGCCATAAAAAATAGTAGCCAAAAACCTTTGCTCAAGCAACACCAGGAGACAAATCACTGCACCTAGGACCCAAGCCCTACCAATCAAGACACATGGGTTTCATCAAGAATTGTTAGTAGCTGAATGAACACCCTCATTGGGGCTCTTCATAGAGAGTGGAGTTGCAACCACCACCTCATTGTCTGAGTCGGTATACGACACTAGAGAAAGAAGGAAAAGGCCAACATCAAGGCCAACCCCCTCAACCTCCTTCGAAGAGATATCATTGATTAAGACCAGGGATTTGGGTTTCTCAGAACAAACCCTAGGGTCTTCCTTAGTTCTCACTAATTATTTCGCAAACACCTAAGGCCCCTTCCCTTCAAACTTGACTAATTCTTCTGAACAAGTCCTCGATCAAAAAATTTACTACTTTTGACAATAGTTTCCCTAGCCCTCTCGTGAGCACTCCTCTTAGCTTTTAGGATAAATGGTGCTTCTACCACTGCAGGTTTCACTTCAGGTTCATAAACCAATGGCTCTTGCAAGATTAGACGTCATGACCTCTACACTAATGTAGAAGAAGAGCTCAGTCGACTCACCTTGCATCCAATACGAATCTTGCACTAGATATGTGAGAAAAATACCAGCTACAGCTTCAAGAAAACTTCTATGTGCAGATAATGTGAGTTGCACCAACACTAGATATAGAAAAATTCACCAAAACATAACACAAACAACATGTGTATCACTACACCACCCTAGCAAGAAAATATTACGCAGCAAAGCTTACTACCCCAACACCCATGAGAATTAACCAAAGGCACTAATAGAAACAAACAAATAAAAAATTTGTAGGATGATCCTCATTAAATAGATGAATTCAAGGCATGTTGCAATTAATGGACATCCTAGTTTGCTCATGTGACTGAAAAAATCAATCACATGCATGTCTCATCTTAGTCATCAATCATCATGGATTAAAACTCGATAAACAAGGATCATTAAGGATCACCACTTGCTTTATTATCCATACTTAGAAACAACAAAGAGGTGATTTAAAATTTTCGCGTATTTGACAGTATCCTAACTCCATCATCTTGACATGCGCATCATCGATCCAAACAACCGTGGGTAAATCTAATAGAAAAACTAAAACATATTTCTCATTGTCAATTCGTTCTTACCATGAGAGTCTCATCAAGCGATAGCACTAAGGCTATTGATGACATGCCAATCGTCGATCTAGTGACAGAAGGATCTGATCTGTTAAAAAACTGCTTGCATCGTTCATCGTATGTCGGCATCCACCTAAACCATCCCAACCGGCGATAGATCAAGCCCACATGATGGCAAGGAACTCAACACATTGGTAGTCACATGTTCCACCTAAAGTTGTAAAGGACAAAAGGTGATATTCAGGGAGTCAATGATGCATTCCCACATAAACCCTCAGGCACCATCTACTTCATCCATTGCGCATCGCTCATTGTTTTCCATAGAACTTCCCCAACTAACGAAACATTGCACCACAAAAATAAGACACAACTTAGACATCGGTGGTCATGGGTTCCGCTTCAAACTACAAACGACAACCAACGATCGTTAAAGAAGTAGCGATGGGTCAAAAAGTTGACCACATCGCTCATCAGGTGTTACTTCCTCACGACTACAAATGAACATGCGATAGACCAAAAGCGGTTGATCGGGAGGAAAAGAAAAGGCATTGCTCATTGCGGGTTACATAAGGAGTTTGGAAATGAACAAGCAATAGGTGATGCAAATACTAAGAGCTTGAGTTAATGAAACATTTGAAGCACATGCATCGAAGTTTATTTTAAAAGGGACTGCCTAGTCACACTAGAAGTAAGGTGAAAGGGGCCTGGTAAACCACAAGAGTTAAGGCCATGAAGGATTAATAAAAGACCAGGAAATGGACATAAATGGTCAACTCAAAAATAGAAGCCATGGACCAAACAAGGGTGTGAACGTGAATTGCTTGTAAAACCACAACCCTAGGGAAAATCCTATTAGGGTTTAATCATAAAAAAATAGTGGAACCAGGAAGATTTCAAGGGTTCCATCAGTAGCTCCGATTGGGGATGTATGCCTCACATAGGCATAGCAAGATCTCAAAATCTCAGGTTAACGCAAACCAAGAATACAAGGACCAAAACTAAGGACTTGTCTAGACAAGACAAGCAGACACAACAAAAGGAAACACACCACACCTATATACAAATTTATAGAACTGTACAATGTACATGGAAAAGTAACCTACTCCAAGAGAAGTAGGGTTTCAAGAACTTTCCATATATTGGCAGCTCGAGAATTTCACTTGTCAAGGATTGCAAGAAATATGAATCTTCTCTGTGTATCTCAATAATCAAGTAGAGGTCAAATCACAATGGCTCAAACTTCCCATGTTTACCTTTGTCTTCCATTCTTGCATTCCACATTAGAACCATGCTTCCAGGCTCAAAATTTCTTTCAGTAGATTTCTTGTCATACAAGTGCTTAGCTTGTAATTGCAACTTCTCATTCCTTTTATGGGATTCTCTCCCGACTTCGTCAAGCTCAGCTAACTCTTCCATCCTATGTTGCATCTCATCACAAATTTCATCATCATAATCTTGGAAAAATTTATGCATCTTCATTAGATTGTTGTATAGAATCTTAGCCTCAAATCCATATACCATGTTGAATGGGGATTGTCCAATGGCCTTTTTTATAGTAATCTTATCAACCCATAATGCAAGATGCAGTTTTGAATCCTAGGATTTCTTATTTTTCTCCAGTATTCGCTTGATGATCTTCATCAAGATTTTATTACTTAATTCAGCTTTTCCATTCCCCTGGAGGTGATATGGGGTGGAATAAGATATGTTTATACCATGTTGGTTACAAAATTCGACAAATTCTTCAGACCTAAAGCACATAGCATTGTCAGAAATGAGTCTCTCTAAAACTCCAAACCTGCTCAAGATATTATTCATCAAGAAATTGATGATGACTTTACTAGTGGCCTTTTTGGTAGGAATAGATTCAACCCACTTAGTGAAATAGTCAATCGCAACTAGTATCCAAGCATGTCCTCCACTGGAATTTTCTAACATCTCTCCAATAAAGTCGAGGCCCCATTGCTGAAAAGAAGCCTCAACGAATACTAGTCGTAATGGAAAATTTCCTGAGAATTTTAACTTACCAGTAAATCTCTAACAAGAATCACATCTTTTCACAAATCTGTGAGCATCCTTGAAAATGATAGGCCACCAAAAATCTGCCCTCAATATCTTATGATCAGTGGTCTTAGCCTTATAGTGTCCTCCACATTCTCCCTTATGCATCTCAATCAACAAGTCCTCTGAACACCTAAGCAATATACCCTCTGGGCTTCTCCACCACAATTCATTGTCTATGATAACATATCTAATGGCCTATAATTTAGAGTTCCTTTACTCATTCTGGGGCATACCCTTAGGGCATCTCATGGTTTGTATATATTCAATAATATTCATGTACCATCGACAAGTTTGTATGTCATACAGGGGTGCCACGTTTTCATATTCCACTTGCTTTATCCGGTTGACTTCCAGATTGGTCCCGGCCATCAATCTAGCTAAACCTTATCCTCTCCCCAATTTAGTAATCTAAATACTTATGTTGAATTCCTAGATATGATTGATCCATCTGCATTGACTGCCCATGGTCTCCTATTGAGTGAATATATCCTTGACCGCTACAATGGGAACATAAGCAACAACATTGGCTCCAGCCAAGTATGGTCTAAAATTCTTAACCACCTTCACTAGGACATAAGCATGCTTCTCTTTGGAATCATACTTGAGTTCAGAAGCTTGTAAAGTCTTGCTAAAAAAGGCAACAGGCTACTCGAAACCTTCATCATTTTTTTGTAGTAATACCCCTACCACTGTTTGGAATGATGCAAAAGTGAAAATTTGGAATGGTTTGGCATAATCTGGGGATTTTAGGACTGGTGCCTCTTTAATTTCATCTTTGATGGCTTGGAAATATTTTGCAGGATCCTCTGTTTATGATATCTTTTATCCCCTTTTCAGCATCTTGGAAATAGGCTGAACAATTTCAGCAAAGTTGGTGGCAAATCTCCTAATGAAATAGATATGTCCGAAAAGGGATTGAATTCCTTTTACATTCTTCAGCTGTGATATCTTATCTATAACTTGTTGGGAAATTTTTCCTCAACTTTCTAGTCTTTCCCCTTAAAGACATAGGCCATTTCTTCATGTTTATGGCTTTTATCACCTTACCGTTGCATGTTTTCTTTGGTGGCATGGTTGAGCGGTGTTAGCACTCTACCATGGTGGTCTTCTTTATGCATGGTAGTGGCACGGTCAGCGGTGACAATATGGAAGGCAGTTAGCTCCTTACCATGGGGTGTCAGTCTAGTAGTAGAGTTAGCACGATGAGTGGCACAAAGGTGGTGAGCTGGTGGGTGGCGGTCTACCGCCTTACTACAAGTAGTGAGAAGAATCACCATGGTGGTCATGGTAAGTGGCTAGTCGTCGATGGTGACCACTACCGCCCCACCACAAGCAGTGGGACTTCTCACTATGGTGGTTGCAGTGTGACCACTAGCAGTCAGCCTTAGCGGTTACCGCTCTACCACAATGAGACCTAGCAGTCTCCACGGTAGCACAGTGAGACCGCTAACGGTTTGGTTGGTGGCTACTGCCACACCATGGGTCAACTCAGACAGTGCAACAGTAGCGCGGTGGAGTCAGAAGGAGGATCTCAGATGTCTTACTAGCACACCATCGGGCGAGTCAGACTGGGTGGTGTTAGCATAGTAGAAGACAGGGTGAGCTTGGGCAAGCTCACCAAATTACCACGGCCTGGTCGAATGGACTTGGCAGTGATGCGGTAGAAGGTAGAGAGAGCTCGAAGCTCGGTTGACCGAGCTTGACCAAGTTGGACCGATTCTTAGAATCAGCGAATGATTTGAATGATCACATGTGGTAGACCTTTAAGATCTGATTGGCCGATGGTTATTTTATGATGTGCAATTGGACTACGTTATTGAATGAAGGTTGATGGATGTGTCTAAAGCTGATTTAATGTTGAGTGGCTCGATGCATCTGTAAGGTCTGTGAACATTATCAAAAAGTGATCGATGCTTATAAGTAGGATAATTTATTATCCTAATGACCGTTGAAGGCTTTGTCTCATAGAACAGGTTCGTACACGGCAAGAGATTATAGGTAATCTTGTGTGCAATCAGAAAAATGATGAGCTAATTGAGAGAGTTTTCGAGCACTCTTTACCATGAATGCTTAGTCTCTCAGTTTTGAAAAGATGTGAACCTGCGAAGGCCAAATGGTTGGCTTGGTCGTGAGGCTAGCTAAGATAGTCAATTGAGGAGCTGAAGGGAATCTACATGGTATGTCTTTGGAGACATTGAAACTATGTGAAGGTTTTCTTTATCCTGTTGCCTCTATATTTCTCCAGATGGACAATATGTAATCTCCTTAAGAGTATAGCTCCATGTTTGTATTGTAACCATTTTTGTTACTGAATAATACAAGTGAGCTGAGTGTTTTGGAGGGTGGTGGTTTTTACCTAAAAAGGTTGTCCCCATGTAAATTTGTGTGTCCATATGTTTGTCTTTCATGGTTGTTTGATTGTACTTTCTTGAATCTATGCTTGTGTTGAATCTGTTACTCTTAAGCATTTACATTTCTCAAAGGATTAATGGGGGATTTACTATGCTTGTTTCCGCTTTATGGCATAGTTGTCTGTGTCTTTGAGGTGATAAAATGAAAATCACTAAGGAAGTGTTGTCTTAGATGTCCATTCTATGATGGCAGACCTGTATCCTATCCCCAACAACTGGTATCAGAGCTGGTTGAAGGAGGTCAAGGCTTGATGATACCAAAGAGTGGTGTCAAAGCCTTCTCCTGGTTACTAAAGTTCTAGGTATTTCTCTTGTGAAGATTTCTTAGCCTTTCCAGCTTGAGGAAAACTGAAGAAATATTTTGTTGTTTGATCCTTCGATGAGTAGAAATTATTTCTTCTTTGATTCAACACATAGGTTTGAAAGACACTGGAGATGACTGGAGTTGATCATATTATTTCAATATGGTCTGAGGCTCTGGCTTGTAGCAAATTTTCCTGATGCAAAGGGCGTGAGATGTGCTTGTGGTTGTGTTGTAGAAAATCATGGTTTCATACTGGGTGTCTATGTGAGAGGCTCTCAGGCTGTATGGAGTTGCTTGTGTTGTTGTTCAGCCATGGATTATTGTGCTTGTGCTAGGTGTTCTGACTTAGCACTGAAGGTGGTTTCTCTGTTTCTATAATTGCATGGAGGCTACGAAGGTGATCCTAGTGGTCTACAACTTCTATATAGCCTGGCTCTCTCATATGCTTGTGCATGGTTGTGGTTTTTGGAACTGGTCTGGAATGGTCTTGCTATTCTTTCTTACTTGTATCTTGCACATGCATGTTTCAGTTTCATGTCTTTGGCTTTGAAGGTTTTTTGTACATTTTCCTAAAAATTCTATGATGCATATCCATGTTTCTTATCATTATTCTGGTTAACCATGTTGGTTATATGTAGTCTCTTGGGCTGTCCAGATGAGCAGTGAATATGGATGTGCATGGGTGTTTTATAAACACTATGTTTTTGCAGGTTTTGCACGGTCAAAGAAAAATTGTGTTTTGTGGGGAGTTGTTGTTCTGCTATTTTATAGACACTTGCTTTTGGGGTGTTACTAGATGAGATAGCTGCAGTTTGACATGGTTTTGAGGAGTTGTGATGTCTTCTTTGCATGGGAATGTCGGTATGTTTTTCTCATTCAACATTCTTGTGGTATTTTTTCTTACTGGTTGCTTGGACTATGGCACTTGAGTTGTGGACATGATTGGAAAATCGGATCGAGTCCTGATCTGGTGTTTGAGTCAAGTTGTCTACGTGGGTTGTTCTCTTTGATGATATCAGTTTTGCAGTTTCTAGTGTGATGATAGATTTGCAATTTTTTGAAGTGGATCTCTAAATTTTGCAGCTAATGGATTAGTTACCCATTGAGTGCAATGAGACAGCTCGAAAGTGGAGTGTCAATATCCATGAGATTGAATTTGTGTTGTTACACATCTATTAGCTGACCTTTTTTGTGGTCACTTGTGCATTGGCGTGGCTGTTTTGAGATGAGAAGGTGAATGGCATGTTGAGTACCTGAATATTCAGTGATGGGGACCTATAGCATGAGAATCATGATGTCATTGAGAGCTTGTTAATCTTTTGATAGTGATGGTGTTGTTTGCGTGATCTGAGAATCTTGGTGTTGTTCGATGTCATTGTCTCATGGGCATGCTATCGGTTGTACCTAAAGGTTGTTTCGATCAGTAGATGGTCAGTCAGGATGCTTGGAAAGCTCGATGTCATGGTTTAGTGGGAGCTTTAGCAGTGACTGTGAATTCATCACTTGGTGGTGAATAATCTTCTTTGGTGTTGTAGATGCTTCTTAAGGACTCTTAGATCCTATTGTTGCAGAAGAGCTCTTTTGCATCTGCATGGTGACTATTTGAAGATGTGCAACATCTTGGATCCATGGAGGGCATTGTTAGTTTTTGGCTGAGATGTTGGTGGTGCTTGACAGGTGATGTTGGTTTAGAGTTTGTTTTCTTTATGTCATGGTATACTCTTGCTTGTGCAGTAGAGTTTTGATATGTTGCATTTCTCTTGAGACCATTGCTTGTTCACCTAAAGCATGGTATCTCTTAAGGGGGAAGTGTAAGATCATGGTGTCATGATAAGTTCCTGGTTCAGCTAGTTTGGAGCTTTAACAATGGTCTGGGGTTTCTCTATGTTTTGAGTACTTCGGTCATATGTTGGAGGACTTCATGTTAAGTGCAGTAATGAATTTTGGAGTTAGCATCAGATGATAGGTTGTTGGTGCTCATGGATGCATGGAGAATAAGGTGAGGTTGGAATTATTTTGAGAATGTTGTTGTTACAGCTGAAATTTTGAGTAGCCTACACCTTGGTTGAACATGAGTTCAATAGAGACCATGAAGGAAAATTCTCTTGGGTAAGTCACGCTGGCTTGTATATCTTGGAGGAGCATCTTTTCTTTTCTTCTTGGTCTGCTCGGTAGTGACGTTTATTTGAAAGGTATTTTTCTATTATAGCTTTCAGATATGTTTTATTCTTTCTTTCATGATATGAATCTTGAGTTGTTTTGAGATTCTAGAGGATTCATTATGGAAGGTGGACAACAAAGTTTATCTCCTTGTGCTTTTTAGGACTGATAGGAGATGTATACATGGGCTAGTCTGATCTTCTTTTCATATTCTTACATTCATGGAGTTTGTTGGATGTTCTTGAGGCATTTCCCTTGGGATGTGAAGAAGATCATTCTTGTCACAGCTAGCATTTAGAAGTGTATTTAGGAGGATACTACATGTTATGATTTGTTGTTTCTCTCTAATCTGGTTTTTTCTTCCTGTATGTTCATATGAATTTAGATGTATGTGGAGTCGGGTTTGGTCACTATATTTTGTGGTCATGTTTTGTCACTTGGGTGATGACACGAAGGTTCCCGTGGCTTCTTCTTCTATCAGATATGAAGGTTTTTGGAAGAACGATGGAAGATTGTTGAGAGAAATGTTACTTGTAGCAGGTGGTTGCAGGTTGTGCATATCAGTGTGGATTTTCCTCGAAACTACATGGTTACTCTTTTATATGTGCAAGGATTGGTGGACTTGGTATGCTTGGATCACTTGTGATGGTGCTTTGTTTGCATTCATCTGGACAGTACCCTTGCAGTGGGAGTGCCTGGACGTGTTTAGTCTTTTGACTGGTTAACACATGGTGCTTGTTTTTGTTATTGATGGGTAGTTATGTGATCATATGGGTTTACTGATGTTCATACCTCTGAGGTATGGGAGGTTGGATGATTAGCACGAGTTGTGGGTGGTGTTTTCTAGCCATGTGGGTTTGGTCAGATTGGATGGGGGAATTCAGTTGTCTGGTTGCATTTTTGACTATCAGATTTTTCTTGTTCTAGAGAAGTGTTTCTCATTCTATGTTCTCATTTGATTGCTTTGTTGTTGCTATTATGGTTCATTTTTTTGCATGAAGGATCAGATGCTTGCGTTCCTAAGACTGATGCATATACGCTTTGACTTGTTCTTTTTTCTTATGTTGGATGTTTGGAGTTGTTGCTTGAGATGGTGGACATTTATCAAATGTTGTGCCAGGTGTCTTGGTTGGAGTGTGAAAGTGTTGTGATGGTCCTCATTCATGTTTTGGAGGAATCCTGAAAGTCTTCGACAAGTGGGAGATTGTTGGGAAAGTTTGGCTCAACTTTCTGGTCTTTCCCCTTGAAGACTTAGGCGATTTCTTCATGTTTATGGCCTCTATCACCTTAGCATTGCATGTTTTCCTTGGTGGCATGGTTGAGCAGTGTTACCACTCTACCGCGGTGGTCTTCTTTATGCCTAGCAGTGGCGTGGTGAGCAGCAGCAGTCTGGAAGGCGGTTACCTCCTTACCGCGGGGTGTCAATCTAGTGGTGGAGGTAGCATGATGAGCGGTGCAAAGGTGGCGAGCTAGTGGGTGGTGGTTTACCGCCTTACCGCGGGCGGTGAGAAGACTCACTGTGGTGGTCGCGCTAAGTGGCTAGTGGTCGGTGTTGATCGTTACCACTCCATCGTAGGCAGTGGGACTTATCACCGCAGTGGTTGTGGTGTGACTACTGGTGGTCAGCCTAAGCGATCACCACTCTACCGCAGTGAGACCTAGTGGTCTTCGCAGTAGCATGGTGAGACCACTGACGGTCTGGCTGATGGCTATCGCCACACCATGGGTCAACTTAGATAGTGCAGTAGTAGCGCGGTGGAGTCAGAAGGAGGAGCTCAGATGTCTTACCACCACACCGTGGGGTAGGCCAGACTAGTTGGCGGTAGCATGGTAGAAGGCAGGGTGAGCTTGGGCAAGCTCACCACATTACTGTGCCCTGGTCAAATGGACTCGGTAGTGACATGGTAGAAGGCAGAGAGAGCTCAGAGCTCGGTTGACCCAGCTTGACCATGTTGGAGTGACTATTAGAAGCGACAAACGATTTGAATGGCAACAAGTGGTAGATATTTAAGATTTGATTGGCTGATGGTTATTTTTTGATGTGTGATTGGACTGTATTATTGAATGAATGTTGATGGATGTGTCTGAAGCTGATTTAATGCTAAGTGGCTTGATGTAGCTGTAAGGTCTGTGCACGTTATCAAAAAGTGATTGATACTTGCAAGTAGGATAATTTATTATCCTGATGACCATTGTAGGCTTTGTCTGGCAGAACAAGTTGGTACATGGCAAGAGATTATAGGTAATCTCATGTGCAATCAAAAAAATGATGAGCGAATAGAGAGAGAGACAGAGAGAGTGTCTGAGTGGTCATTACCGTGAATGCTTAGTCTCTTAGTTCTAAAAAGATGTGAACCTGCAAAGGCCAAGTGACTGGGTTGGCCATGAGGCTAGCTGAGATAGTCAATTGAGGAGCTGAAGGGAATCTACATGGTATGTCTTTGGAGACATTTAAACTATGTGAAGGCTATGTTTATTTTTTTTCTTGTATATTTCTCTAGATGGACAAGATGTAATCTTTTGAAGAGCATAGCTCTATGTTTGTGTTGTAACCAATTTTTTTATTGAATAATACAACTGAGCTGAGTATTTTGGAGGGTGGGGTTTTTTACCTAAAAAGGTTTTCCCCACATAAATTTGTGTGTCCATATTTTTGTCTTTCATGGTTGTGTGATTTTTCTTTCTTCAATCTATGCTTGTGTTGAATCTTTTATTGTTAAGCATTTACTTTTCTCACAAGATCAATGGGGGATTTATTGTAGCTGTTTCCACTTTATGGCATAGTTGTTTGTGTCTTTGAAGTGATAAAATGAATATCACTAAAGCACTGATGTCTTAGATGTCTTTTTTATGATGACAGACCTGTATCCTATCCCCAACATAGTTGTAACTCATTTTGGATCAATTATGACTCCTTCCTTTGAAACGATATGGCCCAGAAGATTTCCTTCCTTGACTCCAAAAGTATAGTTCTTAGGATTTAAGGAGATCCCATATTCCAATGCTCTAATGAAAATATTTTCCAGGTGGGAACAATGGTCCTCCTCCCTTTTACTATGGGTGGTAAGGTCATCTTGGTATATAACAAGGAAGAGATCAATGAATTCTACAAAAGCTACATTTATAGCTCTCTGAAATGTGGCATCTACATTCATCAAACCAGAGGGAATCCTTACATACACATATGTCCCCCAAAGTGTTGTGAAGGTAGTTTTATACTATTTGGATTCTCTCACGATAACCTGGTTGTAGCTTGAGAATTTTTCCATCATTGAGAGTAACTCACATCCTATGACCTTCTGCAACATTTCTTCCATATTAGGTAGGGGTAGTTGTCTTTCACAGAGGCCACATTAAGATTCCTGAAGTGTACACATAGCCTGATATGGCCATTATTTATCCTAATACAAATCAAGTGTGAGACCCAGGAAGAATGTCTAATGGGATTGATAATGTCAGCATCCCTAAGCTTTATAAGCTCTTCCTGCATCTTTGGTTGTAAGGCTGGGTTGATTGGCCTTTGTTTCTACCAGAATGGTTTCGCTTCACGCTTCAAAAGGATCTAATGTTGGAACAATTCCTCCCTATATGCCTTAAGATCATCATATGACCATGCACACACATTCTTGTACTTCCTTAGCAATGAAATTTGCATACTCCTCACATGAGGTTTCATCTTTTTTCCAATATATGTCTTTTTAGGGGAATTCTTTGTTCCTAATTTTACCTCCTCCAAATCCTCCTTATAAGGGGATGTTTGCTTACTATCTAGCCTATCAGGGCCATCAAAGTCCCTTTCTAATGCAACCAATCCCTTGGGGATCTTATTTGTTTTCAACTGGATTACCTCATTCCCAAACAATGTCTCCTTGCCATCAACTTTGACCACAAATGAGCCAAAGTCAATCTCTTGATTTTGATATTGGTCAATTTAGAATATTAATGTTATCATCAAACACCTACCAATTGAAGATTTTGTCAGGCACTGCAGGTCTAGTCAGTACCTCTACCCTTGAGACACCATCAAATGTGACATCATCCAATCTGACAACAATATTAGCTAGTAAGTCTGCCTTGGCATTTTAACCTCTTTCTATCCGATTTATATTGAAAACGTCAAAGGCTTCTATGGTATCCCAAATTGCATTCCTGTATTGCCTCAACCTCTTATCTTTGGCATAAAACCTAGATCTAACTTGGGAGACCACCAACTCAGAATCACCTAATACCCTTAATAACTTGATACCATGTTTCGAAACTAACTTCAATCCAAGCAAGAGGGATTCATATTCAACAACATTATTTGTACAAGAAAACTGCAATAAGGAGTATTTAAAGGTCTTGCCTTGTGGTAAGATGGGAATAATACCAGCACCTGAGCCATCCTTAGAACATGCCTCATAAAAATACATAGTCCACAGAGCATCTTTGTGTGATTCATTAGCAATTTCTTGACAAATTGGTGTAGGCTCTGTATTCTCCTCTAGCAGTTCTTCTTCAACTCGAAATGAGTCTAAATTGGTATCCACGAAATGAATCCTTACTGGTTATTTTGGTTCCTTCACATACTCAATCATATGATGTATTATATGCTCCCTTACAATATTAACGTCCCTTTGATCAAAGGAGAAAGTAGCAAAGGATAGGTCACACTGTATACTACCACCTATAGAAGCACTCCATTCTCTAGATAATAAGATCCCATATGTTGGTGGGATATCTACCACTGTGATGCTCATAAATAATTCCTTCTCTAGGAATGTTGCCAATTTGTAAGGAAATTTGTTGATCACCCCTATAATAGGCACTTCCCTTGAATCCATGGCGTAGAAATTCCCATATGTACTGTCTACTTTCAGGCCCATCTCCTCCATGATTTTTACCGGCATCACATTGTTCAAGGTCATCGAATCATTCATACAATTTTTGAGAAATTTACCATTGATGATTAGGCTTACATAAAATAGTTTGATCTAGATGGGGTTAGCAGTAATGGTAGTTCCCAAATATATCTCAGGGTTTTCGTCTATCACTAATTTAATCTCTATGTCCTTCTCCTAGCTCTTACTCATGCCAGGCTAATCTATGATCATTTTTTCATTACCACTGGAGACAATACTAATGATAAAAGCAATAGTATTATCTTTGTGTTCATCGATTCTCATCATCTCTAATAGTGGAATTGTGACTTTGTCCTGAGATAAGACCTGGAACATATCCACAGGGGAATAACTTGGTAATTCAGGGAGCACAAAGTCTCTAGAACCCATCTTCCCATCTTGTCCTGTAATCCTTTCAATAAGGGTTTTATCATCCTTGGATTTCCCATCTTGAGGGGTAGCTTCACCATCAGTTTTTTGCCTTACTGTTCTTCTTTGCCCAAATCCTTATCTCTTTACCTTCCTTGGGTTTTGCATCATCCTTCTTGTTTGCTAAGCTAGTTCCTTTATTGCTCTCCTTGACAAACATGCTACTAGGGCTACTCTTCTCACCACTCACTGTCATGTTCCTCAATTGGAGGTCACTCCTTGCTTTAGCAGACAGTGCAACTATATACCTTTCAATTTCTTCATTTGAAGGTCTCTGCAAAGAAACATTATTCATCTCCAAGGTATATATATAGTGCAATCATGTTTTGTGTCTTCATTTGAAAAAAATTGTTGGTGATGTACACTAGCTTCTCATCATTGAACATTTATATAATTAGTATCAACATCATCACTCGAAGAATACTCACCACAATCAAGGTCAGATTTAATCATGAACACATTTTCCATCTGATCATGGCCTTGAGGAGAGTGAGATTCTCCTTAATCATCCTGAGTCTCTTCTACAAATCTTGCCATTGCACATTTCTATGATGAGTGGGTCATTTGGCACACTTCACACCAAGGCAAATAATCAAAAAAATTAGTATAATTCTTTTGCAAAGGATCAAGTGTGGTGTGAACATTCTTTTGATTATTTAGAATAGGCTTCCCATTATGCCAATTTGTATGATAAAAAAATTCTTGCAGTCTTGGAGGCCTCTCATTTCTTTGGAATTGTGGCTTATCATCCTTTGCAGCTTTTAACATGCTAAGAACTTGATCTAATTGCTCATCAGGGGTTGCGGCTTTATTCAACTTTTCACTCTAAGCCTTGGGATTCATCGGAAGCTTGGAATCATCCCATCTTCCCAACTTTCTAGAAAATTTTCTATTATTTTCAATATTCACTGCCATCTTGTAAGCCTCCCTCAAATGTTGTGGGATTTTATCTCTAAGTAGGCAAGAAATTTTTGAATCATAAGCATTACAATATACAACTAGGCATGCATTCTTGTTAGGCCTTAGAAAAGAAGGGACCTTATACATTACCTTTTGAAACCTAGCATTAAACTCAGTTGCTAGTTCATTATGTCCTCTAGTTATGTTATTGAAATCATTCAGTCTGAAATGCGTATCAGTTTGATCCCCATACTGTTCCCTAAATATGTGGTAGAAGGAATCCTTTAAATCAATGCTTGCATTTGGAAAGCTTTTGTACTAGTCCCTGACATCCTCTATTAAGGACTAAATAAAGTACTTCATGGTGACATCTTCTTCCCACAACTCGAAATCCTCAACAAAACTTTGGAAAGATCTCAAATGATCTTCGCCACTAAGAGAATTGTTCGCAATGAACTTGGGCACATGTTTCCTCACATTATCTAGAACTAGGTTTGGGTACCTAGGGATATTTCAAAAACATAGTTGTTTGTACCTATCTATATGCAATGACCTTCTTCCAAAAGGTCCTTCCTCATTATTTCGATCCAAGTTCCTTTTTCTTTCATTACTATTCTCTAGTTTGTTGTATTGGGAATCATGTTGTGGTTAGAGTGAGCTATTTTAGCCTTGTTCTTAGGCTGGGAGGATGAACTTGAGGGGTTTCCACTAGGGGATATTTTCTCATTTAGATGAGGGCCTGAGGAAGATGTATGGATATGGGGGCTCTAAGCTTTAGGGATGGGACCCCTCACAGTTGACTAGAAGAAACTAAGTTTCTTTTTCATCTCATTATTTACAGGCATTAATTCCATTTCTTTTTTTTCCTTTTTAGTTCCTCATTCTCTTTCATCAATTTATCAATCAAGGGGATAGACTCATCATGAGGTGTGCCCCTCTTAGAATGACCTCTTTCATTTATCTTGACTCCCTCTATTGGTTTCTTCCCTTTATTAGTATTATGGGAGCCAGGGCCTATGCTTTTGGGTGGGGGGTCAGCTAGGGTATGAGTCTTCTCAGCACTATTGGTTGGCATGTTTACAACAACACTATCAATAGAAGGGATTAAAAGTATTTTGGGCACAATTTCCTAAACAACAGGGCCAATTGTTTGGATAGTCTTGGTTGCTAGCCTACCCAATTCTTCAATCTCTTCAACCTTTCTTCGCAACATATCCCTTTGGATTATTGCCTCCCTAATTCTTTTTTCTTTCTCAACTTCTCTCATTTTCCTATTTTCATTACACTTTGAGACTCTTTCATTAAGTCATCTCATATCCTTGAGGACTTCTTCTTCTAGAAAAGTTGAGTTACCATCAGATGCTACTATAACATTGTGAACCCCAATCCTTTATACCTGCATAAACACAACACACAAACACATAATTAGATTAATATGCAAGTTAAGATAAGGACCCCCCATGAAATCCATTTGCAATGCTTGAATAGAAAATAAAATAAAGAAATGAACAAAGAAAAATAAATGAAATCCTATAATAAGATGCAAACTCTTGATCCCATGGGGGAGTTGGTGCCAATTGGTGTGTTGAAATTGGCCCTTTCCCAACTCCTTTGTAAGCTTGATGATGATTTGATGAAGATTCGATCCAATTTGGTTGAATTCCTGCATAACCTAGCTAAGAGCTTGATAAAGAGAGATGAAAATGGCTATGCTTGAAGATGTAATTGAGTAGAATAAGTTTACTCAAATTGTGGATGATAGAATGAGAGGAAGAGTCTCTCATTTATAGATTTCAAATTTGGAAGAATGAGTGAGATTGAGCAATGTTGGATCATTCAATATCTAATGGCCAAGTGCCACTTGTCAAGATGTGAATGGTTGAGGAATGAGCATATTTTGGTCAATGTGCATGATAAATGCCATTGGATTCAAATTTGAATTTTGAATGTGACATGTGAGAGGGAAAGAGAAATGGAGTTAATGTCACTTGGCTCAATGCACAAGGACATGTAAGAGGCCTTAAATTCCTTGTTGGAAGGACTAAGTCCACTTGGTCTTTTTGAATTCAATTGAGGGAATATTCCCTTTTTATGCTTTGTGAGGGAAAATAGAAAATTAAATAAATCAAAGTAATTGATTTAGTGTGCAAGTTGCATTCTCTAGAGGATTTTAGTGAGAGGGATTAACTTAATCAAGGTTTTGATTAAATTAATGAAGAATTAGATGATTTGACAATTTTGACTCAAATAAATGAATTAATTTAAATCAGAATTGAGAGGAAATGATTTATTAAATAAATGATTTGATTTATTTAACTTAAGGAGGAATATGTTAGATTAAATCAAATAAGGTTTAATTTATTTAATTTAATAAGAGGACTTTTAGGGATTTTAATCAAATAAAATGATTTATTTAATTAAACAAAAATGTAAGGTTAATTAAATTGAATTGATTAATTTAATCACTGGAGGAAGAAGACTTAATTAGATGAATAATGATCCATTAAATTAAGAGACAGAATATAAAGAAGTGCTGAAAGTATGATTCAGGAAGAAATGTTGTTAGTAATCAGGATCAAGTGTGCCAGATTGAAAATGTGCATTTTCCATGTCTACATTTTGCCCCTCTTTGAAGCAATGTACTTGTTGCATTGATTCAAAGAATAAAATGCTATGATCAAAAGTTCAATATTTTCTTGATTTTTTTTTTCATATGCCCCACTATTGCCCCAATGAAAGGATTATGCCGGTATACTGCCCCCTCGAGAGATCGAGCAGAAATGTACAATTTTCCGATCGAGATCACGATAAAATGCGAGAGGAGTGATTCTATTGATCAGAGGATGAAAGATATTTTTTTGATGTAGACAATTTTGATGATGTATAGACAGTCATTTCCCATGGGTAGCCTCATGTATATTTTGATACAACACACTGATTTTAGATAGAAATTCTAGTAAAGATATAAGAATAAGAAGAATAAGATGGATGGAAGGAGGATCCACACAAGCTCACATTATTACCAGTGATGATGATGTATTGCTTACTAGGAGTTGGGATTTTCAAAGGGCCAATTAATTTATGATTGATAACACATATAGGTACAATTCATCAAGGTATAAAGGACCAGGATGGCATTGTACCTAGTGTGATGGAATTTGCCTCGTCAATCAAATAGGAGTACTCTTGTTCACACTTGACATATGGAAACCTTGCTAGGACGGACCTAACAAAGCAATTATTTTCCAAGTTATTTTACAAGAACATGCAACAAGCATGACAGACAAAAAGATAATGATCTTTGCCCCTTTCCTTTCTCTCTAAACCTGTTTTTGTTTAGGCATCATCGAGAGGTCCTTGAAATGAGCGAAAAATAAGATAAGTCAAAAAAGACCAAGAAAAAAGTAAATAGACAAGCTAATATTCTTCATATTGCTAGCCAAGGCTAAACTACTAGGGGTACCTGACACTAATGTCCATCGTAGGAAAGCTTCATCCTAGGACATGTTGTGATCAGGGTTTTGGTGGGACTAATTGGGTGATAAGCTATTGATACTCTGAGTTGACCAACTTGCTTGCTTACTGACTTAGACTTTCAAGACTCTGACGGTTAGAGTGTTCACTTTCAAACCTGCTAAAATTGCTTCTGACTAACTCACCAAAGGGTGAAGGCGACGATTGATTTTATTATGAGATGATAATTGCGGGTGAAAGTGAGATGAGATGGGTGCACCATTTTGGATTTTTCAAATGTTTTGAGGCTGTTTTTGGTATTTTTAAAGATGTTACAAATGTTTTTGGTATTTTTGAGATTTTTTCAATGTTTTTGGTATTTTGTGTCTCGGGGGCCGATCAAGGATGGCCTTTCCTATGTTCCAGCTCAAAGACAACGTAGTTCGACTGACAACGTACTTGACTCAATGATGAGATAGATGGGAAAACAGATTTCCATTGTGATGAACACCTAAGGATTGACCTTAACTATAAAATAGATGGGAAAACATAATGCCAATGCGACGGACGCCTAAGGACTGACCCTAATTGTCTCGAGGGATGATCAAAGATCAACCTTTCCTACACTCAAGCTCAAAGATGACGTAGTTCGACAAGGTGAAAGATTGAAAAGACTCAATGATGAATTTTTTTTAAAAATTTCTAATATTTTGACATGTTTTTGGATTTTTGATTTTCTGATGTTTTTGATTTTTCGGATGATTTTGACAATTTGGATATGAAGATGTGATGATATCAGTGCTCTATTTTGGGGTTTTGTTAAAAACCAAGCTAAGGTTGATTGATCAACTTGATGGATTGATAGTTTGACTAAGTGTGTTAAGTCAAACAAAAGTGATAATGCACTTGTAAAATCTAGGAAGTTGTGTTATCCTAGAGTAAACTTGTACAAAAGAGGATGGTTTGACTAAGTGTGTTAAGTCAAACAAGTTGATAATGGACTGGATAACTTGACTAAGTGTGTTAAGTCAAATAAGATGATAATGCACTTGTAAATTCCAGGAAGTTGTGTTATCCTAGAGTAAAATCATGCACAAGATCATAGTTTGACTAAGTGTGTTAAGTCAAACAAGGTGATAATTGATTGGATTCAATTGATCAGGATTTGGAAGCTTCGCTTGGAACAAAATTTGTTTTGATGATTTGATGTGACATTGAAGTACACATTAGATGCAATTGATATGGATTGTTTGTTTGATGTTCGACGAAAGATAAAGCTTGATAAGGAATGTCGTTTTGTCAAAATATGCCATGGGCTAGTGATTTGGATTGATCCTCACAAATGCTTTAACTAATTTGATTTCACATTATCCAATGTTCAGATCGCCACATAAGTTGGAGGATATATATCAAGATTTATTCCTGAAGCAAGATGCAAATATCTGCCCCTAGTGTCTAGCAATGTATGGAATTCTAGGAGTGGATTCTTGGATAGATGGATGGGTATGGTAAGCATGCAAAGGATGCCAAGGAATATCTTGTGATAAGATAAGGTGTTTGAACAGAGGATGCTCATTCAGATAATGCTTCATGTCTCAGATAACGTTGGATAGGATAGGACCAATGAAAATGACCCATGTCAAGATGTCTACCATAAGCAAGTGTAAAGTGTGCCCCAAAATTTTCCAAGATCAAGATACATTGGAGTATGGATGCAAATGGATGAAAATGGATTGGATAAACGGTTCATGGATGAACGGATGATATGGATGGAATTTTGTCTTTATTATGGATGTGATAAGATGCTTCCTCTTGAAATGGCACATGTGGATGCTCGATTCTACACACGATGCCTGTTTTCTAGGTTACTTGTCCAAAGCGCCACTGTAGTGGTTTTCACTACAGGACAATTTTATTTTCTTTACTGTTTTCAGTCCTTTTTTTTATTTTTTATTTTTTGATTTTTTTTAATTTTCTGAGAGATTTTAAGCTCATGTTGAACCAACTGGTGGTGCTAATGTAGATGCTTCTGTCATAATGTACCATCGATATCCTATTTTAAGAATTTTCCTTGCCAAGATACGTGCACTTGAATGCAACTTTTGAGATCCCTGATCTGCTTTGATGATACCAGAGTTAACTTCGTCTTTGTGCGCACATCGCAATAGATTGCCTTCTAAATCTTTATGATGAAGGGTCATTGCCAGTACATGGTCCATGTGATAATTGGATTTCATGTGTGGAGGCGTGGATGGATGAGTGTGTTTACGAATAAAATATGGATTGGTTGAAAGTTTGGAACCTTTGACTCTCCAAACTTGGGAAGATGACCAATGATGGGTGGATATGGAAGTGTGCATGGAATTAGGACCAACTGCTTGATACACTTTGTATGTTGCTGGAGAAGAATTTTTTCGCTTTTGTGGATATCTTTGATGGATACTTTTCCCTTTTTTATTTTTCCCCATAGTTTCTTTGACTGATGGAGTTTGATAGGTATATTCTTTCTTTGTATTATTTGGTATCCATATGTATTTGATTTGTCCTTCATGCTTCAATACTTCTTTTTATTTAACGGCATTCTTCGTGCTTTGATTCAAATCTTTCCTTTGTTGTTGGTCCCAATTCATGGATGGGGTGATGGGTGGATGGAGATTCATGGCGTGGCTAGTTGTAGTATTGGCATTGGTTTCATCATAAGGATTCTTCATGCCCCCTATGT
The DNA here is from genome assembly GCA_007115665.2 of Sequoiadendron giganteum. NCBI lineage: Eukaryota > Viridiplantae > Streptophyta > Pinopsida > Cupressales > Cupressaceae > Sequoiadendron > Sequoiadendron giganteum. The sequence goes on from CM021101.1 coordinate 824,493,479, forward strand.
TGACATTTGCTTGAGATGAAGTTGCCCCCAGTTTTGTGGAAGTATCCGTAATATGTTTGTATCTCTTGATTGTTGAATATCCAAGGCCTTGATGCTTAGTATTGCTAGTAATCTACACTGGTTCTAGGATACCCTATTCATTCCCTCCTAATCCTTTGCCTTGATAATTCATCTGTTGAAACATTTTATTTGCAAAAGGATATGATTTACCTTGGAAACAAGGTGCTAATCCTTTTTTGCTCTGTGGTGGATCTTCAAAAGTGACAACTTCTTCATTCATGAGGTAGCTTGCCCTGAGAAAGGTGAGTGATCCAACTTTATAAGTGATAGGATCCTCCATATGTGGGATGAATTCTTGATTGATATCCTTAGCTTGATTTTGTGAGATATCAAATTGTAATTCTTCTTCAAGAAGTGTTGATGCTTCATTGTCCTTGTAAAATTCTTCCTCATGATTCATTCTTGGTATGCTTTCACATGGTGTTTCTAATTCATGACTTATGTAGGAGCCTTCTTCATGAACCATTTCTGCTATGTCTCCATGGGATGTTTCTGATTTGCAACTTTTGTAGAAGCCTTTTGATATGTCTTTACATGATGTCTCTAATTCACAACTTCTATAGAATCCTTCTTCATGATCCACTTTTGGTATGTCTCTAGATTTTTCTATACTTTGATCATGTGTACAAATTTTAAGAGTAGGAGACTCTTGTACCTTGGTAATGATGTCAAGAGTATGAGACTCTTGTTTTGAATGAATATCATCTACATGTTTGTCCAAAGAAAGCATCTTTCGGGTAGATGGAGGAATATGTGCTATATGGATATGATCATCATTTGCGGCATCTTGTATAGATAGGAGAGTGCCCATTAGATCATTGTAGTATCTTGGAGATACAAATTTTCAATCTTGAGTAATTTTAGAACTATTTTCAACATGCTTTGGATCAAGTTCTTGACATGGCTCAATTTCAAAGGATGGATTGCTTATAGTGGGTTCTTGGGCATCGTCATTGGGAAGTGGCTCAATATTCTCTTGAGATTTGAGAGGATTTGGATCAAATTTTAAGCTAGGGATTCCTTCAATATCTGTAGCCATGAGGTCAAAGGATGTCAATATGTCTTGGGAAGGAACATTGCTAGACCTTGGTGATAGATTTTGATCATGCTTTGGAATACGTTCTTGAGATATGTCCTCTAACTCATAAGGTGGTGTAGAGACCTTTTCGATATGATCATTGGTTGATGGATCATAGATTATGTTAATGGGATCAAATAATTGTAGCACATCTTGAAATAGATCACTAAAAAGTGGCTCTTGATGAATGTTGAGTTGATCACTGGATGGGGTAGAAGCATCTTCAAGATCTTGAACATTGTTTTCTACAATTATGGAAGAGAGATTACCAATGTCTTCAACCATAAGATCAAGTGTTGTTGACATTTCTTGAATTTGATCATTTTTGGGCATTTTTGGTGGATTTTGATTGTGATTGAAAAGTAGCTCTTGGTATATGTTGATTTGATCATTGGTCGAGGTGGAAACATCTTCAAGGTGCTTATTGATAGATTGATCTTGATTTTTGATTTCAACAATTATGGTGGGAATCTATTGCAAGCTTTATTGAGCGAGTAATGCATGTGTTTTCTACTGAGCCAATAATGCTTGTTGTTGGTTGTGTCGTTGTTGTGCCAATAATGCTGGCACAATGATTTTTGTTGGGCTTGTTATTGAGCTACTTGTTGATGCACTTTTTGATGGATTTCTTGCAATAGTGCCTGAAATTTTGCTTGCCCTTGTCGAGCTTGGTGTTGGGCTTGAACTTGAGCTTGAGCTTGTCAGGCTACTTGAGCCTCTTGTACAGCTTGTTGGGCAGATAATTTTGCTTGCACTTGTTGAGCAACTAGTTGTGCATCTTGTTAGTTTTGGAGTGCCTTTTGGCATGCAACTTGTTGAGTGGCTTACAACATGATGGAGAATAAATTGGTGGTGGTGGTGGGTTGGGGATGGTGTTGATTGTTGGGGTGAGTGGAACAATCTCATTGATTTCAAAGATTTGAGTGGTGAATGGTGCGATTGAGATTCTTGGTCCTTGAGACACTTGAGGAATGGTAGATGTGTTAATCGTTGGGTTTGCTTGGATGTTTGTCATCTATTGTTGTGAATCAATGAGAATTTTGAGTGTAGCAATTTTGTTTCGTAAGATTTGACCTTGACATTCTTCATATGGTTGACTTGGTTGTTTAGAAAGTAGCTTTGGAATGCATCCTTGTGGTGTTTGTTTGGGATCATGAACAAGTTGATTTTGGATAATGCTTTGATTCGGTGTGATGTTTAGATTCGATGTGATAGATTGAAATTGAACATTGTTGTGGTTGGGAATCACATTGCCTTGATTTAGGTAAGTTTGATTTTGCATGGTGTTACCTTGAATTGGATCAATATTTGAAGTCTTTAACATATTGCTTGGATTTTGAATAACATTGGTTTGATTTGCAAGCATATTTATCCCAAAGTTTACCAAATGTGGATTCAAAATGGTCATTTTTGACAAACTTGTATTTGGCATGTATGGATTTGGTGGGATAGTGTTGTTTGGAATAAGACTCATGCATTGATTGTTCGGTTGATAGATTTGTAGATTTGGACTTGTATTTAAATCTATCATCGAGAAAGGTGTTCCAAAATTCAGATTGGGCATGCTCACATTTGTTGTACCATTGAGGTTTGGAGGAGATGATGATTCCATGCATAAATCTGAGTTTCGATAATCAAGTCGTATTGCGATACTTGGATAGTTTGGTTGAATTGGATTACTCATGATGGATGGATCAAGTTTATATTCCAGGTCCCTCTTGTGTTGTGATCTTGTTGCGAAAGTGAACCTTTAAGGTGTTTAGGACCAATGATGAGATGAAGGATGAAAGGGGTGAATGATGTGGGTGTTCTAACTTCTAGGAAATTTGGATCAATGCTAGACTTTAAGAATTGATTCGATTTGATTTTGATTGGTTGATAGTTTTACTAAGTGCGCTAAGTCAAACAAGATGATAATGCACTTGTAAACCCTATGAAGTTGTGTTATCATAGGGAAAACTCACACAAGAGAATGAATTGGCTAAGTATATTAAGCCAATCAAAGTGATCATGAACTAGTAGACCTTAAGAAGTTGTGTTATCCTAAAGGTAAATTTGTTCAAGAGGATTGATAACTTGACTAGGTGTATTAAGTCAAATGTAATGATGTTGATTCTAGCATGAATGATCTTTTCAAAGTTCCAAAAGTTTGTTAATGAGATGATGTTTGATTGATGTTTGAGATGGGTGAAGTGTTTGAATTGATCCTAGATGACCCTATGAGGACTTACTTACAAGACCAAGGTGATGAAGCACATGCTTTTCCCTAAGAGTAATTTAACCAAAAGACCAATGTTTGCATAGAAAACCATAAGGCAGAAGATTGCAAGCACCTGTGTGGGGTCCAATTGAGTTAATCTTTGTTTAATGAATTATTTTTACCAGAAGTACTTTCCTGTTTATGATTTTCAAATTGAATGTCCAATGTCCTAACTTTCTTTCACCCCACAAAGTGCATTATGTGGAAATCAAGGAAATCAAGGCAAAGGTTACTTAGCGTTGACTTTGGGAGAAACAAATTGAGATGTATGAATGTTTAGAAGCCTTCTAGGGATAAGAACCCCTAGGGACAAGCAGTAACATTTGGATCCAAGAAAAGTGTTTTGATTCAAAGAACATGTACAACCTTAGGCTGGAAAAGGCAATATTTTTCAGGTTCACACTTGGACAAATCGAGTTGCGCATATTATGTGTGGATGACTAGATGCTTGACCACACTAGCTCCCCTCCACGACACACACTTCTCGAGTCAGCCAAGCATCAGTACCCATGAATCTCCCATGGCATACTTTTTATCTCTACAACATAACCGCATGTATACGTGGGGCAGCTTAAGAGGACATGACCTCTTGCACCAACAAATATAAGGTATTTTTTGGCTTCTAAACACAAGTTTGTAGTAAGGGCATCTAGTTTAGGGGGTGCAATGATAAAATCCTTGTGCAAGATCTCCCAACCCTTAGAAAAAGGGCTTTACGCATCATAAAGATATTGGGGGAGAGTTATCATGCATCGCTTCCCATTGTCCATGGCTTTCACTGTGAACACAAATTTATATAGTGGTTTGGAAGAGCTTGGCTTTAGCCCGTTACCGCTTGATTCGTTCCCTTGGGGTGAGTAATTTTTCCCACCAAGTCAGGCCCTCTAAAGGTACACAATAGCGAGTAAGTTCATTCCTAGTTCGATCATCTTTGTTTGCATGAACAAAGAGAGAACACTCGCAATGCCTTTTTCCCACACTAAACAAGTTTGTTCAATTTTAAGTTCCCAAATTGAAATGTGAAGGAAATATTTTTAACAAGTTAATATCACAAAAGACTTTTGATTCTCAAGATCATCGTGAGGCACGAGAGAAGCGTATATGCCTTTTAAATGATATTAATTTGTGAAAAAGATTGCAAAACATGAAAAACACTTATTCAGTTTAGACCTCAAAAGCAATGATTTTGATTTGTTTTAAAGCACCAAAATGTGATGTGAAGTTTTGCCTTGTCCAATTCTTAAACCTTTAAAAAAAATCTAGTATATTGTTCCTAAGGTTCTTTTTAAGCCTTTTGCAAAATTTAAAAGGAAATTTGTGTTATTCTTTTTAGAGCCCAAATTGAAGTCTATTGATTCCTGAAAAAGCTTGAAGAGATAAAATCCTTAAACTTGGAATTATAATTATTTCCAAGAGTGTCTAAAGACACTTGATACAATAGAAGGATGATTTCATAAGAATATTTTCCTTTGTTTCCTCTTCCCTTTTTGATTTATTAACTTGAAAAAATGCTCCAAATGTTAGATTAAATCAAGAAACAAGAAGGTATAAGGTTAAATGAATCATTAAGCATAAAAATCCTAAAACTTAGACCAAGTTATAATGTGATTTGACTTTAGATTTAAAATTTATAATTTTGACTCTAATAAAATTGATAAAAACCTACACCATTGGATAGATTATGAAATTCTACCCCATTTCAAAAAACAAAGTGTCAAAAAATACCTTCGTATGACCAAGATATCGTCATTTTAAAAACTAATTGTAAAAGCACTAAAACAAAGGTCTATGCGCTAAAATAGAGCATGGATGCGCTAAAACAAAGCATGCCAAAACAGAGCATGGATGTGCCAAAACAGTTTGTTGATGCTCTAAATAGTCTGCAGATGCGCCAAAACAGTCTGCAGATGCGCTAAAACAGTCTATAGATGAGCTAAAAGATACCACGGATGTGCTAAAACATGGATTAATGCCAAGAACTGTAAAAAATAGCATAATTTAAAAAGTGTTAGATTTGTGTTTTCTTGCCCTCCTTTTAGCGCCAAAATGTGAACCCCAATCCTTTATACCTGCATAAACACAACAAACAAACACATAATTAGATGAATATGCAAGTTAAGATAAGGATTCCCCATGAAATTCATTTGCAATGCTTGAATAGAAAAGAAAATAAAGAAATGAACAACGAAAAATAAATGGAATCCTATTCTAAGATGCAAACTCTTGATCCCATGGGGGAGTTGGTGCCAATTGGTGTGTTGAAATTGGCCCTTTCCCAACTCCTTTGTAAGCTTGATGATGATTTGATGAAGATTTGATCCACTTTGGTTGAATTCCTGTATAACCTAGCTAAGAGCTTGATAAATAGAGATGAAAATGGCTATGCTTGAAGATGTAATTTAGTATAATAAGTTTACTCAAATTGTGGATGATAGAATGAGAGGAAGAGTCTCTCATTTATATATTTCAAATTTGGAAGAATGAGTGAGATTGAGCAATGTGGGATCATTCAATATCCAATGGCCAAGTGCCACTTATCAAGATGTGAATGGTTGACGAATGAACACATTTTGGTCAATGTGCATGATAAATGCCATTGGATTCAAATTTGAATTTTGAATGTGACATGTGAGAGGGAAAGAGAAATGGAGTTAATGTCACTTGGCTCAATGCACAAGGACATGTAAGAGGCCTTAAATGCCTTGTTGGAAGGACCAAGTCCACTTGGCCTTTTTGAATTCAAATGAGGAAATATTCCCTTTTGATGCTTTGTGAGGGAAAATAGAGAATTAAATAAATCAAAGTAATTGATTTATTGTGCAAGTTGCATTCTCTAGAGGATTTTAGTGAGAGGGATTAACTTAATCAAGGTTTTGATTAAATTAATGAAGAATTAGATGATTTGATAATTTTGACTCAAATAAATGAATTAATTTAAATCATAATTGAGAGAAAATGATTTATTAAATAAATGATTTGATTTATTTAACTTAAGGAGGAATATGTTAGATTAAATCAAATAAGGTTTAATTTATTTAATCTAATAAGAGGACTTTTAGGGATTTTAATCAAATAAAATGATTTATTTAATTAAACAAAAATGTAAGGTTAATTAAATTGAATTGATTAATTTAATCACTGGAGGAAGAAGACTTAATTAGATGGATAATGATCCATTAAATTAAGAGACAAAATATAAAGAAGTGTTGAAAGTATGATTTAGGAAGAAATGTTGTTAGTAATCAGGATCAAGTGTGTCAGATTGAAAATGTACATTTTCCATGTCTACAAACATCATCCTAGTTAGGATTAATGTTATGGTAATATTCATCATCTCCCGTTAGCAGATCTAAAGGAATAGGGATATAGTGATAAGAATCAGGAGTTAATTGTCCCTCAATCCTAGCCTATCTAGCACTGACATTGTCTCTTTGTATTATATCCCTTTCCCTCCTCTCCATGGATTTTATTCAACGGTCAAAAGATTGCTCATTCATAACAGACTTCATTAAAACTTATCCAATCTTAGTGGAGTTATGATCACTAAAATTTAACAAATTCTTCTAATATTCTGAACTAGTACTAGAATGAATACCACATTCAAGAAGAGGATGAGGAATAGACTTACATTTTTTAGTATCCTTTGTCTTTACCCATTCCCCACATGGATTCATGTGCTTGGTAAATTCTCCTTCCAACTTTTTGCTTTAGATGTTTTTTCACGTGACCTCGAGTTCCCCGCATTTATATCTAGATTATCTTTACATCCACCAACTTCTTTGGTTTCTTTCTCTTCTTCTTCACCACTTCCTTAATATCCTTAAACACCGGTTTGCACTGGTGTAGAGATTTTAAGGTCGCCACCCAAATTTCTTGGGACCAATTTATAGAAATTATGTTACAATTTATGCAGATCCTGCCAATTTCTTGAATATACAAACAAATTTTGATAAATTCAATATGCCTCTAAATAAACCTCAGACACAATCCTTTGAAAAATAAAGTGCGGGAAACCTAGCATGAACCTTAATGAGAGACAAGATGTAAATATTTCATACAACACTTAGTTACATCTCAAATAAACTTAATCTATGCAAGAACACTTTGATAAGGCATTCTGGAGAATAGCTATTTCAATTTTAATTCATCAGCAGAGCCGTCATTCATGTTGGTATTTTTTCCTGAACACCTCAAGGAGACTCTAGAAGGTAGCCAACCTTCATCGTCAAGAATCCTATAGACGAATGGCCAAATCGATGGGTAAAGGGTTTTGAACCTTTAACCCATCCACTTTACGCTTTGTGGGACCAAGGAGGGTATTTCCCAATGGATTTCACAAGAATTTTATTATAATGGTGAACAATTCTACATAGATGTTTTCCCTTCTTATGTAAAAAAATACCATTTACTAAAGATATGGATGACATTCACAAATAATCATTCATTTGCTAGGAACAGAGTATTATTTCAGGTTTACACCTTAGAATTTGATAAAATTTAGTTTAATCTTGTCATCATTATAAATCCATGACTAGGTATCTTGGGTGCTTCATCAGATTACATGGATTCACAGAGGATAAACTAGTGCCTTATCGATCATGAATATAGTCAAGCACACGACAATCAGTAATGCATAAATCATGATATTAATGGCTTATTATCATAATACCTTACATTATGAGAATTCACAGTTCCTAAGACAAAACTAATTATCAAAATCCTGAGCGATTGCTTACAAACCTATAATACCATTCAAGTATTTTAATTAACCCCTTGGGCCAAAACAAGGACAAAATTATACATTTAAATAAACATTGAAAGAAAAAATAAAAGACACTTGGTTTTCCATTTATAATATTGTAATCATCATTTATAGGAGAGAATATACTTCAGTGTTATAGATTTGTTTCAATATCAACAACTTATGCAAAACTATTTAATAATATCATGTATAAAACTTAGACCCAAGACAATGCCCTAACTAGTCCTACATACATTTTGTAGTGCTTTAATGTTCAACATTCTACCCGAGCCCTTTCTAGACCCAAAATCAACGATCCCTTGTAATGAGCCTTGCAATCCCTTTTATAGACCAAGGGACCCACAAGAAAAGGACTCATTACAGTTACATTTTTTGATAATTTTGAGGTCATTTCATCTAGTGAGGTTTCGTTCCCTAACCATTATATTTTCATTTACATATCACGGGAAAGTAAATGGAAAAAAGGGAAAAAGAGGTGTTAAACAAAAAGTCAGAGATGCCATGCAAGCCTTCCAAAAGGCATCACCATCATAACTCGCACATCAAAAAAAATGGGAGAAGTCACCAACAACGTTCAGTAGCCAAAAACCTTTGCACTAGCCACGTCAAGAGACACATCACCGCACCCAAGACCTAAGCACTACCAATCAAGACACATGGGTGTCATATGGCCTTGTTAGTAGTTGAACAAACACCCTCATCGAGCCTCTTCACAGAGAGTGGAGTTGCAACCACCACCCCATTTTATGAGTGAGTATACAACAATAGAGAAACATGGCAATGGCCAACATCAAGGCCAACCTCCTCAACCTCCTCTAAAGAGCTATCACTGATTAAGACCAAGGAGTTGGGTTTCTCAGAACAAACCCTAGGGTCTGCCTCATTTCTTGTTAATTCTTTCACAAACACCTTAGGCCACTTCCCTTCAAACTTGACTAATTATTCTAAGAAAGTCCTCAGTCGAAGATTGTAGATACTTCTAACATCAGTTTCCCTAGCCCTCTTGTGAGCACTCCTCTTAGCTTTCAAGATAAATGGTGCTTCTACCACCACAGGTTTCACTTCAAGTTCATAAACCAATGGCTCTTACAAGCTCAGACATTGTAACCTACACACTAGTTTAGAAGAAGATCCTGGTTGACTCATCTTGCATGCAACATGAATCCCACGCTAGATATGTGAGTAAAATACCAGCTACAACTTCCAGAAAACTCCTATGTGCAAATAATGTGAGTTGCACCAACACCAGATATAAAAAAGTCACCAAAATGTAGCAGGAACAACATGCGCATCACTACACCATGCTAGCAAGAAAATATCAGGCATCAAAGCTTACTACCCTAGAACCCGTGAGAATTAACCAAAGGCACTAATAGAAACAAACGAGTAAACAATGTATAGGACAATCCTCATTAAATATATGATTTCAAGGCATGTTGCAATTAATGGCCATCTTAGTTCACTTGCATGACTAAAAAATCAATCACTTGCATGTCGCATCTCAGTCGCCAATTGCCATGGATTAAAACTCAATCAACGAGGATCATCAAGGATCACCACATGATTTATTAACCATACTTAGAAATAGTGAAGAGGTTCTTTAAAACTACCACATATTTGACAGTATCCTAAATCCATCATCTTGACATGCGCATCGTCAATCTAGACAACCGCAAGTAAATCTGAGCCACAAACCAAAACCCATCGCTCATCACCGGTTCATTCTTCCCATGAGAGTCTCATCGAGCGATAGCACTAAGGCCAGTGATGAGATGTCAATCATCGATCTAGTGATAGAAGGATCTGAACCATAAATAACTACTTGCATCGTTCATCACGTGTCGACATCCGCTTGAACCATCCTAACTGATGATAGATCGAGCCCATGTGATGGGGAGGAACTCAACCCATCAACGGTCGTGTGTTCCACCCGAAGTTACAAAGGACAACAGGTGATAGTCAAGGAATCAATGATGCATTCCCACATAAACCCTCAGGTGCCATCTACTTCCTTCATCGTGCATCGCTCATTGTCCCTCCATAGATAGATGTATACTAGTGAAGTGTTATGCCATAGCAATAAGACACGACTTAGACATTGACAGCCACAAGTTCTGCTTCAAACTACACAAGACAACCAATGATAGTTAAAGAAGTAGCGATGGGTCAAAAATTTGACAGCATCGCTCATCGGGTGTTACTTCCTCACGTCTACAAATGAACATGCGATAGACCAAAGGTGGTCGATCGAGAGGAAAACAAAGGGCATTCCTCATCGCGGGTTACATAAGGGAGTTTTGAAATGACCAAGCGATAGGCGATGCAACCACTTAGAGCTTGACTTAATGAAACATTTGAAGCATGTGCTTTGAAGTTTGTTTTAAAAGGGTCTGCCTAGTCACACGAGAAGTAAGGTGAAAGGGGTCGGTAAACCACGAGACTTAAAGCCATGAAGGATTAAGAAAATACTGATAAACAAACATAACTGGTCAACTCAAAAATAAAATCCATGGGCCAAACAAGGGTGCAAACATGAATGGATTTTAAAACCACAACCCTAGGGAAGTGACTATCAAGGTTTAATCATAAAAATTTAGTGGAACCAGGAAAATTTCAAGGGTTACACAACATTCTATGCATGAAAACTTCAATATGCATCATGTTTCTCTACATATAACATATTTTTTAGAGAAAATTTTTCTAGATTATTGATGCCCTCATCCTTAAAAGGATCCTATTTCTCTTTATGCATGCTCTTGACCCTATGATTTCTCACTTTTTATCTACATTCTTGTGTCAAATTTTCTATTTTACAATACAAAAAAATTTCCTCTTTCCTCACACCATGATTTTTTATCTTCTTGATAACCTTTCTTTTTCCTTCAATGTATATTGATAGGACCCCTCCATGAAATTAATATATATAATACCAAATTCATTTTTAATTGAAATGTGTATTCCATTCACACAACTTGAAACTCTTCCCATGACATCTACCATGTTTCCAACATGAATGGTCAAACTGATATAACTCTTTTATGTATCCCGTAACACACATTTACTTCTACATTGAGTTGTGAATCTTCTTGAATAATCTCATCTCATAATCCTAAGTAGAAAGTTCACCTTCAACATTGAAACCATCTTTTTCTATATTCATAGCTTCCCCTTCCCTTGTTACCACATATCCTTACAAATATGATCCTATCATACTAATGCATTTCAATTTATCTTGGTGAATTTAAATATCACATTGTTAAAAACTTTAATGGAAAATAATTAAAATAATTTTCAAGCTTCATAATTTACATGCCCAAATCTCTTATCAAAACCCTAAATAGTTGGAAATGTCCATGTGTGGCTTGCCCTATCTTGAGGATAAATCTCAATGATTTATCTTCTACTAGGATTTTTTGCCTCATACATGCATACTCAAGGTATATTTCATCACCTAAATATACATCCACATCCTTTCATTAAGCATTCTTCACAACTTCACATCTCACCTAGGTGCCCCTGATAGTGTTCTTTATCTCTACCAACCTTTACTATGTTTTTTATTTTATTTCATTTCATTGAATAACCTTGTATAATAATTTGAATGTACTTACTATGCCTTCTACCAAACAACCTCCACATTGGAGAAATTTTATATTGCCTTAAATACATACATCCTAATGTAAAATACATGGCTCACTAATAAGTGAACTTTTCACTAATTCTAGATGATGTATCTAATAGTTCACCGATCCACAATGACAAAAACCTTACTCTAGTACCATAATGATGTAGTCATGTTTCATTAAATAAAATCCTTACACCGCACAACCCACAAAGTTACATAGTGGAATATGTACACACATAAAGATGAAACATCACAAAAATGGAACCAATAGATTTTATTACAATGTTAATGGAAATTTTATAGATTGTGATGGTTATGAATATAATATCTAAAATAGTGATATGCAGAAAATAATGAGAAATACAATGGATTTACTAGCTCATCTCACATTTTAGCTCTTACACTTGGAGACTCTAGAAAATATACCTAGAAAGGTCTCTCTCTCTCTCTCTCTCTCTCTCTCTCTCTCTCTCTCTCTCTCTCTCTCTCTCTCTCTCATTCTTCCTCAAAATTTAACTTTCGAAAAACTAAATCTCTATTGTGCATTCTCTTTGTTCATACAACAAACTTTGGTGCCAAATCCAATCATATTTAGTTCCATTTTTCTCAATGTTCAAATTCATCAACCATGCTAAACTTTGTTAAATGTAATATTTGAAAATCTCCCACTAATCAATCATGTAATTAATTACCAATAAATTTTTAATTGACTTGATGAACTAAATATTAGTTATAAAGATTCATTTGGTTACATGGGTGACACATCATCCACGCCTAAAAATGTATATGACAATATGGATCAAGCAAAAAATAGCATCCGCATCATGCAATCAATGCTATTACAAGCTAAGTGCATTAAAAAAATGCACAAAAATCTTCACACATCTACAAGCTTCCAATGCCTAATAAGAACCCTTAATGTATTTACACTATTATGTGTGCCTGGATTTTCCTTTGAGCTTTCTATTTTGCAATTGAATGGTCATGCATTCATAAAGTGCCTAAATATTAACTATTTAATATACATTAGGTACTTATTGCACTTTCCATTAGTTTAACCTAGTTTATTTATATGTGATGAAAATTTATGAAGAAAATTAATCCTACATCATTGATACTATTAATTAGTAACCAAAGTATTTTAATAATTCAAATTAGGTTCACACATCATGAATTTATCCCCATTTACACACACATTGAATGTAGAACTTAAATCAGTTTGATCAAACATGCAATGCATACTAATTATCATCAATTTTCACTAACTAATTGCAAATGGTTTTACAGGGATTGATTATACTTATGTGCTCAATTGATTAATTAATCAAACTACTTAATGATACACTATGAATAATTAATTACAAGAATTTTTATGAGATGAAATAAAATTTTATAGTCTAATTTTATAAATTATAATAGTATTATTACAAATATAATTTTTTAATAAAAATAAAAGAAAACATAAAAAGAAAGAAAAAAAATACTCGAGAAAGATATTATAAAATATATTAAGAAAAGTGATGGGTCACATACTAGTGATAAATACTCATTTCCTATTAATATTTTTCAAAGAGAGATAAAATAGATTACATCTATAATATGTATTAAGTGTTGGTGTTCAAGTGATGTTTTAAATTTTGTTATAAAATTTATTGATATTAGGATCATATCGAGAGTAATATGATGACAGAGAAAAAAATACATTAAATAAGAATTTAGTTGAAGGGATAATATTAAATGGAGGAAATTGATAATGTTATGTTTAATAGACTTTTTCATTATTCGAAACATTAATTTATAAATGTATAAAAAAAGTTAATGTTTTTAAAGCAGAAATCATAATATTTTATACAAATTACAAGTAATAATCAAAATCATTTTTAAAATGTCTAAAAAAATAATATTTTTAAAACAGAAATCACAATATTTTATACAAATTAGAAATAATATAATATTTAATAAATATTAAAAAAATCAAAATTAGTTTTAAAAATAGTAAAGATTAGATTAATATAAATAATTTCAGCCTAACAAAATTAAAATTATATTTTAAAATTGTTAAATATGTTTATCTGAAAAATAATATTTATTAAATTTTAAAAAATGAAGATATACCAAATTTTAAATTTCAACTTCAGCCGAATAGTAAATGTCTGTGCTGGAATAAATCTGGAAAGGGCGTCTTTGAGCGGACGACCTTTCTTACTTTGTCTCTCCGCAATCTCCTTCCTCCCAAACGACACCTGTAAAAAACGCTCCCGAAACTTAAAGAATTATATGGCATCGCAAGTAAGGCTTACTGACTGTGTCTGTTAGTTGGGCGGGAGAGGGTTTTTAAAACAGTTACAACTTGATCTGAGTGCTAATCGAGTCTTTCAGTTATACCGTATCATCCGCCGCACCATACTATTAGATTTAGATAATTAGATCTAAGCTTAAGTTTGCTTTTTTAGTTGATAAACTTTACTTTCACCGGCGCTTTGCTGCTAGCGCAAGGAATAATGCATGTAAATGTATGGTTAATCTTTTAGATGTTCAGTTTATTTTTAGACACAGTGATCTGTGTATTAGTGGAGGCCTGTTCTTATAAGAACTTTTCAAGTTCATTTTCTCCTTCAACAATTGAAACATAACAAAAAGACTTGATTGACAGTTAAACAAATCTCAACCGTCCATTATTTTTCGTCATTTTCCCTACCACTACCGTTTTCCACGAAAACTCTATCATTCATCATTTTTACCATTTTTTTTTTACTGTTCGCACCGATTTTCGCTACTTTCCCGCCGCGTTTTCGTTGCCTTCCCCTCCATTCCTCCATCTCCACGGTTTACCTTTTACGAGAAGACTGGGAACGATTGGAAGTCTGCCCGTCTTCGATATTCCCCCGCCGCTTTTTACTATTTCTCATGCGTCCGGTATTTTTTTTTCGTTGCTTTCCTTCCCTTAATGAACTTTCACCCAGCCTGAAAATAAGGTTTCCACGAGGGTTATTGAGTATGTTTATAAAAATGAAATGATACGGTGGCCCATCCTTTACCCTACTTAGTTAAGTGTATATTACCATACTTATAATGTATATTTTCTATAATAAAAAATAAATTACAATAATATAATTATGTTATTGTAATTACGAGTCAAATTTTAGTAATAAGTACATTTAGATTTTAAAATTATGACATTCTTTATTCTACATAATTAAATATAAATTAACATAATTAATATATAATGTATATTTTATATAATTAAAAATAAATTATAAATATTATTATATATTTTAATTTTTAACAAAATTATCAAATACATATATATTAGGTTTAAAAAATTTCACTTTTTTATTTTATGTAGTTAAGAATAAATTAACATAGATTACAGTCTTAATAACAAGTACATTTAAGTTTAAAAATTACGACATAATTAATTAGTTTTATATAATAAATAATTTGATTTATAATATATAATGTTATATTATATAACAATATAATAGTTAATACATAAATAATAAATATAATAGATTATTATAATAATGACATGAATAATACATAAAATTTAAAAAATAAATATAATAATATAATAATATTATTCTATAATTAATTTTATTTTTTAAATTAATAATAATATTAAAATCATTTTTTAATTGACTTACCAATTGATCTCATTTATTATACAAATGTGTTTTTTTCTCTGTTAATTGTTTTATCTCTGCTATCATCATATTGTTTTTTTTTATTGTTATCATTTTAACCCGTCAGGTACAACAATTAGCTTGATTTTAGAGTCTACAATAACATGGACAGAAAGGGTAAAGATACGGCTATTGGAATTGATCTTGGGACAACTTACAACTATGTGGGAGCGTGGAAACATGATAGAGTTGAAATTATTGCTAATGACCAAGGAAACAGAACGACTCCCTCCATGGTTGCTTTCACCCCTGATGAAAGACATGTTGGAGATGTTGCCAAGTTCTAGATTTCAACTAATCCTACCAACATTATGTTTGATGCTAAGAGACTCATTAGAAGGAGATACAATGATCCATCTGTGTAGTCTGACAAACACTTCTGGCCATTCACAATCGTTCCTGGTAAGAATGATAAGCCTATGGCTGAAGTGGCTTATAAAGGTGAGAAAAGGCTATTTGTAGCTGAGGAAATCTCGTCCATGGTGTTGATGAAAATGAAGATTATAGCTGAACAATACCTCGATTATGATGTGAAGAAGGTTGTGATTACTGTACCTGCTTATTTCAATGACTCGCAGAAGCGAGCAACTAAAGATGTCGGTAAGATTGCAGGGCTTAACGTCATGCGGATCATCAATGAACCTACGACTGCAACAATGACTTATGGCTTTAACGAATTGGAGAAAAGAAAAAGAAACATTCTAGTTTTTGACCTTGGAGGAGGTACCTTTTGTTGGAAATAATTCCAACTCCCGATTGCTTATGATGCAACGTGACCAGTTCCTGATGGCTCCAAAAGCTCTAACTGTTCAATTTCTAACAGCTCTCGATTGCTCCCGACTACTCCTGACAGAGCCCATTTCTTCATGACGTTTTTCTATGCGACTGGAATGTATTCCTGCTGACCCACGTGATGTTTTATGTTGGTTGGTGGCATTTTAAATGTGTTATTTTTGCACGGGTCTTTTATTTTCAAAAGGGACAAAGTTTAAAATCCACGCATTAACTTTTAGAGGTTTTTTATAAGTTTTTGAAATATGGAAAAATAAATGGTAATTACTTGACTTGGAAGTCAAGTTATCTGAAAATGTAATTTGTAAGTTTTCATTATTTTTTGATTTCTTGGGAGCCAAGTTTGTCTATAAGGTACTTTTTTTGTAAGTGGTATTTTTATTATTTTGAGAAGAGGAAAATAGATGGAGTGGTGAGCAAGTTTTCTGAAGATTGTTGAAGAATGCTCTGTAGAGAAAATTTGAGCAGCAACTCATTGTAATGAAACATTTTGAATGAATGAAATTAGTTATTTTGCTAAATTTATTTTGTGTGTTCTAAATTTTTGTTTTATTCTTGATTGAAAATTGCTGAGTGAAATCATTTTCCAGATTTATCTCTTCACCTTTGCCTCCAACCTTTGAAAGTGGTATCAGAGTAGGTTTATAATAACATATTTAAAAGAGTAGATTTGCAGCAAAAAGGGTTTTCTTAAAATCTCCAGCAAAAGGTTTTCTCACAGCCAACAATGGCAAGCACAAGCACAAGCTTAAAAAATCCACAAATTCCATAGTTTAATAGAAAGAACTATGAATATTGGGAAATTACTATGAGGGCATTGTTTTGCTCACAAGATTTATGGGAGTTAGTTGAGAATGGGTTTCCAGAATCAGCTAATGTAGTAGCATATAATGCATTAACTCAAGTAGAGAAGGATTTATTGAAGGACAACAAGAAGAAAGATTCAAAAGTTCTTTTCTTTATTCTCCAAGGAGTGCATGAGAGCATTTTCCCAAGGATTTCAGCAACAACAAGGTCCAGACAAGCATGAGAAATATTACAAACAACCTATCAAGGCATGGAAAAAGTTAAGACAACAAATCTATGAATATTGAGAAGGGAATTTGAAACTATGTATGTGAAGGACAATGAATCTATAGATTCGTTCTTCACCCAGATCATTGGATTACTAAATCAAATCAGATCACATGGTGAGACACTTGAAGATAGAAGAGTGTTTGAGAATATTTTGAGGAGTTTCCCACTAAATTTGAGAACATTGTTGTAACCATAGAGGAAACAAAGGACCTCGCATAGTTTTCAATCGATAAACTTCTTGCATCTCTCATTTATAATGAACACGGGCTAAGTAGATCAACAAACATGTCATTGGAGCATGCTTTCAAGTCACAAGTTTCAATCAGCTAAGGAAGAGACAGAGGTAGATCAAACTTCAGAGGAAGAGGAAGAAACTCTTACAAAGGAGGACGAAGCATCCCATCAAGCTCAAGTGGAAGAGGTAGCAACTATAAGCCAGCTCATAATCCAACTCAAAATCAGCCTCAAGGTCAAAGGTATGAAAAATATCAAGTCCAATGTCATTATTGCAAAAAATTGGACATTATTTGAGTGAATGTAGAAAGAAGTAGTATGATTTCAGCAAACAAAATGCAAATTTTACAAAATAAAATCAAAATCAAAGGTCAGAACCCAGCACTATGTTTTTGGCATGTAATGTTGCACAAGAAAATGAGAAATATGTATGGTTTTTAGATTAAGGCTGTAGTAATCATATGACTGGGAATTTAGAAATGTTTTCTAGTTTGGATGAGAATGTAAAATCTGAAGTAACATTGGGCAATGATAATAAAGTAGAAGTCAAAGGAAAAAGAAATACATTAACATTCTAACTAAACAAGGGGAGAAGAAATATATTTCAGATGTCTATTTGGTGCCAAGTTTGAAACACAATTCAATGAGCATTGGACAACTTGTTCAAAAGGGTTATAGAGTACTTTTGAAGAATAAAGTTTGCACAATTTTAGACAAATATCCAAGTAATCAGCTTATAGCTAAGGTTCAAATGAGCAGCAATAAAATGTTTCCCCTAAAGATAAAACCAGATTTGAGTGTAGATTGTGCTCAAGAACACCATTCAATGTTTTCACAAGAAGGTAAAGAGGAAAATGCAGTTGTAATGCAAACAATCTTTCAGGTAGAAATAAAAGATGTAGATTGGCTGACACTTAAAATTTGGGCATTTAAACTTTGGTGCTCTAAATTTACTTCATAGGAAAAGCATGGTCAAGGGGTTATCTTTAATAGAAAAAAGAAAAAGAATATGTGAAGGTTGCATCTTAGGAAAGCAACATAGAGAATCATTTCTAGCAGAAAAGTCAACTAGAGCAAAAGCCCCTTTAGAGATTGTACATTCAGATTTGTGTGGGCCAATGCAAATACCTTCAATAGGTGGTAGATTTTACTTTTTGACATTCATTGATGATTACTCAAGGAAAACATGGGTTTATTTTCTAAAACATAAGAGTGAAATTTTTGATTACTTTCAACAATTCAAATCTCTTGTTGAGAAACAAAGTGGGCATTACATCAAAGCATTGAGAACAGATAGAGGAGGTGAGTACATTTCAAGTGATTTTTTAAATTTTTGCAAAGCTCATGGGATTCACTTGTAAACAATTTACAACTAGATATACACCTCAAAAAAATGGGGTAGCTGAAAAGAAAAACAGAACAATCATGGAAATGGCTAGAAGCATGTTAAAAACCAAACATTTGCCAAATGAATATTGAGCTGAAGCTATATCATGTGCAACATATATATAGGTGTCCAACAAAAAGTGTTATCAATATGATTCCGGAAGAAGCATGGACTGGAACAAAACACAATGTTTCACACATGAAATTTTTTGGTTGTGTTGCATATGCTCATGTGCCAAATGAACTGAGAAGAAAGTTGGACAACAAATGGAAAAAGTGCATATTTGGGGGATACAGTGATGAATCCAAGGCATACAAATTATACAATCCAATCAACAAGAAGGTAATAATCAGTAGGGATGTGCAATTCGTAGAAGATGAAGCTTGGGATGGAAGTTTGGAGAAAACAATCAACATTGCAACCAACTTTTCACAAGATGATAATGAAGGTTCTATACCAAAAAATACTCCATCAAATGTGATTCCTTCCACTCCCACTCATGGTCAACAAATGACACCATCAGCAAATGTAAGAACAACAATAAGAGGACAAAAAACACCATCTACAACAAGGATTTCAAGTGTTGGACCAACAAGTCCACATTCCACAAGTCCAAGTTCAAGTGACATGTCAAACCCCACACTAGCAAGATTAAGAAGGCAAAAAATCAGAAGTTTAAGTGAGATTTATCAGCAAAATGAAGGTGAAAATGATGTAGGTCAGCATTCTCTTTTTGCTTTATATTCACATGTTGAAGATCCAATTCATTTTAAAGATTCTATTAAAGAAGAAAAATGGGTGCAAGCAAGGGATGATGAAATAGATGCTATTGAAAATAATGAAACATGGGAGTTAGTGAATCTTCCACAAGGAAAAGAGATGACTGGAGTTAAATGGATTTACAAAACTAAATTGGATGCTAATGGTGAAGTACAAAAGCATAAAATAAGGCTTGTAGCTAAAGGATATTCACAATAGCCTGGAGTAAACTACAATGAGACATTTGCACCGGTTGCACGTTTAGACACTATGAGAATGATACTTGCCATAGCAGCTCAAAACAAGTGGACAGTATATCAAATGGATGTAAAATCAACATTTTTGAATGGCTATCTTGAAGAAGAATTTTATGTGGAACAACCACCTGGGTATGAGATTTTGAGTCATGAAAACAAAGTTTACAAGTTGAAGAAAGGACTGTATGGACTCAAGCAAGCCCCAAGAGCTTGGTATAGCAGAATTGATAGTTATCTTTTACAGAATGGCTTCAATAGGTGCAACAGTGAGCCAACATTATACACCAAGCTAAATGAAAAAGGTGAAATTTTGATTATATGTTTATATGTGGATGATTTAATATTCATAGATGATCTATCAATTGAAATGTTCAAATCAACAATGAAGAAATAATTTGAGATGACTGATTTGGGTTTAATGAAGTACTTTCTTGGAATTGAAGTGAATCAAAATGAAAAAGGTATATTCATTTCTCAAACAAAATATGCAAATGACATTTTGAAAAGGTTCAATATGGTGAATTGCAAAGCAACCCCAACTCTTATTGTCACAGGTTTGAAGCTAAGCAAAGATGATAAAGGAGCAGATATAAATCCAACCTTGTACAAAAAGCTTGTTGGCAGCCTTATGTATTTAACAGCCACAAGGCCTGATATAATGTATGTTGTAAGTTTAATTTCTAGATTCATGGAGACACCAAAAGATACACATTGGAAATCGAGAAAAAGAATTTTGAAATATGTTAATGGAACAAGAAACTATGGAATATTGTACTCAAAGATAAGTTATTTCAGGTTGATAGGATACACTGATAGTGATTGTTCAGGGAGTATAGATGACAAAAAAATCACTTCAAGTTATGTTTTTCACTTTGGTATAGATATAGTTTCACGGGTTTCAAAGAAGCAGCCAATTGTTACTCTTTCATCAGCTAAAGCAGAGTATGTAGTAGCCACAAGCGCTTTATGTCAAGCAATTTGGATGAGAAGAGTGTTGAAAGAATTGAATCAAGAACAAGTAGAGCCAACAAAGATCTATTGTGACAACAACTCAACTATAGCATTGTCAAAAAATCCAATTTTTCAAAAGAGAAGCAAACATATAGACACAAGATATCATTTCATCAGAGAACTAATCAACAATGAAGAAATACTTTTGGAATTTTGTAGGTCTGAAGATCAATGTGCAAATATTTTCACAAAGGCACTTGGAAAAGACAATTTCATTTATCAAAGAGATCGTTTGGGTATCATTGACAATAGTAGTTGTAATTAAGGGGGAGTGTTGGAAATAATTCCAACTCTTGATTGTTTCGGATGCAATGTGACCAACTCCTGATGGCTCCAAAAGCTCTAACTGTTCAATTTTTGATAGCTCCCGATTGCTCCCGATTGCTCTTGATAGAGCCCTTTTCTTCATGACATTTTTCTATGCGACTGGGATGTATTCCTGCTGACCCACGTGACGTTTTATGTTGGTTGGTGGCATTTTAAATGTGTTTATTTTGCATGGGTCTTTTGTTTTCAAAAGGGACAAAGTTTAAAATCCACGCAATAACTTTTAGAGGTTTTTTATAATTTTTTGAAATATGGAAAAGTAAATGGTAATTGCTTGACTTGGAAGTCAAGTTATCTGAAAATGTAATTTGTAAGTTTTCATTATTTTCTAATTTCTTGGGAGCCAAGTTTGTCCGTAAGGTACTTTTTTTGTAAGTGGTATTTTTATTATTTTGAGAAGAGGAAAATAGATGGAGTGGTGAGCAAGTTTTCTGAAGATTGTTGAAGAATGCTCTATAGAGCAAGTTTGAACAGCAATTCATTGCAATGAAACATTTTGAATGAATGAAATTAGTTATTTTGCTTAATCTATTTTGTGTGTTCTAAATTTTTGTTTTATTCTTGGTTGAAAATTGTTAAGTGAAATCATTTTCCAGATTTATCTCTTCACCTTTGCCTCTAGCCTTTCAAAGTGATGTCTCTATTGTTACAGTTGAAAGAGGTAAGGTTGAAGTAAAAGCTATTGGAGGGGACATGCATTTGGGAGGCAAGGATTTCGACAATAGGATGCTTAGTTATTGTGTTCAACAGTTCAACAAAAAATACAAAATGGATATGAGTATGAGTCCCAAAGCTCTTCGCAGACTACGCTCAGAGTGGGAAAAGGAAAAAGAAGTTTGTCTTCCGTAGTAGAGACTGTAATTGACATAGATTGCTTTGGGCAAGATTTCCACACAAAGATCAGGAGAGCTAAGTCCGAAGAGCTTAACACAGACCTATTTGAGAAATGCATGTAATTAGTGAAGCAATGCATGGAAGACTCCAAGATGAAAAAAAACCAAATCAATGACATTGTACTAGTAGGAGGTTCTTCGCGTATATCCAAGGTCCAGAAATTGCTAAGCCAGTTCTTTGATGGGAAGGAGCTCTACAAAAGTGTAAATCCAAACGAGGCAGTTGCTTATGGTGCAGCTTTGCAGGAAGCAGTACTGAACAAGGAAAACATCAATTTTGTCTTGATGGACGTGACTCCTCTGACTCTTGGAATTAAAGTTGATGATGGTCTCATGGAAGTAATAGCTCCCCGCAATACTCCCATTCCTACTCTGAAAGAGGGGTCTATCACCACAAGATTTGACAACCAGACAACTATTGATTTTTTAATTTATGAAGGTGAAAGACCTTTGATTAAGCACAACAATTTGCTAGAGAAATTTGTCCTAAATAGGATTCTACCTACCCCATGTAAAGTGCCAAGTATAAGAGTTCGATTTCAAGTGGATGCAGATGGAATTCTTATAGCCTTTGCTCAAGATGTGGGATTAGGGAGTAACAATCAGATTACTATTACAAATGAGCATGAGAGATTGAGAAAAAAGGAGATAGATAGAATGGTGGTTGATGCAAACATATTTCAAAGAGGGGACGAAGAAGCAACAAAGAAGCATATTGCTAAATAAAATCTAGAGAGTTATGTTTGTAACATGAAAAGCAGAGTGAGAGAGGCTAGGGAGAAAGAGAAGATGCATAAAAGTATTGCTGAAGATATCATGGGGGCCCTAAATGATGCTGAGGAATGGTTGGAAAGTAATGACTCTGCAGAAATTTATGAAGCCAAATTGAATGAATTGATATTGAAATTCAAACCCTTAGCATAAATGGAATTATGCAGTCTAAATAACGAAGGCTTGTTATCTTTGTAACTTTGGTAAAACAATGTGCTTTTTCATTTTTGTGAATGAGCATAGTAGAAGTTGGTTTAGTAGTGCACCACTATTTCAAAGTAAATAAAGTTGGTTATTACATTTGTACTTATTGTTGCATTCAATTGTCCATGATGTTTCATATTAGTTGCAAATCAGGTGCTTGTTTGATTTGCTTGGCATTATATGAGCATCATTGTTTCTTTTCTAACTGTTCTTTTAGGTGATCAACTTTGTGGACGCGGGTACTTTATTTTCTCTATATGATTGCCACATGTGTATGTTGACTTGACGTGGTTTGTGAGTTGGCAACAGCAAATCGTTTCTTGGCATATTCGATTGCCTCATTATGATGTCGGATTTGAAGGCATTATTTGTCTTTGATAACCACGAACTTGAAGGCATCATTAGTTTTTGATAATGAAGTTTTTGGTTGACCTAAAACTGCATGTAGATTTCAATCATTATGTTTTTGTGATTATCTTTTTCGGCAAACAACCGAACCCTAGCCGCGCTGTTGTAAGGAAATTGTTTTTAGTTGCTTTGTTTCTCCAGCTTCAAGTTTCCATTGGGGGTTTGCTTGCTTTGATGGACACTTAACAAACGGAAAGGTGGATGAGTTATATTGTTGGACAAGTGTTACATTTTTAGGTACTTTTTGACTGGCTGCCATGATAGGTATTTCATTTTTTTTCAGTTTAGCAAGTTGGTATATTCTTTGTTGTTGTTCTGAGCAATTGCAAAATATGTTATTCTATTTGGTTTAACTCGAGTTTAAAAACTCTAGGGTTCTTTGTGTTGTTAATATTGTTTTCTCAATATTTTGTGTAGCATTCTTTCCATGAGAAAATAGGAACAAACTCTATATGAGTGATCAATTTATTTTTTGAACGGTTTCATTTTCTTCTTATACAAACCCTGGTTAATTGATTCAAGTTGTTTTAGGAATGATATAACCGTTTTTGTTATCTCCAACGACGGGGTGTAAGTCATTTAAAAAGAGAACTGTAAAAGTGAAAGAGAATAGATATATACGTGAAAAAAAAGAAGTATTATGTTGAAAGAGTTTTAAAAGGAAAAGAAAAGGCACATTTGTTGACTTTGGTTTTCAAAAAGAGATGCAGTTTGGTTTAAGTTTTGTGAAAAAAGAGTTGAGTTTATACATTTTATTTGTTATCATTGCATGATTTGTTTTGTACAGTGGGGATTTTAGGATTGCATATATAGTGCAGTTATAAGGTCTTTATTTTGCAAAAGAACACTACATGTAAGAGATATTGGAAAAAAAATTTGATACCTCTATTGAAGTTGGTGCTTCAGATTGTATCAAGGACTGAGTTGGTGCTCAGAGTATTGTCATAATCCTTTTTGAGATAAATCCTGCAACACAATTTGGAGTGGTTTTTCTACCCCTGGAGGGTTTTCCACTCGGCATCTTTGTGCGTCTCTGTTATGTTTTTTTTTCTCAACCTATTCTTCTTTGTTTATACTAAATTTTTTTTCAGGTAGCCAATGCTCTGATATATATTCTTGCTCAATACGTTGTCTTCTAATGTTATTTTTTCAACTTTTCTTCATGATGGAATTATAAATCTGTTGACTCCTAAAAAATGAAAGCATTTGTTTTGTCTGGTAGTTCACCTATTTTGTATGAACAATAATGTTATGTTATAATCTAATGTTGTTATCCATTTAAGTTTGTTATGCTTTTGCTGGTCACGATCTGTATGTTTTTCAGACAGCATTATATGTCATAAGATTCTGCATAAAATGATGTTTTGGTTTGTCTTGTAAGAAATTTTTTACAACCCTGATTCACCCCCCTCTGAGTGTTGCTCCACTTCCAACACTTATTGCATTAATGTTTACAGTAAATTAGGGTGAATGCCATATGAATTTGCCTTTAAAACAAATATACGGGGAAACTCCTATATGTTACCAATGATTTTATAGAAGATAGTTGTAGGCAATCCATTTTAAATCTTTTTCAAGATTGTTTATTTATTTTTGTAGCTGGTAGTTTATAGCTGATGTGTTGTCGGTTTGAATGAATTTTTAAATCTTTTTCAAGGTTGTTTATTTATTTTTGTAGCTGATAGTTTATAGCTGATGTGCTGTCGGTTCGAATGAATTTTATGGTTGTCAATTAAATTCTATTGCTATATCTAATTTTTTTCTGAAAAGATTTAGACTATTTTAAAAACCCACCTTTACCCTTTATCAAACCAAAAAAACCTATATATATATATTAAAAAAATTTGAGACCTCACTCAATTAAATCTACATCATCTACGTGAATAGTTAAATATTGTAACCATGCCTCTTTTCTCAACCCATTTGTGTCGCAGTGCCAAAGTTTATTTTAAAAAAAACACTGTCAAGTGTTTATAAGTAAACACTACACCAAACTGAAAAGTCAGAATGACTATTCATAACTTATTTCCTTGAAGCAAGGAGTTTTCAGAATCTAACTGAATATATAACAATATTAAATTTAGTTTTAGTTTGAATATTTCTGCTAATTAGCTCTGAGCTGTTGACCTTTGCTGCTTGACTGGAGTACTGGGCAGTGGCCCTTTCCCCTCTTGGCCTCTATAAAATGCCATTTTAATATTTTTTCAACCGCCCCATGTAGCTGCTCTAGTTAATATTTTAAGAGGGTATTGTTCGAAATTTTTTTGGCCCTTTCTAATTAACTAATGGTTATCCGTGTTTTTTTTCTCCGTTTATTTCAAGCAGTCATCAAGTTTTAATATTTTCAGAATTATTAAAATTTTAAAATAAGAAAAGGGAGGGAAGATCAAATGTGTAATTATGTGGTAATTTTGTGATTAAACAATGTTTGTATATTTTCAAGTCTTATCAATACTATTCAATTTTCAAATCTTAAATTATATATTTATAATTGTTAAGATTTCAAATACATTGTATTAATTAACAAATTTGAAAAGACCACTTCAACCTTAAAAAATTAAGCTATAAGCAAAATCTTAGAAACATATTGTTAATGTGGAAAAACAATTGCTACTTGGTTTGGACAAGCTAAATGGTCCATCATATGTATCTTTCTTTTCATATTTCAGGCTTCATATATGTTTATGTATATATGAAAGAAATATTGCATAAGCATGAATCGAGCATAAAATTTATTATATAATTATGATTGAAAAAACTCTAAGAAATAACTCAGAAAATTAAAAATATAATTTTTTCAATTAATTATTAAGAAATCAGGAAGGTTAAGAACAATTGCTGTTCAAATGAGAAAACAAATTATTATTTTATTTTGTAAATTGCAATTCAATGGTTTGAAAACTGCAAAATTTTCAAGAAAAATTAACATTAGGCTGAGTAGCAATTAATCACAATAAATTGTGATGTTTTAAATATTTCTACAATACAATGAATTTCAATGCTTGGCAAGAGAAATTTAGAGCAATTGCCTAGAAGTAAAAAATATCACTGGCCAAACTCAACTGACCCAAGGTGCTACCCAGTACCTTTTTTTTGGCTTATAAAACACAGGGGTTGTCCATGGGTGAGACACATTGTAACTCAGAAAAATCATCAAAATAGAGTGCTAACCAAACAAGATGGATTCTCAGATTATAACGGTTTGCCCAAGTTCTATTAAGATAAATCCTCTTAATGCATTATCAAATTATTATTTTGATTCAGGATCATCGCATTAAATAATCAACCATTAAAAACTATTATGAAAGCCTGAAATTGGATCTTCCAATGCTCTTACCATGTAGAACTCGGACTAAATGTTGTAGAATAGCATCAACTGGTTCAACTCATTAGTGAAATTGGATCCCAAATCTTCCCTCAAATTTCTTGTAAAGGGAGAAATACAAGTTGTGACTAAGTAGTTGTTGCAATAATCCTTTTAACAACACTACCAACAAAATCATCCCTTTTTTCAGTTAGCAATGGAGTGAACATGAAAGGATGTCCCGAAAACCTCCATAAAGCTTTAAGGTTTTAAATAAAGAAGACATAGGATATGTTAAAATTAGGAAACTACAAAGATTTGTTTTGCATAGAATAGTTGTTTGCAATAATCTGCATGATAATTTGTAGCTTAGAAATCTTAATTGCATGATAACTTATAGAATTTTTCTGATCCACGACCTCTATTTTTAGAGGGTTAATGTAACTATTGAGGGGGAAGCTGAATAAAAAAATCTGATGCTATAGCGATTTGAGTAGTCTATTTTTTGTTTTTCTTGTCTTTGCTGATACTTTGACTTTATGTTTTAGGAAAAGAAGCCAATCAAGCAAGCTGCTTTATTCAATCTTGCATCTTCTATTAATTATTTTTCCTGTCTGGTATTGTTTAAAAGGTTTGCTTTGGGATGTTCTATAGAGATAACAGTTAAATCCATCAAGGAAAACTATCCGCTTAGGATTATCATTATGTCAGCTATTTCCCCAAACAAGTCATTTTCTATAAGTATTATCACCACGATACATGTCTACATTTTTTATGTGCATATATAATTTCAAAATTTAAGAGAAGTTTATGTTTTCTAGTAATATATTGTAAGAGAGAGGGACCAACCATGTCAAGGCTAAAGGTCATGGAGAGCTGAGAGCAGAGGTTTGCCTTAACTTACCTTACTCTAAAAGGCTGGAGTTCAAGAATGAATAGAATTATGTAGTACTTTTGTCACTCTTCAAATCCGAATTTCAAGTTTAGGTTAGGCGAACTAGATTTTAGGATTATGATGGACCAAAAAGTGGTGATATGTAAGTGATATGATGGTTCATGTGGTTGACAATTTTTTTTTTACCCAAAATTGATGAAACAAAAAGGGTTTTTAAAAGAGATTTTCAATTTTCCACCAATATAAATTATGTTTTACTTCAAATTTAATAAATAATTATTATTCATTTAATATTTGAATTATGACTAAAGTCTTGATTGATAGGTTGATTGAAAAACATCTATAGCTTTCAAACATTATCACACTTTTTGAGTCTGAAACATGCGTCACATTCCATGCTTCACATACTATAGGATTAAAAAAAAAAATGAATTTCATGAAGTTTTGACTAAGTTAAGGTGGTCAGACATACGAGTTTTTATATTTTAAAAAATTTGTAATAAAAAATTCATAATTAATTATTTACTTGGAAAAAAATTACAAAAAAATATGCATCACATCGAGACATGAGTCCTCTACTTATATCTAAAATCTAATAAAAAAATATTATCATTTTATTGTAGTTAGGGTGGTCAGACAGACACCTACTTCTTATTTTTCTTTGAAATTTAAGAACTATTGCATTGAAATTTCAAATTTTCACCAAATAGTTTTTTTTTTTTTTGAAATAAACTTAGTAGTTTAGAATTTACATTCAATTTTCTACAGATTCTATTGTTACATATTCTTGAAATATTATAGATAACTTGTTCAAATATTTACATAAAGTTGTCTAACTCTGATTTTCTGAATTTTCATCGCCATTTAAGGGCTTGTTTTTTCCATGATGATCCTGCACATACCCCAAATCACAAAGGAGAGGAGTGAATCATTACCACCTCCACCCAAAATCTCACTAGCCAATGGAGGGAGAATGCTATGGATTGTTTCACACTTGCAATGTAGAGTTGATGGAGCTTTAAAACTGTTGCAATAGAGTGTTAGAGTTCAAGAGAGAAAATGAAGTGAGAATGGATGAATTTGAAGGTAGAATGGGGAAGAATCTACCATTTTTGGGTTCAGTTGGTTAGAGAGGGTTGTTACAATTCAACCCCAATCAGGTATGTAACACCTCTGTCAGCTTCAGAGATAGGAATCCATCAGGGACGACAACGCACCGCATAGATGTATGTGTGTCGTGCATGCATCCCTAACAAATATTCTCTCACCAACATACAAGACAAATGCCAAGTGGATGGAATGCAAGTGGATGATGTGGAATTTCACTTTTAGATTTGATTTTCTAAGGTGAGAGTGTGCGAAAGGGGAATTTTCCTAAGGTGTGCAAATTTGTTCCTATATATTTTACCCCCATTTTAATTAGCACGAATATTGATGAGCGCTCAGTAAAGTAGATTGAAGAGATATAAGAGATAGAAATGTATATCTAAACTATCAATGAAGCAGACCATGATTTAGCGAGCTCCAAAGCACAGGATAGGTAAAGGAATCCAGAGGTACTCTCCTTGAGGAGATTTTGTTGAGAAATGGTGCCTCAAATGTAGTAGTGTTCAGGCCTTTGCATTATCGAATAGATAGTTGAATATCACAAGGACAAAGTTACTAGTCTGATCAAAATCTCATTGGAGGGAAATGGTTTGTTACTTAACTCATGGGGTTCTAATTTTTTCTAACTTAAGTCACGAGGTTCTCAAGTTTCATAACCTCCTGACTTAGTGGCTTTGAGGTTCTCCTTTGTTGTTGGTGAGTCATAGGTTTTTCAAACTTCGTAACCTCCAACAAGAGGTTCTAAGGTTTGATTTTTTTGTGACATAGCAATTGTGAAGCAAAGGGTGCCATCTTTGTTGTTGGCGAGTCACAGGTTTTGGGAACTTCATAACCTTTGACAAGAGGTTCTGAGGTTTAGGTTTTTTACGACATAGTGACTGTGAAGCGAAAGGTACCGTCTTTGTTGTCAATGAGTCACTAGTTTTTTTGGAACTTTGTAACCTCCAACAAGAGGTTCTAAGGTTCGGCTTTTTAGCGACTTAACAATAGAGGTGGGGACTCTTTTTCGTGGTACTTTGTGACTTCGGTGGAACTCTAAAGCTTGTCTCCTTGATGTGTCAATGGAGTGGGACCTTAGTGCATTGTTAATGTGGGATTGTTCTACGTGGAAGGTGACATCAGTTGTACGATAGTGACATGGATGTCGCATAGACGATGGGGACCACATGGGACAAGCCGATAAGCCTCATTGAAGGGACTTATCTATGTGGAATGGAGAAAAATTGGTGCCTCCCTGATATGGCAATGAGGTTGACTTAGTAACTCATTATTAACGTTGAAGTGGGACCTGAGCGGTGCCAAGCTAGAAAGCAGTGATCAGTTGCATGTTTGTGATGACTTGTGTACAAAAACTGGATAGTGGTTAGAGTTTCTTAGAACAATAAAAGACTAGAATGTGAATGCCATTGTGTAGGGGTGGTGCTTGTTGGACTGGGCGAGAGGTTGGGTGGTCGAGAGGTCGAACTGGCCAAGAGGTTGGGTGGTCGAGAGGTCGGTAGCCGAGAGAGAGAGGGTTGCTCGGTCAAAGAGGGAAATGAGAGACAGTGTCTGAGAAGGGTTATGTTGTCAGATTCTCTCCAGAATGGAACAAGATGTAAATCTCCTCTAAAGGCTTAGAGCTTGTAATTATATTTGTAACTATACTTTTGTTGCTGAATAATACAATGGCGATTTGGACCTTTTGGAGTGTGGGTGTTTTTACTAGTAAGGGTTTTCCACACATAAATTTGTGTATTCATATTTTATGTTCCATCTTTCATGTTTATTGGTTCTTCTTGATTGAATTTGTTTAATGTTGTTATTTGGAATTGGTTAAATTTGCATGAGCTTCTCTTAGAGGGATTAATGTGGGAAATGAACTATGTGGGTGATTTCACAATAGTGGTTTACACTTTTTGGGAGATCCTAATATTTGATGAAATCTCATATTTTTAGAAAATATAATGATTTAAGCCTTGAAAATTTTCATTTAAAGGATTCCAATTGAAAATGGTTTGATCAAATGACCTTAGATTAAACCCCCTTAGATAGAACTCCACTAGTTTTAAACCAAACCTATAATAGAGTCTACTTTACACCTATCAAAATATTGATAAAAAAACACTTTTGATTTACCTTATGAGGGATCAAATGAATTTATTTAAAATTTAGTTTTTGTAAGTATGTAGTCCTTATTATAAACTTCCTAAAAAATATAATTTTAAATAAATTTAATTTGATTATTATATATATTTTTTTTCTCTTGTGAATAGCTTTTTCATCGAAAATCAAACTCTCTATTCTTCACATGTGGAAAAATAGAAAATTATCAAAAAAAATCTTTAAAATATCTATGCACTAGATATTGATGTCCTTGATCCAAAAAAAATAAAATTGAATTTTGTTACATACAAAAATAGTTAATGTTTTAGCGAGTAAATCGGGTCTAAATTATGACCAGAAAATGGAAGAGCCTAAAAGGCATGAATGAAAGGCCTCTATATAATGAGACAATTGTAAAGAAAAGGTATCAATAAAATGTAATGATTAAGTGATCACGAATGCAGCAACATTCGATGTATTGATTGTAATCATGTTGTGAATTAATGATATTGTTCAGTAGCACACATTTGAGATTGTTTGTTTTACATGTGTTTGTGTTTGAGAGTGTCCTTGTGGATGTGATATCCACCATTGTTAGCATTAATGTAATTTATAACAATCCTACCACTTTTAGGAACTCTTGATCCAAGTCTGCAAGTTTTATTTGAAGCCTAATAGTTGATAATTTCCTCTCGTATGACTATGAAGTAGGTAAATTCTCCTACACTCATCCAAACCAAGTTGTCAACCTCTTTCAAAATTAAACCTAAGCTTGTCTATCATAAACTACATAGGAGCTAATCTACACGAGCATTATCCTACAAAAGTACAATTTTGTTTGTTGCACTTTATAATGCGATTACAGTTCTACACAAATGATATAAAGAGGACAAAAATTTTGGCCCTAGTCGATTACTTGTCTTTTTCAGAAGTTGACAAAGGTTTGTTCACACTTGAGTTGTTGACTTCTTCAATAGAATTGAACTCGTCACCATTACTGACACTAGACAATAGTATAGCAACATTTTCCTTAGCCCTACGAAGTGCTACAATCAAGTTTTGAAGTGCAATGGTGGGATTATCACTCACTCTCATCACTTATTCCTTATTTCTAAAACCAAAACCACTACAATGTACAAATCTACCAAACTTATCTATTTAATAGCAGTATAACCATTACTGTGACATGGGTTCATACATGTTTCACAAAGGGGTAAATCTGAGGGGATAAGCTAATCACCCAACAAGATCGTACATGGTTTTTCAAACAAAAGAAGCGGGAAAATTGAAAAGTTAAATAATCAACAGTACCTACCATTCCGTCATCCCTCCCATTTTTTTTTATGGAGTTCATCTACAAATTTTATTTTTTTTCTACCCGATACAGGAGCACGAGCCTTCTTGGGTTGAACCTCTTCGACTAAGAGCCAACGAATGAGGGGTATCCATTCTGCCAAATTCGCCCAAGGAACAATCCCAACCTCATCCTTTTATTGGTGTCAATCCTTTGCACTCAGCAAGACTTGATCCCTGGTGGGCTCATTTAGAACCTTTCAACTTCATCAGTAGACCAAGGGCCCATAATTTTCGCTTCTAATCTGGTGGGTTCCCCAATACCATTTTGAATGGAGTTTTATCTATGCTACATGCATGTTAGATGATGTTACATGCCTATGCATGGTACAAGTATTAATAAATAATAAAAAACTAATAGTATAATTACAAAATTACAAAAATTAAGGGATTGTCAACGTTTGGAACACACTCCATTATCCATCATGAGGATGAAAGAACTCAAGAAGAAAAATGGTTGGTTGCAACAAAGAACAACCTAAATAGAAAACATGAAGGGAAGGAAGAAAGGAAGACTTCACAAGGACCAATGAGGACAAGATAAAAATAAAATAACAAATAAAAATAAAATAAAGAGATAATCACCTATAAGAAAAATAGAAAATAATAGAAATAGAAAAACGCAACAAGGAAAGAGGAAGATAAAATGTATAACCAACTAAAATAAATAAATCTATTAGAAATATACTATTTATAAATAATTTAAAAATTAAGTTATTAAACAAGAAATAAAAGGTAAGGAGGATTCCCGAGCGATGGAGGTTGTCGCTACTCCCTACGCGGGCTAGGGGAGGTCAAGCCCTTTTGTGCTTGGGTAGCTGATGTGGGTGTTGCGGGTGCGTGTTTAGTGGGGGTATTGGGGGAGGTTGTTGGGCTGTGGATGATGGGTGTCTTGGTTGGGGTTTTGGGTGTATGGTTTGGGGGTTGGTGGTTTTTGTGGGAGTTTGGGGGTTTTTGTTGGTGTTGGTGGGATTTTTGCATGACAGGAATATCGATGGCCTCCAGTTTGGTGCTAGCAGGCGGAGCTAAGGCCTCTAATGGCTCTTCTTCAGGCTTGCATGTGCAACGGTTGAAGATGTACTATGTTAATGAGGGTTCAAAGTTGAAGAAAATCAATGGTTGTTGGCCTCAGAGTCAAGATCGCTTGGTTTTGGTTCTTTATGCTGAATCAATTGTTGAAGATGTTTTGTATTGGATTCGTCATGCTCTCATTTGCAAGTTTCTTGGGATTCAGATTCCCTTATCTTCTTTGGAAGCTTGGATCAGGCATTCATGGCAGATCGAAGGAGATATTGAGATTATGCTTTCTGCTAATAGTTATTTTATGGTGGTTTTCTCCAATATGGTTGATCGAAATCTGGTTTTGAAGGTGGGTCGCATTTCGATAATCATGTTGAACTATTTATTAAACCCAGGCACATGGGTTTCAATTCGGCTGAAGAGTTTCCTTCTTGAGTTCTTGTTTGGGTTAGGCTACCACAACTTCCTTTGGAGTTCTGCAGAGAAGACATTTTGGAATGAATTGCTACTCTTTTGAGTAAGCCTATTGTGGTTTCCCAACAAACCCTTGACAAAAATGTGATTACTTCTGCACGCATTTGTGTATAGGTGGATCTGAATAACCCTCTCCTAGATTCATTGGAGATTTTTCTCGGTTCTTCATCCTAGATTCAATAGTTAGATTATGAATCTCTCCCTTTCCGATGTCGGCTCTGCCATGAGCATGACCATATTCAGTGGCATTTCCCTAAGGTTCATAAAGATTCTCGACCCACTAATTCCCCCTCTTCTTTGGATATTTCAGTGGGTAATACAGAAAAAGGGAAACCTCCAATGAAGGAGGGTGTTGCGAGCAAGGAAAAGGATGGTTTTATGCTAGCTCAATCGAAGGCTAAGGGTTGGGGCCTGAAGCATAATTTAAAGGATCGCCAAGTTGATGAGGGTTTTAACCACTTTCAAATGTTGGATACTATTGCCCTAGAGGAGGGAATTCCACCATCTATCACTCCTGTGGTTGGTGATGCAAATATGGTGGTTGTGTCGGTTCTCGATTCTAGCCAGGATATATTGGAAGTTTTGGCTCCACAAAATGCTTTAAATGATCATAGGAAAGATGATATTGTGTTGGTTGACCTGGATAGGGAGGTGTTAGCTTCTAATCCAAGTAAGGGGTCTTCTATGGGCTTGGGTCTACACCAACGCCTCCTTAAGAAAGGTCCTTCTAACAATTCTTCAAGAGGGCGCAAGTTAGATTCAAAAAATATTAAGGTCACTGGGGATTTATTGGTGGAATCGGGGTTGGATAAACCCATTGATGCTCACTTTTCTCAATCCCCTCCATGATTTTTATCTCTTGGAACATGTGAGGGTTGAATAGCACCTCTCGTCAACAAGCTATTCATGATTTGGTTGGAGTTCATTCATCAGACATATTCTGTGTTTAGGAGACTAAGGTTTCTATTGATGTTATGCTTCAGTTGGCTTCTCATATTTGGAGGTTTGGTTAGTGTCAGTGCATTGGATCTCAAGGAAATTCTAGAGGTTTGGCCCTTTTTTGGAATTAACAAAATATATCTCCTCTTTGGTGGATTTCTAGTCAATCTTCTATCTCCATGGTTGTATCTGATTTGGTTTCAGGTGAGACTATTCTCATAGCTAATGTTTATGTTGCAATTGACATTCGTGGTAAAATCCAAATTTGGGCACATATAAGGTATGTCTGCTCTTGCTCCCCTTATTTGCCTTGGATTTTAGGTGGTGATTTTAATTCTCTGTTGAGTTTGGAGGATAAAAGAGAGGGTTTGCCTAGGTTAGGTCCTATTTCAGATCTCTTTCATTCTCAGGTGGATTCTCTTGCTTTAGTTGATGTTAAGCCCTCTAATGGTATTTTCACTTAGAACAATAGACGGAGTGAAAATGAAGCAATCTCAAAATGGCTGGATAGGTTTATGGTTTCCTTTTTTTGGGTTGGTGGGGGCTTGATTACTTGTTCGGAGATCCTAGCCTAGAGAGATTTTGATCATTGGCCCATTAAATTTTATGCTTCTTCTCTAGATGTTCATAAGAATCCTCCCTTTAAATTTCAGCTTATGTGGATTCGGGATTCCTCATTGTATGATTTAGTGGCCAACTGGTGGAGAGAGGGTGGCCCAACTTTTGGGACAGCTATGCACTTCTTTGTTAAGAAGCTCCAATATGTCAAATATCACCTTAAGAGATGGAACAAGCTTTGTTTTGGTCACCTTTAGGCCAAGAAGAGGGAAGCTTTGGACCGTCTTGCTATGATTACTCACCAAATTCGGGATAGGGGTTTCACTGATGCTCTTGGAAAAGCTGAGTCCTAGGCTATGCAGAATGTGGAAGAGTGGGAGCTTCGTGAAG
Organism: Sequoiadendron giganteum; assembly: GCA_007115665.2. Classification (NCBI taxonomy): domain Eukaryota; kingdom Viridiplantae; phylum Streptophyta; class Pinopsida; order Cupressales; family Cupressaceae; genus Sequoiadendron; species Sequoiadendron giganteum. The sequence goes on from CM021101.1 coordinate 824,529,189, forward strand.
AGATTTTTTGGAAATAGCAGGCTTGGAATGATTGGCTCTAGGAAGGGGATAGGAATACTATATTTTTCCATCATTCAGTGCAGGATCATCGTAACAAGGGGTATATCTCTTCTTTGGTTACTTCTAATGGTCTGTAGATTTCCTCTCAGGTGGCTATGTATTGGGAGGTTCGTCAGTTTTACTCTGATCTTTTTGTTGAAGATTCCCCCTACTGCTGAGGAGGATACTTTGGTCCTTTCTTGCATTCCTTCTCTAATCACCAATGCGATGAATGATTCTCTCACTCGTCCAATTTCATTGCCAGAACTAGAAGAGGTTGTGTTTGGAATGAATAAAGGCAAAGGTCTTGGTCTGAATGGTTTCCCGATTGAGTTTTTTCAAGAGTTCTGGGATATCATCAATCTTGATCTGTTGGAAGTTTTTCAAGAGTCCCTTCATAGTAAGTAAATGCTTAGGGCTATGAATTCTACTTTCTTGGTTCTCATACCCAAGAAGGAAGGTGCAAATAAGCTTGAATTTTTTCAACCTATTGATCTTTGTAATTTGTGGTGTATAAGATTATCACTAAGCTGATTGCTAAGAGGCTCAAAATTTGTCTTCCTGTGGTGATCTCTGATGAACAAGGTGGTTTTGTGGCTGGAAAACAAATTCTTGATGGGGTGGTGGTGGCCTCTGAGGTTATTGATTCTTCGGCAACTTCTAAAGCCAGATCTATGTTCATTAAGTTAGACATGGCCAAGGCTTACGAAAGAGTCAAATGGAGTTTTCTTCAAAAAATTCTCTTAGCTTTTGGTTTTAGTCATGATTGGGTGAGTTGGACCATGAGTTGTGTCACTTCTGCCTCGTTTTCTATTATTATGAATGGAGAACCTTTTGAGCTTTTTGCTGCGTCTAGGGGCCTTTGCCAAGGGGATCCTCTTTCCCCTTATCTGTTTATTATTATGGTTGAGGGTCTAGGTCGTTTTCTTAAGCTTCGAGCCTCTCAAGGATTGATTCATGGGTGGCAATGGGGTAATGGTTAACCACAACTCTCACATCTCCAATTTGTGGATGAAACTATGCTTATGGGATTGGCTAATCTTAGGGAAGCTGAGTCCTTTAAACATGCCTTGGATATTTACCTTGTTGGGTCAGGTCAGAAAGTTAATGAGAATAAATATTCTATTTTCTTCTTCAACACTCATCTGACCATTTAGCAGCGTATTGCTGACATTTTACGGTTTCATATTCAGACTCTTCCCTTTGTTTATTTAGGCATCCCTCTCACTATTGATAGACATCCCAGGTCCTTCTAGTAAATTTTTCTTGAGAAGTTATGGAAAAAGGTGAATTATTGGACTCATAGTTGGTTATCTTTTGTTGCTTGCTTGACTCTTTTGAAGTCTGTTATTCAAGCCCTTCTACCTATAGGTGTTTTGTTCAAGTTTCTCTTATGTATTTTCTTCAGGAATTTGATGCTCTATCTCGTCAATTTCTCTAGAATGGTAACTTATCAACTACAAGATGGAGTTTGGTGAAGTGGGAAATAGTTTGTCAGCCTAAGGAAGAGGGTGGTCAGGGCTTACAATCTATTATCTTGAATGGGAAAGCTCTTATGGCTAAGTTATATTGGTGTTGGTGCTCTAGCCAAGATCAGCTTTGAACCCGTATCCTCACCCTTAAGTATCTTAAGGATGCTAATGTGTTTGATGTTCCTCACTTTCCTTTGGCCGACAGTGGTTCTATGATTTGGAATACCCTGAAACCTGGGGCTCACTTGGTTAAGAATAGTCTCTTCTGGATATGTCATTCGAGATCACAAGCTCTTTTTTGGCTCAACTCATGGGATGGTCATTCCTCTATCCTCTCTACTCATCCTCACCTTCAGCGCCTTTGTGATATTTGTATTGTTGTAGGTTGGGACACTGTTGGTCATTATAAGATTGCTCATGATTGTGGGTGAGTTGTTAGGTTTCGATGGAAACTTCCTTCTGAATGGCGTCTTGGAGGTTCTACGGAGGCTAGGGCTGATTTGGCTCACATTCTAGAGTCTCGTGACTGTACTACCTTGGATGGGAATTTTGTTCTGGCTTAGGCTAGTAGTGATTTGTCTAGCAAGTTTTTTGTTTCTGTTGGGTATGGTGAGTTGGTGCGGCGGACTTTCGAGGATAATCAGGTTTCCTAGTTGAAGCATGTTTGGTACAAATTCTCTTGGCCCAAATGCAATTTTTTCTTATGGCTGGTGGCACACAATAGGTGTCTTACTTGGGATAATTTATGCAAGCAGGGATTTTAGGGCCCCTCATTCTGTGTGTTATGTCATGCGAGCAAAGAGAGTGTCTCTCATCTCTTCTTCCAATGTCTCTTTTCTAGACATATATGGAATTTGTGGTGGGAGGTGTGGAATCAAGTTTTCTGGCATGCCACCTCTTTGGCAGAGTTCTTTGATAGGTGGGGCAAGGCCCTTGTCAAAACCTCCTTTCTTCAGGTTGCTTGGGCGCTTGGTCCTTCTTTTAATTTTTGGCATATATCTGGTTGGAGAGGAATCGACGGATCTTTCAAGACGTGTTGTTGGAGTCCCAAAATTTATGGTGGAAGATTCTTCACGCTTTGGGGGAAATAGTTTTGGAAAAGTGTGACCTTTCGGAGGTCGTGGATCCTGCTAATGCTAATTGTTTCACCAAGCTCCATCTTCCACCTCCGTGTGGCTAGCTCATGAGGAAGAGCTGCAAACACCCTCTTCGGAAGATCAACAAGGTGGGGAGGTGGAGGCCTCCTCCGCCATGTAGTCTGAAAATCAATACGGACGGGTCTTCGCATGACAACCTTGGTCCTACTAGCATTGGTGGAGTGGGCAGAGATAGCATGGGGATTGTTGAATTCATTTTTTTTGTGTTCAAAGGTCATCATACCAATAATTTGATGGAGGCTTTAGCTATTTTGTATGTTGTCGAGTGTGCTTGTGCTCTTGGTTGGAGACGTCTCATATGTGAATCGGACTCATAGGTGGTGGTGCATTTGCTGAACTGGTAGTATTCTCAGGATGTTAGTTGGAGGTTGGTGTTGGTGGTTAACCAAATTCTTCATTTGTGTGATTCTTTGGAGACTGTTACCTTTACTCACATCCCTAGAAAGTGGAATGGTGTGGTGGATTGTCTGGTTAAATGAGCTTTTGACCAGATGCAAAACTAGAATATTAGGGAGAAGGATCAATTACCTATAGGTTTGTCTCAGCAGTTGGATCACTTAGTAGATTTTGATAGAGCCGTTTGATTGAATAAATTTTAACCCCTCCTTTATTTCAAGAACAAAAATAAAACATAGGAAATAGATAAAAGGCAATAAACTAACAATGCATGCATTTAAATGCAGACGAACTATCTAAATATCGATAACTATCACTTCACATCGTTCATAACAAAGATAGCATGCAGCGCCAATTTGAGGTAACATGCAGCGCTAATTTGAAAGCCAAAAAGAAAGGGAGAAAAGGAAAAAACATGTATTAAAGCACTTTTTTATTTGCTTTAAAGTTGCCGTTCTCTGTTTTAAACAAACCATGTGCACTTCACTGAAGCAAATTGGTTCTGAAGAGACTGAGGACTTTGACATTTCAACAGAGGCATTTCGCATCTCATCTTTGCATCAGGTAAGTATTTTATTCTATTTCTCCATTACAAATCCATTTATGTGATGTTGTTGTTGTTTACTAATTATCCTCCCTTTCAGAGTAGTCCGCCATGTTTTAGTAAATGTTGTTTTCATTGTATTGAGTGAGTACAGTTTTGAGACCCTTTAATTCACCATATTCTAACAAACATAAAGAGGATGATATGTCTCTGCCGTTCTGCCGATTCTCCTCACATAAAAACAGAAAGAGGATGATATGTGTATCGATTTCCCTAAACAGATAATTATTGTCTAGCTCTCCTGTTCGCTCACTCTGTGAGCAAATACATTGTTCATTGTTTTTAATTCTGAGTGATCTGATTCTTCATCAAGTATAGTATAAGAGCTATGTTTTAAATCTTCAATACCTCCACTAATAAAATCTAGTGCAAGTATGAGATGCTCATTGTTGCGAATCCTTTATTGGTCTAGGATTTTTTTAAATGGAGCTCGCTTTTAGGTTATTTCGCTGTGTTTTCTTCATTCAACTTAATTAACTATGCAATAGTTTTCATTTCTGATTTGACCATGCTATTTGTTTCTCTGTACGGATTCTCATAAATCAGGATCCAGTTTATGTAAATTTAGATGAATTGAAGATAATAAATTTCCACAATTCGTGTTATTGAATTTCACAGTTTTGGATTTGGATGAGCATTTTTATTAATATTTCGAATCATGCTCTATGATCCGAATTAAAAATTTAAAAATCATTAAATTTGGTGTAAATGAATGCAATATAATAACTTTCTATTTTTGCATTCATGCAGAATATTACATGAACAGAAAGAGCAAAGATACGGCTATTGGCATTGATCTCGGGACAACTTACAGCTGTGTGGGAGCGTGGAAGCATGACAGAGTTGAAATTATTGCTAATGACCAAGGAAACAGAACCACTCCCTCCATGGTTGCTTTCACCCCGGATGAAAGACATGTTGGAGATGCTGCCAAGTTCCAGATTTCAACTAATCCTGCCAACACTGTGTTTGATGCCAAGAGACTCATTGGAAGGAGATACAATGATCCCTCTGTGCAGTCTGACAAACACTTCTGGCCATTCACTATCGTTCCTGGTAAGAATGATAAGCCTATGGTTGAAGTGGCTTATAAAGGTGAGAAAACGCTATTTGCAGCTGAGGAAATCTCGTCCATGGTGTTGATGAAAATGAAGATGATAGCCGAACAATACGTCGATTGTGATGTGAAGAGAGCTGTGATTACTGTACCTGCTTATTTTAATGACTCACAGAAGCGAGCAACTAAAGATGCCGGTAAGATTGCAGGGTTTGATGTGATGCGGATCATCAATGAACCTACGGCTGCAGCAATGACTTATGGCTTTAACGCATTGGCGAAAGGAAAAATAAACATTCTAGTTTTTGACCTTGGAGGAGGTACCTTTGACGTCTCTATTGTTACAGTTGAAAAAGGTAAGGTTGAAGTAAAAGCTGTGGGAGGGGACATGCATTTGGGAGGCGAGGATTTCGACAATAGAATGCTTAGTTATTGTGTTCAGCAGTTCAACAGAAAATACAAAATGGATATGAGTACGAGCCCCAAAGCTCTTCGCAGACTACGCTCAGAGTGCGAAAAGGCAAAAAGAAGTTTGTCTTCCGTAGCAGAGACTGTAATTGACATAGATTGCCTTGGGCAAGATTTCCACACAAAGATCAGGAGAGCTAAATTCGAAGAGCTTAACGCAGACCTATTTGAGAAATGCATGCAACTAGTGAAGCAATGCATGGAAGACTCCAAGATGAGCAAAAACCAAATCCACGACATTGTACTAGTAGGAGGTTCTTCACGTATATCCAAGGTCCAGAAATTGCTAAGCCAGTTCTTTGATGGAAAGGAGCTCTGCAAAAGTGTAAATCCAGACGAGGCAGTTGCTTATGGTGCAGCTTTGCACGCAGCGGTACTGAACAAGGAAAACATCAACTTAGTCTTGTTGGACGTGACTCCTCTGAGTCTTGGAATTCAAGTTAGCAATGGTCTCATGAATGTAATAGTTCCCCGCAATACCCCCATTCCTACTCTGAAAGAGGGGTCTGTCACCACAACCATTGATAACCAGACAGCTATTGATTGTTCAATTTATGAAGGTGAGAGACCTTTGGTTAAGCACAACAATTTGCTGGGCGAATTTGTCCTGAATGGAATTCTACCTGCCCGGTGTAAAGTGCCAAGTATAAGAGTTCGCTTTCAAGTGGATGTAGATGGAATTCTTACAGCCTCTGCCCGGGATGTGGGATCAGGGAGTAACAATCAGATTACTGTTACAAATGAGCGTGAGAGATTGAGCAAGAACGAGATAGATAGAATGGTGGCTGATGCAGACATATTTCGAAAAGGGGACGAAGAAGCAGCAACGAAGCATATTACTAAATACAATCTGGAGAGTTATGTTTGTAACATGAAAAGCAGAGTGAGAGAGGCCAGGGAAAAAGGGAAGATGCAGAAAAGTCTTGAAGGTGTCGTGGGGGCCCTGAATGATGCTGAGCAATGGTTGGAAAGTAATGACTATGCAGAAATTTATGAATTGCAAGCCAAATTGAATGAATTGACGTTGAAATGCAAACCCTTAGCATAAATGTAATTATGCAGTCTAAATAACGAAGGTCTGTTATCTTTGTAACTTTGGTGAAGCAATGTGCTTTTTCATTTTTGTAAATGAGCACAGTAGAAGCTGGTTTAGCAGTGCACCTCTATTTCAAGGCCGGGCTTAACCAGCACACTCTAAGCGTTGACCGCTTAGGTGGCTGGTGTGGGGCCCATTCCATCCGTTCCTTTCATTCCGTTTCCCTTAGCACTCCCGTTAACTGTTGCAGCCAGCAGTTAACCGCCCATTTCCCGCTTATAATTCAAACCAAACTCAAAACCGTGCCCGCGCAGCAAAAGTTTGGTGAATGCTCATAAAGAGTTTGATCATATAAAACCTAATGCAGCGAACGAAGGGCCTGCTGAAATGCTCTGATAGATATGTATGCAAAATGTGGAAGCATAGACAAGGGACGTGAACTGTCCGATCGAATGCCTCAAAGAAATGTCGTCTCATGGAATGCCATGATTCCAAGATATATGGAAAATGGATTTTATGAAAAGGCAGTAACTTTCAAATGCAACTGACAGTTGTAAAGCCAGACTACGCAACCTTTGCCAGCAGCCTCTCTGCCTGTGTGAAAATGGGAGCTTTGGAACAGGGTATGGACATCCATCAAATGATGGATAGAGAAATTTTGTCAGATTGTAGTTGCAACTACCTTGGTAGACATGTATGCAAAATGTGGAAGCATAGAAAGGGATTGGGCGATAACTGTTTGACAGAATGCCTTCAAAAAATACTATTTAATGGAATGGAATGTCATGATTGCAAGATATGCACAAAATGGATTCGTGACAAGGCTTTACAAATTGGCAGCATACTCCATGCCTGTATCAATATGAGAGCTCGAGAAGAAGGTATAGACATCCATCAAAGTTCAACAAAAAGGGGATTTTTGTCAGATATTATTGTTCGAAATGCTCTAGTAGCCATGTATGGAAAATATGAAAGCATAGGCAAGGCACGTAAATTATTTGACAAAATGCCTCAAAGAAATGTGCTCTCATCGAATGCAATGTTTGTGGGATATGTATAAAATGGATTTTGCAAGGGTGCTCTCAAAATATTTGAATTCATGCAGCACTTTGGAACATATCTGACATTATAAACTTTGCTTTTGTTATATGTGCATGCAGCCATGCAGATTTAGTGCATGTGGATTATACATACTCAATCACATGGATAACTCTTATTGTATTACACCTACATTTGATCTTTATGTGTGCATGCTTGACCTACTTGTTCATGCTGGCTATCTTGAGTACACCCTAAACTTTATCATTAAAATGCCAGTTAAATCTATGGTGGTTGTGTGGATCTGTTTTCTTGCTGCCTGCAGATCACATATGAATATAGGCTCAAGAGTATTTACAACAATGCTGCTTTTTTATTTGGATGGATATGTTTTCTTGCAGCCTACAGATCACATATGAATATAGGCTCGGGAGTATTTACAGTGATGCTGCTTTTTTATTTGGATCCTAAAAAAGATGTCACTTATGTTCTTCTCTCAAACATCTATGTAAAAGTGGGCAGGTGGTGTGAGCAAATAATAAGGAGATTGATGAAAGTTCAGGAATTAAAAAGATCTCCAGATGTAGTTGGATTGAAGGCCATAGAATAGTACATACTTCTTGTTTAGGAGATATATCACATCCACATACACAATAGATCTATGCAAAGTTGGAGAATCTGGCTTGAGATGAAGGCAATAGGGTATTTTCTAAATGCAAGACATTTACTCAGTGGTGTGGAAAGGGAGGAAAACAAATTATTTGTTTGCCACCATAGTGAAAAGTTGACAATTACTTTTGATTTTCTAGACATGCCCCCTACAACAACTATTAGAGTTGTTAAGAACCTTTGAGTATGTGTTGATCTTTCTAGACTACAATGAAATTCATCTTCATATTGTTGCAATTCATACTTCTAATGATTAGTTTAGTTGATTTCATGGAGATGAAATGAACTCACTTACACACACATTTTGCCATGGATTACTCAAAGGCCTTGTTAGTTCATGATGATTACTTTCTTGTATGAAGTAATTTTGAAAATCCTTAATTATGATAAACCTCAATAAATGGGTTCCTAAGCTAGTTACTTATCTTAGAATGTTTGGAAACATTCTCTAATAAAGTTTCCATTTCTTTATGCTTTGCAACACCATCTCTAATTTTAGATAAAATTAGGGAACCCCTCCTTTGGTGTTTGTCCTTTTGAGCTTTTACCTTGCATGCCATTCTTAGTGTAAGGACTCTAGTGTGTTTCTAATTCTTTTTTAATTTGATTTTGTTGCTTATAGAGTCCCTCATCGATATTTGATGAAAGATTTATATTTTTGTCCTTATAGTTGCTATGTGATATCTTTGTCTTGCCCCATTCTAGGTGATGTTGGGGCCTATATTAGTAGGTTCAAGTTTATCTAATTCTAGTGTTTTCTTTCTTAATAGAGCCATGTTTTGGCCATCAGCTATAACCAATCTAAGAACTCCTTCAATGGACCCTCTTATTCAAAAATATTCTTGTTGTAGTGCTTTTCCTTTTGTTATACTTGTCATGTGCCTAAATATCTCGAACTATAGAAATTTCTAAAGTCTTAGGGGTAATTGTGTCTATTTCTGGCCTTTTTTGGGTTTATAGGTTTCCTCTTGCCAATGTTCTTTTACTCCATTCCTTGAAACCCAACATCTCAATTTTTGTTTGAGACCTTTGACTATTTTAGTCTTTTAGACTTCTCATTACCTACGTACTTTATCATGGATCTCCCCCTACTTCATCTTTACCTTTAGCCCTAGAATTTTAGGTCTCCTATAATCATGTACTTCTTAAGCTATAATACTAATCCATGAACCTTAATTATTCCCCACTTACTCTTTTCCATGCTTCCTCTCCTTTAGCATTGAGTATTCACCATTGTTAATTCTTAATTTGAGGATTCACTTTTCCTTTAGTATCAAAATCTTGGACTTTTAGTATTTTCCCTACTCATTTCCCTCACCCCAATTCCCATCTACCTTCCTTCTTATGGAACCCATACTTGTAGGCTTACTCATACCATCTTACTTAAAAGGTATAAGGCATGTGGGAAAACCAACCTCTGAACCTTGAAAGTCTTCAACATTATTTCCCTTTCTCTTTCTTCTTCTAGCATTAGGCACACCACATTAATGATCCCTAACCTATTTCTCTTCTGTCATAGATTTTAAGACTTCTATATTTTTATTTACAAAAAAGTGCATCTAGCATTCAATATCATTGATCCTTGATCCCTTTCCTTCACCTTTTTGTCCATATTATTTAGTGGTATCAAATTTTCCCTCACCTTGATCCTATTTCTTCTTCCATCAATATTGGGTATCCCTTTCACTGATCCTCACTCTTTGCATATTTTCCTTTCAAACTCCTAAGGTTCTTTATACAACCTTCCCTAAAAGTAAGTCAACATGTGGTAAGCCTAAACCCTAGTTCCCAACTACTCAATGCAACTTAGAATTCTATAGATTCTACCAACCAATTAAAACCCACCACATGATAATATGTTAATGACCAAGCCAATGCCATATGCGGATAGTGACATTTTTTTATGTGTCACCTAGTCACTTTCTTGGACTAATCGCAACCACGAACATGTCTTATATGCTCTTAACCACCAAAAGCAAGTGGGAAAGTGCATTTTGATGTGATTATATTTGATAGCCTCCCTATAAGTAATGATTTTCTAAAAATTAAAAGAGTGACTAATCAAAAGGCCCCCATATCCAAGCAACCTATATACCTATCCAAGGAACCTCTATCCCTTTTCACACTTATTCGACACAAATAGCTTTAAGTTTAGCCTTAAATAGATAGGAAATCTACCCTCAATTCGTATAGATTATCTTGTAGGAACCACCCTCATTAATGATCTAGATTGCTACTAATAAGATAATTTCATGTCCTTAGTCCTATGCAACACATTAGCCCTTGAAAAAGGCTTTTAGACTGAGCCATGATGTCCCTATGAATTTCTTTCTAAAAAATCATATTCCTATTAAGTTCAAAAATAAAAAGAGTGGCCTAATGAAGACTAATGAAAACCTATAAGCGCACTAAAAGGTAAGTCTTGCAAAATTAATTTTCTAGAATATAAACTAAGATAGAGATCATAGTAGATATTTAAAAGAAAGGTGTGGCAGTATTAGGTGTCTTTTGCTACACCTTGATAAATTAAGGTATTAAAAAAAGAGAGTTAAGGATGGACAAATTAAATCAATTAAATATTTATGGAAAATTTGGATAACAAGAGAGTGAAAGAATTTATTGGTGAGATGATCAAGATAGGTTTTGAAAAGAATTTAATGATCATGATAGAAAAGAAGGAAGGAGAAATAATGTTGAAACAATCCCTAGGATTGAGAGGAAAGATAATGGAAAATATTAGAAAAAGTGTGAGAAGCATCAAGAGAGTGTATCAAGAGGGATGCAACGAATACAAACCACTAGCATTGAGATAGGTATATCCTCAATGGACATCGCATGGACATGAATATTAAAGAAATAGAATGGTTTATAGCCTAAATTAGAACTATAGAGAAAAATCTAACTAAAATGGTAAGGCAATTGAAAGAATATAAGGTAGCAATGAACTTAGAGAACTTTGACCTTATTTTTAGGGATATTATTGATGTGGTTGCTATAGGGAAGAAGAGGAAGTAAATAAGGGGGGAAGTAAAGTAGTTGTTAATTGGTGAAAAAGAGGAGATAATATTTAGCAATAGAATAAAATAAGTCACCAAAAACTAGACAAAGAGGCCATGATACAAATAGAGAAGAAAGAGATACAAGAGTAGAGACTAGATTAAGAGAAAGGATACAACCTAACCATACAAAATAAATCAAGAACACCTTTACCTCCTCCAAATATGGATACACATATGACTAAGCTCCCTATTTTTGGTAAATACACCAAGGATGCTAGCAAACATATCTTTACCTTAGACTTCCATTGGAGTGGGGTTGGCATTAATGATGACTAGACCCAACTATATGATTTTATGGATACCCTCAATGATGAGGCACTAAGATGGAATATTAAGCAATGACCTAAGCATGCTAAAAATATGGACAAAATTGAGTGACTTTTTTGTGAGAATTTTCCATTCACGTAATGTATGAACAAGAATTTCATAAAGATTATGGAAGATGAAAATAAACTAAGGAGGGATTAGTAAATTTTTATGAACAATAATTTCAAAGAGTGGTTAGAAAATTAGAAGAAACATTGACATAAAATAAATGTATTGAGTAGTTTATTTTAGGGTTATCCCCTCACATTATAACATAAGTAGATGAAAATATTTCTTCTTTGTATAAGAATGTAGTAGAACTGATCACTAGAATATAATCCTAGTCAAAGATATGGGAGAATGATTTAGGAGGAAAGGATGAAATTGATAATTTCAAATTAGAGTTGGAAAACATAATGTTGAAGTAAGAAATTCTAATAAAATGTGGTAAGGATGAGACTTCTCTGCCACCTCGAAGAAGTAAATTTTGGTATAAAAATTACAATAGGGAAGAACATCTAAGGAATGAATACTTGATCATCAAAGGCACCAAGAGGGCTACCACACTAAGAGGGGAACTTGAGAAATCCCATAGAAAGATAGTAAGTGGATACTTTAAAATATAAAGTGGGACAAACATAAAAAAAAGAAGGTGTCTAATGTTACTTCACGAACAAGATGAATATGAACCAATGGTTCACATAGATTGACTAGGGAAGCATTTTCCGGATATGGGTATGGATAGAGTATAGGTTTTAGCTATAAGAGCATTGAATGTTTATTTGGAACATGGCTAGTGGGAACTTCAATTGGGGGCAAGTATAAGACCACTTAATAGTATATAGTATGTGGTACCACAAATTCAAGATATAGGACCCTCCATGAGTTACCATGGTAACTATTGAGAGCTTGGAGGTGGTAGGGGAGGCTACCACAATAATAATAGAGGTATTGAAGAAAGAGGAAGGGCCGAAAGGCCAAAATGTTATAACTATGGTAAACTAGGACATTATTCTAATGAGTGCAGAAGAAAACATGAGGAAATTCCACATGTGATTTTTTTGATGATAAATCACATGATACTTCTAGTTGTCCCAAATTTGATAGTTTGATACGAATGTGTTGGCACCATGATCAAAAAGTGAATAATTTTCTAGTCTAAATGTACACCTATGATGCTAAATTAGTAATGAATAACTAAAGTAGATGATAAAGTGTCAGACAATGTAAGAAATAGAATATAGAAAACAAATGTAGAATATGAGAATCCTCATTGAAAAAAGAGAAATTAGAAAATAATACAAAGGAAAAAAGGAAACACTCAAGAAAAAAATCCATTTAAAAACTTAAGAAAAAGAGAAAGAACTTCAATAATTACCTAGGGTTGTATTAACAGAAGCATTTCCTAGGATAATTTTTGAAAGTGAAGAAGAAGAAAAATTATTGTGGTAAGGGGGTATATAATTTGGTGAGAAGGAAGTCCAAAGGGATAATTAAGAAAAATAAAAAGGAGAGGATGATAGTAAGGCATGTTTCAAATAAAAATAGGTCCATCGACTAAAAGAACTAGAAAATTTGGTAGAATAAGAAGAGTTTAGGGTTCAAGGGTTGAATATGTTAAAGTTGGATAAGGTTATTTTAAATAAGCTCTTGAAAGATGGAATTGGAGGTTTTCTAGATTCATCCAATTAGTGTTAGCTTGTGAAGAAAGGGAGATAGTAAGTTTAGATGATGAGAAGAAGGCATTTTTAGTTACTTTAATTATTATTTTTTATTAGGGTTGGGTTAAAGAGGAAACTATAAGTTCTTGGTGTTCTTCTTTGTAGAATTATTGGTTTCTTGAGAAGAGAATGGGGCTAAATAAATAGAGGCATTAGAGGTCAAAGATGAGATGGCCTTAAAAGGATCCCTCATCTATATATAATCATACAAAGTGGTACAAAGTGTTATAAAAGTTGGATATTTATGCAAGAGAATTTGATTGCAAATATTTCGAAAAAAAATCCTAATAAATACTCTCTCAATATATTAGAGTCGAGAAGAAGATAGGAGATCTATGAAATAATGCATTGATAATAAAAGATAAAATCCATCACCTTCTCATTTATGCCTTGATTGCAATGCATAACATGTTGATGAAACTAACCTACAATCCTATGTTGACTTGAATGTGTTCCATGAAAAGATAAGATAGAGGAAGGAACCCATAGAATAGGACCATTTTTTGTTTATTTTTTCTTAATGAATAGAGAAAAGCTTAGCTATTAATATATCATCAAAGTAAAAATCAATGCACATTGACCTATAAAGGATTGAACATGTATCTTAGGATCACTTATCCAATCATACATGTATGTCAATATTTAACATGGTAAACTATAGTTCTTTTGGGTGTTTTATTATAGCCAAACATATTATGTTGTGAAGGAGGTTTAAAGTTCCATCCCTTGGGGTTTAAGATGATGGGAGAATAGATAACGAGCATTTTATTATTAACATTTCTTGAACTAGGTGGTGAATGATACTTGGTTAGGAGCATAGGGTGGGACACTGAGGGTAGATGTAAAAAAAACATGTTTTGGTAAGAGTGTGGCAAGGGTTGTGAGGCTAATGGAATGATAGGAGAGGAAGTGGCAATAGTGGTAAGAGAGGATCAAGAAAGATAAGTGAAGGGTTAAAAGGGTGACACATAGGGGTAGGAGGTAAAGTGGTTACCTAAAGGGACATTATCATAGTTAAAAGGAGGAGTGGAGTGAGAGACATAAATGGTAGGAATGTGGGTTGGATGAGAAGGAGTGGGCATGAAAATTTAGGTGAAGGAATATTGAGTGGTAGGAAAAAGAATAGAAGTTGGCTAGAAGAGAGGGATGAATGTAGGAGAGCTAGACTATAAAGAGAGATGAGTGTGGACAATTTATCATATACCTTGTAATATCCCTAGTCAGGCTCAAGATGGGTGATGATGATATTTGTTAAGGAGTAGGTGACATCGTCAAGGTGGCTACTTTGGAGGAGAGACAAGTGGTGATCAATTTTGTCGACTAATAGACTTATAATCATTTAATAGGGATTCATTATCAAAGTGATCCTCATTGTGAGACATGTAGAGTGGGACAACATGTGGGTGGATGACAATGAAGAAAGGGTAATGAAGCAAAATACATGGACAAGTTTAGGTGAGGATTCCTATAATAGATAATGTATGAGGAAAGGATAGTCAAGAAGGAAGGACAATAATTTCTATCAAAGAACATCAAAATGATACATCCTCATATACTATGGGAAATTTGAGTAGAAAAATGTAGAGTTTTTATTTATAGGTGAAAATAAAAGACAAACAATATTGTAGTAAAAGGACACTAAACTAATTGTGATAAGGTCTATATGTTGTGACTATGTTTATGTTTACTCAAAATAAAATTTTTGTTGAATGATGATAAATTTAAAAGTCAAAGTAGAATTAACTAATTTTTTTGACATTAATGAATGAGAGTTTGTTGTTTAGAGGAAAAAATTCTTTTGAAGATGAAGAAAGGAAAAAATAATGAAGGCTAAGATTCATATCAAGTTCACTACAAATATAGATAGAAAATAGATAGTCTACATAATTTAACCTTAGGAAATCCTTTTCAATTATCTATCTTAAGATTTAACTACAAATCTATCATAAATAGGTTTACTTAAGTTAAACCCAAATACACAAAATTCTCTATGAACTAAATAACAAAATTCTTTTTCTTTCTAGTTAGATTGCTTAACATGTCTTACTTATGTTAAATTCTCAATCTAAATGGGATTTGATTGGGAAATGATAACAAACTAAGAAATTGGTTGATTTACTAGCAATTAAATTTATGAACAACAAGATTGTTCAAAGACATTTAAAGATAATAAGAATACAAGATGGAAATTAGATAAATTAGTTGATGGAAAATAATAAAAGGACCTATTGAAAAAACTGAGGTTGCTAATAAGAAGAACAAAGTTCAATTTTAGTATAAAGATATTGGCACACCTTAGAATGCAACCATACTTTTATTACATATGATTTTTCAAAAAAAACTAAGATAGATAACAACAAACAAAAAAGTGCTACAATTTTGAAGAAATGAAGAATAAAATAAGAATGTAGAATTTCTATATGATTTCAAAACAGTTCCCGACCCTTGTCTGTGCTTCCACTTTTTGCATACATTTCTACTAGAGCAGTTGCAACTACATCAAACAAAATTGCTCTATCCTTAATGCTTTTATGGATGTCCATACCCTGTTCCAACGCTCCCATTTTGGCACAGGCTAGGAGGATGCTGGCAAAGGTTGCAGACTCTATCTTTACACCTGCCAAATATATTTGCTTGAAAGTTCCTAAAGCCTTTTTAAAAAGTCAATTTTACGAATAATCTATAATTAGGGCACTCCACAAGAACATGTTTCTTCGAGGCATTCTCTTAAACAGTTCACGTGCATTGTCTACGCTTCCACATTCGGCATATCCTGCAATCATGACATTCCATTAAACAGGTTTGTTTTTAGGCATTCTGTCAAACAGTTACCGTCCTTGTTTGTGCTTCCACATTTTGCATACATGTCTACCAGGGTAGTTGCAACTACAATCTGACAAAATTCCTCTGTCCATCATTTGATGGATGTCCATACCCTCTTCGAAAGCTCCAATTTTTGGACAGGCAGGGAAGCTGCTGGCAAAGGTTGCGTAGTCCGGCTTTACAACTGCCAGTTACATTTGCTTGAAAGTTACTGCCTTTTCATAAAATCCATTTTCCATATATCTTGGAATCATGGCATTCCATGAGATCACATTTCTTTGAGGCACTCGATCAAACAACTCACGTCCCTTGTCTATGCTTCCACATTTTGCATAAACGTCTATCAGGGCATTTCAACATGCCTTCCGTTCGCTGTAATAAGTTTTATATGATCAACTCTTCACGAGCATCCACTAAACTTTTTCTGCGCAGGCACGGTTTTGAGTTTGGTTTGAATTATAGGCGGGAAATTGGCGGATAACTGTTGACTGCAACGGTTAACGGGAGAGCTAAGGGAAACAAAGTGAAAGAAACAGATGGAATGGGCCCACACCAGCCACCTAAGCGGTCAACGCTTAGAGTGTGCTGGTTAAGCCCGACCCTATTTCAAAGTAACTAAAGTTGGTTATTACATTTGTACTTATTACATTAATGTTTACAGTACATTAGGGTGAATGTCATATGAAATTGTCTTTAAAACGAATATATCAGGAAACTCCTATATGTTACCAATGATTTTACAGAAGATAGTTGTAGGGTAATCCATTTTAAATCGTTTTTAGGATTGTTTATTTATTTTTGTAGCTGGTAGTTTATAGCTGATGTGCTGTCTGTTTGAATGAATTTTATGGTTGTCAATTAGATTCTATTGATATATATGATTTTTTTCTAAACAGCTTTGGAACCCACCTTTATCAAACAAAAAAACCCTGTATATCTATAAAGAAAAAATTGAGACCTCGCTCAATTAAATCTACATCCTCTATGTGAATAGTTAAATTTTGTAACCCTGCCTCTTTTCTCATCCATTTGTGTTTGCCAAATTTTATTTTAAAAAAAACATTGTCAAGTGTTTATAAGTACACACTACACCAAACGGAAAAGTCAGAATGACTATTCATAACTTATTTCCTTGAAGCAAGGAGTTTTGAGTATCTACTAAATATATAACAATATTAAATTTAGTTTTAGTTTGAATGTTTCTTCTAATTAGCTCTGAGTTGTTGGCCTTTGCTACTTGATTGGAGTATTGGGCAGTGACCCTTTCCTCTCTTCTCCTTGGCGTCTATAAAATGGCATCTTTATATTTTTTCAACCGCCCCATGTAGCTGCTCTAGTGTTTTGTAAGTAGGGATTGTTCAAAATTGGTTGGCCCTTTCTAATTAACTAGTGATTTTGCAACATCGAGAGCAAAAACATGGAACCGACGAAGATAGTGAAAACAAGCAAGTGGGGAGATGAGGTGCAGGGAGACTACTAGGGCCCAATAGCAGATGAAAACCATATCCTACAATGGGTCTTTCATAATGGTGAGTGGGTGTACAGGGCTCCAAGGAAGACCGCCTTGGAAGTAATGGAGGCTACGAGTGATAGGCCAATCAAGACACTCACTAACCCCAGATCTGAGTTTTTTAGGGGTTTTCAAGAAACTCGTAGGATCACTGCACGAGCTTCGAAAAGAATGGGGGACAGTTCAAAATCTAAGCTTAACTTGGGTAAAGTGAATCGACGGAATGGGGGTCCATCCAGCTCACACAAAAACCCTAGATTTGAGAAGCCCAGTGCACTGAAGCTCATTGGCCCCACTTCAGGCTCTGTTAACACTCGGAATGTGGGGTTCGGGGAAAAGCTTGGAAATGGAACTGCCTCCTCACATTAACAAGTTCACACAAAAGGTGTCCCAGTCGCGAGCTTGGATCCGGATGTCGGGAAGGGTTCAATGCCAAACAAATAGGAGTGGCTACCAGTGCCTATCATTCACGTGGAGAATCAACCACTAAATCAAAAAACCCAAGACCTACACGGGTATGTCGTGCTACTACAAGTATGGGGTGAGGGGTTAACTCTCTCTAAGATCCATAATTTTGTTCACACTCATTGGTATGGAACCGTCTATTTCCAAGTGATTTCTTTAAATACTTTTGTTCTTGTTCTTGACTCCTTGGAAGCAAAAAATAGAGTCTTAGAAAGTAAATACTCTTGGGTTGGTAAAAATCTAATGTTTATTTATCCTTGATGGCCATTCTTTTCTTCGTCTTAGTCCCTAAGTAGAGATTCCCTTGCTTGGTTCAATCTTTCTAAAATCCCTCTGGAATTCACAGATCTGGAAATATTAGAATCAATTGGTAATACCCTTGGCAAATTTCTCCTCTCTGACTATTCAATAAGAGAGGGTTTGTTATCTATCAAAATATGTGTCCTCATAAACTCTGATGCTCCTATACCGCGCTCCTGTAATCTTAAGTCTCTGGATGGTATTTGGAGGCTGGACATAGTTAAATTGCAGGAGGATTTCCAAAAGGCAGAGATTGTAATAGATGCACCGTTGTTCAAGAAACTTAAGTTGCCTTCCTCTTTTAATGAGGTAGTCAACAGGAGTAAGCTTGGGAGAGACCCTCGGCCTCCTACTCGTAAGCCCTGTTTGGCGGCATCTATTGGGTTAGCAAAGGATTCTAGCCCCCTGAAAAAGGCATCTCTTTCCGATCCCTCCTCGCATCCCTTATGATCCATCTCCAATATGGTAGTTCCTCCCTTGGGTGGGACTGACCAACCATTGGGTGGCTCCCCTACTGTTGAAATGGTAACCTCAAAGATCCCATCATTTCGGGATCTTGGGCCTACTGAGAAAATCCCATCCTCCTCTATTAAAACTAATTTTCCCATTGCATGTTCTACTAAGCTGCGAATGACAAAAGCTGGAAAAGTTTATAGGGAGGTAAATTCAAGAAATTCCCTGGTAAAGGATAATCTGTAGTCTAACCTCATTTCGATGGATGATCAACTTATTGATAAAGTGCAAAAAATATTAAAATCCGCAAAGGTTAATTTTAATCTGGAAACTCAAGATCATATTATATCATACATTGATGCTAACTTGTCTCAGATTGAGAAGGGCTTCAATATCCCTTTCTCAAAAAATCCATTTGAAGTTCTTTCCCCAGATAAACTTCAAGAAGATGATTTCTTAGTAACATAAAAGGTGAATCCAATTCTAACGAATAAGTTGCCTATTTCACAATCTCCCATTTGTCAAAATCCTCCCTCCTCAACACCAAAAAAAAGGGGTAGAAAATCAAAAAATCTCAAAACACTGAAAGAGATTGATGCAGGGATCCAAGCAACTATGTTTTCACCATCAAAGAAAAAAAGATCTACTTTTAGCCCCCCTACAACTAGGGCAGGGGCCACTAAGAGAAATCTGCAATTAGAGTTTTCTGCAGGGTTTCCAACCCAACAAAAATCTCAAAAGAAGAGGGGAGAGGATGCTTCCTCCCCTTGAGGAGAATGAGATTGCTTTTGTGGAATGTTAGGGGCTTAAATGCCCCTAACAAGAAACGCCTTATCAGGCATTAGTTAGAAATATCAGAATGTGAGATTGTGTTGCTTCAGGAAACTAAGTTAACTTTAGAGTCTTCAGACTTTCTTTTCTCTAAATGGTACCCATGGAAATTCTCATGCTTCCCATCTGTTGGAGCTTCGGGAGGCCTTGTTTTCCTCTGGAAGGAAAATTCAGTCCAACTAAGGCTGATAGCTGCTGATTTGCACTGGGCTCTGGCACTAATAAAAAGCAACCTAACAAAAAAAACTTTTTGGTTGGTGAATGTCTATAGACCAGTAAATATCCTTGAGAAAAAGAAAATTTGGGACCTCCTAACTTTGATTGTTCAATCCTTCTCTGACTCCCTAATTATTCTAGGTGGGGATTTTAATGCAATTGTGGATGAGTCAGAAAAAATGGGTGGTATCTTTCCAAACAAAAAAGATATGGCAAATTTCAAAGGGTTTATTGAGGTGAATCATCTCATTGATTGCAAACAACAAAATGGACTCTTTACTTGGACTAACAAACGTAAAGATTTATGTCAAATCACTGAAAGGTTGGATTGTTTTTTATTATCTGCAAGCTAGTTAAACTCTGATCTAGACGTTTACTCCTCAATTCTGGGGTACCCGAGCTCAGAACACTTTCCAATACAGTTAGTAATCTTGGAAGACAGAGCACCAAACAAGATACCTTTTAAGTTTGAACTCGTGTGGGTTCGAGACTCAAGTTTTATTCCTATGATTAAGTTTTGGTGGGATAATTCCCCCTTTTTCTCAGGCTCCCGGATGTTCCAACTGGTTAAAAAAATAAACTTCCTAAAATCCAAAATTAAAATATGGAACTCCACTCATTTCAAGACCATTTTTATAGAAAAAAACTATCTTCAGCAAGAATTGGAAATTCTAAATGAACATATTTTTAAGGAAGGTATGAATGCAACTTCTTATGAATTGCAAAAATCTTTGGCTTCTCAACTTGATGAGACTCTTCTGCATGAAGAATGCTATTGGAAGCAGAAGTCAAGAGAATCTTGGCTTGTTGAGGGAGATAGAAACACAAAATTCTTCCATGCTTCAGCCAAACTCAAGAGACAAAGAAGTAGGCTAACTTCAATTAAGAACAATTCTAGAGTCTTATTGACTGAAGATAAAGAAATCACGAGAGAAGCTACTACTTTTTTCCAAAATCTCTTAACAGTTGAGCCTGTATCTATGAGTAACTCATTTCTGGATTCCATTCCAGCTTTAATCACTCAAGAAGAAAATGTCTCCCTTCTCATTAGAAGAATTAAAATTTGTTGTTTTTTCCATGTCACGTGATAAGTCGCCAAGTCTTGATGGTTTTACTACTTTTTTCTTTCAAAAATGCTGGAATATAATTGGCCAAGATGTTTTGTGGGCCTTGGAAGAATCTAGATGTAACAAGAGTATTCTTAGAGAAATCAATTCCACTTTTTTTGTAATAATTCCAAAGGTGGATAATCCCTCCTCTTTCACTAATTTCAGACCAATCTCCTTGTGCAACACTCTTTATAAAATTCTCACAAAGGCCATCACTATCCGTTTAGCTAAATTCATCCCTAAAGTTATTTTGGAAGAGCAAGGAGGGTTTTTTCTTGGTAGGGAAACCTTTGATGGAGCAATAATAGCTCATGAAATTCTGCATTCCATCAATCAACATAAGATTCCGACAATGTTCCTAAAACTGGATATGTTGAAAGCCTATGGCAGAGTTAACTGGGATTTGCTTAAGGCTATTCTTCAAAAACTTGGCTTCTCTATTAAATGGATTAAGTGGATACATTATTGCATCTCAATGGTAAGATTTTCAGTTCTGTTAAACGGATCCCCATGTGGTTTTTTTCCCTCTTCAAGGGGCCTAAGGCAAGGGGATCCCATTTTTCCCTCTCTTTTTATTCTTATGGCAGAAGGCTTAAGTAGGGAAATCCAATCTGCTAGAGCCCAAAATCTATGGAAAGACATTCACATCCATAATTTACAGGCAAATCATTCACATCCATAATTTGCAGGAAAATCAGACTCATGGTCTCTTTGCAGACGATACCCTTCTTTTTGGGCATGCATCAATCCCAGAAGACAAAATCATCAAGGAAATCCTTTCTGAATACTCTAAGGCCTCTGGTCAGATGATTAATCCATCAAAATCCAAACTATTCTTACTCAATGTCCCCCCTGTCATAGAGAAAAAGTTGCAAAAATTTTGGGGTTTCTCGCTAGCTTCTCTCCCATGTTCCTACCTCACAATTCCATTATTTTCTAGTAAAATTTCTCCTTCATTTTGGGACAAAGCAATCTCCTCGATATCAGGGAGGATCCTCACTTGGAAACTATACAAGTGGCTGTCATTTGCTAGGAAACTTCAGATGATAAAATTAGTTCTAAACGCTATACCAATTCACCTATTATCAGTGCTCAAAGTTCCGTTAGACACTCTAAGCCACTTAAAATCTGTGTTTCGCTCATTTCTATGGAATGATAATTATGGGGGAAAAGAAAAAGTACCTTTAATTGCATGGGATAAAGTATGCTTTTGAAAGGTTTGGGGGGTTTAGGGATAAGAGATTTAAAACTCCAAAATTTAGCTTTAGGAGCAAAGCTTACCTGGAGGTTGTATCAGAACCCAAACTCTAGGTGGGGGAAATTAATGTTTTCAAAATACCTTCACCCCTATCCAAGGGAGTGTATCTTTACCGCCTCTGTTCTCCCCAAAGGCTCTGCAATTTGGAACTTCATTTCCACCTGTAGGTCTGTCATCCTCCCTCGCCTTTCTTGGTTGGTACACAATGGTAGAAAAGCCAAATTTTGGGAGGATGTATGGAATGGCTATCCATATGTAGTTCAAAATAGAGATTTGGGTCCCCTAATTGGAAGGCTTAAATCTGAATGGGGCTCTAAAGTGGTAGACTATTTTGTTGTAGATCTCTCTCAGCCAGTCCCCAAATTCAGGTGGAAATCGATTGCTTCTCTTCCTCTTCCATCTATACTTAAATCTGATTTCTCGGAAGAGTTAGCAAAAAGAGCTATAGTCTTTTTTGATAAAGAAGATTATTTGATCTGGATCAAATCAAAATCTAGAAATTATTTAGTCAAAGATGGATATAACTCCCTGCTATCTTCCCACCCCAAATCTGAGCTACCTCATGCATTATTCTAGAATGTTGCTTGCTTGCCAAAGGCAGGGGCCTTTGCATGGCTTGTCCTCCAAGATAGGGACCTTATTGGTGCAAGGTTGGATAGACTGGGCATTACTGTAGCCTTTCCTTGTGTATTTTGTGGGTATTTCCTAGAATCTACAGATCACCTCTTCTTAAGATGTCCCTTTGCCTCCCAATGCTGGTACTGGCTATTCCAGAAGCTGGGGTGGTAGTCTATGATTATTCCTTCATTACTAGCCCAATTCACAGCTTGGCCTTAGTATTTTTGTTCCTCCTTTTCCTATGTATGGGTTGACTCTCCCTCCTTACTCATTTGGAACATTTGGATTGAAAGAAATGACAAAATTTTAAGACATAATCAGTCCTCTTTGGCTAATGTTCTGCTTAAACTGGAAATTTCAATTTCGTAAATAGTGAAATCTTACATTATCAAACAAGTCAATAGCCTGAAATGCTTCTCAAGCTGGGATACTCATATACTAATTTTATGGCCTTCAATCAAGTCCTTACCCTTTCACGGGTTGAACTCAAGTAAGATTGACAAATGTAAAGCTAGACGAGAAGCAAAATGGATTCCCCCTCCTATGAACTAGTTCAAACTAAACTATGATGGGGCCTCCTGAGGCAATCCTAGAAGTTCTAGGATTGGGGTTGTAATTTCAAACTCAGACTCAAAAGTCATTAAAGCTTCTTGCAAATCTATCTCGGTCGGCACAAATAATAAAGCAAAATTAGAAGCTCTAATTTTAGGGTTGGAGCTAGCTCTTTCTCTTCGAATTAAAGACCTTGTAATAGAAGGAGACTCGATGGTCATTTTTAACTCTGATAAAAACATAAAATCCCATGTTTGGCATCTTCAATACCTCCTAGATAGAATTCTCTTGTAATTATCATTACTTAACAGTTATGAAGTATCTCATTGCTTCAGGGAGGCAAACTCTATGGCCGTTCACCTTGCTAACCTAGCAATTGATAACCTTTGGGACTATAAAGAGCTTCTACAGTCAGAAATCCCCATATTAAATCAAGGAGCTTTGGTCTATGGTGACAATTGATATATCTTGGTCTTTGCCTCCACATCCCTCTATGTTTGTGTGATCTCTCCTATATGGGATTGACAGGTGTGGGGTAATTGCGGAAGCCAGTAACTTCATTTGATATCTTCAAAATGTTATACCATTCGTAGGGACACAAAGTCAAATCTGTTAACAAAGAGACTAAATAGCCTTTCAAGTGCATAAAATGAATTGCATATTATTACCAAATTTTTTAACCTGGATTGTAGAACAAATCAGATCTTCACCAATCAAAGTTACAAAGCATTAACTAGAAGCTAGTGTAGTGTTTCAGTCCTATTTTAGCATATGTCTTGTTTATGTCCTGTAGATTTTGAGCAGTATAGATTATATAGTATGAGGCCTCATAGTCTATTTTTGAGTTCGCCTGAGGTGAGTTTTTCTCTCAATGACAGAATCGGGGTTTGGTGCATAAGCACTAGGTGGACTAGCACTGCCCTAGTATTGTGAAAGGTAGTCATTCTCGCCATAAATTCTTTATTTCTGCCACTCTAGTGGTAGTCGCTGCTGCATTGTCCAGGCTTGTAATTTCTAGGATTGCATGTTGGGTCTACCTTCACCTCAACTTTGCACTTGAAAAGCTCTAGAGCAACGAAAAATGATTTTTTACTTTACTCAGCACCATCTGTTGCATCCTTTTACTACATAAAAGTTGGGTTAGCGCTCGAATCAGAATTCTACGAACAAACTAACCCTTGGAAATTATGCCACTACCATCTACTTTTCACAGTCTGGAAAAATAAAAAAGTGGCATTTACAATCTGCGATCTCAAAGCCTCTCTGCCTATCTCCCCTGCTAAATGCAAAATTGGTAAACACCTTCTAAGAAAAGCATTCTTTATACTCACATATTTTGATGTTATTCTTTGGCGATCATTAGTTAAGTTGACAATGCGCTATTTTCACTCTCTTTATGTGGCCAGTCTCCTTTGCATTCACTATTGTTGACCTGTACAAAGTTTAAATGCCAACTTCAGTAAAATATGTTCTCAAGCATGGTATATAAAAAGTAAATGCCCCCCCTTTCTCGCAAGTGATTTATTAGTAAATTGGGCTTTCGCTTTATCATGTCTTCGCATTTTGGCTTAGTTTGGTATAGAATAAATTTTAAATCAAAGGGAAAAGTCTTTTTGATTCCCAGCCATATGACCATGAAAAGTTGGGAAGAGTTTTTTGCCTGGATTCTGCTGACATTTTTTGGCCTGCAAAAAGGTGGTGGGCTCTCAATGGCTTAAAGAAAATGCAAATACCACTTATTGTGAAATATTATTTCATTTTTTCACCATTTGCATGGATATTCTCTTGGACCCTAATTTGATTATGGTGCTCGCATCACAATTTGCTCAGCCCAGCCTTCTTTCTGAACTTGATCTAAATGAAGCTTTGTCTAACTACAATTTTAATGCAGGTTCATTCCCTATTGGTGGTTTTATTATTTATAATGATTTGACTTCTAATAGTTTTTGAGGAGATTTTTTGCATGTCCTCAGGGCAGGAATTACATGTGACGATTTTGAAAGGACCATTCTTGACTGTAATGATTTGCATGGAAAGGTTGATACCGTCATCCTTGTTGTTGGTGTCGATGTTTTTATGGCTCTGCACTTCTTATTTGATATGGCGGCAAGATCAAAGATATCTAATTAAGCATTTGAACTCTCAATCGATGCAAGGGCACTTCATGTTTATAATCCCATGCCTCTTTCCCATTATGAGGCCAGCTCATCCTCCAAGGGTGAAATGTTCTTTTGCTCATTGTCTACCATGATCTTTGCATACTCGTCCAGCATCTGCTAGACTGGGGGTCGGTGGGTGGTAAAAGCATTTCTCTCTTGGGTTTGAATTCACTGGTTGGGACTTTAGTATGTACTTTAAATTCTGTGTTTTAAACTTTGGCTCTCCATTATTGGATTGAGTTTCATCTGACACTTTGTATCTTATTTTTCTCAATAAAGTTTAGTGGCACAACCACTTTTATCAACAACAACAAAAAAACTAGTGATTTTGCATTTTTTTTTTCTATTTATTTCATGCAATCGTCAAATTTTAATATTTTTAGAATTATTAAAATTTTAAAATAAGAAAAGGGAGGGAAAATGAAATGTGCAATCATGTGGTAATTTTGTGATTAAACAGTGTTTGTATAATTTCATGCCTTATTAATTATTAAGAAATCAGCAAAGGAAGGTTAGGAATAATTGCTGTCGAAATGAGAAAAAAAATTATTATTTTATTTTTTAAATCGTACTTCAATGGTTTTAAAAACTGCAAAATTTTTAGAAAAAATTGACATTAGGCTGAGTAGTGATTAATCACAATAAATTGGGATGTTTTAAATATTTCTACAATACCATGAATTTCAAAGCTTGGCAAGAGAAATTCAGGGCAATTGCATACAAGTAAAAATTATCAATGGCCAGACTCAACTGACCCGAGGTGCTATTCAGTACTTTTTTTTGGCTTATAAAACACAGGGGTTGTCCATGGGTGCCCTACATTGTAACTCAGAAAAATCATCAAAATAGAGTACTAACCAAAACAAGATGGATTCATAGATTTATAAAGGTTTTCCCTTTCTATTAAGATAAATACTCTTGATGCAATGTCAAATTATTATTTTGATTCTGGATCATCGCATCAAATAATCAACCATTAAATTAGATCTTTCAATCTCTTACCATATAGGACTCTGACTAAATGTTGCAAAATGGTATCAACTGATTCAACTCAGTAGGATCCCAAATCTTCCCTCAAATTTCTTGTAAAGAGAGAAATACAAGTTGTGATTAACTACTAAGCAGCTGTTGTTGTAATCATTTTGACAGGACTACCAACAAAATCGTCCTATTTTTAGTTAGCAAGGAATGAAAATGCAAGGATGTCCCAAAAACCTCCATAAATATTTAAGGTTTTAAATGAAGAAGACATACAACATGTTAACATAAAACAAGTAAATTCTCCTAGTTTGCATGTGGAGGAGAAAATTAAAGTAGTTTTCTTATTTTTACATTTTTTTCACATTTTTTTGTAACCCTAGTTTATTATTTTCCTTTTTTAATCCATTTTTTTTGATGAAAATGTTTAGAGTTTAGAATTTAGAATCTTAAATTAGTTTATTGTTTAGAATATTAGATTAGTTTAGAATCTATTTTGAAATTTTCAATTTTGATTTAATCTAATTTAGCTTGTTTTTAAAATTTCTATCAAAAAACTAACAAGTTGTGCTTTCACTTTGTGTGTGTACTGTGTAGGTAACAAGTTAATTGATCATGGCTTCTGAATCCAATTCTACCCCTACCTCAGCCCCATCCATGCCTGGGAGTGGGGAATATGTAGGCACTCGTCCAAAAGGAGCTAGAGATCTCGCTTGGAGATATGCATATGAAGGACTACAACCTAGATTAGTGTATTGCATTAGATGTAAATAAATTTACCATGGAGGCATCAATCGCCTCAAATACCACCTTGCAGGCATCCCTAGATGTGATGCTAAGACTTGCATAAACACCAATGAGGAAATCAAAAGAAAAATGAATGCAATACTTTCCGCTGCAGAAGAAAAAAAGATGCAAAAAGCGAAGGCAAAAGAAGCAATGCAAGTTGCCATAGCTTCTTCTCAAGGTGTTGCAAGTGCAGTCAACCTTGACTCATTGTCAGATGATGATGATGTAGTAGCCGACATAGTGGGCTCTCTTCGTGGTCCACATGTGCAAAGGCAACCCACCACCACCGCCATGCCTTCATCTTCCTCTACTAGAGTACCAGGGTCAGGATCAACACAAACACCTAGAGCCACGGGTTCACACATTGGTGATTTTTTTGTGCCTAGAAACACACCTAGTGCACAACCTTCTTTAGAGGTAGCTGGGTGGAATAAGGAGGTGCGTGAGCATGCAGATGTTGCTTGTGTCGATTTTTGGTACTTCAACAACATCCCTTTCAATGTGGAAAGCTCACCTTACTGGGACAATTTGGTGACTACACCAACAGTTGTAGGGAAAGGCTACAAGGCGCCTTCACACAAAGAATTGAGTGGAAGATTAGAAATTAGTTTATGTTCTTTAATTTAATTTTATGTTTCTTAAGTTTAATTTATGATTAATTTAAGTTATTTTTTTGTTTACAAATTAAAATTGTGTACTTAATTTCACTTTGTACTTGTAGGTTGCTTTCTAATGCTACTAAAAGGGCAAAGGCAGTGATACAAGAATAAAAAGAAGAATGGCAAAAATATGGTTGTACTATTCTTTCTGATGGGTGGACGGATGGAAAAAACCGTACCATCATAAATTTTTTGGTTTCTTGAAATATGTAGATGCCTCCAGCATAGTAAAAAATGTAGAAAATTTGGCTAGAATGTTGGAGCAAGTGTGCATGGAGGTTGGGCTTGAAAATTTCATGCAAATCGCAACTGAAAATGTAGCGGCATATGTGGCAGTAGGAAGAATCCTCCAAGATAGACACCACACAATTTTTTGGACACCATGTGTTGCCCATGTCCTTGACCTTCTTTTGGAGGACATAGGCAAATTAGATTGGGTCACACCGATTGTAGAGGATGGAAGGAGGATCACTAAATACATCTACAATCACCCTTGGGTTCTTAGCTTGATGAGGGAGCACACCAATGGGAGAGACTTGGTGAGACCTGGTGTGACAAGGTTTGCAACAATTTTCTTAACATTGTAAAGCATTCTTGGCGCATTGACGGCTTTGAAACAAATGTTTGTGAGTCAAGCATGGATAAAATCACCTTATTCAAAGAAGCCAAAAGGAGAAAGAGTTGCAAGCATTATCTTCGAGCCCCTCTTTGCACAAAGGGCAACAGAGATTGTGAAGGTAACTTCAAAACTTTGAGTTTGAATCTAAATTCAAATTGAACATTTTTCTTAAAGTTAATGTCTTTCATTGTAAATTTGTAAATTACTAAATTGTAACTCTAATATATTTTTGCATTTTTAAATTTATATTGTAGGTGTCAGAGCCCTTGGTTAGAGTGCTCCGTTTGGTGGATGGGGATCAAACCCCAATGAGTTATCTTTATGAGGCCATGGATAGGGCCAAGGAGGCTATTAGAAATTATTATAAGGGGGACAACCTCAAGTTTGATCCCATTTGGGAGATTATTGATAGGAGGTGGAACAATCAACTCCACCAACCTATCCATGCAACAGGGTACTTCTTGAACCCCCATTTCATCCATTCAGGCACCTATACAGATCCTACTGGAGAGGTTATGGAGGGCCTCACTACTTGCATTCAGCGGATGGCATCCACGCTTGATGAGGCAGACTACATTGTTAATGAATTTCAAAGTTACAGGGAAAAAACTGGTGCACTCTTCTCTTTAGACTTGGCAAAGAGAGCAGTATCTATGCTGCCACCAAGTATAAAATTTGAAATTTACAAGTTACAAAAATGAAAAATTGATAATTACAAGTTACAAGTTACAATTTTCTAACTCTTTCTTCTTTTTTTTGTAGATGTTTGGTGGACACATTGGGGTGGAAAAACCCCACATCTTCAAAAAATTTCCCTTCGTGTTTTGAGCCAGCCTTGTAGTTCGTCCAATTGTGAGTGCAAGTGGAGTTTTTTTGAGGCCATCCACACAAAGAAGAGGAACAAACTCGCTCAAAAATGCCTCAATGACCTTGTCTATGTGGAATATAATCTTCGATTGCACATAAAAAAGGTAGAGGAGATATTGTCGATGGTGTTTTCTACACAGCAACAACTCAGACAGAATATGATATCCTATCTCTCTTGAAAAGTAAATCTCTATGGGAAAAGAGATAACCCCAAGGTTTCTAATGTCAGGTCTTGACAATGCAGTGAAACAACTCAGAGATAATGTGAAAATGTTGGTAATCACAAAGGGACCTTACTATGAGTAGAGCTGGACTTCAAACTTATCAAATGTAAGCAATGGATTGATACTTTCTAACTTGATACAAATCAAATAATAAAGAAACAACAAAAGATAAAAGGTTTCAGAGATAATTTTAAGACTACTTCTAACCCTAAGATTGAAAATTCAAAAGGATAAAATGCTTAAAATGGACCAATCTCTCATAAACTATTTTCCGCTTGACCCAGATGAATCTGCAATTCCACAGAAATAGTGCAATCTTCTAAGGTATTGAAAGATTTTCAAATCATAAACATTCATTCAGTCAACCTTACAGCAATTGAGATGAACAAACTTTCACAATTGAACTAAGCACAAATATAAGTCCAGGCTAACTTTGCAAAGTAGCTAACAATCAGCTAACTATGAAAAGTATGGACTAGAGATCGCTACAAACATTCCAACATGAAACCCTAAGCATTTATCAAACAACCTAACTATGAACTCATAAGCAATTTAAAAGATGGAAGAACAAGAACCATGCTAGATGAACTACACAAGATAGATACCAAAACACAATATCTTACTTATATTGAATCACCCAAGATTGCAACAATTCTAGTTCTGTATTACAATATTTTCTTGCCAATAAACCCTAACTTTATCTAACATCACTTGATCCACCTACCCTTCTATTTCTATCTAAAATATCTCAATCTATATCTCTCTCTTCGAATGAGGCAACATGCCTATTTTTATAGAGAATCTATAAGATAGGTCAGCCCAAACTATAATTTACAATAAAACATGACCTACAAGAGGTTGGCCAAAAGACATTCGAACATATGAAATGTGCCACTGGCACCAATTTCATCCAAAACCGCCAATGCATCAAAAAGGTCAGCCCAATACATACAAATTAATGGAAAGCACAAATATCAATGTGACTCTATATAGTCACTCCCCATCCTTGTCTTTAGTTTTATCTTCTTCAGCATGTACGACCAACAAGACCCTATCGAGCTCAGCAATAGGTGGCACAGGAAAAACCCTAATCTTTCTCTCAAGAATTTTGATGTCTTCCCTTTCTTGCCTAACTATACCATCCCAATCGGTTTTGTTGGTCAAATATTTGTCAATGACTGCAATGTATGTTGCAGCATCATCCAACTGATGTTCAGTAACTGAGCCTTCACTGATTGTAAAATACACATCTCTCCACCACCCTCTAAGTTGCTCCAAACTGAGATGCTTTGGAGCAAACTTCTTCCTTCCAGTCATGACCTCGAAGAATGAAATGAACCTCTCATGGACACCAGTCAGAGTATCCTCAATCTGCTTCACCTATTTGTAGATCTTTTTTAAGGCCTTCTGCCTCATTTGCAAGATTTCATACCATTCCCAAGGTTCAGAAACTCTTGGAAAAGGAAGAATCTTGCACTACACTAACTTGTCCTCGGTGAACCCCATGACTGTTGTAGTCTTTTGCAGCAGAGGTTGGTATCCACATTATCCTATGCCAATGCAGCCTTTAACCAATCAACCGACCTTAGTGCATCCCCTCCAGTGGATAATATACTTTTGATGGCCTCATCTCCCTTAGCCTGGACACCTTGCAACCAGGTAACTGTAGCATGTGAAGTACCTTTCATCTTTTCCAACTCAGAAATTGTCTCTTGGGGTAGGAATCCTATAGCAGAGGAGGAGGAGCTAATAGCTTGCAAAGGTTTCATCAACTCCTGCAAGTATTTCCTTAGTTTTTCATTCTCCTTCTCTAGCTCATTTTTGGTTTGCATTGCCTTCTTCAATCTCCCCACAATAACTGCACTGGAACCCTCATACTCTTCAATGTCCCTCTCAAGCCAATCCGGAATGGAGGACCCAACAGGCACTGTGTCTGGTTCATCTTGTTCCTTTTCTACCTAATCAACAGTTGCATCCTTTTCAGCAGTAGGACTTTTAGGGACCTCCACAGTTGGATTCCCTTCCAGTCGTACCTGCTCTTCCATGACTACATGCACTGGTGAAGGGGCCCTAGCTATTTCTTCCTCCTTTTGAGGAGACTTGTCCATTTGTTCCCTTGCAGGAGAGTCTGCATATGCCACCAAGGGGGACTGCAATACCCTACCAATTTTTGCCTTTGTTCTAAAGAGGTCTCCTTCTTGAAATACTTCTTCCTGCAAACCTTTAGGACTTCTATCTTTCTTTGGTTATTCCTGTTGGTTACCAGCATCCTAGGAAATAGAAACACTCACTTGTTCAACAATAGGAATACTGATTAAGACCTTCTCCATTGCTATAGTGTCCTTCGGGGAAGAAGTCCTTGATCTCCTCATGTAAACTTGGGTCTTTTCCCCTAAACTTTCCACCTCTACCACCGGTGGTTCAATTTCCTTGTCAACCTTAGGAGACTCTTCCCCTCTCTGTGACAATCTTATGATTCTTCTTCTCTTTTCCATCAGTGGAGCACTTTCAACTTCTTCTTCCTCCTGGCCTTTCTCAACTTCCTTTTTAGAGGCATGTTTCCTCTTCTTGGCAATAGGCTTGCTCTATTTGACCACCTCTACAACCTTTTCAGCTTGCGCCTCTCTTACCCAAATTCTGAAAGGAGAGTCCACTTTCTCCTTACCCTTTTGTTCAGGCTCAATCGAAGCCTCAGAAGTAGAATGAGAATCTAAGTCTCCCATCAGCTCATAGGTGCATGGAACACCTTCACTCTCTAGCTCCAACATCTTGTGTTTCAACCACATTTTGGTGTATTTAATCACTGGTGCCATAACCTGATCTAAGTCAGTCTTTTCCTCCTCCAACCAGTCAACTTCTCCCACTGGTTTGTCTTTCACTGCCTCATATACATGACCCTGGATCACATTTCCATCCTCCTCAATCTGGTCTGGGATGGCCTTTACATTATACAGTCTTACCAAGTCCACTGGCAGTCTGGAGAACCTATTCTTCCTTACCTCAAACGCATCAGCAAGGTTAATCCAGTAATCCTCAATATGAGGCTTATGGCTATAATCTTTGTTGGCTTTCTTCTGAGCTCCACCAGTAACATCAAACCTTGATCTCTTGGAATCAAAAGAGAGCCCAAGAGTACCCATCTCCTCCTCCGAAGCATGAGCAGACTGAATGGAGGCACAAACTTCACCCATTCCTATCCTCAAAGGGAAATCATTCCCAAAACCTGTCTTGTGCATTTCTCCCTTTACTACATTGTCAAAGTCACAAATTTTCCTATTGACTTCCAACAACACAACATGATCAATGGGATATCTAGGGAGTCTTTAAGGAGCTCTCTGAAAACCATCAACCCTGATATATGAGAAGGTTGGAAACTGAATAAACCAAGCTCCATACCTTCCTATCAATTCTTTTGCCTTGTCTGAGATTCTTACATGCTCTGCACCTCGGAGCAATCTGGTGATATACATTGTGAAGGCATCGTTTGATCTCCTGTAGCTTCCACCAGTTAGGTGCAACTGTGGATACACTTCGTAGATAGCATCCTACCCAAAGATACCTCTAGTGCTCAATCCCTTATACGGATGAAGTCTTGCCAATAAGTACACTAGGTAGGAAGTCATAGTAAAAGTCTTGGTTTACAAGACACTACATAACTGCTCATGAATCACAGCACTGATGGCACCTGCCCAGTGATAGTCAAATCCTTGCTCCATTCTAGCAATCACATGGAACATCCAGGTCTCAAATACACCTGCACTCTTTAATCCCACCAACCTGCTTAGAAGAGTGATAGCATTATAGTATTCTTTCTTGAATTTGAGCCTGGATAGTTGCTTAGGCAACTTGGAAAAATGTGACTTTGGCTTTTCTAACCAGGATTTAATCACCTGTTGTGACTTGACTATGTTTTCTTCATAATATTTTCTAGCATCATTTATGTTAAAACCCACCACATGGGACCTATCAGGCATGTCAAAGGTTGCAACAATGGCCATAGGACTGAAACTAGCAAGGATCCTTCCCTGAGGGCCAACTATTGTCTGTGTTCCCCTATCATAATTTCTGGCACACTCCAATACCAATTCATAACACTGCACTATAAGAGGGAAACCTGCTACATGAGACAATCCAGATTGTACCATCCCTTTTGCCAACAGAGGAGGGTTTGGTGCTGACATCTCAGCCTTAAATTCCTCATAATCCCACATGCCTACATTCGTATCTGTGATCCCTTACCAAATTGAGGTCAACTTGCTCTTAGGAATTCTACTCTTTATATCTAGCTTAACTTTTTCTGCATCTGAGATGGCAAAAGCCTCTATACCAAGGTCAGTTGCCTTTCCCTTAGCTCGATCGGCAACATTCTATCCTGATCCGACCTACAAACACATAAAGGTAACATACAATTAGATCTATAAGAAGCAATAAGTACATAAAGTTATTACCTCAAAGTTCAAGATTTTTCCCCCCTCGCGGATTCTGCACTGGGACGGATTCTCGAGAAAATCAGGACCAAGTGGATTCCAGCAAACCAAACATACAAAATCCCAAAATAACGTTCAAAATCAATATCTTAACCAAAGAAAATAATTATAAACACTTAGCATAAGCTCCTTAAATCACTCAAATAATTTACCAAGAAACCCACCATCTGTAACCATCAAATTTAGCATTTCCCGAAAACACCCAGAAGAATCCGTCGGAGACGGATTCTGGCGAAATTAACAACAGTTACAACTGATCTCGGGGAAAATGAAGGGATACGGACTGTTCGGGAAAATCCGGATGGAATGGATTTTGGCGAAACCCAGGTATAATAGTATCAAAGCTCAAAATCAGTTAAACGACCCAACTGCGGACCTCGGGAAAATCCAGATGGAACGGATTTTGGTGAAATCAAGAAAAATCTGGCAGAAAGTTAAAAAAGAAGAAGAGATAGAAAATTCAGAGAAATCCGGGGGAAGCGAAATTCCGTGAAGACCTCAAAAACCTGAACCTGTCTACATCCTCAGTACTTTTATCGAATCAATTCAAATTACTCCGGATCAGTTCCAGGATTCTGAAACCAACCCAACCTAGGATCTTGAGAAATAAAACGTGAACTAAGGACCACATGAAAACCCAAAAACACCCAACAATGATGCGCATGTAGAGAAACCAAAAAACCTACGAAGGAATCCCCAAGCAGCACGAAGAAAAGTGATTGAAATCAAGAGAGGATAGGGGGTATTTACATACCATGGAAGCGCAGAGGTTGTGATGAATGAAACTGATAAATGGCCGCTTGATGCAAACTGGATACAACCCACACACTTCAAATGCAAACGTTCAGTCCAAATGGCCTCGAAAATCCAGATATCTAGCAAACAAAAGAACCTTAACACATAAGCAGAAATGATAGCAAATGCACAAACTCAAATGATCAATTACTTCTCAAAGAATCAATATATCAAAGCCCAAAAACCTCCGCACAAACGCCATTAATGCGTTCGACAAGATAGTCGCGGCCACAAAGAACTTCGGGAATTCGATGTCACCAAGGATTTTAGGGATTCGACACTACCACGGATTTCGGGGATATCCAGGATGTGCAGATTTTCGTAAAAGCAATGCAGAAGATAAATTTCGGACATCAAGAGGGAACTGAGAGAATCCGGCCCAGGCGGATTTTCCCGAAACAGTGAAAAAACCCGAGATAAAGCCAAAACTTCAGATTTTCAATATAGCTCAAAAGAATGCCACTTCAATTGGCAAAATGGTCGTCAAAGCACAAACCCAAGCAAGCAAAACCTCCAGAAAAGAAGGGCCAAAACACCAAAGAGGAAAAAAGAGGGTTCCCACCTTCAGTGGGGTGTGTGTGCAAAAACTGCACAACAGATATCATATGATGATCCAATTGATTTGGAGGAGATAGATCCATACAGTGATTGGACAGGGCGAGAGGAGCAACCTTCATTGTTTACCGAGGATGAGATTTATGATTTAGAGCGATAGGTAATGGAGGAGGGTGGATTTACATTCTCATTGGATGACCTTGAGGATGACCTTGAGGATGATCTTGAGAAGGAGTCATTGCTAGTGCCACCACCACCACCAGCAGGAGGATCTACATCTAGGATGGAGGTTGAGGAGCCACAAGCACAACAAGAGCGGAGTCCTATGATTACACCCTCTTTTGGTCCCATACTGAGATCTAGACATGGGAAGAGGAAGATGTGATTCATGTGAATTTGTAAAAACTGAAATATACTAATGTTTATGTAGTATTTACTTTTAGTTTTACAAAAAAAAATTGCTATTTTGATTTTGTTTCAAACTATTATCATATCAGCACATTGAGCATTCCACATGAGGATGCCATTTTGTATCCAATTTCTTTCAAATCAATCAAATACAACTTGTTTCTTATATGTACTCATTTATTGACTCATTGGATGCATCTTATCTTTGAATTTTGCAAAAAAAATGTGTTTTTAGTGAATTTTAAGCAATTTTTTAAGTTTCCGAATTTTTTGCCGAGTTTTTACCGAGTTTTTGCCGAGCCAAGTTTTTCGGGCTTGCCGAGTACTTGCAAATGCCGAGTTTTCCAACTATGGCTATAGCAATTCATTATGCTATGTTTTACTATGTTTTACTATGTTTTATTGTTTCTTTCAAATCATCACTGTGTATAGTAGCTTTTTTTTTATTAGTTGGTATAACTGGGGTTTGAAAGGAGTCCAAACTCAGATTCAATAATAAAACTCAAAAAATAATATAAAAACTTTAATAAAACCAAACATAATTGTCTATCCAAACAAAAGTTGTTGACCTAATAACAAGAGATACTTAACTAACAGGAAAAGGACAAAAATACAAGATGCTAAAACAAGACATCATTTCCAAAGCTTAACAGATGGCTTCAAGCTATGAAGACCCAAGGTTCTCTAACAGCTATCAGCCACATCTTTTGTTGTATCTTTGTTACAAATTTCCTTCATATTCTTTCTTCCTACATATTCAATCTTCCCTCATTGTAGCAACTTTTATAACTACTTTCAAATCAAAATCTATTTGTCCATATGTTTACATATGTATGTTAGAGTAATAAGTCATTCCACTTAATTAATTTAATCATATTGGTTAATTAATTAAGTCACTTATTCCTTTAGGTTGCTTAAGCTAAACTTAGGCTCATTATTAATTATTTATTAATTATTAAGTGTGGACACTAGGGTTTCATTTAGGGTTTCCTATTTTTAGGGTTTCTTGATCTCCTCATAAGGATTGATCACATTGTAATTATTAGATTTTTAATAATATTATTCTAGTTTTAGCTTGCACATATTTGCTCTGAGGGTTTACAAAACATCCTCTTGTTTGTTCTGGATATTTGTTGCATGTGACAGGTGATTGCATGCAGGTGATTCTTGGGGACTGTGAGGTAGAGATTTATCAACTTCTACATGGTTTTAGAGCTCCAGACCTGCGGCTGCCTATTCATGATTTAAAGATATTCTCTCACAGCGTCTTTTTTTGTGCAAGGGTTTCAAGCCAGGCTGATTTTCTGTGCATCTGGAGGTAGGCATTTTTTATGTGCATTTTTGGGCCAAATGAACATCGCCATTGTGTTCAAGATGCCCAAAAACCCTATGAACACCTTTCGTTTCATCGATTTTGGACCTGTTGAAAAAAAAACACAATTTTTTTTTTGCCAGAGAGGCCGTACGACCTCCCCAGCACGTAGTCCGAGGCAAAAATAATTGCGAAAAATAAAAAAATATATATTAAAAAAATCAAAATTTGGAGCAGGAGTTTGCGCGGCCAGTTCTAAGCAAACCTGCTGCCGCCGCCCCACCCATTCACTGCTTGCGGAGCGGCGCTCCAGGCGGTGCCGCCATACCTCTTCCCTATTGCCGATCTGGCACCTCTAGCCCTCGCGGACTTAAAAGATTGGTCGGGGGTCACGTGGGTGACTAGGCCCCACACTCCCACCCCCTGCCAAGCTCCCAGCCCCGTCAGTGGTCACGTGGGTGACCAGGAGCTTCGACTCCAATCCCCAGCTGCCAGCCCCCTGGTCACCATACGACCAGGGGCTTATTTTTTTAGCCCTTGAGGGCTCTTGGAGGCCTTATTGAGTAGATTAGAGCACTTTTCTGGAATCGGCTATAACTTTCTCATATGGTGTTTGTTTTTTGAGAAAGAGATATCATCGGAAAGCTAGTTTGACGCTGTTTCTAGTGGTGGAAGTTTGGTTTTCGGATTTTTTAGTATTGAAGCCTTTTCGCCTGTCAAAGCCAGAAGTTGTTGTTTTCACTCTAGGAGGCATATCTTTTGCGTCCGAACTCAGTTTTGCGAAAACAAATAGGCATCAAAAAGATGGTTTAGTGCTCTACACAGATCTCAGACATGTTTTTCCAGATTTTTTTACTAGGTATCTGATATTACTGTTTGATCTCATCCTTTATTTTTTCAATTATTTTCTTGGGAAGCATGCAATCAGGCTTTTTTTAAGATCAACGAGCATTATTTTTATTATTTGAGAGTATATATTGTTTTTTTTTGTCATGGATACACATAACATTGCACCCCTTACTCCATTCAACTATTTTGGTTGGAAAAAAAATGGAGATTCACTTGAAACATAAAGGGTTGTATAGGGTAATCATGGGTACAAAAATTGAACTTACAGGTGCTGCTGAAAAGAGAAAGTGGTTTAATAGATGTGATGAAGATTATGGTACATTATGTCTC
Source organism: Sequoiadendron giganteum (assembly GCA_007115665.2). Taxonomy (NCBI): domain Eukaryota; kingdom Viridiplantae; phylum Streptophyta; class Pinopsida; order Cupressales; family Cupressaceae; genus Sequoiadendron; species Sequoiadendron giganteum. Next base: position 824,567,377 of record CM021101.1, read on the forward strand.
TCTCTTTCTTCTGACCTTCTTTTTCACATTGAGTCTTGCACTACTCCCCATGAGGTTTGGACTGCTTTGCAGTCTTTGTTTGGGAAGTAGGATACTATGAGAGGGTTTCAGTTAGAGAATGAGCTTATTGGCTTAAATCCTAGGGATTTTGATAGCATCCAAGATTTTTTCACCAAAATCAAGTCTCTTAGATTGCAGTTGTCATAGTGTGGTGTTCAGAAGAAAGACTTGCAGTTGATATTGTCCATTCTTTCTAAACTTGGACTAGATTATTCAGTTTTTGTTTCTACCTTTTATGCTATTAGGGATGCACCTGGTACTAGATTTACTATGCCTTATTTTGATGATTTTCCATCTTCTCTCACTCAAGAGTAGGCCAAGTTGGCCAATATGGGAAATTTGAAGCCCTCTTCATCACAGACACTTATTGCATTATAGGAGCCCAAAGACCAGAAGGCTTCTACAGGAAAATGAAAGAAACAAAAAGAAAAGGATTCCAAATCTTATGAGCAGTAGAAGGAGTCCTCAGATTCATCATCCTCTTCTAAGAGGAAATCATTTAGGAAGGAGAAGGGCCCATGTGCATATTGCAAGAGAGGACATGTAGAACATAATTGCTACAAGAAGGACATTGATGAGCTGAAGAATATTCTTCAAAAACATCTGATTGATTTGCCTTCTAGGGTGTCTACATCATTTCCTTCCCCTCCTTCTTCTTCTTCTTCTTGAGTACAACATGACAAGGGCACATATGGTTTACATACTTCATTAGATATGAAGGGACATGCTCTTTGTGCTTCTTCGAGTCTTGGATCAGGGAGATGGCTTCTAGATTTAGGAGCATCTCATCATATGGCTTCTACACAGTCTATGTTCACTTCCTTTGAGTCTCACACTATGTCTCCTATTTTGATGGGAAACAATACTTACACAAGTGTTACAAGGAAGGGGTCTATTAGTTTTGGGGACAAAACTTTTCAGGATGTCTTGTGTGTTCCTCATTTGATGAACAACCTTCTTTCTATATATCAGATCACACATGGAGGCAATGGGAGGTCTGTGGAGTTCACACCTGATTCAGTTATCATCAGAGACTTGGAGAGTAGAGCAGTTATTGCTACTACGGTGGTGGATCACTCATCTGGGTTGTATTCCTTTGCAGATTTTTCTACTGATGGTGCTTCTATTCCTACAATTGTTCATCACACTTCTAGTGTGAATCATCATTCTGAGGAGAAATTTGGCTTCTTGAACATTGGAGTTCTCACTTCAGATCCTTCTCTTGAACCATCCATTCCTTCTCCTCCATCTACTGTTGCAATTTTTGATACTTCTATGACTACATATGTGGTTTCTTCTATTTCAGTGCAACAGGATCTAGTTGATCATCCATCTTTGGAGGTTCCTATTCAGTCTTCACCCACTTTTACTTCTTCATTTGTTGAGGTCACACCTGCTTCTATGGAGACATCATGGGCTACACCTACTTCACCTTCAGAGATTTCTTTCATTCAGCCTCTTCCTTCTCACTTCTTTCAGGAGATGCATTTTCTTCAGTTCTTTTGGGGCTACTTCATTCTGGGGGGGATCTATGGTCTCTTTCTTCCTCTCTTCTGGGGGGTTTATTTCATGTATCTTTGTGATGGATGGTGTCCTTGGGGGGTCTTATGGATTCCTCCATCTTTCATCACTTAGTTTCTCTTTGCATTCTATTTTGGGGAGGATTTTTGTTTCCACTGATTTTTCTCCTTTACCCCAATTAGTTTAGTTTGCATTGCATTTGTACTTGGGTACCTGATCCGGCCTTTGTTGTCAGGACACATCTTTGCTTTCATGCATCTTTTTTGTAGTTTTTTAGCTACTCCCTAAGTTAATCTTAAGGGGGGGTGTTAGAGTAATAAGTCATTCCACTTAATTAATTTAATCATATTGGTTAATTAATTAAGTCATTTATTCCTTTAGGTTGCTTAAGCTAAACTTAGGCACATTAATAATTATTTATTAATTATTAAGTGTGCACACTAGGGTTTCATTTAGGGTTTCCTATTTTTAGGTTTTCTTGATCTCCTCATAAGGATTGGTCACATTGTAATTATTAGATTTTCAATAATATTATTCTGGTTTTAGCTTGCACATATTTTCTCTGAGAGTTTACAGAACATCCTCTTGTTTGTTCTGGATATCTATTGCGTGTGGCAGGTGATTGCATGCAGGTGATTCTTGGGGACTATGAGGTTGAGATTTATCAACTTCTACAATGTATACATGTATACACACATCCAATAAATTGCTTCTCAGCTTTTGCATTTTTTACTCAATATTGCTAGTCTAAAGCTAGTCACCTTTTACATTCCCAACCACAAACAAAAGTTGGTTGTCAAAAGGGTTGAGATTCGTTGGTGAAATTTTTGGATTTTTATTATTTTCATCCAAATTTAAATTCTTAATGATATCATAGATGAAATGTTAAGTGGTGACTCTTAACATTATTATAAATTAAATACATGATTCTCTTCTTAAACTAGTTATGAGATGGGTACGTTTTGAACTCACAACAAAAAAATATAGAATATGTTTATTATAAAATGATTTTGCACAATGCAAACCTTGCAAGGAGAATTTTACCTTGATGAACCCTATATAAACCTCTCCACTGGATTTAATGACCCATAGATGTTTGGTTTAATAGATCTTGGATTTGGATGAAGACACTTAATTAACTATTTATTTGTCCTGAAATCCCGTACTATTTTATTTTGGTGTCTGTGTCATAACCCCTTGATACGTTGATAATTATTTTGCATGACTCCTATCCCCGATGTAATTTGGACTAGGGGTGGAACTTCAAACTTTAATGTGTAGACATATGTGTGTGTGTATGTGTATGCATATGTGTGTGTTAAATATGAACCATGATGTTATTATTATTAAATGTGATTATCTATCTTATTATGCTATTTTAATTTAATGCATCCAATGTTTGGATTAACGCAGACTAATGATTTGGTTGTTGTATTTGTGTGAGGTTTGTTGTTAGATGTGGGTACCAGGGGTGCAAAGTGAGGTGGATTGTGTGGTTCCATTGGTTGAGAGAAATATAAATGGTATGTCATTCTAGAGTTAGACCTTGCCTATGGTTTTCGTCAGCCCGAGGGTCATTCAACCTAGGATTTTGATATATAATATTGTCATAGTTATTTGTTCTGAGTAAGTAGAGCCATCAAGTCCACTTAAAAAATTTTGGTTATTTGAAAATGCCTAAAGTGGTGAATTTATTAAAAGTCTATGAATGAAAGGAAATTTTTTTAAAAAAAATCATAAAAGTTTGAAAAAAAGGATAAATAAAGTTAAATAAGAAAATAATAAATTACAAAAGGGATAGCTACCAATATTAAATAAAAAATAATTTAAGGCAAACAAATAATAATAGTTTTCATACACTTAAGATATAATAATAAAGGGCGATTAAAACAAATCCCATCAAACTATGTAGAAATGAAGGAAAGAAATAAAACTTATCATCGAGAAAATCAAGAAAGAAAAGAGGACACGGAAAAACGGAGATGCTTTCATGGGAGAGGAAGGTGGTGTAAGACAATAGTGTAGGGAGGTTATCAAAAACCCTCGACCAAGGAGAGAAAGAAGCGTAGCTGGGTGAGGAAGTAGAGTCAGAAAAAGAGGACATCAAAAATTTTAATGAAGCCTGGCGACCTCGTTGCAACTGTAGAAATGGTAGGATGAAGCTTAGAATGGCACGTGATGGAGAACCTCACCCATCCCTTCTTTAAAACATTTGGAAATGTTTCATTTTTCAAGGATAAATTTGGGGAAAAAGAAGAAGAAAGAGGCGTGGCAGCGGAGGTATGTGTTGGTGGTGACTAGGGTTTGAATATTGTTGTTTCAAGGAATCTTAATCTCAGGTGCAAAAATTCTTCTTTATTTGCAGTTAATATTTTCTATAGGAAGCCTTATGAAATTCCTTGTTTAATAATGGATACTCTGTCATCTAAAAATTTGGGAAAAGATTTGTTGTCTCATATTCAAGGCTTGCATCATGCTTAGAATGGTAGAGGACTTTCTTACTCTATTAGCAAATTGGATATATATATGTATATATATACATACATCTATATATGCATACATCTGTATATATATATATATACAACTCCCTTGAGCCACTCAACCACAATCAAATCTATGGGCTTGCTTTGCAAAATCATTTGCTAGACATTTTACTTGATGTATGCACTTAGCTATATGAAAAGTGAAGAAATAATATGCTATACAAAGTGATAATGGTGTTCTTTTAAATTTGAGTTAAATATGGAAGGCATAAAATAGGGCAAAGGATTTTGTGAACTTGTTTTCAAACCCATCAAAGACTCTATTTTGGGCATTTTTGGAGGGCAGCCCCTAACATCAATACAATCACTTATAGATCCACTATACATAACAAAAATGTGGTAATATAATTTTTCCCCAAGTTAAACTATTGATGTCTAGGATTATTGTCCTACACTAAGGTTGCATTATATAGATGCATAATTCCATCAACACCTAGATGTTATGAAAATACTATGTTCTTGGTGTTGGGTCAGCTACCAAGAATGTAGTGTTTTCACAACATTATGACATCAAGCACCAAATTTTTAACATAAGCCCACCATACATATTGCTTTTACAATATTTTTGTTACATACTACTAAAACCTACATTGTTGTCCATAAATATTGCTTTTACAATCTTGTTGTTACATACTGTTGAAACCTACATTGTTGTGCATACATATTAATTTTAAAATCTTATTGTTACATATTGCTAAAACCTACATTGTTATGCATACATATTGCTATTAAAAATCTTGTTGTAACTACATACTGTTGATACATACATTTTTGTGCATATATATTGCTAGGATTTTTTTTTATGTTGTATACATTTGTTGTTATAGACTATTGTTGGTTTTGCTGCTGTACATCAAAGCTATATACATAATTGTTGCACGCAGTAAACTATGTGACATAACTGGAAATGAGTGCATTTTGGTTATAGACAATACTAGCTGGAAATATATTATGAGCAACTGATTTGTGTAATGTAAAGGTTAAACAAAATTTGTGAAATTAGGACTAGAAAATATACTTTATCATTGGCACTCCAGGATTAGCCAGTAATAAGTAGATTGGTATATTTAACAACTTGAAGCTATCTCAGATACATTATATGACTGTAAAGTACTACAATTTATTTCTTAACTTATCTTGAAACTAGACCCACCAAAAGCTAACAAACTCCATTGAGGAATATATATATTCCATAATTATCTTCATTGAATAATTTGGTAAACCACTCTTGAATAATGTTTTTCATTATACCTTAATGGTCTGATTTTCTTAGCAATAGTGCAACTGGTCAAAATATTGATACCAAGAATATAGAATCTCATTCCACTTGGTGAATTTTTTTTCTCAAAACAAATACGCTGGTCAAGTCGGTGCAAATAATTGGATAATATGTTAGATTTTAAATTAGGTAAATCTGCTCATTACCATTTTTAAATTAGGGTGATAGGACATCCATCCATCCACATGTTTATAGATGTTATGATCAACTAATTGGTAGGTAGTCCCAATTAACAGAACTCTCCAAGAGAATGTAGCCCTTACGATTCCATGTCCTAAAATTAATCCTGAAGGATAGAATGAATTAGGAAATTTCATACAATGGGATGAAGGATAATTTTTGTTTTACCATAAGGAGAACAAGAGTGTGTATTTCTCTTAATATTATAATTAGAATTTCCCTACATGGTTGCAATTAAGATGGGAACCTACCGAGCTTGAGTTAGGAACCTACTTTTAGTCTAGTGCTAAGCTTGAACCAAGGAATAGTACTTTCTCAAGATGGACGATAGTCTAGGGACAGTACTAGGTTCAAGATGGACAAAAGACTAGGGGTAGTACTAGGCTTGAGATGGACCATAGTCTAGAGGTGATGCGAAGCTCGAGTTGGATGGTGGTTTAGGAGCGATACTAAGCTTGAGATGGGCAATAGTCTATGGGAAGCACTATGCTCGAGATGGACAAGTGTCTAGAAGCAGTACTATGCTTGAGATGGTCATTAGTCTAGGAGCATTCCACACCAACAATGATTAACCTTACTTGTTTGGCTGATAGATGGACAACATGAAGGTGGATTCCTAGTAGGCTCAAGTACATAAAACTAAGTCCTTACATATCATTGCAGCTATTAAAAGGGAATTATAAGCTTACCATGTAGCTAGGTGCACCTTGGGAAGAGGGTCACTAGGAAGACATTTTTGCACATAGCTTATAGGTTGGAACATTTGACAACACACTCTCTCTCTCATCACGAGCCACATAATGTGTTTGGAGGGGTGGATAGGGTTTTAATCCACTTTGATTGGGATAAGTTTGCACCCCACCACAACCAAAGTAGGCGGGGACGTGGAGTTTACACAAAACTCAACCAAGAAGGTATGTGTACAATCTAGATAGTAGAATTCTTTATGGTTTAATTTAACAAGTTGTACTGGTGGAATATGTAACTGATAATATATTATAATGCTTAAGCTGATCTTCATTATCGTTTATATGAATCTAACATTGGGTGATCCCACAATACTAGTTTACAATTTTTGGTCAAATTGGACATTGAACTGAATATTTTTAACTAAATCTTCAGTTTCAGGCACCTATAGCAGCTAAACCGTGAGGAATTTGAAGATGGTGCAAACTATTGATTTGTGAAATTTTTTCTATAAATTATAAATATATTTTTTTCAATTTTTTGGAATCAAATTGCACTTCTTTTTCCATCTCATTTGAAAACTATTTTTTAACAGCAAACACCATTTTTAAAGAGCGGTGTTACTAGCTAACACATAAATTTTTTAAATGAAGGATTAAATTCTATTTTAAAAAAATTTAGATTTGTAACTATGATATCTAGTGCATGGAATTGGTTTCATAGCATTTCATTGAATATTTTTTTTCTTAATTAAGTTTAAACGTCAAACCAATTATAATTTAGACATGATTTACTGGCTAAAACATAACTTTTTTTGTATGTATCGAAATTCAATTTTTTTCTTTTGTTGGATCAACGAAATCAATATCTAGTACATAGATCATTTAATTTTTTTTAATAATATTCTATTTTTCCACATGTGAAGAACAAAGAGATTGGTTTTCGGTGAAAAACCTACATTCATAAGAAATAAAAAATAAATATATTAATCAATTAAATTTATTTAAATTATACTTTTTGGGAAGCTTATAATAAGGGCTGCATACATACAAAAACTAAATTTTAAATGAATTGATTTGACCCCCCAAAAGGTAAATCAAAAGTGTTTTTTTATCATCATTTTGATAGGTGTAAAGGAGACTCTCTTATAGATATGGTTTAAAACTAGCGAGGTTCTATCCAAGGGGGTTTGATCTAAGGTGGTTTGATAAAACCCTCTTCAATTGGATTCCTTTAAATGGAACTTTTTAAGGCTTAAATCATTATATTTTCTAAAAATATGTGATTTCAACAAAAAATAGGATATCCCAGAAAGTGTAAATCACTATTGTGGGATCACCCCCTTCTACGTGTTCCCTCTTGCATGAGGATGAAATAATAAAACATTGTGCAAAAATTCTCTTCTTCATTGGGGAAGCTATTACATTGGTATTAGAGCCTAGAACTCGACACTAGGACCTAGGTGCTCTCTCTCTTTCATTCTTCTAATATGACTGTTTGTTATTGAAAGTCACAGGTCATGGGAAGCAAGGAAAAGGGAAGAAGGACTCAAAAAAACATCCCCAAAAAAATAAACCAAAGGATCCAAGACCACTGCTACCACATGGCCAAAAATTGAAACTGAAACCATGTCTGGCACAAAGCCATTGGAAGAGACTATTAAGCGACTAAAAATCAAAAAAGGAAAGAAAATGGAAAAACTAGACAATAGTCATGAACCACCAAGGGGATGCCCATGACCAAACCCAAAAACCAAACCCTTAGTTATTAGGGACTTCCCTTTTGGTTGTGGATGCAATACTCCAATCCTCTCTAAGGAAGCAATTGTAGAATACAATTGTGTCCATGCTAATATGTCTGTAACTATGGGATTCTCAGATTGGGAAGAACCTGATGAGGAGGAGGAGGAACCTACTATGTAATTGGAATTATGTACAAGACTATGAACTAGTACTAAATAAACAAAATCTCACTATTTTGTAAAAGTTGCTAACTATTAATGATATATATATATATATAATTAATAGTTAATAAAGGTGTTATGGTGAATGAGAATGGAATATTTAATGTTGTTAATCTTATGTTGCATATAAATTTCTCCTTGATTCTAAATATTATATAAGACAATATTTAAGACAAAATAAATAATACACTTAAATAACATTCTCTTTTCCCTCGCAGAATCAATCTAATTCAATGAAGAGAACTTTGAGGGGAACAAGCCCTAGCCTGATTGAAATGCTACTTGCAAGTAGGGGTGTGTTGTATCCACCTCTTACCATACCAAAAGAATTAAAGGCTGAATTAAATGAACTTCATGCAAAAATAGCATCACAGGAGTAGAAAATCAGGGAACTAATGAGGAAAAATGAGCAAGGTGCTAACCATAGTACTGGCCTAGGAACTAACCAAAATAGTGGCATTGGAACTGAAGAGTCGGATAGGAAGCACAATGTGAATACAAGACAATAACATGAGAGTAGCTCTAGAATTACCACCTATAGTCACTCTCAATCAGAGTCACAAAGAGGAGTGGGAAAACATCCACTAATTCAAGAATTAAAGAAAGTGCAAGCCCCTAAGTTTGATGGGACTAGGGGTGGGGATGCAACTGAAGCGTGACTCACAAGAATGAACAAGTATTTTGGGTTGATAGAATTAAGTACCAACACTAAGGCTAGGATTGTCATTTATCACCTAGAAGGAGAAGCCTTGCTATGGTGGGAACATTTGGCAAAAATAAAAAAATATGGTATCAGTCAACTAACTTGGGACAAGTTCACCAAGTGGTTTCACAAGGAGTGTTGAAATGCACAAGACAACTAAGAGGGGGGGGTGAATCAGTTGTACCAAATTACTTTAAATTCTATCCTTAATCAATTTCACCCTAACTTAATATGTTATTTAGAATGAACATGAAATGGAAATAACAAAAACCAAACACCAAAGACACTAGATTTACGTGGAAAACCCAATGAGGGAAAAACCCCAGTGAGGATTCACTCACAATATAGTAATAATGCAATACCAGATACTAAGGCTCACTACCAGAGGGCTCATTGCATACAATAGGACTCACTATCCAGAAGGAGGCACACTGCCTACAAATAAATAAAACTCCAACGCTATAGGTTCCACACATTTGCAGCTTGATCAAAAGATTACAGACACCATCATCTCACTACTTTCAGGAATCTAACATGTCAAAGCACTACTCCCTTGATTCACTCTTGCACACTCTAATTTTTGCACTTGTTCACACACTTCAATTTATTATATCATAATTCATAATATCTTGACTTTCTTTTATACCATCTTCAACCTTAGAAACAATCGCCAAGGTCGGCTATACATCCTTCATTTTACAAATTCAAATTAGGTCGGCTACTCAACATTCCTGCGGTGGATAAGAATGAGAGAGGACCAATTACACATTTAATTAGGACCCAAACAACATCTTGGATCAATCACACACTTCTTTAATTTGATATGATTCTCCATGTAACGTGTAAACACCTAGTTGACCAAACCTAATGAAAACACCAAAGATATTTAAAGTACACACATCTACAACAAGATGATCACACATGGATTACCCAACATACTTCACCAGATACTGAAACATATCTTAGAAACCTTCAGGTACATCCACAAAAATTGTAACAATATTCATCCACATAATACTCTTCAATAGTCCAACCAAACCGAGTAGCAACACACGATATAGCTCTAGAACAAGCCTTCTAGAGCACCAAACCACAAGCACGTTTGTCAAAGCACAAAGAATATAAGTATAAGTCATTTTCTAGATCCACAAGATCTAAACCAAAACACCAGAAGACTATGGAGCAAAAAAATTTGTCCCAGTCCATAGACAAACAAATCTAACAAACTAGTTCACACACCGGTGAACACATCTTTCATTCCTCATCAATCCAGAAGCCAAGACTCAAGATATATTATCTATTAAAGCTTATGAAAATTACTATAGATTTGCATAGGAATAGGATCAACATAGAAGAAATGTAGAGCACAATACCATATCACAATCAAAACACACTCACTACATAGTCTTCATCATTTATAAATTTTCTCGAAAGAACCTAGTAAAAACACAACTACAACTTCATAAATATAGCTTCATGTACTCTAAAAACTTCTATAGTATCTCAACTATACAAGTACCACCTATAAACATTCTAAACTATTTTGACATTAATGACAACACCACCAAACACATCCATACTTGCAACAATCTCCCCCTTTGTCATTGATGGCAACACTTAATGTGAAAAACCATCAAAGACAACACACACACACATTTTTGCACTCTCTTCTTCTTACAAGATTTCTTTTCTTCTTACGCCTTTGTCACATGATTTTCTCTCCCCCTTGACATTAATGGAAAAGGAAATTTTTTCATGAAACACTTTTCATTTAAAGCTCTAATCACTCCCCCTTAGGAGTGCACCCACATCACATACTACAACAATGAAACTCTCTACTCCCCCTGAGGAGTAGACCCCAATCATCAACCCAAATCAAAATAAATTTTTGAATCCACTAGACTGATGCACCTCCATGTGCACTAGCTCAAGGAACGAGGGGCAGTAACCCCTAACTTCCCCCTAAGATACTCAAAATTATCCTTTGAAAGGGCCTTAGTGAATATATTATCAATTCATTCCTTGGTAGACACATATTCAAGTCTAACTTCATTCTACAACACCTTAGATCTCTTAAGAAATGATACCTAATAGACATATGCTTTTTTATAGAATGCGTCACTAGATTCTTTGAAATGTTTATTGCAATTTTATTGTCACAAAAGATAGAGATAGACCTATCACACATCACATCTATGTCCTTCAATGTTTGCTTCATCCAAATAACTTGTGTACAGTAGGATGTTTTTGCAATAACCTTAGCTTCTGTAGTGGATAAAGAAACTGAATCCTATTTCTTTCTCAACCATGAGACTGATCTTCCTCCAAGAAAGAATGCACCTTCACTAGTACTCTTCTAGTCATCTACACAGCCAACCCAATCTGTATCAGTGTAGGAATTCAATGTGAATTCAATATCCTTAAAATACCATAGCCCATAATCTGGAGTTCCTTTAAGATATATGAATATCCTCTTCACAGTTGTAACATGTGTCTCTCTTTAGGTTCTTCCTGAAATATTGCAACCAAACATACCACATACATGATATATCGGTCTAGTTGCAGTAAGATACAATAGTCCACCAATCATAGATCTGTACATGCTCTGATCAACTTTAGAAGATTTATTATCCTTACTCAGCTTACATCCAGTTACCATAGAGGTACAAACCGGTTTGGAGTAATCCATTCCAAACTTCTTCAATAATTCCTTAACATACTTATATTGTGAAATGAATAGATCCCTTTATTAGTTTGATTTACTTGAATTCCAAGGAAGAAATTCAACTCACCAATCATGGACATTTCAAACTCTTTTTGCATCTCCTCTGCAAATTTCTTACACATCCCTTCATTTCCACCAAAGATAATGTCATCAAAATATACCACAACTATCAACATTTTGTTTCTCTCAACTTTGAAGTAAAGATTGTTGTATGTAGAGCCTTTTCTAAATCCTTGTTGTCTTAAGTATCTATCCAACCTTGCATACCATTCTCTAAGAGCCTGTTTAAGTCCATATGTACAATGCCTTTTTCAATTTACATACCATGTCTGATTTGTTTGATAACTGAAATCCTTCTGATTGTTCCATATACAATTCTTCTTCCAATTCTCCATTCATAAATGCAGACTTGGCATGCATTTGATATACTTTGAATTCTTTATGAGCTAAAAATGAAAAGAACATCAGAATGACCTCCATTCTTGCTATTGGTGCAAATGTCTCTTCAAAATATATTTCGTCAACATGTGAATAACCTTTACATACAAGTCTTGCTTTATTTTTTACCACTTCACCATATTCATTCATCTTATTCATGAATACTCATTTTCAACAAATCACATTCTCATTTGCTGGTATAGGAACTAGTTCCCAAATTTGATTCTTCTCTATTTGCTGCAATTTTTTCTTTCATTGCTCTAACCCAACTCTCATCTTTTCATGCTTCACTCATTGTCTTAGGTTTTATTTTAGAAAGTAGACACAAATTTACCTCAACCACATTTCTTCTTTTCTTTACACCTTCACTTATGTCTCCAATTATCCCAAATGGTTTCTCTTTACATATTTAGGAGTCTTAGGAGCAAGTTCCAAAATCTCATCTTCATCACTTTGTTCTTTCTCTTCATTTTCTTCTTCTTGTATTTGTCTGTAGATAGGATCATCTGGTTCAACTTCATTTATTTCCACCGGTCTATGCATAACTTCATCAAATTTACATTTTCATTTTCAACTATTTTCCTCAACCTTTTATTGAAGAATTTATATGCTTGGTTGTTATTTGAATATCCAAGGAAAATTCCTTCATCACATCTAGCATCAAAATTTCTAAGATTCTCATCATCTCTTTTAATGTAACATCTGCTTCCAAACACTTTAAATTATTTAACAGTAGGATTCTTACCAATCCATAACTCATAAGGATTCTTTGTATTGTTACCTCTTATATGAACTTTTTTAAGAATGTAAATGATAGTGTGAATAGCTTCTCTCCAATATACATCAGGAACTTTTTCTTCTTTCATCATAGTTCTAGCAGCCTCTTCAATAGTTTGATTCTTCCTTTCCACAACTTCATTCCACTGAGGGGTTCTAGGGATAAAATAATGTCCCTTTATTCCATGCTCTTCACCAAATACAATAAACTCACTAGAAGTAAATTCTCTGGACCTCTATTATACCTTAAACATTTGATTCTCAGGTTTACCTCATTCTCTACTCTTTCTTTGAAAACTTTGAATCTATCTAGAGCCTAAGCTTTCTCTCTAAGAAAAGTGACTCATGTCATCCTAGATTAATCATCAATCAAAAGCATAAAATACATGTCACCATTTAGGCTTCTTGTTCTTGTAGGAACACAGAGGTCTGTATGAATCAATTCCAACATTCTGGTAGATGATTGTTTTTTCCTTTAAAGATTCTTCTTGTTTGTTTTCCCAACTGACAACTTCTACAAATTGAATTTGTAGGCTTTGTAATTATGGGCATATCTCTAAAAAATTCTCTTGTACTAATCCTAATCAGATTTTAAAAATTTACATGTCCCATCCTCTAGTGCCATAGCCAACTTTCATTAATCTGAGAAAAAAAGCACTGAACATCATCACCCTTAAAATGATAGATGTTTCCATGAGTTATTATTCCTACTACTACCACAGTTCTAGACCATTTTATGATCTCATAGGTGTTATCCTAAAACACAAGCTTAAACCCTTTGCTACACATTTTCCCAACACTCAAAATACTATGCCTTAAACCCTTAACATAATAGACATTATTAGCTATGTTTTCCATCAAAATTAATTGATCCTTTTCCAACAATCTTAGCACCAGAATCATCTCCAAACATAACTAATCCTTCATCATACTTTTCAATTTTAGTGAACTTACTCGTGTCTCTAGTCATATCATTTGAACATCCATTGTCAATCACCCAATAGTTTTCATCCTGTCTAGCATGAAATGTAGTCACTAGAGTACCTTCCATTTCATCCTTCTTGCTCTCTGGACCAGAGTCCCTTGCATATCTTCCATGATTAGTAGATATATATTTACTTTCCAATGCTAGAAAATAGCATTCATCTTTATCCTCCTCAAAATTAGACTCATCATTAGAAATTTATGCATCCTCTTTAACATAATACAATTTATTGAACTTCCTATCCTTTTTTTCTTTCCAATTGTTATTATCATCTCTATTCTTCTTTTGTGTAGCTCTATTTGGACATCTTGAGGCATAATGACCGATATTTCCATAACTAAAACATTTAAAGGGCAATATACCTTTGTATTTACTAGTACATTTCTTCAATTTCCTTGTAAAGTTTGCTTCCAACTCTTCTGCACTATCATCATCTGAGTCATCTCATATCTTCATTGCTTTAAAGGTTGTTTTAGCTTTCTCTTTTTTTCCCAAACTTCCTCATCTCAAATGCATTCAATGTTCCAAATAGTTGCTCCTTAGTAAATGTCTTTGGATCATATGATTCTTCAATAACAAAAACCTTATCACTATAATTCTTCAGTAAGGTCATCAGGATCTTCTCTATTATATCTTCATATGTCATGGTACCACCTTGGTTCTTGATTTCATTTGCTACAAGTTCAACTCTCTGATAATATCTTGCAATATCTTCACCCTCTTCTTTTCTCAGGTTCTCAAATTTGCGCCTAGTTGTTAGCTTCCTTGAAAATTTCCCTCTATCATTTACTTCATAAATATCAATCAATTTTTCTCATACTTCATAAGCAGTGCCTAAAGAAATAAATTTTGTCCTTTCAGTTCTAGATAAAGCATTGAAGATAGCATACCTTTCCTTTTCATTCTCCTCATAAGTAGAGATCTCATATGTAGAGAAAGAACCACTAGTTGGTTCAACAAACTTAGTCTCTATAGCTTTCCAATTCCTAAAACCAACAGAGATAAGATAGCCTCTCATCCACACCTTCCATTCACTATAACTAGCACCATCAAAAATAGGGATTTTCAAGTTGTACACCATCTGATCTACCTCAAGTGGTTAATATTTTCTCCAAGGAACCAAAACGCTTATACCAATTGCTTAAATGCATAAGACAACTGAGGGGGGGTGTATCAATTATACCAAATAGCTTTAACTTCTATCCTTAATCAATTTCACCTTAACTTAATATGATATTTAGAATGAACATGAAATAAAAAACCATACACACCAGATTTATGTGGAAAACCCAATGAGGGAAAAATCACAACGACGATTAACTCACAATATAGTAATAATGCAATACCAGATACACAGGCTCACTGCCAGAGGGCTCACTACCTACAATAGGAATCACTATCTAGAAGGAGGTACACTACCTACAAATAAAGAAAAGATAAATAAAACTCCACCACTATAGGTTTGACATATTTGCATTTCTTTTTATCAAAAAACTTGATAGGTTTAACTAGGGTGATTCGAACTTCTGGTTGCCAAACTGGGGTACAAGGTTTAAGATCTATTTTCAAAATAAGTTGTCAAATTTCTTTTGTTGCACCTAGAACACCTGCAAAACTCACTCAATACTCACAAAAACATCACCATAAATGCTATATTTGATTAGTCTGTCAAAAGAAAAAATGAAACCATTTAATTCATAACCTTTAATTACTTAGATAGCCAATTAAAATATTAAGTTCACAACATTCCTCATTAATTCCATACACAATACAAAATACAAAAATGATCATAGTCTTAATGTTAGAGTTCTTCCTTTGTCCAACTTACATCAAGGAATCATGTAATTAAATTTATGAAAATGTGACACAATAATATTTGAAGTTACTCTGATAACATGAAGAAATAGAGGTGTGATGCTAAACCAGCTTCTACCATGCCAATTCACAAAAATGAAAAGCACAATGCTTTACCAAAATTACAAATATAAAGATTACATACCATAATTATTTAGACTACATAATTCCATTTATATTAAGGGCTTGCATTTCAGCGTCAATTCATCCAATTTGGCTTACAACTCATAAGTTTCTGTAGAGTCATTACAGTCCAACCATTCCTCAGAATTATTCAAGTCCTACATGATACCTTCAACGAGACTTATTTGCATCATCTCTTTTTGCCTGGCCTTTGTCACCCTTCTTTTCATGTTACAAACATAACGCTCCAATTTTATTTAGCAAGATTCTTCTTTGCCATTTCTTCATCCTCTTTTTTGAAATATGGCTACATCAACCACCATTCTATCTATTTCCTCCTTTCTCAGTCTCTCATGCTCATTTGTAATAGTAATATGCTTGTTCCTCCCTCTTCCCACATCCTTGGTAAAGGTTGTTAGAATTCCCTCTACATCCACTTCAAAGTTAATTCTTATATCTGGCACCAGACACCGCACATGTGGAATTCTGTCCAAGAAAAATTGGCCCAACAAATTTTTGTGTGCAACCAAAGTTCTCTTGCCTTCATAAATTGGAATAATTACACTAGTCTAGTTGTCAATGGTTGTGGTGAAATACCCCTCTTTTATAGTAGGAATGGGAGTATTGAGGGAAATGATTAATTTCATGATACCATCACTCACTGAAACTGAATCGTTAATTTCAATTCCAAGACTCAAAGGAGTCACATCCACCAAGACTAAGTTGATGTTTTCCTTGTCCAGTGAAGCTTCCTGCACAACAACACCATAAGAAACTGCCTCGTCTGGATTTATATTTTTGTAGAGCTCCTTTCTGTAAAAGAATTTACTTATCAATTCTTGTACCTTGGGTATGTGTGAAGAACCTCCTACCATTACAATGTCGTTGATATCATGTGTGAAGAACCTCTGACTATTGCTTCACTAATTGTATGCATTTTTCAAATAGGTCCTCGTTGAGCTTGTCAAAATTTTCCCTCTTGAGATTTGTGTGGAAATTGTACCCTCCATAGAGGTTATCAATGCCAATTATAGTCTCTGCTACTGAAGAAAAACTTATTTTTTCCCTCTCACACTCTGAACATAGTCTCCCTCATTGAGCTTGTCAAACTTTGCCCTCCTGAGATTTGTGTGGAAATTGTACCCTCCATAGAGGTTATCTATGCCAATTATAGTCTCTACTACTGAAGAAAAACTTCTTTTTTCCCTCTCACACTCTGAACATAGTCTTTGAAGAGCTTTTGGATTAGTACTCATATTCATTTCATATTTTTTGTTAAATAACTCAACACAATAATTGAGAATTGTACTATTAAAATCCTCGCCTCCCAAATGCATGTCCCCTCCTATAGCTTTTACTACAACCTTACCTCTTTCAACTGTAACAATAGATACGTCAAAGGTACTTCCTCCAAGGTCAAAAACTAGAATATTTCTTCTTCCTTCCTCCAATGTAGCAAAGCCATAAGTTATTGTTGCAGTTGTGGGTTCGTTGATGATTCACATGAAATTAAGCCCTGCAATCTTACTGACATCTTTAGTTGCTCGCTTTTTTGAATCATTAAAATAAATAGGTACAGTAATAACAACATTCTTCACATCACAATTGAGATATTAGTCTGCTATCATCTTCATTTTTGTCAGCACCATGGACGAGATTTCCTCCGCTACAAATAGCTTTTTCTCACCTTTATAAGACACTTCGACCATTGGCTTGTCACTCTTATCAGGAACAATAGTGAATGGCCAGAATTTTTTGTCAGACTACACAAAGGGATCATTATATATCCTTCCAATGAGTCTCTTGAGATCAAATTTATTTTTTCAAGGATTACCTGCAATCTGGAACTTGGCACCATTTCCAACAAGTTTTTCACCAGAGGTGAAAGCAACCATGGAGGGAGTGATTCTGTTTCCTTGGTCATTAGGAATAATTTCAACAATGTCATGCTGCATGTTGGTTGATAGATTTGTCACTTCAATTAATACTCTCTGGCCCACACAAATGACAACCTGGCTAGTATTTGAGTCACTTGCAATGATAGTTGCAAGCGCTTTCTACTTATTTGACAAGGTGCAACTACCTTCAAATGATTTAAAATGAATAAACTATGGGATATTAGTTTCATCAGAAAGTAGGAAAGGTAAACTGACACCTACCCATAACTATGATAGCAGATGTGAATGATGGACTTCAGAATAAAAGTGAATTTAGACAAATGACACATAGTTCATTTATCTCAACCACAAAAGGTATCTAGGGAAAGAAAACACAATAGACACTTTTCAAAAGATGATTTAATCTAAATTCAAAGCTTCAAAATTAAATACATGATCAACCCATTAAAGCAGAATAACACTGGAGAGTAATCTCAAAGAAACACAGTTCATTGCAATCTAAAGAAAGTAGTAATATCTTCTTTATTTATTCATTGTGAAAACCTAAGTTCACAGACTCATTCCCTTATACAATAAGATTGTTTGAAAAGAAAACTACTTTGTCACCTCCCCCTCCTCTTCCCTTTTTCATTCATTCATAGGTCTATATATAGGTACATCGAAACCATTACATTACAAAACAACAGTCTTGAAAAAGACCAAAATCTAGAAAAAAATGAAACAAAATAGTTTCAGAATAGACGTTAACATAACGTATCACAAAAAGACTTCTTGCATGTAGCTAAACCACTGGAGGTGTCGGAACTCTATACAGTTCAAATTACATTCCCTTGATCAAATTGTGAAATTCGGCTCGTTCTTCTTCTTTTTCTAAAACAAAAATCACCCTATTGTATTTTGCGTAGCTGGTTTTCTCCTTCCATGCCAGCGAACGCAACTCATAAATGATGTCAAGTTGCACCTCATCAGGGCAATTTAAATATGGTTGCATGATGGGCACAAGTTCATCTTCCCACTCTCTGGTATCACCAGGAAGTACCATCTTGAGAAAACTCTGGAGTTGAAAATTTCATCACCTTTCCTCATATGTAGGCTCACTTAACGTTGGTGGTAGGAAGTGATCATTTATTTGCCAAGAAAAACATGCCAATCCATTACTAAATCTGTTTCACCAACCCTTTAATTTAAGAGTTGTCTTTTCAGATGATTTTAAAGATTAGGTTACACCTCAAGTTGTCATTTAAAAGCATTTGAGAAGATGTTCCTTAAAGGCAACACACAGTTCATTAAATGAGCTGACACTTTAAAAGTCGTGCATCTTGCTTGAGTCTCCTGTCACTGAGAAATAGAACCCCACAACCATTAGTCGGTAGTTCTAAATTTTTAAGAACCTCTGATAGGCTGACAACATAGCACATCATTGGATAAGACTCGAGATTGCAAGAGCTACAAATAAGTCAAGTGGTTAGGAGATTTCAAAACTTACGAACCCCACGACAAGGTTAGGGAATGAGGCAAAGTCATGACATCCTCGAAACTCATTCATTAAGGAGGAAAAATAAATTTAATTTGGAGTGAAAAGTTTCTGGGTAACATTGGATCTGATTGGGGACTGAATTTTTATAGAAAATTCAGAGAACTCCAGAATCATTGGGGTAGACCAATCCAAGTCCATTGGGTACAAAGTCAAGAGAAAATTAGGAGAACAGGGTGTTGGTTGCAGAAGGGGAATAGGGCACAAGCCAAAAATAGGATAAGAACACCAAACTAGAAAGGAAACCAACCAGAGCACACCAAAACTGCCTTTTATATATACATGGTCCAAAGACCCTACCTCTAGAGAGCCCGATTGTTCATGCAAAGCCATAGATAGGCTGGGAGAAAAAAGACCTGCTGTGGAAAATAGATGGGCAACTGTGAAGTTCTTGCAAAATTAGCAATAACATGCAGGTCCAATGGAGACTCACCAAATATAAGAAGCTCCTATGTATAATCTCATAGCTGAAAATCCATTTTTCATCATACACCTCTTGCATGTAACTTGCCATGACTCCTTGCTTTATGTTTGGCTCAAAAGAATCACCCAAAAATGTAACCTTGCTATCCTCTATTTAACAACCACTTTATCCAACTCATCTTCTTGAAGAACCAATTATTTGTCAACCGAAGTCTATAGACAAGGCATAACAACTTCAATTTCGAGCAAACAATCATTTGTAGAGGGCTTTGGAATGCCCACTATTTGTGGAGGATTGTTTCCCATTTTCTCATGACAACTGAAAGCAACATTTCCAATATTCATTAGAACTCCTTCTTGCATGGTCATGTCATTATTTTTAGAACCATTATTAAGAACATATACCTCTAGTTTACCTTTATCATGAGGAGAGGACAAATCTTCAAATAATTCAAAGAGGGGATTATCTCTAACCTTTGAAATTTCACCATACTCTGTTGGCACATACAATGGATTGAATATGCTCTAACTAGTCTCACTGTCAAACCTATTCAATTGCTCCTCCATCTTAATTTCTGCTACAATATTTTTTTTAATTTCAACCTTAATCATGGATTCATTTGAACACACTAGAAGAGAATTAGAAATTTCAAACATCACTTTTGCAGATTGTAAGATAAATCCATTCCTGGATATATTGCCAAAAATTGTGATGTTTGAAAATTAATTTCTATAAACATACGGTCAAATTTTGCAGGAACCACATCCTTTTTTTTTTCATAGATAAAATCTTCGTCGGGAATAGATGCAAGATGAGAGCACAGATTGTCCATACCTTTAGCAGATTCAATGAAACTACCTTTACATGCAAGCATTTCTTCCTTTGGTAGTTTCTTCGCTTCGAAACTTTCACTGAGAGATTTAGATAACGATGCATTCATATCCATCTTTTCAAAGGTAAATGCACTTATATCTACCTCTTCGAAATGGCCATTTTCATCCACAATCCCACATAGAAAGTCATTTGAAATTTTTAGACACAATTTTGGAATGAAAACTATAGTGGATCCATCTAATAATACTTTTTCATTTTCAACAAAAGCAGATGGTTGTTCAATCTCACCCTTTTGTATGTAATCTCGCTCACCAAGAATAAAAAAATGAAAAGAAACTTGCTCTTTATTCTCTGGTTCTCCCTCAAGTATTTCGAACTTTTCTACCTTTACTCGAGGAATCTTGTGTTCAATATCTTTAAGAATGTAATATCTACAATGTAAATATATGGGAAACAAGGTGGATTGGTGATCTTGGAATGGATGCAACACATTATTTTCAGCTTTAGATATGCTTGCTTTGAGACCATTCCATAGTGAATGAATCATTCCATCTTCTTTATCCAATATTTCTTCAATTGTTGGCACAAATATTTTTCCAAATGGGTTCCATTGCTTGGCCTGACCTCGAACCATTTTTGAGGTATCTTGATTAAACAAAGTCACCAGCCTTCATCTTTAGGAAGGCACCATTTTCTATCTAAAACAAGAAAATACCGATTATTTCGTTTCCCCTATGGAATCACCAAAAATTTGTTGGTTGATAGATTATTCACTTCAATTAATACTCTTTGGCCCACACAAATGACATATTGGCCAACACTTGAGTCACTTGCAACGATAGTTCCAAGCACTTTTTGCTTATTTTACAAGGCACAGGTAGCTTCAAATAATTTACAATGAATAAAATACGAGGTATGCTTTTCACTAGAAAGCAGGAAAGGTAAACTGACACCTACCCATAACTATGATAGAAGATACAAATGAGGGACTCCAAAATAAAAGTGAATTCAGACAAATGACACAAAGTTCATTTATCTCAGCCACAAATGGTATCTAGGGAAAGAAAACACAGTAGACACTTTTGAAAAGATGATTTAATCTAAATTCAAAGCTTTAAAATTAAATACATGATCAAACCATTAAAGAAGAATAACATTGAAGAGTAATATCAAAGAAACACAGTTCATTGGGCAATCTAAAGAAATTATTAAGAAATTCAAAGATTCACAATATCTTCTTTGTTTCTTCATTGTCAAAACCCGAGTTCACAGACTCATCTCCCTATACAATAATATTGTCTATAAAGAAAACTACTCTTCTGCCTCCCCTTCCTCTTCCCTTTTTCATTCATTCATAGGTCTATATATAGGTACATTGAAACCGTAACATTACAAAACAATGGTCTCGAAAAAGATTGGAATCTAGAAAAAACTGAAATGAAACATTTTCAGAATAGACGTTAACATAACGTGTCACAAAAAGACTTCTTGCATGCAGCTAAACCACTGGAGGTGTCAGGACCTTGTACAGTTCAAATTACATTTACATGAACAAATTGTGAAATTCAGCTCATTCTACTTCATTTTCTAAAAAAAAATCACCTTGTTGTATTCAGTGTAGCTGGTTTTCTCCTTCCATGCCAGCGAACGCAGCTCAAGAATGATGTCAAGCTACTCCTCATCAGGCCAATTTAAATTTGGTTGCATGATGGGCACAAGTTCATCTTCCCACTCTTTGGTATCACCAGGAAGTACCATCTTGAGAAAACTTAGGCGTTGAAAATATTGTCACCTTTCCTCGTATGCAAGCTCATTTAACGTCGACGGTAGGAAGTGATCATTTATTTTCCAAGAAAAATGTGCCAATCCATTACTAATTTTTTTTCACCAACCCTTTAATTTAAGAGTTGTCTTTTGAGAAAATTTTAAATATTACATTACACCTCAAGTTTTCATTTCAAAGTGTTTGAGAAGACATTCCTTAAAGGCATCACATGGTTCATTAAATGAACTGACACTTTAAAAGCTGTGCATCCCGCTTGAGTCTCTCATCGCTAAGAAACAAAACTCCACAACCATCAGTTAGGAGTTCTAAATTTTTAAGAACCTTCGATAGGATGACTACATAGGACATCATTGGGTAAGACTTGGGATTGCAAGAGCCACAGATAATTCAAGCGGTCGGGAAGTTTTGAAACTTACGAACCCCATGACAAGGTTAGGGAACAGGGCAGAGTCGCGACATCCTCGAAACTCACTCATTAAGGAGGAAAAATAAATTTACTTTGGAGTGAAAAATTGTCGGGTAACACTGCCATACTCCCACATAGCTATAACATGTCCTGAGATCAATTCCAATAGCTTTACCTTTTCCCTCTCCATTCATGTTATATTTTGCATGAATGTGAGGAGAACATTTGAAAAAAAATCAGTTATGTAAGCACAAAAAAAAGTTGTTATCAATTCGAAAATTTTCAGTATATTGACTAAACTAATACAATCTTGATGAATATGATACAAATGGGAACAAATGGCATAGTAAAATAAAAAATGAGAACTATTGCATAGATGGGCTTAAATCTAATTTTCTTAAATTGTTTCTCCTGCCAAACCGTGCATAGCTAAATCCCACTATCAAAGTTCTCGTGCTGCAAATTTCCTTTGTCGAAATCCTTGAAAATGAAAGGCGGATTGATTGGGAGTGTTTCCACAACAACATCAAATTTTTCTTTCATGAATCCTAAAATCTCATCGATGATCATGTTGAATTTCTGAATTGTAAGTTTTCTGAAGCTGTTGGGTACTTGTATGGTATTGCTAAGCCAAAGAATATCCCCAAGCTTATTTTCTTCTTTGCTAGTAGATAGAAGCCATCCAGTATCTTTCGTCCAAAACAAAACTTCTTTGTAATATTTTCCAACCACATTCATGATTTCATACTGACGGATTTCTAAATTATCACCAACAACACTAGATTCTAAGCATTAAATACCCTGGGGATGAAACTTTCAAGCAAATGTAATTGGAGGTAAGCAAAATATGGAATCATAGACAAGGCATGTGAACTATTTGACAAAATGTCTCAAAAAAATGTGTTCTCATGGAATGCCCTAATTGTAGAATATTCACAAAATGGATTTGTTGAAAAGGCTTTAGAAACTTTCAAGCAAATGCAATTGCCAGGTGTAAAGCCAGATTCTAAAATCTTTTCCAGCATCTTCATAGCTTGTGCTGAATGGGAGCTTTGGAACAAGGTATAGCCATCCATCAAAGATAAAGGATAGAGGAATTTTGTCAGATGTTGTAGTTGCAACCAATCTAGTAGGCATGTATACAAAATATGGAAGCATAGAAAAGGTTGTGAACTGTTTACAATGCATCTCAAAAGAAATTGGTCTTATGGAATGCCTGATCGCAGGATATGAACAAAATGGATTTGTTGAGAAAGATTTAGAAACTTGCAAAAAAATGAAATTGGTAGTTGTAAATCCAACATTCTACCTACCTATGCCAAAATGGGAGCTTTGGAACACGGTATGGATATCCATCAAGCATACTAGAAGGGCCATTCTTGTAAAATATTATAGTTGTATGGAAAATGTGGAAGCAGAGACAATTCATGTGAACTCTTTAACAAAATGCCTCAAAGAAACGTCGTCTCATGGAATGAGATATTTGTAGGATATGCACAAAATGGATTTTACAAGGATACCCTCAAAATGTCTAATTAATGAAACACTTTGGAACATATCTTAACATTATAATTTTTGTTTGTGTTCCATGTACATACAGTCATTCAGGTTTAGTGGATTAGGATTGTACATACTTCAACCATATGAATAACCCTTATTGCATTACACTTACAATTGATGTCCTCTATGATGCTATTTGGATAGTCTAAGCAAGATTATACTTCAACCTATTTTATCTTAATTTTAAAAAATATTAAAGACACTTATCAAGATTTGTATGTAGAAATAAAGGGTTTTCAAAAGTATGATTCTTCTTTAGCATTGAAATTAAAAATGAGGTTGTAAATCACTACAATTAGTTAACCCTAAGGTTAAAATCCAACAAAGAAAGATGTTTCAAAAACATTTTCCACATTTCAACACTAATTACACATAGTAAAAATCTAGTTTTCTCCTTGCAATAATTATAGGGGAGTTTCTTATCATGCATCACATGTGTTGGATCTTGTATTAGGTGTTAGGCACCAAAAATATTTCATGTATATCTTTTATAAGGGTTCTCGCCAATTGTAGCTTTGTCATGATAGTTAGATGAGGGCTTTCAGCCCATACCCAAAAATCAATTTTAGCCCCAAAAGTATTGACAAAATATAAAGTAATTAGTGATGTACTAAAATACATCTAATGGTGCACTTAAGGTAGGCCATATATCCAATGATCCATGTTCAAACCTTCATTCTAAACTACCTTTTTGTTATCCTTTAAATTTAAATTCTTAACACCAAAATGTTATTTTGAAGGACAATAAAGCGTTTGAATGCTTCAATGAGGATTTATAAAGGTTGTAGATACACTAAAATACCTTCCAAGCTATTTCAAAGACTATCTAATAGTTTCATGAGCATTTTAAGGGGTTAATCTCATGGTGAACATTTAGAGATTTTTATAATGTATGAACGATAGTAACATATCATAAAAAGGCCCCATAAACACTCAATTCAAGAATTCTAATTATAGTAACTTAGAGACTAGCTAGGAAAGAAAATACAAACAAGAGTTGAATATAAGAACCCAAATCATATCTTGATACCACAAAACTAATACCTTATATTGGAAAAATTCCAACTAGCTCAAGTATTTAGATCTTACAATCTGATCAACTCATCAAAAACCAAAGAAAACTAGAACAATTTTAAAGCTAGGAGAACATTTGATCAATAAAATTGAAAATAAATAACGAGATTCATCATTTTTTAAAATAAAAATGGGGCATGTATGCAAGGAATAACATGTTTCTAGCTAGCTTTGTTGTTTATTAGTAAGGGTGAAAAAATAACATAATCTTGCATTATTAGGATGGATATTGTCTTCCCAAGTAGATGTAGATGTGCACTTTAAGTAGCATATGATGAGCTTCAAAAGTGAATAGAATCACGTGCTTTTTCCATTAAATTTCATAGGGAAAACAATAGCTAGAGTAACTCCATATCAAAGAACAAGAACCCAATGAATTCTATCAAATTACTTCCAACACTTAAAATATTTTAGATCAAGCACTTGAATTAATAACGAACTAGGAAAGTGATCATAGAAATATGGTTTGTGAATATAATTGTAAGAAAAAGCATGTTAAATTATATATAAAATGTGTATGAATGTATCGTCAAATACAAGGTTGTATTAGATTCATTCCCTATTCAAAAACCTTCTTTATGGGTGTTCAAGATCACTCCTAAGGTACTAATAAAGTGTACCCCAAGGATAAATCATCAAAGAGTGTATTAGCAAAACTCTTTGAGGTAAAAGTCTAATAGCCTAGACTAAAACAACTATCCTATGGCTCTTTACAAGATTCAATGATCTTAAGTACTAAATAATGTTATAATAATTTTGGAACTAGGTATTTTTTCATGGCTTTCCCCATGCTTCCATTTCGTACTCTATCTTTGCCTTTGGCCTTAGGATTTTATGTCTCCATATAATCATGCACTTCTTAAGTTGTAAGACTAATCCACAAGCCTCAATTATTCTCCTCTTACTCTTTTCCATGCTTCCTCTCTTTTAGCATTCAATATTCACCATCCCCAATTTCTAATTT
This sequence comes from Sequoiadendron giganteum, assembly GCA_007115665.2. Taxonomy (NCBI): domain Eukaryota; kingdom Viridiplantae; phylum Streptophyta; class Pinopsida; order Cupressales; family Cupressaceae; genus Sequoiadendron; species Sequoiadendron giganteum. Next base: position 824,593,695 of record CM021101.1, read on the forward strand.
GAGGATTCACTTTTCCTCTCAAAATCTTGGGCTTTTACTATTTTCCGTACTCATTGCTCACCCCACTTCCCATCTCCCTTCCTCCTTATGGGACTAATGCTTGTTGGATTACTTATATCACCATACCCAAAACGTATGAGGTATGGTAAAACCAATCTCTGAATATTGAAATTCTTCCACCCTATTTACCTTTCTCTTTTCTCTTCTAGCATTAAGTCGGTCCCTTTCCTTTACTTTTTATCCAAATTATTTAGTGGTATCGAATTTTCCTATGGTATCAAATTTTCCCTTGCCTTGATTTCACTCTTCTTCTATCAATATTGGGTATCCCTCACCGTAATCCTCACCCCCCTTTGCATCTTTTCCTTTCAAAATCCTATGATTTTTTATACAACCTTCCTTGAAAGTAAGTTAGGAGGTGGTAAGCCTGTACCCTAATTCCCAACTACTCAATGTAACTTAGATTTCTATAGATTCTACCAACCAATTAAAACCCACCAAAATATAACCCTTTAATAACAATGCCAATGTTGCTAGTGACATTTTTCTATGTGTCACCTAGTCACTTTCTTAGACTAATCAAATGACATATTTATTACATGCACCTAACTGCCCAAAAACATGTGGGAAAGTGCATTTCAATGTGATTAAATTTGACAACCTCCCTATCCAAGAAATGATTTCCCTGTGAATGCCTTACTATAAATAAAAAAGAGTGACCAATCAAAAGGCCTCCATATCCAAGCAACCTCTACCAAATCGAAAATAATCTGGACTAGGATTTGTATAATTGATGCCAGCTCTCTTCATTTTTTGACTAAACCAATACAATCTTGATAATACAAAGGGATATAAATGACATTGTAAAAGTAGAAATGAGAACTATTCCATAGTGAATTAATTTGAATGAAGAAAACAAAGAGAAATGACCTAAAAGCCAGCTCCCACATATCTAACAACTAATTAAAACCCACCAGAATATAATCCTTTAATAACCACGCCAATGTTGATAGAGATATTCTCCTATGTGTCACCTAGTCACTTTCTTAGACTAATCACATGACACTACACCTAACTACCCAAAACATGTGGGAAATTGCATTTTGATGTGATTAAATTTGATGACCTCCCTATACCAACAATGATTTCCATGGGAATGCCTTCCTATAAATCAAAAGAGTGACCAATCAAAAGACCTCCATATCCAAGCAACCTCTATCAAATTGAAAATAAAATCAATCATGATTGTTGTTGGAATTTCACTCCACTCCCGCCTCCACTTTTTGTCCTAACCATGCCCCCGTGCCCTCAGATTCACTCGCTCATAGTTCAACAACGTCAACTGGGATACCACGCCCACTCTCTCTCCTATTCATGGCTTCATGGTCAAGCACTTCACTATTTACCGCTTTAGCGTGGTAGATAACCGCATGTTGCCTGTGACAATGCGGATAACCGCTAGGCAGTCGTTATCGCTCTACCGTGATTACTCACCTGACCGCGTGTGGTACTGCGGTGACAGTTATCATTCCTTGCTCTGACTGTTCAAACCATTACCGCTTTACCGCAGTCTATTCACTAATCATCGGTGGTAACGCGGTGCCCTTTTTTCCCTGTTCATTGTTCATTTATGGACGGTTATCATGACCACTGCAGTCTCTTTATTAACCGCCATGGTAGTGTGGTCGACTGTTTGTTGATCGTTTGGGTGGTTACCGTGACCACCACGGTCTCTCTGAAAATTGCAACAGTAGTGCGGTAGTTGACTTCATTGGACTTCCTTCGGCGACAGTTGTGGATGTTGTGTTGGCAACTAGTTTGGATAAAGGATGTCTTATTTAAGTCATTAGGACTTTTTTTTTAATACGATTGGACGAATTTTTTGCTGGCATTTTTATGTCATTTAATTTTGTATTAATTTCATCTTGGGCCGTAATCTTTGATATACTGTCATACTTTGTAATTTAAAAAAAAAAGAGTTTTAATATGTATATTGCTCTGAAGTAGCAAAGGTTTTTAATGGCTGTTCTGTGTTAAGATATTATATTTTTTTCCAGTGTATGTTGTTTATATCTCTTCCCTTTCCTTCACGCAGTATCAGAGCCTAAGGTTATTCTGTAGAAGAGTCTGTAAATCATGGCAGCAAGCACAAGATTGAGTAATCCCCAAATTCCACAGTTGAATGAAAAGAATTATGACTACTAGTCAATAACAATGAGAGCATTTTTTTGTTCACAAGATTTATGGGAGTATGTAGAAAATGGGTTTCCAGAACTGGCAGATGCAGTAGCATATAATGCCTTGAAACAAGCAGAGAAAGATTTTTTGAAGGATAACAAGAAGAAGGATTCAAAGGATCACTTCTTCATTCTACAAGGCGTACATGAAAGTATTTTTCCTAGAATTTCATCCACTACCAAGTCCAAGAAAGCATGATAAATTTTACAAATAGCATATCAAGGAATGGACAAAGTCAAAATTGTAAAGTTGCAAATACTGAGAAGAGAGTTTGAGACTCTGTTTATGAAAGAAAATGAGTCTATAGATTCATATTTTGCTCAAATAATGGGACTGGTAAACTAGATGAGAACACATGGATAGACACTAGAGGATGTCAAAGTTATAGAAAATATTTTAAGAAGCTTACCCACAAGATTTGAGTCAATTATAGTCACAATAGAAGAGACAAAGGATCTCACACAGTATTCAGTTGATGAGATATATGCTTCACTTATTTCTCATGAGCACAAACTCAAGAAAACAACAAACATGTCATTGGAGCATGCATTCAAGTCACAAGCTTCAATTAATCAAGGAAGAGGTAGAGGTAGAATGAATTTTAGAGCAAGAGGAAGAGGCTTCAACAAAGGTGGAAGAAATAACCAGTCAAGTTCAAGTGGAAGAGGCAGCAACCAAAACCCATCTCAAAATTTTCCTCAAGGACAAAGGTGTGATAAATCTCAGGTTCAATGCCATTACTGTAAAAAATTTGGCAATTACATGAATAAGTGTAGAAAGAAGCAGTATGAAATGAGTAAGAAAAATGAAAACTTTTCTAGAGAAAATCAAGACCATAGACCTGATAAGAGCACAATGTTTTTATCTTGTAATGTAGCTCAAGCTAGTGAGAAGGAAGTTTGGTTTATAGATTTAGGCTATAGTAATCATATGATAGGGAATTTAGAGTTGTTCACAAGTTTAGATGAGAATATTAAATCTTGTCACACTGGGTAATGACAACAAAGTGTCAGTTAAAGGAAAAGGGAATGTTAATATTCTAACCAAGCAGGGGGACCAAAAATATATTTTTGATGTTTATTTTGTGTCTGGTCTTAAACACAACTTGATGAGTGTAGGACAGTTAATTCAAACGGGTTATAGAGTGTCTTTCAAGAATAGGTTATGCACTATTTTAGACAAATACCCAAGTGGCCAGTTGATTGCAAAAATTCATATGACAAACAATAGAATGTTTCCTTTGAGAATACAACCAACTTTGAGTACAAACTTTGCACAAGAACAAAAGGTATCAATTGTTATTCAGTCTATCTTTCAGGCAGAGGTAAAGGATGAAAATTGGCTTTGGCACTTAAGATTCGGTCATTTAAATTTTGGAGGTTTGAATTTGCTTCATAGGAAGAACATGGTAAAGGGAATTCCATTAATTGAAAAACTCAAGAGAGTTTGTGAAGGTTGCATACTTGGAAAGCAACATAGAGAATCTTCCCCAGCAGGGAAATCTACAAGAGCAAAAGCCCCATTGGAAATTTTTCATTCAGACTTATGTGGTCCAATGCAGACACCTTCAATAGGTGGTAGTTTTTATTTTTTGACTTTCATAGATTATTATTCAAGGAAGACATGGATCTATTTTTTGAAATAGAAAAGTGAAGTGTTTAATTTATTTTGTCAATTCAAATCGTTAGCTAAAAAATAGAGTGGTTGTTTCATCAAAGTGTTGAGAACAAATAAAGGAGGTGAATACATATCAAGAGAGTTCTTAAATTTCTGCAAAGAGCATGGAATACACAAACAGTTCACAACAAGATACACACCTCAACAGAACGGGGTAGCTGAGAGAAAAAATAGAACCATAATGGAGATGGCTAGAAGTATGTTAAAATCCAAGCACTTAACAAATGAATTTTGGGCTGAAGTTGTATCTTGTGCACCATATATCATGAATAGATGCCCAACAAAGAGTGTGATGAATATTATCCCTAAGGAGGCATGGAATGGTAAAAAGAACAGTGTGTCTCATATGAGAATTTTTGGATGTGTTTCATATGCACATGTACCTAATCAGTTGAGAAGAAAACTTGACAAAAAAGGAGAGAAATGCATTTTTGTTGGATATAGTGAAGAATCAAAAGCATACAAATTGTTTAATCCATCAACCAAGAAAGTTATAATTAGTAGGGATGTTCAATTTATTGAAGATGAAGCATGGGATGGAAGTAAAGAGAGCACTGTCAATGTCACAGTCAATATCCCTCAAGATGAGAATGAAATTACAGTTCCATCTAATGTACCTATTGTACCTATTCAAACTCAAGAAAGTGGTCAACAATTGACATCAACAAGTAATACAAGAGCAACAACAAGAGGAATGTAGATGCCAATAACAGGAAGAACTTCTGGCACATGACCTTCAAGTCCACATTGTACAGATTCGAGTGATATTTCAAACCCAACCTTGGCTAGCATGAGAAGACAAAAAATCAGGAGCGTGAGTGATATTTACAATCAAAATGAAGGTGTGAACAATTCTCAGCAATTTACACTTTTTGCATTTTACTCACAAGCTAAAGATCCAATTCATTATGAAGATGCAATCAAGGAAGAAAAGTGGTTAACAACAATGGATGATGAAATAGATTCAATTGAAAACAATAAGACATGGGATTTGCATAGTCTTCCAAAAAACAAAGATGTCATAGGTGTTAAATGGATTTACAAGACTAAACTAAATGCAAATGGAGAAGTGCAAAAGCACAAAGCAAGATTGGTGGTAAAGGGTTATGCACAACAACCTGAAATATATTACAATGAAAATTTTGCACTAGTTGCATGTCTTGACACAGTCAGAATGTTTTTGGCTTTAGCAACACATAATTGTTGGCTAGTTCACCAAATGGATGTTAAATCAACATTCCTCAATGGTTACCTAGAAGAGGATGTTTACATTGAACAACCACCTGGATATGATATTTCAGGTAAAGAAGACAAAGTTTACAAACTGAAGAAGGCATTGTATGGTCTGAAACAAGCTCCAAGAGCTTGGTATAGCAGGATAGACAACTACTTTACAAAGAATGGATTTACTAGATGTGACAGTGAACCAACACTATATACTAAAGTGAATGATGAAGTTAAAATTCTGAACATATGTCTGTATGTTGATTATTTAATTTTGACTTGGAATCTATCAGTTGATTTTTTTAAAACAAAAATGATGAAAGAGTTTGAAATGACAAACTTGGGTCTAATGAAGTACTTTCTGGGAATAGAGGTAAATCAAAATAAAGATGGCATTTTTATTTCATAGATAAAATACGCAAATGATATTTTAAATAGATTTAATATGTTAAATTGTAAGTCAACACCTACTCCAATGGTGACTGGACTGAAATTGAGCAAAGAAGACAAAGGATTAGAGGTGAATTCAACTTTGTATAAATAGCTGGTAGGGAGCTTGATGTATTTAACAGCCATAAGCCCAAATATAATGTATGCAGTCAGCTTAATCTCCAGATTGATGGAAGCACCAAAAGAATCTCAATGGATGGCTAGAAAGAGAATTTTAAGATACATCAATGGAACTAAGAACTATGGCATTCAGTATACAAGAATAGATGATTTTAAATTAATAGGTTTTACTGACAATGACTGTGTTGGAAGTGTTGATGAAAGGAAAAGCACCTTTGGCTATGTTTTTCACTTTGGTAGTGGTGTAGTTGCATGGGCTTCAAAGAAATAGCCAATCGTTACATTGTCTTCAGCTGAAGTTGAGTATGTTGCAGCCACAAGTGCATCTTGCCAGGAAATATGGATGAGACAATTTTTGAAGGAGATTCAAAATGAACAGACAGGAGCCACAACATTTTTTTTGTGATAACAACTCTGCCATAGCTCTGTGAAAAAATATTGTATTTCACAAGCGTAGAAAGCATATAGACACAAGGTTTCATTTCATTCAGGAGCTAATCAACACTGGAAAAATTGTTTTGGAGTTCTGCAGAACAGAGGAGCAACAAGCTAATATATTTACGAAAGCATTGGGGATAGATTAAATTTTTTTTCAATGAACCATACTGGGCATCACGAATGGTAGAAGTTTCATTCAAGGGGGAGTGTTGGAGTTTCACTCCACTCCTGCCTCCACTTTCTGCCCTAACCATGCCCCCGCGCCCTCAGACTCACTCATTCACAGTTCAGAAATTTCAACCAAGCTACCAAGCCCACTCTCTCTCTCCTATTCATGACTTCACAATCAAGCACTTCATTGTATGTTGCTTTACTGCGGTCTAACCGCATGTTGGCAATGGCACTGCGGTTAATCGCCAGGCAGTCGTTACCACTATACCACAGTTACTCACCTAACCGCATGCGGTACCGCGGTGATAGTTATCATTCCCTTCTCCGACTGTTCAAACCGTTATTGCTTTACTATGGTCTCTTTTCTAACCGTCGATGGTAACGCGATGCCCTTTGTTCCTTGTTCATTGTTCATTTATGGGCGGTTACCGTGACCACCATGGTCTCTTTCTTAACTGCCACGATAGTGCGGTGGACCATCTGTTGGTCATCTGGGTGGTTACCGTGGCCACCACGGTCTCTTCGAAAACCGTAGTGGTAGTGTGGTAGTTGACTTCGTTGGACTTCCTTTGGCGGCAATTGTGGATGTTGTGTTAGCAATTAGTTTTGATAAAGGAAGTCTTATTTAAGTCATTAGGACATTTTGTTTAATGCGGTTGGGTGAATGTTTTGATGGAATTTTTATGTCAATTAAGTTTGTATTAATTTCATCTTGGGCCATAATCTTTGATATACTGTCATACTTTGTAAATTTTTTATTAAAAAAAAGAGTTTTAGTGCGTATATTGCTCTGAAGTAGCAAAGGTTTTTAATGATTGTTCTTTGTTAAGATATTATATTTTTTTCCTGTGTATGTTGTTTATATCTCTACCATTTCCTTCAATTTCCACCTGTTGTCTTCATTTATTAACTAAACCAATACAAACTTGATGATACATAAGGAAATAAATGGTATTGTAAAACCAGAAATGAAAACTATTCCATAATGAATTAATTTGAATGAAGAAAACAGAGAGAAATTACCTAAAATCCATCTCCCACATATCTAAGTAAGCCACAATTTCTATTCTAATTAATGATTTCGGCACCCAAATAAAAGAGTAGGAGATGTGAGGACAAGCATATACTCGGTAAGGTGACTTCATCTAGATCCAAGATGTATTATTAAACTAAACATCAATGGGGCACTAAAAGGAAATCCGGGAAAATCTAGTGAGGTGAGCATATTTCTATATTTTCATATTGCGAATTCGAAAGATCTCCATCCAATAACTATATTTAGGCTAGCAATGGTGCAGAAGAACCTGCAGAGGATGGAGGTGAGCAGTTTAATAGTAACTTGGTCGAAAGAGGGAAATTCATAGCGAAAAAAAAAATTCTAAATATGGGTAAAAATAAGTGTGGAGACCCTTAAAAAAGCTAACATAAAATCTGAAGAAATTATTAACAAAGAGAGTTTTCATAAAAATCAAGGAAGCAGGTATAGTCGTTAATGTACCTGAACAGTAAATGACTAAATGAATCTTAACTATCAACAACTCCCTTCTCCCCTTAATGATCACTCTAGAATATCTTCAACATTGTAAGAACAAGATCACTAGCCATAGCTTAAATGGTCGTTGGGTTAAACTAGTGCTTCCTCCTGTTCACATTGCCTTCAATGAAAGGACCACAATTTCATTGACAAAATTGTTTATGGCCCAAAGTGTTTCCTATGGAATGCATTGAAATTAGTAGGAAGCTTCTTCTAAACGTGTATGGAATGCTACTATCTACTTCACTTCATGCAAGGTGCCCGTTATGTATATCGATAGAGTTAAAAAATACGTTATCATAGAAATTGTCATATTGTTTGAATATTCAATGTTGTAAATAAAATTATCAATATTTAAAAGGAAAAAAACAAGAAATAGGGTGTTGAAAAATAATTGTTTGAATGTTTAATGTCGTACATAAAAATATCAAAAGGAAAGAAATAATAAATTGTCTTGTTTTGAAAATATTGTTGTTCAATGTTGTACATAAGTATATTACTATTTTAAGGAAATAAATAAGATTTTTTTTTTATTTGAAAGCATTCTCTGAATGTTCAAATAGTATATTACTATTTGAAGGAAAGACTTAAGAAATTGCCTTGCTTTGAAAACATTGTCTGAATGTTCAATGTTGTAAGTAAAAATATCAATGTTTGAAAAAAAACAAGAAATTGTCTTGTTAGGAAAATATTGTTTGAATGTTTAATGTCACACATAAGAATATCAACATAAGGAAACAAATAACAAATAGTCTTGCTAGAAAAATATTGTTTGAATGTTCAGCATTATAAATAAAAATATCCATGTTGAAAATAAATAAAGCATGTTTTTGTTGGGAAAATATTGTTTGAATACGTAATGTTGTAAGTAAGAATATCGATAGAGTTAAAAAAGAATGTTATTGTTACCAGAAATTTCACCGACAGCTCATTTTGGTCGAGCTGAAACATGACTACTTTTACAATGAAAGGTACTATAATAAATTTTGCAAATCATTATCATTTACACAAGAAGTTTTCAAATGAAGTTCAGCTCTTATTGTACAATATTTTATAATAGAAATAGATTACAAAATTTGCATGATTATTTTGTATTTCATTCATTTTGAAATGTAAATGTATCCAATGTTGTTGTCTTATTAATTGAAGATCAAAAAAGTGCTCAAAAGTATAGCATGAGTCGTGGGAATGACTAAATTGAATTGATACAATATAGAGAGAAAGTTATATATCTGAAGATTAAATAAAGGGGAAAACACATAAGGAGAATTCATATCAGTCATTGCCTTGTAATGTTGGTGTTGATCCTCCTATCTTCAGCTCTTCTCGTATCCAGTCTTCAGATGTACCTGCAATGATTGAAATATTTTGTTCGCATGGAGCTTGGGATATAAAAACTCATCATATGATTTTATCAACAAACATATAACATTCAACTATGATGCATCAATTCAATTCAACCATTATCAGATATGTGCAAAAAGCCAAGTCAGATCATCAAATGGGATCTAATTATCAAGAAAAGAATTAAACTTCACTATTTTATCTAACTTGTTTGTTCAATGTGTAGGTACAGGTACAATTGAATGTCATACAAATCAACAAAGATATTGTTGATTTTTCAATCAAAGGCATACCATTTTTAAAAGAGAGTTTACAACCCTAAAGAATTAATAAAGGATCCCATATTTATATAAATACCAATAATGTTGTGCCACATTATTGATCAAATAGGTTTTTAACGACTGCTACTGTACTTTTCATGTATTCGCCACATGAACAAGAAGGTGGCACAACACTATTGATCCTTCTAAATAGACAAAAAGTTCCTTCATAGTTCATTAGGAATGTAGAGGATAATTTGTACTTGCTACCTCTGACAATGAAAATATTTCATGTTAATCAAAGTTATCATAATTACATCAGCATATTTCATGTCATTCAATAGATATTGCTTAAAGATTATGTGTGGTGGAAAATGTGGCTCCTACAAGGGTTGAGCCCAACACATAATGATGACATAAGAAACATGTAGAAGAAGCAATCATAGTGTTCATGTAACTTGAATGAGGGGTAGTCATGTTTTGTATACTCGAGAGCCCAAGGACAACAGTATATTCCATAGGTAAGAAGAAAAATTTCAAGAAAACAATTTAAAGAGAATGGATAAAGCCATAGCATAGAGTGCAAAGGAGTTTGTAAAACATCATAAATCTGTATACAACAATTAGAGAAGCAATTATTTTTGCTTAAGGACAACACTATTTATGAATCAGATAAAAACTCAACATTCAGTTTTCATGCATCTTTGAGAAGGTAAAGTAAGCTACAAGCTATAGTAATGCAATCCATATGACACATGTAGATGCTTTTCATTTTCTAAATTCAATCATTGTGAATGAGCATTCAACATAATGAATGCAAGATTGGATACAACAAATAAAGTAAATGGTATATTATCAAATGATTGTTTCATATGGTGCCTATAGACTTGAAAGGTTTCCTCATCAAATGAGTCAAATCCTCAAAATGGGAAGCACCAAAAATTTCCATAGAGGCTGAGCAGAGTATTGGTTGAAGAAGAAAAGCTTCATAAATAATGGAAATGATACATAAAGAGTGCATAATAGAGGGTGTAGCCCTTCATGTCTCAATAATTTTATTTTTTCATTCAATAAAATGAATAGCATTACATTCTTTGGGTCACATATAGAAAAAAATGAAAAACCCTCAAGCACATTCAAAATGGGGAAGACCTAGAATGACCCTTGTAAAGTCGTGGGTAGTCATGTTTTGTATACTCAAGAGCCCAAGGACAACAATATATTCCACAAATAAGAAGCAAACTTTCAAGAATTTTTTTTAAAGAGAATGGATAAAGCCATAGCATAGAGTGCAAAGGAGGTTGTAAGACATCATAAATCTGTATACAACAATTAGAGAAGCAATTATTTTTGCTTAAGGACAACACCATTTATGAATCAGATAAAAACTCAACATTCAGTTTTCATGCATCTTTGAGAAGGTAAAGTAAGCTACAAGCTACAGTAATGCAATCCATATGACACCTATAGATGCTTTTCATTTTCTAAATTCAATCATTGTGAATGAGCATTCAACATAAAGAATGGACGATTGGATACAACAAATAAAGTAAATGGTATATTATCAACTGATTGTTTCATATAGTGCCTGTAGAATTGAAAGGTTTCCTCATCAAATGAATCAAATCCTCAAAATGGGAAGCACCCAGAGTTTCTATAGAGGCCGAGCAAAGTATTGGTTGAAGAAGAAAAGCTTCATAAATAATGGAAATGATACATAAAGAGTGCATAATAGAGGTCACAGCCCTTCATGTCTCAATAATTTTTTTGTTTCATTCAATAAAATGAATAGCATTACATTCTTTGGGTTACATATAGAAAAAAATAAAAAAATCTCAAGCACATTTGAAATGGGGAAGACCCACAATGACCCTTGTAAAGTCATGGTTGTTGAGTATGAAGGAAATGAAGAAGCATGAATAAACCAAGAGTTCTTTCTTTTTGCAGCTTATTGAGTTGGAATGGAGCATAATATCAACAAAGAAATGATGGAGATCATAGAGTTTGAAAAAATGAAGTGCTTACCCATTGTCGGCCATGGAGAAGCTTCCTCTCAAATTTTAGCATAAGCTTCAGGAAATCCCTACAACTCAAACTAATTCCCTCATGTTGGCCTCGAAAAGAAAGAATATATTAACAGACAATGAAATGAATGGAATACATCAGAAATTTAATCCAATTCGTGGTTGTAAGCCCATGAAATGCTCAAAAAATATAGAGTGCTCATTGTTTGCATATTTTTGTGAAAGGAAATACTTACTATTGATTTCCTATGAAGATTCAACATCAAGCAACAAGAATGGTTAGGATTCAAGCTCCAAACCCTAGTCAATGGTGGCCAACAATGGGTTTCTCCAAAATATGCAAAGTGAAGAATGAGGAGTTTTTTAGGGTTCAAGACTTTTTTACTCGATGCCCTAATATGATGGGCCTTTTTTGACTAAGTTTTAAAAACTAAATCATTATATCTAAAAAATGCCATTGTATTTGTTGAACACCCAAGATACTAAGAGGGGGGGTGAATCAATATCTTCTTAAACTTATTGAACACACACCATCCAAATATTTCAATGCATATACTAGTAAGAATGAGCAAGAGAATTAACAAAACATAAAAACACACAACATATGAACACTAGAATACACCATAATTTTTACTTGGAAAACCATAATGGGAAAAACCATGATGAGGATTAGCTCAAAATATAATATAACTGGTTATAAGATATTAAAAATGGTGGCTCACTGCCAGGACTCACTGTCCAAAATGAGAGGCTCACTTCCTACAAAGATACAATGGCTTACAACTAGAATATGAACTGATGAAGTTACACCTAACAAGTGTTGATTCAGTTCCTTTGATGCTCAATAAACTCGCATACCAACAGACATATCTTCACCTTTATTCATCTTCACATTCATTCTATATCTTTCAATCTCAAAACCATCCAATATATATATATAACTCATCTGCAAGCATCAATTAGGTTAGACTAATTAGATGTATCCCTTATTCACCAAAAATATTAACAGTTGGCTTCAAGTTTGTACAAAACTTCTCCAAAAACAATTCAAGCATGTAGCATGCTACAATATGTCGGCATGGACCTAGGATAGGTCGCACATACATCTGAAATACAAGATTAATTCATTATACCATCAACTATTTATTAGGTCAGCCAAAGATAGACCTAATAACAAAGTGCATCAACATAACGATGCCAACTCAGCATACGAGCACTTGTACATCTAAAATTTTGAATATTCAATCTTCTAGCAACTAAGAACCATCTCAAAAAACCATAATTAAATATATTCATTAGTGGAGGATTGTAGACCAAAATACTAGAGGACATTTTTGTATACCGATTCAGAAAATCAGATCAAGCTTGAGCATATGGTAACACATATAACATGGTGACATCAATGTCAACACAAAAACTACATAATGAGATGTTCTTCTTCATTCTTCCAGCAATATCCCCCTTTGTCATTGAAGGCAACATGTGCAAACTAAAATGTAACACACTCTCCCCTTTTCTCTTCATGGAATTCTCTTCCCCTTTGGCACCAAGGACAAAGGGTGGTCCAAAAAATATGAATATACATATATATACAAGGACAACTTGGAACATTACATGATCAAAAAGAAAAAAATCATTAACTCCTCCTTAGGAGTTTGTCTTAGTAATGTGTAAACTTGAAAAAGTATTACCCGAAGGAAGGAGAGCTTTGAAGCTCCTTGAGAATACCTTGTTGTTTTGTCTTGCCATTCTTCCAACTTTTCTTGGCAGATATCAACATACTATTCAAAGATTCTAACTATATTAGGCTCTCTTCAACATCATCCAGTGTGCAGGGATTCAGGTTGATCTTGTCTAGTTTTTTTGTATTATCCAAATCTTTAGCCACCAGTGTGTATTCCATTCTCACACTATCACCTAGTAGACTGAATTTTTTGATTATGTCTTCCTTTTTCATCTATAGCACAATGAATATCTCTCTATGAGTAGTGATGGCATTCCAAGTTGACATGTCTATCTTTATATGCAATGTATGTACTAGAAACAACTGTCAACTGAGACTCAAAGGACTCCATGAGATCTTTGATGCTCTATGTGGCATCCAACCACCTTATGCAGTAAGCAAATATAATATTCGCTTCAGAATCACAAGCCTTCACAATTTCTAGTGTCTTTTCCACATTGGTGTGTTCTAAAGCACACTTTCCATGAAGTTGTGAAAGCCTTTTCTCTACCCGTTTCTCCTCAAACTCTTGTCGTGTCTTCTCACCAAGTCTGGAGGCATATTCCTTAAAGTAATCCAATAGAAGTTTCAAGTTTTCTACCAGAGTGAGAGATGTATCTATTGATGTATCGGGAGTGGCATCCTATATGGTTTTGAGGTCATCATCAATAAGTTCTATCCCCTTTTGGTGTGTTTCCAAAATATCTTTTCTTGTAGATGCATGCAATGCATCTCCTAACACCAATTTGTGAATTGGAGATATTTTGTTCAAATCTACACTACCTTGAACCATGGGGAATTGTAGAAGTTCCAGAGGAATTACCGACTAGAATCTTATTTGGTTGGATAACAAGCCTTTTAACACATCATCGCCAAAGGAGGATTCTCCGGAGGACCTTTGTGATTCCATGACATACCTTATTACTTCTTCATTCTTGCCACCAGATTCCCCATTTCCTTCTTCTTCCTCTACTTTTTCTTCTTCCTCTTTTTCTTCTTCTTCTTTTTCTTCTTCCTCTTTTTCACCCTTTTCTCCTTCTTCTTCATTCCTTTCATCTTCATCTTTATCTTTTTCTCCTTCAATTTTTCCTGAAGGTGCAACATCAAGCTTCTCTGCTTCAACTTTTTCCTTATTTTGTTGTTCTATTTTTGGAGGACCATTTGTAACATTTATTTCCAGAAGGAAATTTGTATTACCTATTTCTAGAGGACTATCTTCCTTTACCTCTATAGAAACTTCTTCTCCTGATTTAGGTGCAGAAACAGATGGGAGTGCACCAAACATACCATATTTTCAGCCATACCCTTGATGGAATCTATAGTTTCTTTCTTTATGTTCTTGATTTTCTTCTTATCCTTTGTCATCAAAGTGTTCACTCTTTTCTTCATCCAGAACATCTTTGAACAAACCTTTTTCAAGGTTTCCAAATCATCTGTGGTCAAAGAGGATCCGATTTCCTAAAATGCCTCATTCCTTATCTTTTCTTCCAATTCAACAACCTCTAATATTCTTTTCATCAGGGCCTCCCACAATTTCTCAAGCACATTGGACTTAACATATTCCCACTTAACTTCTAGAGAAATAACATACTGAATAATAGCCAACATCAATTTTTTCCTATCCTCTTTACCTACTTGAGTGTAAATTTCTATGGTAGGCTACAACATATCTTCAAAATGAAGTAAGTTATTAACCAATGGATATAATCTAAGAGGGGAACTAGGTCTTACCGGTGAGGCTTTTTGTTCTTCCTAGTTTGGAGATGCCTCTTTTGACATATTTTCCTTCTTCGGATCTAGTTTGGTGTGCACATGAACACCAAAGTCCTTTTTTGCTTCCTCTTCGAAGGATGACACATAATGATATTTATTTTTTCCAACACTTGCTTCCTATGAAAAATTCTCACCAGAGGGCATGTTCCAGCTCTTCTTCCTTACCAATTTGGCTCCAAGGTCTTCCTCCTCTTCTTCTTGCTCTTCAGTTATGTTGAGGTTTTTCTCCCTTGTTTCTTTTTCTTTTCTACATCTTTTGAATGGTGCTATCGGAGGAGGATCCTTCATTTTTCCAGATATTGTAGTAGGTTTAGAAGGATCCAGGCCTTTTCCTTTACTAGATGCACTAGGCTCTACCTTTACTACTGCAGGTCCAAAAGCTAGTTTTGGAGGAGTAGTCCCATTGGATTTCCTTAGACTTGATGATTCTCTAGTCTTTTGCTCTCCCAAGGCTCTTCCTTGTGTAAATTATTCATCAGTGAAGCCTGCCTTCTTAAGCATTTTATCTACATTATTTCTAATCAATGAAATCTTATGCTTCATGTGAATTTCCATGGATTTCTCTGCATATGTGTCAACTCTTTCTTTATTGGAATCTTTTGGGCTCTCCAATAAAAATTGCACATAGCCTTCTACTTCATCCTCTGTAATTTCATAACCCAACAGTTGAATCTAGATAGTCTGGGGTTCAGCTGGTTCAATCATGCACTCATCAAAGGAGACATGGAATATGATATCATCCTTTTATTTCTCAATAATTCTCCTAGGAATCCTTTCTCGTTCATTTATATTGCTTTTGAATAAAACAAAGAATGTTGTCAGGGCATTGTCTCAATTCTTCAAATCACCCAAGTTGTGCATGTAGTCAAAATTTTGATTTGTAACAAACCTTGATGTATCCCATATTACCACATCATCTCTTTCAAGAAGTCTTCTAAGGAAGTAGAACAACATATAAAATAGTGGTGAACCAAAATTAAATGCATATTTCTTCTCCTTTGACATCGTTAGATTCTCAAAAAATTGTTGTTGGAGAAGTTCACACAAATCATATTCTGCTCCATTTTTTTCCATGTCATATCTGGTGTATATAGTTGTAGCAGACACTGAGTTTTCCATGTTTGTGAAGTAAATCTTGTGACTGATCATTATAATTGCATACTTCACAGTAGAATTGGTGATAGGTTTTGTTGCAAGGGCTCTTCTGTCAAATTTTTCTCTGGTGAGTTCCATCACCACTTCATTTTTCACAGACTTCAACACTAGTATGGGTGTGGTATCAAAATGTTCAATAAATTCCTTGATCACTTCTTTAGTTATTAGGAGAGGTTTTTCAATCCATAAAAACTTATCATGCATTTTGTTGAGAGAAGGCTTAACATACTTGTCATCCAAAGTGGAACTAAAGTTGGGAAAATAATTCCACCAGTCCAACTTCTTCGCAACAATAATTGCATATTCTAGATTTCACTAAGAAATCATCCCCAGTGAGCTCATTATGCCACATACCTATCATTTTGTTGTGATTGAACTCCTTAGTTTTAACAAAAATGTACATTCTAGTGTCTTCAGTAAGAATAACATTATGAGGAATCGATGAGAAGGCACCTAGAGGGTCATCTTTGAATACCTTCATGGAATACTTCCTATAGGAAGGTCTAGGTATTTCTAATTCTCTTACAACTATAGGGTTTTCCATTTTTTTCACATCTCGAGCTCTAATAATTTTAGAAAGAAGATTCACACAAACCCACAATAGCATAGAAGAGTAAAATACCTTTTTCTTTTGTAAGAACCAAAACTAGGGTTTCGCTCGACTCACTCTTCAAATCACCTCAAGATTACTCCAAATCTCTCCCCACTTTCTTCATTCACACAAGTGATCAAAAACACTTTACAATTTCACTTTATAGATCAATGTGATGCCCTAATTTGCATTAAATGTGATGGAATTCAAAAATCTAATAAAAGTTCTTCTTTATTGCACTGAAAAACCCTAATTTCCTCTGTAAATCATCATGCATGCAACTTTTCTTTTGGTTCCTTTTGGATAAGATTTTTTTTTCATTCTCTACAACATATCCTCATGTCAAATTCTAGCATGTCTGAAATCCAGGGGCCTAAATAACTTTCTATTAAGACCATGTTGGGTCTAATTGCCAGAGGTATTGTCTACACCAGATGAGGGAATAGACTCACTTGATGTTGTTGGCTCTTCTTTCTTCTTCCATATCTTTTTCATTTATTTCTTAACCTCATTCTTGTCAATTTTCTTCATTGGTTCATTCTTCTTTACTGAATCAGATTGCTTTCCTCCTTTACTCCTGCATACCCTTGAAATGTGTCTAGGCTTGTTGCAATTGTAGCAAACAACATTTCTCTAATTTGTTTCACCTCCATTAACCCTTGATTTGCATTGATTTTCTTTGTGTCCAAACTTATTACATGTATATCAGTAGCCAACAAAATATTGCTTCATTCTACCTCCATTAAACCAATTCATCATCTGAGTTTTGCATTCACTAGCTCTATGTCCAATTTTCTTGCATGCAAAAAAGGATCCAAAGAAGGATCCAACATACTGGTTTATTCTATTAGTGTAATTAATTATTTATTACACTAGCATAAGTTAACTTAGGTATTAATTAATCATATTAGTCCTAGGTTACATTTAATCATTTAATAAATTTTTTGAGATGAGATTCCCTTCTAGAAGATGAGTTTTCTTTTCTAGAAATTATCTCCATCTTGTTATCATTCCCTAGGTAGTTGGTTAGGGTTTCTTTTTGTCACATGAAGTGTGATTTGAACACTTGGCAACATCCTTTGCATTCTCGGTTTAGTACTTGCCTATATAATCAATCATATGTTGTCTTTGTAAATTATCTAATAGATCATAATAGAATCTCTATTTGGATTCCATTATCATACTTTCTTTGTGGTTGAATATTTCTTCCTGGAAAAGGTCCACTTGTGCATCCATCATTCCAACATATTCTAATTGATGTGTGAGCTCCTCGGTTTGCTTGCACCTTGCTGAGAGACCTAGCTAGTCTCTTCTAGGAACCTAGTCTCCTTTATGTCCTAATTGGCAACTAAGTCCAATCTTAGCTCTATTCTAAGATCTCTCCCTTTGTGCTTCACCTTGAAGGTCAAACAAAATTTTACAATGTCAAATTCCTGCTCACTTTCCTTCCTCACTTAGAGAACTCTAAGTGTCTTTTCTCCCAAATTCTCATTCTTCATTGCTCTTCATTGCAGGGGTGTTTTTCCTTGTCAATACCTTCATAACATATCCATTTGGAACCATTTCATTAGATTCTTGAGCCTTGTTCTGGTCAGATTCAAGATTTCACTTTTAGAAGACCTCAAATTAGGCCTAATTCTAGTAATCTTTACCAGTCCTAAATTGCTATTGTTTGCAAAATAATTCCAAAGAATCTATAAATATAAAGACATATTTGAGTACCCTTTTAAGAGTTTTAAATCACCCAATGATTCTTCTAGCATGACCATGACCGTACAGGGGGTTCCTATAACCTTGGGTATGAAGGGTTTGAAGACCTAGTTTCTAGGAATTCACTGTTTTTCCTCTTCAAACATTACTCTAGTGTCTTTGTAAGATCTCTAACCTCCTGTCACATCAAGACCTATCCCTAACCCTCCTAGAATTGTACTGAAATAGTACTGTACGACCTTTCCCTGTAGGAAACCTTAATGCTGTTGAGAAATTATGTCTCAACTTCCAGCTTGAAGTCCTCGTTTTCATGCCTTGGTGATTTTGTGTTGTTTGCAAAGTTCTGGCGGAGGCGGAACCAAGATGGAACTTGGCATTGTTCTATTTTCCTAAGTTCCAGGTCTCTGGCGGAGGCGAAACCAGGATGGAACTTGGCATTGTTCTATTTGCCTAAGTTCCAGGTTTCGGTTCTCATTCCTGCTCCGACTCCGCTTCCTACTGTCTATTGTTTCTCGCTTCGTAGGTTCTAGTGGAGGCAGAACCAGTTTTGGAAGTTGGCAATGTCCATTTGCCAGGTTCCTATTTTTGTTTCTGTTCTGACTTCAAGCCCGACTCTTGCTTTTACGATCTAGTTCTTCTGGATGTTTGGATTCTCCACGGGGTGTTTTCCTCCGCCTTGTCCTGGTTCTGGATTGTTATTTCTTGCAGTTGGCGGAGGCGGACCGGAACCGGATTGGTTCCTAATCTTGGACTTTTGGTAAAGTCCTATTTTTGTTCCTGTTCTGTCCTCGGGTCCGACAATGACTCCGGTCTTTTGTGTTCCTATTTTCCATGGGCGAACGAGGAACCGAATTGGTTACTGAACCTATAATTTCGGTGGAGTCATGTTTCTACTCCAGTTCCATCCCCGACTTCGACTCTGAATCTGGCAGTGTGTATTTTCGATGGAGTCTTTTTTCGACTCCTATTCCGACTCCGGCTCTGACAGTGTTAGAAATGACTTGAAGTCTTGGTCACGCCCGATGTATGTTTGACCATTTTGGTTGCTCTGTCAGCTGTGATTGCTGATGGGTCTTGGATGCATGGCACCTGGTTGAATAGTGATTGGACGGATACCAAGATAGTTATTGTGGCAGTTGCATTTGTCAACAAAGGGTGGCGAGCTCAACCATTTTGAGTAATGGCTTTGAATGCAAAGTCGGCTCGTTGCAGGAAATCTGTCAGATTTGACCAGTTGTGTGATTTGAGGATGGACTTCATTGCTCTTCTGAGTTGATTACATATGGATGAGAGATGTGTTATTTCTCATAAGTTAGACAAGTCAAGAGTTGAGTCATAAGTTGCAAAGCAAGTTGAAGTTGCGAGCTGAAGAACATAAGGACGTGAGTTCTTGAGGAGGGTTTTGAACTGTATGTTGTAAAAAAATTGTAATAGTGAATCTGAAACTCTCTGGGTGATTGTGAGCTGAACAAAGAAGTCTGGATATTGTATGTAATCAATTCTCTACTATAATACAATTGATTTGAATTTGTGTGGTGGTTTTTTTATCTGAAAGAGTTTTCCCACGTAAATACTATGTCATCTTTGTTTGCTTATCTTTCTGGTTTCTCATTGCCATGGTTGTATGCATCTCTATAAGTTTTAGAAACTATTAGTTTTTCATTTTTGCTTCTCCCCCCTGTTGTAAAGGTGATAAGGGAATGTATTCCGCACTATTGGGTCAGTAGATCCACATTCTTTTCCCTTCAAAGTGGTATTAGAGCTTGGCCAGTTCATGTTATCCTTGCTAGGGAAAATTAGTTTTTTGCACTAATACTGTTTCAGTGGGAGATTTGCATTGTTAAACTTGTTTCTATTGTGAGATGGCGAGTACATCTGGTAGGATAGATATTGAGAAGTTTAATGGTAGAAACTTTGAGTTATGGAAACTCAAGATAGAAGACTTGCTTGTGGATAGAGACCTCTGGATTGCAGTGTCTGGAACTAAGCCACAAACTATGACCCAAGAAGCTTGGGATCTTGCTGATAGAAAAGCAAGAGGTTTGATTAGACCAAGTCTTGCCGATTCTGTGCTCTTGAATGTTCATGAGGAAACGTTTTCAACTTCTTTGTGGGAGAAACTTGGTGAAATTTATCAAGGAAAATCCCTGGTAAATAAGTTGTTCCTGAGAAATAAGTTGTACTCCTTGAAGATGGATGAAAGTGCATCTATTGCAAACCATCTGAACTCATTTAATATGAGTGTTACTCAACTGGCATCTATAGGTGTAAAAATTGAGGAGGAGGATCATTGCATGCTCCTATTGTGTTCATTACCTGACAGTTGGGATCATCTTGTGATGGCTATTGGAAGCACAACCACTGCATTCAAGACTGATGATGTGGTTGCTTCACTTTTGTCTGAAGAAATGTGAAGGAAATCTTCTGAGATGGCCAAAGATGCTCTTTTTGTTCGAGGTAGAACAAAGGAAAAAAGGCAAGAAGAAAGACAACAAGTCAAAATCCAAGTCTAAAGGGAGATCAAAGTCTCCTGGTAAAAAGTTCAAGGTAAAGTGTTGGAACTGTGGGCAACCTGGTCATATCAGGAAGGACTACAAGGAGAAGAAGAAGAAGAATGCTTCTGACAACGAATCTTCTCAAAGTGATGCAAATGCCTTAATTGCAGCAGCCTTGACAACTCAGGCATCAGATGATGTTTGGTTAGTTGATTCAGGTGCCTCTTTTCACATGACATCCAATAGAGATTGGTTCTCAAAGTATGAGAATTATGATGGTGGAAAGGTATACTTGGCAAGTGATTCAACGCTGGAGATTGTTGGCAGAGGAAGGGTAAGAATTCAGTTTCCTGATGGGAGAGTCAAAGGAATTGGTGGTGTTCTTCACATCCCAAGATTGGCTTGAGATCTTCTTTCTGTTAGTAAGTTAAATGATGCTGGTGTAGAAGTTTCTTTTTCTAGTAAGGGATGTAAAATGGCTAGAGGTGCAATGGTGTTAGCTAAGGGTGTTCGTACTGGCACTCTGTACAAGCTAGATGCATGACCTGTTCTTTGTAACAGTGCCTTTGTAAAGTCATGTAATTCTGCACCTATAGAGAAAGATGAAGACTCTTCACTATCTGCAAATGCTTTGGAGGTAAAACTCCCAGCAGAGAAGACTATGTTATGGCATCATAGACTTGGTCACATAGGTGAGAAAGGTTTAAAAACCTTGTAGAAGGGCTTGATGATTGTAAATTTGAGTTCAATTTCTGTGAATATTGTATCTATGGAAAGCAACACCGTGTTTCTTTCTCCTCTGGTCCTCATAAATCTTCTGGTATACTGGATTATGTTCATTTGATGTGTTTGGTCCAGTTAATGTTCCTTCATTATCAAAGTCTAGATATTATGTTTCTTTTATTGATGACTGTTTGAGAAGGGCATTTGTATACTTTCTTAAAAGTAAATCAGAAGTGTTTAGTCGGTTTAAAGAGTTCAAATCTTTGGTAGAAAATCAGACTAGAAGGAAAATAAAGTGTTTAAGGATAGACAATGGAGGTGAGTTTTGTTCTGCAGATTTTGAAAGGTACTGCACTGATCATGGAATTAAAAGGCATAAGACAACCCCCTACACTCCACAACAAAATGGAGTTGCTGAAAGGTTGAACAAGACACTGATGGAAAAGGCAAGGAGTATGCTGAGTGGTGCTGGTCTGGAGCAGAAGTTTTGGGCTGAGGCTATTGCTACAGCATGTTATTTGATTAATAGATCTCCTTGTTCAACGCTTGTTGATAAGACACCTTTGGAAGCATGGTCAAGTAAGAAACCCTCTTTAAGGCATGTTCGGGTATTTGGCTGTGAGGCATATGTTCATGTGCCAAATGAAAAGAGATCAAAGTTGGATAACAAGACTATGAAATGTATTCTCATCGGCTATGGAGTTGGTGTGAAAGGATACAAGCTTTGGAACCCTATTACTGAGAAGGTTTTGTATAGCAGAAGCATGATATTTCATGAGTTGAAACCTCTAGTAAGTGATCAACAGCTTGAGACAAATCAGAGTGATAAGAAGAAGGATGCAATTGAGATTCCTCAAACTCTAGAAAGGGAAGAGCTGCATGGTGTACCTGAGATTAAGGAGAGCTCAAGTAGCTCTAGAAGTTCTGATGATGAAGAACAACCTCAGCCTCTAAGGAGATCTACACGAGAAAGAAGGCAACTAGAAAGGTATGGTTTGTCTATGTTAGATTCAAATTGTGCTTATGCCTTAATTACCAGCATTGATGAGCCTAGGACTGTGAAAGAAGAAATCAACATGGCTGATTCAAAGTCTTGGCTAGAAGCCATGAATGAGGAGATGGATTCCTTGAAAAAGAATGACACCTGGATGTTGGTACCACTGCCTAAAGGGTGAAAGCCTGTTTGCTACAAGTGGATATTCAAAAGGAAGACAGGCCTTGATGGCAGTGTGGAGAAGTATAAGGCACGATTGGTTGCAAAGGGTTTTTCCCAAGTCGAGGGAATTGATTATGGAGAGATCTTTTCCCCTGTAGCAAAGCTAACATCCATCAAATTTTTGTTGTCATTGGCAGCTGTGTATGACTATGAAAATGAGCAGATGGATGTGAAAACATCATTTCTCCATGGTGAGCTGGAAGAAGAAATCTACATGTCCCAGCCTAAGCATTTTGTTGAAAGAGGTAAACAAAATCTGGTTTGCAAGTGAAATAAATCTCTCTATGGTCTAAAGCAATCTCCTAGAATGTGGTACCAGAAATTTGACACATTTGTATTATCAATTGGGTTTGTTAGATCAAAATCTGATCATTGCATTTATTATAAATGTGAGAATGATCATGTGCTTGTTATTACTCTGTATGTGGATGACATGTTATTCATTGGTAATAGCAAGGCTATGATTTTTAATCTTAAAACTCAGTTGTCTTCTAAGTTTGAAATGAAAGATCTTGGAGTAGCAAGGTACATTCTTGGAATGGAGATAACCAAGGATAGAAAAAGCAGAAAGCTTTGGCTCAGTCAGAGTAAGTATGTGAAAACTATTCTAGAGAGGTTTAGAATGACTGATTGCAAGCAGCTAGTTGTTTCAATCATGCAAGGATTGAAACTATCTGCTGAAGACTGTCCAAAGTCTGCTACTGAGATGGAGGAAATGACCAGTGTGCCTTATGCAAGTGTAGTAGGCAGTTTGATGTATGCTATGGTTTGCAGAAGACCAGACATTGCCCAAGCAATGGGAGTTCTAAGCCATTTTATGGAAAATCCAGGGAGATCACATTGGGATGCTGTAAAGAGAGTGTTCAGGTATTTGAAGGGTACTTTAGATTATGCTTTGTGTTACCATGGCAGTATGGTTGCATCACAAAGGACTCTTTACATTCAAGGATATGTTGACTCTGATTGGGCAGGGGACATTGACAGTAGAAGATCCACCAGTGGATACAATTTCATGCTTAATGGTGGAGCAATCAGTTGGATGAGCAAGCGACAAGCTGTAGTTGCTTTATCCATGACAGAGGCAAAGTACATGGCAACAACTCATGCTTGCAAGGAGGGAGTATGGCTGAGGCATTTGTGTTCAGACATTGGATTTAATGCTGAACAGATTTCAATTTGTTGTGACAGTCAAAGTGCCATTTGTTTGGCAAAGAATTGGACCTTCCATGCCAGGACCAAACACATAGATGTGCAATATCACTTCGTGAGGGATATGGTTGAAGATGGCAAGGTCAGTACGGATAAGGCTGACACCTTGAAGAATCTTGCAGATGCCTTGACAAAGCCAGTTAGCATAGATAAATTCAGATGGTGCACAAAATCGATGGGCCTTGGGGCCTATGATAGACAGTAAGGTTTGATGTTTTGAGGAAGCTAGAAGTGTTCACCAAGTGGGAGATTGTTGAAAAATTATGTCTTAATTTCCAGCTTGAAGTTCTCATTTTCATGCCTTGGTGATTTTGTGTTGTTTGCAAAGCTTTGGCGGAGGCAGAACCAGGATGGAACTTGGCACTGTTCTATTTGCCTAAGTTCCAGGTCTCTGGTGGAGGCAGAAGCGGGATGGAACTTGGCATTGTTCTGTTTGCCTAAGTTCCGGGTTTCGGTTCTCGTTCCTGCTCTGACTCCGCTTCCTACCGTCTGTTGTTTCTCGCTTCAAAGGTTCTGGCGAAGGCAGAACCAGTTTTGGAAGTTGGAAATGTTCGTTTGCCAGGTTCCTATTTCTATTTCTGTTCTGACTCCGAGCCCGACTCATGCTTTTACAATCTGGTTCTTCTGGATGTTTGGATTCTCCTCGGGGTGTTTTCCTCCGCCTTGTCCTGGTTCTGGATTGTTGTTTCTTGCAGTTGGCGGAGGCGGAACGGGAACCGGATTGGTTCCTGATCTTGGAATTTTGGTAAAGTCCTATTTTTGTTCCTATTCCATCCCCGGGTCCGACTCCGACTCTGATCTTTTGTGTTCCTCTTTTCCATGGGCGGACGCTGAACCAAATTGGTTACTGAACCTGTAATTTCGGTGGAGTCATGTTTCGACTCCAGTTCTGTCCCTGACTCCGACTCCAACTCAGAAAGTGTTTATTTTCTAGTGTTTTTGTAAGATCTCTAACCTCTTGTCACATCAAGACCTATCCCTAACCCTCCTGGAACCATACTGAAACCATACTGTACGACCTTTCCCTGCAAGAAACCTTAATGCTTCTCCTCTAGCTCTCTAACCGGGCTCCTCCTGCTTGCCTAGAGATCAGTAGCTATAAGAAGCTTCTCCACTTACTGTCATGCTTCCTAACTCTACTAATTATGTACACTACTAACTCCCCCACCATTACACCCTTCCTCAAGTGTTTCCCAAGGTTAGAGCTCATGGGGGAGCCATGAGAACACCGACTAGTCAGGACAGGACCAGCAGGAGCTCAAGAACAAACTCACTAAGTTAACACTAATGCTTACACTAACCTAACTTACTTATCAAATGAAAATGACTTGTATCAACTCTATGAACTCAATGCTATCACTAACTCAATGCATTCGAACTACTTACAATCACATTCACTCAATAACATTCGGTATTAGCACAAAAACACAGAATTGCAGAATTCTCTTTTTTTCTTCATTCACAAAAACTTTCTTACAAAAATGACTAACTCCTTTCATAAAAACTTACTCTCTACTCAAGGATTCGAGTCTCATGTCATAATGGATTCCCACTCCATGACTCTAGGCTTGTTGGTCAAATTCCTCCTCCACTTCCTATTCCCAAGGGAATCCAAGGGCAACCGGTTTGCATGCAACAAACAATGCAAACTGCCTTCTAATCTTTGGCATCTTTTTCCATGCCTTGAGCCTACTTCTTAGGACCATCCTTCCCTCAAGAATTCAAGGAACCAACTCCATAAATGGCCTTAAGGCATCATTACAACCTTCATTAAGTATTTGAACAACTTAAAGACTCTACTCCCCTAGACCACACTCATAAAGAAATCTAGTTTACTAATGGCAAAATAGTGTGACCTTAGTCCTAAGGACTAAGGTCACCTAGGCCAAACCAAACAAAGACCATCTAAGGTCTAAAGCAAATACACAAACATTCTAACTTGGATAAGGTTAGATACAAGCCAAAAATAATAAAACATAGAGGTTAGCCTAGGTGCTCCTACACCATCCTCCCCAAAACAGAAAGTTCAATCCACCCTTGGATTGATGAGGCTTGGATCAATCCCCATCTTCTTGAACTCAACTTCTCTTATCCACACTACATCAACATCAGCTTGGCCATGTTTCTTGATCAAGTGCTCCTTGAATTCCTTTGTTCTAGTCTTCTTGTAGACCCTAGTGTCTAGTATATTGTCAGGTCCTGAGACTGTAGCAGTAGGTAGGTGTATCTTCCACATCCCTGATCACCTCATGAAGGTTTTCATCCATGTCTGGTTGTGGTCCTTTATAATGGACTAAGTCTGCAACATTAAAAATAGGGGACAGTCCACTGTCATCTGGTAGCTCCACTTTGAATGCATTCTCACCATACTTGGCTAAGATAGGACAGGGACCTATCCTTCTCATCTGCAACTTGTGAGGGACTCCCGTTTGAAGTCTTGACTTGTTTAGATGCACTGTAACCATGTCACCCACATTGAACTTGAATTTCCTCCTATGCTCATCCACCTTTGTTTTATATTTCATGGTGTTCTTTGTCAATGTCTTCCTCACTGTATCATGTATCTCTTGCATAGCATAGGCAAAGTCATCAGCATATCCACTTCCTTTCACTCCATCCTTCAAGTTTCTCAGCTCATATACTCCTCTATGATGAAGGCCATAGACAATTTCAAAGGGACTCTTCCCTGTGGATCTGTTTATAGTGTCATTATAGGCATACTCAGCTTGCCCAATCAGTTGATCCCATTGTTGCCCATACTCCTTTGTCAAACATCTCAATAGATTTCCAAGGCTCCTATTAACAACCTCAGTCTGACCATCAGTTTGTGGATGGTAGGCTGATCCAAAGGACAAATTTGTGCCTAACCTTTGCCAAAGTGTTTTTCAAAAGTGGCTTATAAACTTAGTGTCTCAGTTTGATACAATGCTGATAGGTAACCCATGAATTCTCACTATCTCCTTGAAGAAAAGAGATGCTATTTGGTTGGCATCATTGGTTGTCTTACATGGCACAAAGTGAGCCATCTTGCTGAATCTGTCAACAACATAAACACTATCCATACCTTGCCTTCTCTTGGGTAATCCAACTACAAAATCCATACTCAAGCATTCCCATGGCCTAGTAGGAATAGGTAGTGGTTGGTAATGTCCTACATTAGAAGAAGTGCCTTTTTCTTTTTGACACACTACACAAATTTCCACATATCTCCTAACATCAAGATTCACCTTAGGCCAAAAATAAAACCTTTGAACAAGTTCTTGAGTTTTAGTGATCCCAAAGTGACCACTCAAAGCACCATTATGCTTTTCTTGTATCAAATTCTCTCTAATAGAACCTCTAGGAACACATAATTGATTTCCTTTAAACAATAGACCACTTTTCAAAATATACTCAACATATTTGCTATGAAAATGGTTCTTGTATTCAACACATACCTTATAAATGTCTACAAAATCTTCATCATTTGCATATAGATCCTTGAAGTGATCTATTCCCATGCTCTTCAACTATATTTCCTGAATTGTGAGAGCTCTCCTTGACAATGCATCTGCTACTTTATTGAGGACACCTTTCTTGTGCTTGATATTGAAGGTGTAAGCTTGTAAATACTCAACCCACTTCATGTGCTTATGGCTCAACTTGTCTTGTGAATTCAAGAAACTAAGTGCTTGATTGTCTGAATACACAATGAATTCTTTGGGAAGCAAGTAGTGCCTCCATTTCCTTAGAGCTTGGACCAATGCATACATTTCAAGGTCATAAGAAGAGTACTTCTTCTTTGCTTCACTCAACTTCTCTGAATGGAAAGCCACCGGTCTGCCCTCTTAACTTACAACAGCTCCAATTGCCACATTGGAGCTCAAAACTTGGCAACACCAAAATAGGTTGGGTAGATATCCTTTCTTTCAGCAACTCAAAACTCTTGTTAGCATGTTCATTCCATACAAATTTGGTCTTCATGCCTCCCTTAATAGTATCTAACATAGGAGCACAAATTGCACTAAAATGCCTTATGAATTTACTATAGTATTGTGCAAGACCATGAAAACTTCTTACCTCAGTTGCTGTCCTTGGAGTAGGCCAATTCATGATAGCCTCCACTTTGCTTTCATCCATTTTCAGATTTCCCTGAGATAGCACAAACCCAAGGTACACCAACTTTGTCTTGATGAACTCACACTTCTCCAAGTTGATCATCAACTCCTCTTCCTGCAGCTTCTTGAAAACCAGCTCTAGGTGCTTGAGATGCTCTTCTCTTGCTTGGCTATAAATCAGTATATCATCAAGATACACCACTACAAATTTTCCAATGTAGTCTTTGAGGACTTCATTCATGAGCCTCATGAATGTGGAGGGGGCATTTGATAATCCAAATGGCATGACAAGCCACGCATATAGACCCTCATTAGTTTTGAAGGTTGTTTTCCACTCATCTCCCTCATGTATTCTTATTTGGTGATAGCCACTCTTCAAGTCTATCTTGCTATAGTACTTATCTCCACCTAGAAAATCCATTAGGTCTTCAATCCTAGGGATAGGGAACCTATACCTTATGGTAATCCTATTTATGGCTCTTGAATCAGTACAAAGCCTCCAATCTCCTCCTTTCTTAGGTGCTAGGATAGTGGGTACGACACATGGACTAATACTCTTTTTGATGAGACCTTGGTTTAGAAGTTCTTGTATTTGCCTAGCAATTTCCTCATTTTTTTGAGGTGTCATTTTGTAAGCTGCCTTATTAGGAAGGGTAGCTCCTGGGATAAGGTCTATCCTATGACTTATGGCTCTTTTAGGGGGTAAAGTTGCTGGTTGACCATCACTCACTACACCTTTGTAAGTCTGCAACATGTCTTGAATCTCCTTTGGTAACTCTGTCTTCTTGGTCACCTTACCTTCATCTCCTTCTCTTGGTCTTAGCACCAATGCATAACCAACTCCTTCACCTTCTTCCAAAGCTTCTAAGAACTCCTTTTCACTCACCACAAGAATGTTTGAACCTATTGTCCTCACCTCAGCATCTTCTAACAGTGACTGAATTTTGAAAGTCACATTGTCCTTCTTGAAAGAATATGAATTCTT
The DNA here is from genome assembly GCA_007115665.2 of Sequoiadendron giganteum. Classification (NCBI taxonomy): domain Eukaryota; kingdom Viridiplantae; phylum Streptophyta; class Pinopsida; order Cupressales; family Cupressaceae; genus Sequoiadendron; species Sequoiadendron giganteum. The sequence continues at coordinate 824,622,853 of CM021101.1, forward strand.
TCCTCCATCATGTATGGCTTGATGGTCAAATTGCCATGGTCTACCTAGGAGCAAGTGACATTCATCCATAGGTAGCACATCACACAATACTTTGTCTTTATACCTCCCAATAGAGAACTCCACCCATGCTTGCTCGTCCACCAACACATGTTGTCCTTTATTGAGCCAAGTGACCTTGTAAGGATTGGTGTGGGGTATCCTTGTCAACTTCAGCTTGCTGACTGCTTCCTCTGACACAATATTGTCAGTAGAACCTGAGTCTATGATGACTCTACATACCTTCCCCATCATCTTGCACTTTATCCTAAACAAAGACCTTCTTTGGCTTGGCTCCTCCTTCACCAATTCTTTGATCAAAGTTCTCCTCATCATGAGATTCTCACCTTCCTCAAAATGCAATGGAACCTCAGAATGTTTATCAGCTGCATTTGATTCTTCATGAACTAGGTTAGTTCTCTTGTCACCACCATGTGAAGAACCACCTTTTTCTAGACATCTATAGGCCGGGTGTCCCATTTGATTGCAATGGTAACACTTCATGTTGGCAATGTAGTTGCCTCTTCCTCCTTGTCCACCATTTCTTCCTCTAGGGTTAGAGTTAGAACTCCTTCCTCTACCACCTCTACTTGAGCTTCCTTCTTGCTGCTCACTGTATTTTGTGTCTCCTTGAGCTTTTGTTTCATAATTTCTGCCACCATAGCCACCTCTTTGTCCTGTACCATATTTTGCTTTACCTCTACTTTTGGAGGTTTGTTCTTGCTTCCTTTTGCTTTTCTCTTCTATCTTCAAGGCCATTTGATAGCATTGCTGAATGGTTTTGAAGTTCACCAAACTCATGTCTTCTTGAATAGACCATTTGAGACCATTCAAGTATCTTGCAAGCTTAATGCTCTTATCTTCTACCACCCTTGATCTCAAACATAGCTTTCAAAATTCCTTGGTGTAGGCTTGGACATCTAAATCTTTTTGTCTTAGATTGTGTCTCCTTCTATGAAATTGCACTTCATAATCATCAGGAAGATAGGTCTATTTTATCTTGTTCACCATACCTTTCCAAGTAACTATAGGACCTTTTCCATCCTTTTCTCTTTCACTTTGCACAAAATTCCACCAAGTAAGAGCTGAACCTCTTAGTCTAGACTTGGCCACCATAACTTTTTGTGCCTCTGAGATACCATCACACTCAAAATGGTTCTCAATGCTATCTATCCAATCCACAACAGAATCTGGATCCATTTGTCCACTAAATAGTGGCACACCTTCCAAAGCTTTACCACTCAATGCTTTTAATGCTTTTAAGAATGGCTCTTCAGGAATCACAGGGTCAGGTGTTGGAGATTCCTCCTCCAACTCTATTTCCTTTTCCCTTGCTTCTTGTTCTTCCTTCTGATCTACTTTGTCTTTTACTCTGTCTGCTGTTTCTTGAACTTCATCCAAGAGTTGCTCCATTTGAGCCAACCTTTCTCTTAAAGACTTGTTGTCTTCTTCTTGTTCCTCTACCTTCTTGGCTAACTCTACATTAGTCACCATTGTAGCACCTTCCACAGATGTGTTCTCTCCCAAAGATTCAGTAGGTTGAAACATTCACCACAAGCCTGATCAGATCAAGCTCTGATACCAATATGATGTGTGAGATCCTCAGTTTGCTTGCACCTTGCTGAGAGACCTAGCTAGTCTCTTCTAGGAACCTAGTCTCCTCTAGGTCCTGATTGGCAACTAATTCCAATATTACCTCTATTCTAAGAGCTCTCCCTTTGTGCTTCACCTTGGAGGTCAAACAACATTTTACAATGTCAAATTCCTGCTCACTTTCCTTCCTCACTTAGAGAACTCTAAGTGTCTTTTCTCCCAAATTCTCATTCTTCATTGCTTTTCATTGCAGGGGTGTTTTTCCTTGTCAAGACCTTCATAACATATCCATTTGGAACCATTTCATTAGATTCTTGAGCCTTGTTCTAGTCGGATTCAAGATTTCACTTTTAGAAGACCTCAAATTAGGCCTAATTCTAGTAATCTTTACCAGTCCTAAATTGCTATTGTTTGCAAAATAATTCCAAAGAATCTATAAATATACAGCCATATTTGAGTACCCTTTTAATATTTTTAAATCAACTAATGATTCTTCTGGCGTGACTGTGACCGTACAGGGGGTTCCTATAACCTAGGGTATGAAGGGTTTGAAGACCTAGTTTCTAGGAATTCACTGTTTTTCCTCTTCAAACATTACTCTAGTGTATTTGTAAGATCTCTAACCTCCTGTCACATCAAGACCTATCCCTAACCCTCCTAGAACAGTACTGAAACTGTATTGTACGACCTTTCCCTGCAAGAAACCTTAATGCTTCTCCTCTAGCTCTCTAACCGGGCTCCTCCTGCTTGCCTAGAGATCAGCAGCTATAAGAAGCTTCTCCACTTACTGTCATGCTTCCTAACTCTAATAATTATGTACACTACTGTCCCCTACCATTACACCCTTCCTCAGGTGTTTCCCAAGGTTAGAGCTCATGGGGGAGCCATGAGAACACCGACTGGTCAGGACAGGACCAACAGGAGCTCAAGAACAAACTCACTAAGTTAACACTAATGCTTACACTAACCTAACTTACTTATCAAATGAAAATGATCTGTATCAACTCTATGAACTCAATTCTATCACTAAATCAATGCATTTGAACTACTTACAATCACATTCACTCAATAACATTCGATATTAGCACAAAAACATAGAATTGCAGAATTCTCTTTTTTTCTTCATTCACAAAAACTTTCTTACAAAAACGACTAACTCCTTTCACAAAAACCTACTCTCTACTCAAGGATTCGAGTCTCATGTCATAATTGATGCCCACTCCATGATTCTAGGCTTGTTGGTCGAATTCCTCCTCCACTTCCTATTCCCAAGGGAATCCAAGGGCAACCGATTTGCATGCAACAAACAATACGAACTGCCTTCTAATCTTTGGCATCTTTTTCCATGCCTTGAGCCTACTTCTTAGGACCATCCTTCCCTCAAGAATTCGAGGAACCAACTCCATAAATGGCCTTAAGGCATCATTACAACCTTCATTAAGTATTTGAACAACTTAAAGACTCTACTCCCCTAGACCACACTCATAAAGAAATCTAATTTACTAATAATGGCAAAATAGTGTGACCTTAGTCCTAAGGACTAAGGTCACCTAGCCCAAACCAAACTAAGACCATCTAAGTTCTAAAGCAAATACACAAACATTCTAACTTGGCTAAGGTTAGATACAAGCCAAAAATAATAAAACATAGAGGTTAGCCTAGGTGCTCCTGCACCACTAATTCTACACTTCATTTCCTTGTGACCAAATTTATTTCATGAAAAACAAAACACCATTGAAAGATGGATACCTTTGAGCATTTGGTTGTTTGATAGGTAGTCTTCTAGTAAATCCTCTTGGATTTATTATATGTTTTCCTTTATTTTGAGTCTTTTGAGTATTCATTGTTTTTTATGTCTTCATGGCCTTTGAGATTTCACCTACTTCCAATCCCAAACCACCTTTTTCTTTAGCTAGTTTTTGTCCTGCAATCAACTCATCAAGCTTGGTGGAGCTTGTTTTGAAGCTATCTTCACAGACTCTTGATTTTTGCAGATCTGCTGTCAGGTTTTCCACTTCTTGTTCAAGCCTTGAGAATTCATTAGACTTTCTTTTCACTAGTATATTCAAACAATATTCAATTCTCTTCTTTTCCTCCACTTTCACCTTCAATCCGATGATCTCTTCATTTTCTTGTTTTAATTGCTCACTTACTTCTCTATGTCTTTCTCTGAATTTCTTTAATTTATCTTTCAATTTCTTGATACATTCATTTGCCTCATGAAGATTTTCCTTCAGATCTCTGTTTTCATTTTCAGCTTTGTCAAGATCACCAAGATTTGTCTGGATTTCTTCTTTATCATCCATTTGTCCCATCTACAAGATCTTCCTCAAGCTGTTAGGATTCTTTAGAGGAACCAAGCTTTGATACCAACTATTGAACGCCCAAGATATTGAGAGGGGTGGGGAATCAATGTCTTCTTAAACTTATTGAACACACACCATCCAAATAATCTAATACATATAACAGTAAGAATGAGAAAGATCATTAACAAAACATGAAATCACACAACGCATGGAAACCAGAACCTTTACATGGAATTTACCCTGAATGGGAAAAACCATGGTGAGGATTAGCTCACAATATAATATTGCATCACCAAAAAGTGTAGCCTTTGACACTTTTTCACTTATTTTGGCCTTTTCCCTTGGATTTTGGCCTTGTTTTGTCCTGATTCAATCTTGAATGCTTGCAATTTCACAATAATCTATTCGTGTTTTACTAAGGTGTTGTGAGGTGTTGTAAAACCATCTTCCCACTTTTCTAAGACCCTTTCAACACAATTCACCTAAATAACCCCCTTTTTCCCCTTTCCAAGCCTTCTGACAAAGTGTTGTAAAGTGTTGTGATGCATTTTGACACTTTCCTAGGCTTATCATCACTAATTTATCCCTTTTCTTATGTTAATTTTTATCCTCTTAATGTAATTTTAGGCCCGACTTAAGTGTGTTTCGGGAGGCATGCATAATAAACATTATTAATCACCATTTTATTCTCGACCACCACTTTAAATTGTCCAAGTGGACTAAGTCGCCATCTTGGGCGACTTAGTCCCTTTTGGCATAAATTTCAAACTTAAGACAAAAACCTAATTGGAATTTTCCTCCAAAACCCTAATGTTGGCTGATCATGTTTCATTTTAGGAAAATTAGGGCATATCTTGTATAAATAAGGGTTTTCATCTTCATTCCCCTCCCTAAGCTCATTTGCATCTTCACAAGCACTCTTGCACTCAAGCAAGCAATCAAGCACAAGGAAACACAAGAAACCTCCATTGGAGTTAGTTCTTGCATGTTGTAGACTTCAAAAATCAAATTTTTGGTGAGTATATACATTTATTTATCATTCAAACATCCTTTCCTTTATTTTTTCTCATCTGGGTTTAGCTACCATCAATGGGGTTTGACTAAGGAAAACCCCTAATCTCTAATGCTAACATTTTCCTTGTCTTTGCATGTGTGCTTGCAGGTGTGTATGTAGATATAACAAGGTTCAAAGTGTTGGAGAAGGTACAATCATTCCAATAAATTCACATCAAGTCATCAAACCCTAGGAGGAGTAAAAGGACAAGTTGCAGGTCATTTTCTAGATATCCGGACACTAGCTTCTGCAGAGAATGATAGTACAAGGTGGAACCCATAGAATCAAACCCTAAATATTCTAAGAGTAATAGGAGGACTAGGTCACCATCATTAGCGACCTTGTCCCTCTACTAGGCTTGAAAAAGGGTTTTTACATTTCTAGGTACCCTTTTCTTTGAAACCCACTCTAGCAGAATTTCCCAACAGAAGGACTAGGTTGCCCATTTTGGTGTAAGTGTCCCTCTACACATTTATATCAAATTCCAAAAAAATTTGGGGCTCCTCATCTGTAACTCCCCATTTCCAGGTGCACCATCTCTGAACTTTCTCATTTCTTTCTAGTTTTGCATACATTTAGGGCATTTAGGTTAGTTTGCATTTAGTTTTTTTTGCTTTCACTTACATTTCATAATTAGCTTACTTTCATTCAACCACACTTCTCACACACAAAACAACCTCATCCAATCCCTTCCTTTGAATGAAATTTCCATAAGGAACATCATTAGTGTGAAAGAGTGTCACTCCTACACCAAGAGATCCTAGGAGAAAAACCCTGAGAGCCTAGTAAAGGGAATCCTCATTCACCCTTTTAGCATCTTTCTTTTGGCGGTTCAAATATAACCAGTTATACGATGTGGCTCACTGCTAGGAATTACTGTGCAAAATTAGAGGCTTAATTCCTACATAGATACAATGGCTTACAACCAGAATATGAATTAATGAAGTTACACCTAACAACTGCTAATTCAATTTCTTTAATGCTCAGTAAAATCACATACCAATAAACATATCTTCACCTTTATTCATCTTCACATTCATTCTATATCTTTCAATCTCAAAACCATCCAATATATATATATCTAACTCATCTGCAAGAATCCATTAGGTTAGCGTAATTAGATGCATCCCTTATTCACCAAAAAGATTAATTGTCGGCTTCAAGTTTGTACAAAACTTCTCTAAAAAATTTCAAGCATGTAACATGCTACAAAATGTCGCCATGGACCTAGGATAGGTAGCACATACATCCACAATACAATTTTAATTCATTATACCATCAACTATTTATTAGATCGGCCAAAGATAGACCTAATAACAAAGTGCAGCAATAGAACGATGCCAACTCGCCATACAAGCACCTATACATCTGAAAAATTGAATATGAAATCTTCTAGCAACTAAGAACCATCTCCAAAAATTATAATTAAATATACTCATTGATGGATGATCATGAACCAAAATACCAAAGGAAATTTCTATATACCGGTTCTGAATACCAGATCGAGCTTGAGCATATGGTAACACATTTAACATGATGACATCAATGACAACACAAAAAATGCATAATGAGATGTTCTTCATTCTTCCAAGAGTCTTGAATTTTAAGTCAATTAACCTATTAATAAAAAGGAGTCATGAGTTTGATGATGGATTTTGGGAGTTATAAGGGGTTTTGTAATTATTTTTTAAATTTTTTTTAAAACTTCTTTTATATTTTTACATGAATATTGTATTCTAAACAACTATTAAAGTGCAAATTTAACATTGCCTTAATATTTTTTATAGAAATTGACCATGGACGAGAGAAATAATTCCTTGTAACTAAAGTTATTTTGGAGATAAAATCATGCAAAAAGTTAAAGAATAAAGATAACTGAAGTGCTATTGAAGCTCAAAATCATGCAAAATCAAAATGGAGCAAACAGTGGAGTTTTGAGTTCTGATTTTAGTTAGAGGAGTGAAAAGGGGGTCAATTTTAGTCAAACTGGTGGTGACAGTCAGTTTGAGCCTATTTTTCTCAAATTGCTTCGGTTCTAACTCTCCTTTTTATGGGTTTTCATCTTTTCTCGTGAGGGAGTTTTTTGCAAATATTTTTCTCTCTCAGTTAGCTTTCAGCTCCACCTCTTGGCACCTTGGAGTTACCATCTTTTGTGTATATTGGAAAAGACAGTCTTTTTGTTAGTTCTTTTTTTCCACCTTTGCATTCTGAAAAAAGATTATCTTGTAACTCATTTTACAGTTGATTAATATACATCTTGATACTTTATTTTTAGCAGATTATTTAGAGTTTTGCAAAGTTTCCTTCAAGATATTCAATAGAAACAAAGTTTACCTTCACAATTTTTAGTTTTTTAAATCTTTTAAATGATTTGATGCAAGTTTAATGTGTTTTAAATAAAAAACCTTTAAATTTATGTCTCATTTTTTGATGCATATGCACAATAGCAGTTTATCATAGGTCATTGATTGTGCTCTTAAGTTTATCTCTTCTCTTTATTTTTGAAAACCATGTTTTCCTTAGTAAGGAAAGGTTAAACAAATCCTTTTATTGAAATATTTTTTTGATCAAGATGCCCAAGCTGAGTTGTGTTAACATATTTATGAGAATATTATTTGTGAACAAGTCTGCATAGTAGTATTTTTTGGTGCATCACCTCCTATAAGTAATTTACCATTCGAGTTTCTTTCAGTTTCATAGATTAATATTTCTCCCTTCTCCTACACAAGTCAATATATTTTAGGAGATTGAAAGGGGAACCAACCCACAATATAGAGATTCACCTTTAACATGAGCAACCCACAGGCTTAAAGGTTTTTCCATTTTTCACGAGATTGTTGAGCTTCAAGCTTAGCATTTAGGGTGCAATCCTCGTGACAATAGTTTTTGGCACGCTCGGTGGGACTCTGAAGCTCACTTTAGAGAAAGAATTCAAGTTGCAAGATGTTTTTCTAGTATATAAAACATTTTTTTTACCTTTTCAGGGGTTACAATTTATACCTAGCGACTCCAAGCACATCTATTGGTTTCAACAAGAACAAGTGCTAGTATGTTTCGAATACATTTTTTATTTCTAATTTCCAACTCTTTATATGAGTAGAAATGTCAAATTTTCATAGCCAACATGTATACCCACCCCCATACTACGAATATTTTGTGCATCAACCCTCTTATCATCCATACCAAAGTAGCTACAATGTTGGTTTCGACCAAAATTCCCATATTAGAGAAAATAACTAGCATGCTTATTGTGCTTACCACCCACCCACCTTTGCTCAACCTCCATATCAACCTACACACACTTAGATTTAGCCTCAAGAGGTTAGGGATATGAAAAATTGAATGAATGGAATCAAAGACACATTGTTAAACATCACAAAGTAGATAAAAGAGTTCAGAGGGCAACAGGAGTTAGATTATGAGGCCTACCTTCATGAGCAAGAGTTGGAAACACAAAGGGTCCAGTTTGAAGAAAATCTCAAGAGGGGGTTAATTGCAAAAGAGGAACAAGTAAATTTTTTTTTTCTCAAACACAAAGACATGAGTGTCAGAGTAATTGGGTATTTAATTTATTAATTAAAAAATATTTGTTTAATTACGTAAAGTTCCCTTTTACCTCTTTTCACTTAAGCTAACATTAGGTGCATAGTAATTAATTACTTTATTAATTATTATTGTGCAAGCCTAAGGTGAATACATTGCTCCACATTCTTGAGCATTTCCTTTGTTGCTTCTCTTTGTTTCTCCTTGTAACAGGTTATTTGCTTGCAAAGATCTTTTGGGCTTCTGTGGTGTTGTATCTTCTCAACTCCAACATGGTATCAGAGCTTCAGATTTGCAGCTGCTTGTTCTTGTTTTGAGATTTTGCATTGGAAGCAAATCTAGGGCTCTAAGGTTTCTTTTGGGAGGATTCAACATACTCCATTTTTTGGGTTCACTTTGGGCTCAAATGGACAGTGCCATTGTATTCGTAGTGCCCAAAAACCTCTAAAACGACTGTCAAATCATCAATTTTAGTTACAGTCAATTTGGAAGGCAAAATTTTTTTTGCCCTAGGGCCGTACGGAGCAAAAATCGCAAAAAAAAAAATAAAAAAAAAATCAAAATCTATGGTTTTTTGATTAAAATTTTTGTGTGGCCAGTGCATTTGTTTTCGCCGCCTGGCAGCCACCACAACGCCACCAAGCGGCCACCTGCCACTGGCTCCACCGCCACCTGCTCTGTCCGGTGCCGCCCCATCTGCTTGCCAAGCTCCCCGACCGCCCACCCGCTCTACCGCTGTCGACCCCGCGCTCCGCTCGGCCGCTTCCCGCCGAGCTCCACCGAGCTCGCCGGGCTCTCCATGCTACCAGCTCGTCCCTGCCGACACCGTCGGGCTCGTCCCTGCCGACACCGCCGAGCTCGTTCCGCCGACTCCGTAGAACCCGCCCAGCTCGGCCGCCTCCGAGCCCACCGACATGAGCTCGCCGACCTGAGTTGGCTCCTCCAGCCCCCGCGGGCTCCACCCAGTCGCTAGCCCCCTAGTCGTCCATATGGCCAGGGGCCGATTTTTTTAGCCCTTGAGGGTTGTGAGAGGATTTTTTTTTCCCCTTTGGAGCAGCTTGCGCTAAATCAGGCATAGAATGGGCAATTTTTCTCAGTTTTTCACAAATGAGATATCGTCAGAAAGCTGGTTCTGGCGTCATTCCAATGGTACTAGTAATTTTTCCTGATTTTGTAGTTTTGCTATGTTTTTTGCCAGTCAAAGTCAAAACTTGGTTTTTCACTCCAAGGGGCGTATCTTTTGCGTCCGAACTCCGTTTTGTGTAAACGAATAGGCATTGGAAAGGTGTTACAGTGCTCTTTCCAGATTTACAGTCTATTTTACTAGTTTGTTTACCAGATATTTTTTATTCAACTTTGTGTGTTTTTACACTTTGCTCAATTACTTGGTCCTTCTGGCTCCTACATGAGTTTTGTTTGCGTGGGATGGGTTATATTAATTTGTTCTAAATGCTGTAAGGTTAGATTTCTTAGTTTTTTTTTCATTTGAAGAGTTATCATGGGTTTCTCTACTCACCCTTCAGTTGTTCTTCTGGAACGGGGTAATTATGAGTCATGGGCAAAGGGTATACTTACACATTGTAGGTGGCTTAATATTTTGCCTTATTTGTATGATCTCATACCTAAACCAGCAACTTTAGAGGGTAGATTAGCATGGGATATTATTAGAAATCACATTGTAGGAGTTATATTGTCTAGTGTTGATCATGACACTGTGTTGGTTATATCGGGCATTGATTGTCCTCACCCACTTTGGACACATCTTTGGGATATCTATGGAGACCCTATTCTATCTCCATTCCCAAAGGATCCTGCTTCAGATTGTCTCATACCCATTGTTTGGCGAGAGAATACACCATTTGATCATGATACTTTAGAAGAGCTTGAGTATTTAGACACCCTTACTTATTCTAATGGATTAGAGGTTTGTCTCATAGTTCCTACTCTTCAGACTGAGACTTCATCAGCATCTCTTGTTGTTCCTGATTCAGTGCAGCAGGGAATCATACATCTTCTAGACATAGCTACTTTGGACTCTTATGTTGCAGACATATCTTTCTTGTTTGTGGATTCCTATATTATAGATTTGGAGGATTATTTTGAGGACATTCATCTCCTCTACCTTGACAGTCAGGTTATCACTGTTCGCCCACCATTATTCATGCATTCAGAGGTTTCATTTTAGTATTCTCCACATCAGTTTGGATTTGGCATTATTTGTTTCAGTTTAGACAGTGAGACTCTTCAGCAGCCTATCATGGCACACATCTTGAGATATATTGGTTCATCATTCTTCACAGGGTTTCTTCGATACAGGTCCATGGATCCATTTCTTTCCAAGGGGAGGAATATTATTTGCTGCTTCAGGATCTCCTTTTGGATTCTACATCAAGCATCTACCATTGTGACAGGAGTTTCTTCACTGTGGGGGGGCCTTCTTCTCTCTTTCTATCTCTCCTATGGAGACCATTGTACATGTACTTATATGATAGAAGCTGTCTATGGGGGGTATCATGTTATCCACCTCCTATCCTTCTTTCATTAGTGCATTGCATTCCTTCCTTGCATTCTATTTTGGGGAGGAGTTTTGTTCCCACTAGGTTTTCTCCTTTACCCCATTTCATTTAGTTTGCATTGATTTTGTACATGGGTACCTGATCTGGCCTTGTTGTCGGGACCCATTGCTTTTGCTTTTAGTAGCTTCTTCTAGGTTTTAGCTTCTCCCTATGTCTATCTTAAGGGGGGGTGTTAGAGTAATTGGGTATTTACTTTATTAATTAAACAATATTTGTTTAATTACGTAAAGTTCCCTTTTACCTCTTTTCACTTAAGCTAACATTAGGTGCATAATAATTAATTACTTTATTAATTATTATTGTGCAAGCCTAGGGTTTTCCTTTTTAGGGTTTTCATCTATATGTAGTTGAAAACTATCTTTTGTATCATTAATTGATTTTACATTTTCAGGTGAATACATTGCTCTACATTCTTGAGCATTTCCTTTGTTGCTTCTCTTTGTTTCTCCTTGTAACAGGTTATTTGCTTGCAAAGATCTTTTGGGATTCTGTGGTGTTGTATCTTCTCAACTCCAACAATGAGATCCAAACAACTTCTTTCATTTTAGATCAGGTTCAAGAGGAAGTACTTCCAAGGTATGAAATTCCAAGTTTTACAGCCCTTCATCCTTTACAAGTAGAGGAAAGTAATTAGGTACAACCTACTGTAATTACAGAGTAGCCTTTTGATCAGTATAGCTCACTCATCATGGAGAAGATGAAAATTTTAAATCCACTACATTTAGCTATAGATTATTACTGATTAGAGTAGCAAAAGACAAATGTAGATCAAGAGGTTGCTACTGAATGTACCATCTTCTTAGGTGAATATGAGAATGATGCATATGCAAAGAAGGATAGTTCATTGGATAAGGCACCACATGAAAAGGAAGATTCAGCTACTTTATTTAATCAACTTCCTAATTTTGATGACAGTAACAAGGAAAACATACAAATGCTCATCTTACAAGTTGATTTGAAGTAGCAAGCAGCCATTATGGAACAACATAATATTGACAATTATTTTGAGGTATCCAGACTGGTACAATGATGAAGAAGATCTAGAAATTCTATCAAAAGAAGAGAGTCTTATTTGCAAAGAATATTATATTCTCCATAGATGTGAAACATCTGATTTATTTGTTTAACTCCCTTTATTTGTTTCTATTGATGATTAAAATGTATACGAGCTAACAAAAATTGACAAGTTGTGATCAACAAGAAGAAGGTGAAAAGGGTGATGTTCTAACTCTTCAACAAGGGTGCAATAAGGTAAACGATCCTCTTTCACAACAACAAACAAAATAGAATGAAGAGGACTCATTTTGGGATGAGATTGACATATTTGTTTCAAGTTGAGACTCTAGAATTCCATATTTTGAGGAATAAAATCATAAACAACAGGTTGTTCATGTAGAAAAGGATGTTCAAGTCCAGATTTTTGTTGATTTATTTGATGAAATTCCAAGATTTGTACATGAAGATGAGTAATGCTTGATTGAAATAACAATAATGCCCAATTTAAAACAATAGGATGAAGGGACTCAGGTAGGCGAAGTTTAGATTCAAGAAGGCACAAATGAGGACAGTCATGTTTTGGAAGGTTAATAGGTTGATTCACAAGAAAAGGTTGTTCAAGTAGAGCGAAAGAATCAACATATCATAGATTATGAAGGTATGAGCTTTGAAAGCCATCACATGGATAAGTTAAAGCATACATTGCATGATGGAATTTTTCATGAAGATGATTTATTCTCAACTATCATTGAAATTTTTTTCTCTAACATTGTTGATTAGCATATTTCAAAGAAAAGGTTTGTGATCAATATAATCAAGTGATCAAAGAGGTTGTGGTTGAAAAAAAATTTGACAAAGGAGAAGCCAGTAAAAATAATTACCAGTTTATTATCTCAAAAGGATGCCCAATCAAGCATCTTTCCAAGATTGAGATTCTAGGCATACTTGATGAAGTTTCAGTAAAAAGATAACAGATTCAATTTTTCCATACAATCCAAACTAGTAGCATAGTTAGTCATATTCAAAGGATGAGTGAGTTGTCTACATTCTTAATGAAGCACTGCAACAGTTTATTGAATATCTTTTTGTGTGTCATCTAGTTTTAGTTGTTCATAATCATGTAAGCCAATTTTTGTTGTTAAGGAAGGGCAACTATTTATCACAACTAGTGAATGGTCATGTTTGAGCACTAACATTGTTGGTTAGTGGAGGATAGGGTAGTTTTAAATCTAATAAGTTCCTACGACACATTTCATTTTCAGTTCAGTTTTATTTTTCAACTAGTACAAATGCAATCTTCGTTGGCCCTATCCTAAAAAAAGCCATATCTCAAAGGCACATTCTCATAGAAATTATTTTTCAAAATATTTCAAAATATCTTAACTTCCACATTCATCCATAACCCTTCATTTTAAATATCTTAAACCAATTTCCTTAAATTAAGGAGATATTTTGAGTTCAAATTGTTGGAAACAAGGCACACTGAGAGGGAGGGGGTGAATTAGTGTTGTATAATTCAATAACTTTGAAAATATTTAACTTCACAAAATTAATAAAATTCAACAATAATGCATAAATAGAAGAGTATACACAACACCATAACACCAAGATTTTTGTGTGGAAACCCTTTTAGGGAAAAAACCACGGTGGATGGCCAATCATCAAGTATGATTTTGAGTATACTCAAAAATTAAGATTACAAAAGGGGAATGCACTTGCATTCAAGAGCAATGCTCAAAGAAAAGTGTTCAGATTAAAACCATTTGAAGATTCGAATTGAGATGATTGAATCTATAATGATTGATTACAGTTCTGGATTAAGTACAATAATTGATCTACTTCCTTATAGACTAATTCGGCAATACTATTTTGCTCTGCTAACACACACTGCACATATATTCTATGTGCAAGTGAAATTGCACTTATTCACACCTTTTTTCTTCTCTAATTCAGAATTCAAACACACACAGAACTTGTAATACTTCAAAATGATACTGAAGATCATGTATATATATCCGCTACTTGAGATTTGATTACACTTTGTCGGCTTTACCAAAATTACAGCTATCAGCTCACACAATGAGAAATCTACAATGTGTATCCTCAATGGCTGGCCATAACTTGGCTAGGACCCATACAAACATATATGATCATATAGATAATCAATTCAATTAACTCACATACAACTGTGACTTAATATATTTATAAAGTCGGCCTTAATACAAGAAGAACTAAGAATACGTCAACCAAATTTCATAACTCTTATGATAATTGGTACACGACACTACACATTGAACACAAGATAGATAATACCTTAATAATCATTACTTGAGATGCGGAACACAAAATGGTAACCTAAAATGTATGCACAGATTGATGACTGTTGAGTTGTCGAATACCCTATTCTGCCTTGACTGAATTTGGTTTGACTGTCGGTAGGCTTGAATAAAGATATGTGTATTTTATCAACGCATAGGGTTGCCATCAATGACAACACCTGATGAAATTTTTAGTGTCTCTTTCCAACAATCTCCCCCTTTGGTATTGATGGAAACACTTGGTGAAAAATGACTAAGTGTCAGACCAAATACCAAGATAGACTACACTGTTACCAAAAATTCAAAAATACAATTCTCCCCTTGAGATGATTGAGTATTTTTCACTTCAATTCTTCTCCCCCTTTGACCTCAATGGTAAAGGTCAGGATCGTATGCCAAAAATGGGTTAATTCACCAAAGATGTTAGTAAAATCTTTCTTTAGCTACACGAGATTTACATCCCAAACATTTTTTAGGCTTTCCAAGATTATAATGTGAGAAACTATCAAGTAAGATTGTGTTTTTGTAGTTTCCAGGTTGGTCGAATCAACAAATCTCATAAAGTCTTCTCCTTCTTTTAGAGCACTTGACAGTATGTCAAGTTTGGGATAAATTATACTTCGAAGTTCACAAATTTTGGCAATAATTATGCCATTTTCATGCTACAAACCTTTTAGGTTGTTGATCAGAGACATCACTTCTCCTTGGGCTTTATCAGAAGGTGGGAAGATCTATTAAGCTTGTCTATCTTTTTAAAAATTCACTAAGGAAAATGAAAGGAAGATCAAAGACTTGAAAGACAAGATAAAGCATCCTGAAAATTATTAATGCATGAAGTTAAGAATTTTTTGTCTTTGGCAATCAGCCTTTTTACTCCTTGGAACCTCTTATCATTAAATTCTTTATGCACTTTTTCCATAGCTGACTTTTCTAATGACTCAAAGTGAGTTTCAACATAATTGATTAGCCTTTTTAGTTCACAAGAGGATGAGCTAGCCTGATCTTTTACATAAGATGGAATTATCCTCTCCAATACTCTGGATGCCAGGTTCAATAGTTCACTATCTTAAATGTGTGATTGAAGTAGCTCTTCTCTAGCCTGAGCTTGAGCAATCGTTGCTAGTTTCATTTTATAAATTAGGCTTAAAGTATACAAGTGAATAGGACCTCCAACCAATCCTAGATCCAGTTCCTCCTTTTTTGTGACCAAGAATTTCTTTACACACTCTGCAGTGTCTCTTGTTGCCATAGGAGCGGTTTTTACATTGACCTCCTTCTCCTTAATTATTGTTTCCTTGGCTAAAGCTTTTGACATCTCTTCAGTAATCTCTATTGGTTTAACTTGTGCATCCACATTTGTATCAACTTCTATGTTGATTTTCAGAAGTGAGATTTCTACTTCTTCATCTTGAATTGGATTAGATGAGACATTATCTGCATGAGTCTCCTCGGACACAATTTTGATTTTGTCTTTCAATAGCAACTCTTTAAGAATTTCATGGGTTTCTTGAGTGACCTCATCTATTAGACTGATCATCATCTTATTTACCCATGATTTTCTTTTGAATTGCTTCTTAGCTTTTTTTAGGAATGCTTTTATTCCTTCCACAGATATTTCCAGAAATAGTTCGGCAAGAACTCTTTCTCTCATTCTTTCTTCTCCGGTTAAAGCACTTAATCTCCTTGGTTCTAAAATGTCATACAGACTTTTTGGGAGGCTAGACGTAATTTCAACCAAATCTTTGTTGAATATATTAATTTAATTTTTCATAGATTCTTCTAAAATCCTTTTATCAGACTCAGAGAAAGAATCATACCATTGAGAGAGCGGTTTAAGATTTCCATCTGAAATCATAAATTTTTCAATTTGGTCAGCAGACATACCACATGCATCAATTTTGGTCTTCTTCTTTTCCTAAGTATTTGCACTAGAGGGTTTTGGTACCGAAGTTGCCTTGGTACCTTGTTGCTTGATCTCCTTGACACCTTCATGAGATTATGTTTCCTCATCATCAAAAACATACATGTAGACTCTTTTTCTTTTTCCCTTCTTTGGTTGTGCTTCCTTTTTGGACCTTTTGCCTTCACCTTTTATATGAGAGGATTTCGTTGAAGGAGCCGAGTGAGATGTCAAGCTTCTGGTTATTCTAATTTGGACAGGTGGTGTTGTTGGACCAGATGATTGAGATTTTGTTCCCCTTTAAGTAGTAAGCCCTGCTTCTTCTCTCTCCCTTTTCTCTCTGACTACATTTAGCTGCTCCATAGATACACCCAAACATTCTGCAATAAATTCAACTTCTTTTCTCATTCTTTTAGTTGTAGCTGGTCTCTTGAGCTCATTGTTGATTTGGAAATGATTTTCTGCATAAGTGCCAAATCTCTCTTTAGACAGATATCAAGGTTTTCTTAATAGATGTTGAGCATACATTTCCAAAATATTTTTCTCAACCTCATAGCCCATTGGCATGATCCAAAGAGTTCTTGGATCAGATGCTTCCATCAGACACTGACCAATATTCATGATGAAGCAAATTGAGTCTTTGTATTTCTCCACAATGGAAGTGGGAATTCTTTCCCTTGCATGTGTTCTTTTTTGAAAGGTTTTGAAATAACCCCAAATTTTTGAATTTATGGTTTTCATATCTATGAAATTGAATGATAGTTTCCAAATTTGTTCAGCTAGTAGAATGTCTTTTTGCCATTGAAATTTTCCAACACTCAGAACTTCCTCCATGAAATAGAAAAATAGACATAGAAGCAGACTGTCGTATTTGAAGGAATTATTCTTGAGCTTTTTTATCTTTACAAGGTTTTCCATCAACTGGATTCTTAATAATTCATAGAGATCATAGTCCATGTTTTATTTGATCATTTGGTAGGCGCTGTAAATTGTCGTACCAGATAGATTTTTCCTGGCTAGAATGGTAAATCTTATAGCCTATTACCATGGATGAAAATATGACATTTATGTCCTTAATATTATCAACAGGCATTGCTCTCCTGTCATATGTTGAGCCTATGGCATCAGTAATAGTTTTATTTTTCACTAACTTCAAGATAGGTAGGTTGATGGAAGAATTCAAACCAGTTACTACACTAATGGCTTCCTTGGTGATTTTGAAGGGAATAGTAAGCCACATGAATTCATCATGTACCTGAATCAAGACATAGCGGACCCACTCCAACTCCATAAACAAGGGAAATTTAACCATCGAGATAAAATTATTTGATTCCAAGATTTGATGTTCTGGTTTTATATTGAAATCCTTATCAACTATATGATTATTGTACAAATCCATAAGTTGATTTCTTCCTAGATCCTCAATATTTGCATGTATATAAACCCTAATATCCACTGTATGCATTAATCCATGTGAAACTGACGAAAATGCCCCTAGTGGGTATGTCTCTAAAGATTTGAGAGGGTGCAATTTAAATTGGGGACATGCTCTATCCTTAACTTCGACCACTAAAGGAGTATTCATCTTACCAATCACAAAAACCAAGAATTTCTTGATAAATACCTTTTTCCGCCGAACGCGAGATTAATCACTGAAATCACCTTCATGTTTGTTTTTCACCATAATTCGCCTTAGGGTCGCCTGGAGCTCTCCAACCTTTTTCAATAGAGATAGAAAAGTAACAAATGAGGAGTAATAGTGGCCTTTTATCACTTGTATACCTAAAAAATTTGACACAATAAATTCACTTTCCCTGATACATCTGGTTACACTGTATCTATACACCATGACAAACAAATCATCTGCGAACCTCCAATTTGACATGTCATTTGTGCTAATGAGTTCAGGAGCATTTGTTGATTATTTTTGCATCTACTAAGTATATCCACATCCAATATCACTTGCCAGTTAGGGGTTCATCTAATTTACTTTAATGCTCCCCTTAGGTCAGGGTCCTGAGACTAATTCCACGAGGAATTCCCAAAGGTAGGTTCTAGAGCAGGCGCACTATCTTCGGTAGAGGGTTCTTTCTTCACCCATTTCTTCTACATTTGTTGCCTTACTTCATCTACAATGGTATTTCCTTTTCCTTTCACATCCTTCTGCATATTTCTCTTATGAATTACCGAACCTTTTATGTTCCAGCATAGTGTTGCAGTATGACCGAATTTGTTGCAATTGTAGCATACAATATTTCTCTTTCCAGGATAATTGTTCCTTTGGTTTCCTCTTGATCTGCATTGATTGGTAGTATGTCCAAGTCTATTGCATGTGTAAAATTTTACACTTCTATGAAATTGATTCATCATACTTCTACATTCATTTGACTTATGACCAAACTTGTGACAATTGAAACATTGACCTGAGAAGTGTGGACCACTTTGATTCATCCTACTTCTGCATTGAGAAGCCATGTGTCCAAACTTTTTTCAATTAAAATAGTATCCATTGAAATTTTGAGCATTAGGTTGTCTTATCGGATACCTTCTAGGTCGGTTCATTTGATTTCCTTGCTTGAATTGTCTTTTTCATAAATTCCTCTGACTAGGATTTCTTTGTTCAACTTTTGAGCTTTCTCCTTCTATATATCCAAGACCCTTTTTGTCATCACGAGTCCTTTCATTATCAATCAGTTCATTAAGCATGGTAGAACTAGATTTGAACTTTTCTTTGTATTCATTTGCAACACCAAGTTCATTTCTGAGATCATCTAGCTATCTTTCAAGAGTTTCTTCATTTTTTCTTGACACTTCCAATTCATCATTCAGTCAACTACATACCTTAGATTTTTCTTTCAGGGATTGTGTCATATTTTCTTCATTCTTCTTTTTGTCTTCAATCTCT
Source organism: Sequoiadendron giganteum (assembly GCA_007115665.2). Taxonomy (NCBI): domain Eukaryota; kingdom Viridiplantae; phylum Streptophyta; class Pinopsida; order Cupressales; family Cupressaceae; genus Sequoiadendron; species Sequoiadendron giganteum. The sequence goes on from CM021101.1 coordinate 824,642,080, forward strand.
TTAGTCAGTCTCATAGTGATAGATTCTATTTCAATATTTAAGACTGTATTCTCTTGGGTAAGATTTTCACATTCTTCATTCTTCTCTTCCAAGGTTTTTCTTGACTGTTTGTCTTCAGTTCTCTCTTTCTGTTGAATCTGATTGCAGAGTTCCTTTCTCTTTTCTTTTAGAGATTCAATGAAATTTTCTACATCCTTAAGATTTGATTGAAGTTTTTGGACTTCAGCTTTTGACTAATCAAGATCATCTAGAGCTGCCATAAGTTGTTGTTCAATACTACCTAAAACCATTTGAATTATTTCCAAGATCTCCCCAAGCTATTAGACTTCTTCTTTGGAGGATCCTACTCTAATACCAATTTTTGGAAACAAGGAACACTAAGAGGGGGGGGGTGAATCAATGTTGTGCAATTTAATAACTTTGACAATCTTTAACTTCACAACATTAATAAAATTCAACAGTAATGCATAAATAAAAAAGTAAAAACAACACCATAACACCCTAATTTTTATGTGGAAACCCTATTAGGGGAAAAACCATGGTGGATGGCCAATCCACAAGTATGATTCTAAGTATACTAAAAAATAAAGGTTACAAAAGGGGAATGCACTTGAATTTAGGCACACTGCCTAGAGCTCACTGCTCAAAGAAAAGTGTTCAGATTAAAACCATCTAAAGATTTGAACTGAGATGATACCATCTATAGTACTTGATTACAGGTTTGGATTAAGTACAATAATTGATTTGTTGCCTTACAGAATGATTCTGCAATACTATTTTTCTCTGCTAACACACACTACACATATCTTTTATGCGCAAGTGAAACTACGCTTATTCGCACCTTTGTTCTGCTCTAATTTTCAATTCAAACACACACACAACTTGTACTACTTCAAAATTAAATGGAAGATCAAGTATATATCCGCTACTTGAGATTTGATTACACTTTTTTGGCTTTACCAAAATTACAACTGTCGGCTCACACAATGAGAAATATACAATGTGTATCCTCAATGGTCGGCCATGGCTAGGACCCATACAAACATATACAATCATATAGATATTCAATTTAATTAACTCACATACATCTGTGATTTGATATATTTATAAAGTTGGCCTTAATACAAGAAGATCTGAGAATACATCAACCAAATTTCCTAACTCTTATGATAATTGGTACGAGCCACTGTGCATTGAACACAAGATAGATAACACCTTAATAATCATTTCATGAGATGCACAACACAAAATGGTAACCTGAAATGTATGCACGGATCGATGACTGTTGAGTTGTCGAATACCCTGTTCTTCCTTGACTGAATTCAGTCTGACTGTCGGTAGGCTTGAATAAAGATATGTGTACCTTATCAACGTGTAGGTTTTCCATCAATGACAACACCTGATGATAGTTGTAGTGTCTCTTTCCAACACAAACTAATCTTGATCTTTCATCTTCCTTGATCTACTCTCATCCCTTAAGATCTAATCTCAATCATAATCTTGAAAATCTATAAAACATCTTTTATTCCTTCATTATCACCACCTAGAAAACTTTAATTCTTGAGCACATTCATATCATTGAGCATTTGAACAAATTATCATCATCTAGATCAGCATTCATGCTTTTGCAACTATGGGAGCTATGATTTGAGCAATCCAATATACCATCAAAGAAAATTTCAAAATGGGATGCTAGGTTTGCCTTTTCTTATTTTAGTTTTTTATTTGAATTTCTTTATGTGTATGTTGATTTCTAACTTCTTGTAATTTACCTCATTTGTAAGTGAGATTTGATAACAATTTATTGATTTGGGTATTGAGAATTCTAACCCTTATTTGATAATTCATGCTTCATTTTCATTTTCCACTAGTAACCCCACCTCAAAATTGGACATAAGAATATCAATATAAGGAAATAAATAACAAATAGTCTTGCTAGAAAAATATTGTTTGAATGTTCAACATTGTAAATAAAAATATCAATGTTTGAGAAAATCAAATAAGAAATTTTCCCGCTAGAAAAATATTGTTTGAATACTTAATTTTGTATGTAAGAATATCAATATTTAAAAGAAATAAATAAAAACTATCTCAATGAAATTTTTTATTTAAATGTTCAAAATAGTTAAATAAAATTATTAATACAAATTTAAAATATTTTTTAAATTATAAACTACACTACCTATAAAATTAAATAAATATTGTTTGTGTTCACTGTAACTTAAAAAATTATTTGAAATAAAAAAATAATTTTCACATATGTAATTTCTATATCTAAATTAATTTTTAGATTGTGATTGATATCTCTCATGTACATGTGTATATTTATATGACATAAATATATGATATATAAATAACATCATCCTTTTCTAGTGTGTGTTTAGTTCAACTTGATTTAGTGAGGGGTCTTATTTGAAAAAAAAAAACAATAATTAATTACTAGTTCAATCTAACACATTCATTTAATTAATATTCATTTTTTATTTAATTTAGAAGATATATAAATTTATGATGCATCACCTAACATTCCATTTGAGATTTTATTATGGAGATTTGAACTTAGGTGTCCAAAATGAAAACCTAATACTTTCATCATTTAATCTCAACCCCTTTGACAACCATTTTTTTCAATTGAAAATGCAAAAAGGTGACTACATTTAGGTCAACAATGCTAACGTAGAAAATACAAAGGATGGTGAGAAGAAATATATTGGATGTGTATATATATTTTGATTCAATACTAGTTACTAAAGTTACTATGTATAAGGATAATAAGGATAGAAAGATCGAATATGAAGGAAATTTAAAATAAGGATATAGTTAAAGATGTCGCTAATGGCTATTAGAGAATTTTGAGTCATTATGGCTTGAAGCCATCTATTATGATTTGGGAATGATGGTCTTGTCTTAGCATTTCGCTTTTTCATCCTTTTATTATTAGGTAAATGTTTGTTGTTATTTAGTCAAAAAAAATTGTGTAGGTGGACTCTTATGTTTATGGGTTTTATCGTTGAATATGCATTAATCTTTGTAAAAATGTTTGAGCTATTTCAAACTATAATGGCACAAATTTGCACCCTAGGAAATTTAATCCCCATTTCATCGCCCCTACCTTAGAAAATATAAATTCAATGATGAAAAATCCTTCGCCACCACCTTGTCCCTTCCACCTGACCATGACTTTTTGTATTGGTGGAGGAATTTTTGTAGGGGATGTGCATGTACCATCTAGACGTTTGCATGTCGTGTTGTCATCCTGATAGGATTCCTACCCTTGGAATGAATAGAAGTGTTACATTTACTATTGGGTGCAAAGTGTAACATCTCTTGCCTCCTTGACCAACAAAATTTGGGCCTTTTACCACCTTTTGGTAATTTGAATCCAATTCTTTCTCATTCCTTGTCACTCTCTTAGCTTCTATTCACTTGCTTAACTCTCTCTTGTATTCTAACTCATTTTCTTTCTTATACACCACTTGTCTTGGCTACAAGATCTTCACTTTGGTCCCAACAACACCTTCTTGTTGCAACACCATTTCTCTTGGAGGATCATCAAAATTCTTTCTTCTGCTATTGGCCTTGAGTGCTTATAGCTGAGAAGGTGATATTGTTCTTTTTTTTCCATTTACATCATATTTTTATTGAGCAGCATTCTAGTTTTTTGTGCTCTCTACTTAGCAATACTATTTTCATTCTACTTTCTATATCGATTTCTACACTTTGTGGCTATCTCGATGTTCATGGAGGTGGCAACACCAAAATAGAGTTCTAACTGAGGTGGACCTCAAACACAACCCAAATTTTATTTGAGTGGAGCTAATTGAAGAATCAACTCATGGGTAAAAAGTTATATTTTACCACTCTCTTTGTCATTTCTAGAATATCTTATTTCTTGATGAGGACCACACTACCAAAAACCCACACAAACCACAACAATAGATACCAACAAAAACTATATGATACAAAAAAATAATTCACTTCCAATTATTTTCAAAAAAGAAAATGAAATTATAGATTCAAAACTTACATGCTATAGCCTCATGGGCTTGATTCATTACAACAGAATGAACTCTGAAAACAAAATATATTATTTGGAGCCACAATCTACACTAATGGAGCCACCTTCTACAATCCCCACTTAACCTATTTATTTCACCCCAATAACTACCCTAAAATTTTCTGGAAAGTTCCAATTTCCCTTTTGTTTTGGTGCGAAAAGTTTCATTTCTGGCCTCAGAAGATATTTTAATGAAATTCACTTTTTAGAGGACCAACTTCACAGCGCCATAACTTTTGACCTGGGTGTCCGATTTACTATTATTGCATATCATTGAAAATTTATCAAAGATATCTACAACATGCAAACCATTGTAGGTCGGTTCATGAACTTTTTGAGTTGTTTTAGGGCCTCTAAAGTCTTCATATCTGAATTTGAAGCTGCATTGGAAAAAATTCTCGTGATGGAAATTTTAATATCTCCCAAACCGTGTAGGGTATTGAGATGACTCTTTTGCAACTAGAATTTTTTTTCATTTCTGCTCCTCAGGGTAAATTTTTAGGTCCATACTGAAATGAAGAAAATAGGGGGCTCTCTTTTCTCTTCTAGGGTTTTGGATCTAAAAGGAGAGGCTATTTTTTATATTTCACTCATGAACAAACCCTTGAGACTTCAATGTAAAGGAGATTGAAATATGACAAAGGGAAAATTCTAGGGGATGAAATGATGTAAAATGAGGGGTTCACCACTAAGTGTAAACTTGGAAAAATAAATGTTTGAAAACACAGTGTAGTATGCAAAATGACCTAGAAAAGCAAACAAACAACAATAGAAAACTGTGAAACTGGAGATGTGCACCTGTGAAATGGGAGAAGATAGAATGGAGGCCTAAAATCCTATAAAATTCACTATTGAAGCCAACTAGGACTCATACACCAAGCTAGGTGAATCAGTCTAGTTTCGAGAAAACTACGTTAGAACAAGTTTTAGATAAATGGGTACTCAAATCTACAGAAATATCTGATAGAAATGTATAGTGGAACTCATTCACCAATAGTAGTGAATCAATACACTTCTATATTTTTGGAAATTCAAATTTGGATTATGTAGCTCTCAATCTACTATGTTGTTCTTGATTCAAATTTGGGTCTAAAATTGCAAAATTCAGCTTGTGGCTCTTCTCCAAGTTTCTCCAAGGTTTGTTCATAAGCTTGAAAAATTTGAATTTCTTTAACAACTTCATAAAAAAAATTATAATCTTACTCTTTGATAAATCTGCAACCTAGACCTGCAAATCACATGCAAAGAGAGGGGAAAATGGTTGTGGGGTTAGAGAATAGGGGTTTTCCTTCCTCAAATCCCTTGTTGGTAATTAAACCTTGAAATGAAAGAAAATTTAAAGGATATTGATGAATGAACAAAATGAGATGTTGCAACTCACCAAACCCTTGCAATAAAGTGGTGTAATTATGCTTGAAATGGTTGCAATGGATGTTATTTTTGATTCTTGCTTGAAGGAGATATATCTTGAATGCAAAGCTTTCTTAGATCATGAACTCTACACCACAATTGTGAGCACAATAAAAAAACATAAAGAATGTGATCTTTGAAATTATGATTGATGCTTGAAGAACGCTCTCGGTAGCTTGATAATCTGCCCTTGAAAGCCTTGAATTATCTTGCTCAAATGCTCTTGTGAACTCAATTTTCTATTAGGATGTTCTCACAAAAGACTTAGAATGTTAGGATTAGAATTAGGATTAGAATGAGTGAAAGAACGTTGTATTTATACTCAATTATGCAAGAATTATCAAAATTACAACACTACAAGCTGACATTGGATTTTGGAAAATAAAATTCTGCCAAAGATTTAAATAAAAATTGGTTTTTAAGTTATAGGGGACCCATTCACCACCTTGGGCGAATGGGTCTCACCTAATGGGACTCATTCACCCAAAATGGTGAATGAGTCCCACCTTAGGAATTTGAGATGGGTTTTCAAGGATGTGATGTTTTAAATGCCATTTGCCAAGATTATCCTCAAAAATACACATAAACAAGGCTTGTGGATGCAAAAAGGGGTCAATTAAAGCATAAGAGAGCCCAATTATTAATTACAAGCCTAGAGGAATGTGAAAGTGTGTTAAAAAACTTTACAACACACCAAATAAGGCAAGGCTAAGAGAAATTGTGATTGAAATAATGTTAATTATGCTTAAAAATCTTAGAAAAGTGTGAAAGTGTGTTACAACACTTTACAACACCTTTGCAAGGCATCATTAAAATACATTAGTTCACAAGGGCCAATGACCTAATGTGAATGTGTTATCCACATTACAACACTAAATAAAAGCCATACTAAGCCAAAATCTGCAAGAAGGAGATAAACAAGCACAAAAAAAGGCTAAGGACCCTTTTTTTGATGTTACATTTAGTCCCCACTTTAGTGAGAGGATGAACCTACTTCAAACTCATACTAAAGTAGAAAAACACATATCAAGGTGGGTTCTAATGTAACAATGCTAGAAAGATGAGACAAAAATGACCAAGAGGGATGATCAAGCCCCCAGGATCAAGATCTCATGGTAAACCAATATAAGCACAAAGGAACACACATGAAAATGATATGAAGAACAGAAACAAGGCCAATCATACAATGTAAAAGATGAAAAATAAATAAAGGAAAAATCCAGAACAAGCTTCGATCATTTTTCCAATGTGATGTGGATTAGATCTAGGTTGTTTTTCTGACAAAAATGAATACTCACTTTGAGGCGACAAAACTCACGGTTTTCCACTAGGTGAGAAGTACTAAAAGGGTGAGAAACATACATTCATGGTTGGTATGTACTCACACACACACACAAGTGGTTATGGGGAAATTCATTTCGTTGATTGGACTTCTAGCTCAATTATACCAAATTTATACCAATTGATAACTTTAATAAGGTGCCACACAAAAATGAATTGGTTTTCGAGCTTCATGAGACAAGAAAAACTTCATATGCTTGAAGCTCATGAACAAATAGGATGGGTCCACATGCATGCAAGCTGTGTTATGCAAGGTGGCCATGTAAACAAATTCAACATGGGAAATTTTCAAAGGAGTCTTGCTTAGTTCATGCGAGGTATTTAACTTAGGGAACATTGTGCCTAATGTCTCCAAGAGAGGACCAATCAAAGAATAGAAAATTCGTAACTTAGGGGGTGCAATGTGTCACATCAAGTCACTAAGAGGAATGTAATATCCTGAGAGAGTATGATCATGAAGGACATCACACCCAATGTCATCCAAAAATCAATAAATGTGTCGTATGAAGCAAGAAGGTTGCACTAAGAACCATGAAAATGAAAAAGGCAAAAGAAATAATGCCAATGTATGCCCCCACTTTAAAGAAATTTCTAAACACCATGCTATGAGAAATTAATTTAAATTAAAAAAGGAAAAATGATAACAAGAAAAATACATAAGAGTTAGCTTGGAAATCCCTATGCGAGGTCATATATTTTCGAGTAAGGCTTCATTATGCAAGAGAAAAAGAAAAGAGAGAGGGGTTATCCCCAAAATGAAAACACCAAACACATAAGGGATCTATGGATTTGGTTTCAATATGTTCTTTGTTGCAATGTTTTTAAGGAGATCAGAACTATCATCATCCCCTAAATATACATAGAACTAGAAGAATGACACAAAGAGAGCAAAAAGAAAGAAAAACCTCTTGGGTCAACATGGATGAGGCATAGGGTGTCTCGATGTGTTGCATCATCCCCAAAAGGAAAACAAAAGAAAAAGATAAAAAAGAAATGAAAGGAAAAAGAAAAAGGAAATCCTTTTGGATCAACATGAGGGAGACATGAATGTCTCAATGCCTTGCATCATCCCCAAAAGGAAAACATAAGAAAAACATATAAAGTAGAAAGGAAAAAAGATGAACGAAAAAGAGAAGAATGAAGGTACAAATAGAGGAATGTCACAAAGAGAAAGAAAATAGAACGTTACGGGGGAACACATAACGTACATGCAATCACACAAAAGAAAATTAAATTTAAGAAATAACGCAAAAGACTAGTAAGGAAAATGTGAGTCAACCTATGAGCAAGTCATCTACCTCCCAATCTCAATCTGTATAAGTGGATGGTGAATGATGAACCGAAGGGACAATGAAAAATGGATTACTAGGACAAGTCTAACAGCTTCTTGCCCCCACTGAGTGCGAGACAATAATGAGCCAATGTAAGTGATGGGAAAGGGGTCATGTAATAGTGAGAAGAGGATGTTCTACAACTATTACATGACAAGAGGGAAGCAATGCTAGGAAATCACTCAATGGCATTCATTTCCATCAAAGTGAAAATTCTTTAATATTAATTGGAATGTATGACACTCTTTGGTATTATGTCTAAGAACTCAATGATATGTGCAGTTTGGGACCTTAGCATCCTTAGGATAGAGTATTAATCTATTCATAGGAGGTAATGTTATGAATGCTTTGTTGAGAAGAAGTTGTAGTTTCACCAAATTCTCTAGTTGAAGGTTGAGGAGGAGGACCTGAGGAGATCCTCTCATCCTTGTAATTGTTAGCAATTATTGGGTTTTCTTTAGGAAGAAGAAAATTCAAATCAAGATGATGATATAAGGTAATCATACCATCACTACAAATTCTTAGATATTCTTTAGGAATATATTCGTTGTGAGGGGGATCTTGGTATCCTGTTCCCCTTGTATTTTCTGTAGCTCATATTTGTTCTAAGAGTTGATGAATTTCATGTTCACTTGTTGTATCACACCCTTGTTTGATCAAGATTGCGAAGCCTTTTCCATATGTTTCTTGAATATTTATGGAAGTGTCGGTGAACTTGTTATCAGAAAGGGGTTGATTGTTTTCTTGTTTAGAGGAACCAAATTCACCTATTGTAGGGAACTTAGGTTCAAATTTTGTTTCAAGATGAAAATAACCAAACATCTCAAGAGGTGGTATGGTAGGAGGTTTTAGTTCATTCATGGATGGATAAAAGGATGTGTTAGCCTCAACATTGTTAAGACAATCGTTTAAGAACCTATTCATGTCATCGTCATCTTCTCTAATGATGTCAACATCACGAGGAGGACATTCATTAGGAGTTGTGTGAGCATGAGTGAGTTCAATGTCATTAGGGACATTTTCAAAGGCACAACCTAACACATCTACTAATTATTTTAAGGACATCCAAAATTTTCCAAAGCACATATCCATGATGCAAATTTCATATTCTAGACTATGCAACAATGTTGTGAATGCAATTTTGATTTTTAAGCAATGCATAAGATGAATGAATGTAATCTAAATGCAATAAATTGAATGAAACAAAAAGTATTCAAACCAAAATAGAAGGGTAGTAGAAGAAAACAAAAACTCAGAAAGGGAACTGTAAATGCCACCAAAATTAAATTAGGAAAATAGGGGGCTCTCTTTTCGCTTCTAGGGTTTTGGACCTAAAAGGAGAGGCTATTTTTTATATTTCACTCAAGAACAAACCCTTGAGACCTCAATGAAAAGGAGATTGAAATGTAACAAAGGGAAGGTTCTATGGGATGAAATGATGCAAAATGAGGGGTTCACCACCAAGTGTAAACATGGAAAAAGAAATGTTTGAAAACACAACGTAGTATGCAAAATGACCTAGAAATGCAAACAAATAGCAATAGAAAACTGTGAAATTGGAGATATGCACCTGGGAAACTAGATAAGGTAGAATGGAGGCCTAGCATTCTATAAAATTCATCATTGAAGCCAACTGGGACTCATACGCCAAGCTAGGCGAATCAGTCCAGTTTCGAGAAAATTGTGTCAGAACAGGTTTCAGACAAATTGGTAGTCAAATCTGCAAAAATCTCTAAGATATAAGTATAGTGGGACTCATTCACCAATAGTGGTGAATTAGTCCACTTCTAGAGTTTTTGAAATTCAAGGTTGGATTCTATAGTTCTCAGTCTGCTCTGATGTTCCTCATTCAGATCCGAGTTCAAAACTACAAAATTCAACCTATAGCTCTTCTCCAAGATTCTCCAAGGCTTGTTCACAATCTTGAAAAATTTGACTTGCTTTAACAACTTGATGAAAAAATTTCCACTCTCTCTCTTTGATAAATCTATAACCTAGACCTACAATCACATGCAAAGAGAGAGGAAAATGGTTGTAGGTTTAGAGAATAGGGGTTTACCTTGGTCAAACCCCTTGTTGGTAATTAAACCTTGAAATGAAAGAAAATGAAAAGGAGAGTGATGAATGAAAAAAATGAGATGTTGCAACTCACCAAACCCTTGGAGTAAAGTGCTACAAGTATGCTTGAAATTCCTGCAATGGATGTGGTTCTTGATTCTTGCTTCAAGGAGATAGATCTTAAATGCAAAGCTTTCTTGGATCATGAACTCTACATTGTAATTGTGAGCATAATGACAAACATAAAGAATGTGATCTTTGAAATGATGATTGATGCTTGAAGAATGCTCTTGAAAGATTGATAATCTGCCCTTGAAAGCCTTGAATACTCTTGCTCAAATGCTCTTGTGAACTCAATTTTCTATTAGGATGTTCTCACAAAAGACTTAGAATGTTAAGATTAGAATGAGTGAAATAACCTTATATTTATACCCAATTATGCAAGAATTCCTGAAATTACAATAGTACAAGCTAACATCGGATCTTGGAAAATAAAATCTTGCCAAAGATTTAAATAAAATTTAATTTTTGAGTTAAAGGGGACTCAAACGCCACCTTGGGCGAATGAGTCTCACCTAAGGGGACTCATTAACCCATAATGGTGAATGAATCTGACCTTAGGAATTTATGGTGGTTTTTTGGGGATTTGATGTTTTAATGCCATTTTTCAGGATTATCCTCAAAAATACAGACAAGTAAGGCTTGTGGATGCAAAAAGTGGGCAATTAAAGCAAAAGAGAGCCCAATTATTAATGACAAGCCTGGAGGAATGTGAAAGTGTGTTAAAACACTTTACAACACACCAAATAAGGCAAGGCTAAGAGAAATTGTGATTGAAATAATGTTAATTATGCTTAGAAATCCTAGAAAAGTGTGAAAGTGTGTTACAACACTTTACAACACCTTTGCAAGGCATCATTAAAATACATTAGTTCACAAGGGCCCAAGACCTAATGTGAATGTGTTATCCACATTACAACACTAAATCAAGGCCACACTAAGCCAAAATCTGCAAGAACGAGCTAAACAAGTGCGAAAAAATGCTAAGGACCCCTTTTTCGACGTTACACATATGAACCTATTTAGGCCAACTTACTAAAAATAGTATGTGACCTTTTTCGCTATTTTTGACTTCTAACTATCTTATGCTCCTTAAGTGACATCATGAACTTGAAACAACTAAATAAAATAAGGAAAAATATAGTTTTGGGTAATGCAAGATATCCGTACAACACTAGATTCTCCTGCATCAAACACCCAAGGTAATTTGAAAAGTGACCCTATCACTTCTCAAGAGTTAAAGGGAAACCAAGACGATTAACCTCAGCCTCAAACAACCATGATGAATCTTCAATAGGCCTTCCTCTCCATTTCACCAAATATTTTGCATACTACCAGTTTCTTATGCTTCTACACATGAGACTATCAAAAATCTCTTTTATCTCCTTTTTTGAAGTTGGTGCTAGAATATTCCACTATGCTTTTATTTTTTCTTCATCAATTCCCCCTTCATGATATTCTTTTAAATCTAAAATTTTAAACAAAGGTGAAAAATTAATTTCATCAAGCAACTCTACCTCATATGAATTTCTTGAATCACGTTTCTTCAGGATCTTGCATGGTTCAAACTTCTTCATCTTTACCTTGTTGTGTGTACCAACTGGAAACCTTTCCTTTCAAAAATGAACCATGACTTCATCTCCTACCTGGAACTCCTTATACCTCCTTTTTTAATTTTCCTTAGCCTTATATTGTGAGTTCATCTTATTGATATGTTTCTTCACTTGTTCATGCAAATTCTTCAGATGCTCAACAAAATTTGTAGCCTCAACACTACTCTTCTCCCCCTTATCCATATTTCTTAGTTTAGAAGTAGTTCTTGGATTACTCCCATACACAATTTGGAATTTCAATTTACCAGTGTTCTTGTTGGCATAATTGTTGCAAGAAAATTCTACCTGTGGTATAATCAAATCCCATCCCTTGGGCTTATCTCTTACTAAGCATATTAGCAAGTTACCCAAACTCCTATTCATCACCTCAATTTTTCCATCAGTTTGTGGATTTTGTGTAGAACTAAAGTTCAAATCTATCTTCAACTTCTTCCATAATTTCCTCTAGAAACAACCAACAAATTTGGTATATCTCTGCCTGAAACAATACTCTTTGGTAGACCATGTAGTCTCACCACCTCTCTAAAAAATAACTATGCAATATGAACAACATCACTAGTATTATGACATGGAATGAAATGTTCCATCTTTAAAAATCTATCCACCACCAAAAATATGGAATCATGCCCTCTTTGTGTCCTTAGCAAGCCAAGAACAAAATCCATGCTAATATCCTCCCATGGCCTCTCAGGTACAGGTAATGGCTGATACAATCCATTATTCTGAATTTTTCCTTTCTCCATCTAACATACTTTGAAACTTTGTACAAACTTCTTCACATCTTATTGTAACTATGTCCAATAATAATTCTCATTGAAAAAGAGCAATGGTCTTATCTTGACCGAAATGTCCAGCTAGTCCTCCACTATGCTTCTCCTAGATTAGATTCTCTCTCATAGAAATATTTGGAATGCACAATTGGATTCCTTTAAACAACATCACATATTGGATTAATAAATCCAACCATCTTGTCCTATCCAATGTAACAGGTTCCAAACAATCCCTCCAAGCTTCTACAGAGTCTAGATCTTTGGGATACAAAATTTTGAGTTCATTGAACCCAACAACCTCTATATTCATGTTTATCAACATTTTCTTCCTTTTACTTAAGGAATCTAAAACTCTGTTTGACCTTCCACTCCTATGCTTAAAAAAAAAGTATAACTCTGCAAAAACTTGACCCATTTTAATTGCCTTTTATTTAACTTTCCTTGACTATTGAGATACTACAAAGCCTGGTGATTAGTATATAAAACAAATTATTTTGGAAACAAATAGTGTCTCCATTTCATCAAAGCTTGAACTATAACATAAAACTCCTAATCATAGATAGAATATTTCTTCTTAGCATCTTTCAACTTCTCACTAAAATAGGGAACATGCTTACCTTCTTGACTCAAAACAACTCCTGTGGTAGTGCCACTAGCATCACAATCTACCTCAAAGACCTTATTGAAATATGGAAGTGTCAAAATAGGTTGCTCTGTGACTTTCTTTTCAACATATCAAAACTCTTTCTTTCTCCTCTAGTCCATTTAAAATCCTTTATATCCCCTCTCATTGCTTCAGTTAGAGGTGCACAAATACTATTGGAATTCTTAATAAATGTTTTGTAGAAACTTGCTAGACCATGAAATGATCTTAACTCTTTAACAGTCCTTGAGGTAGGACATTCAGTGGAAGCTCTAACCTTCTTTGGATCAATTTTAACACCCTCTATTGAGATAAGAAATCCTAGATACACAAACTCTCTCTTCACAAAATTACATTTCTTAAAATTAATCAACAACTTTTTCTCTCTTAGCTTCTCAAAAACTCTTTGGAAATGCAATAAGTGCTCCTCTAATGTCTTGTTGAAAATAAAAATATCATCCAAATAAATAATAACAAATTTTTCTAAAAATTATTTCAATACCTCATTTATAAGAAGCATAAATGTTCTCAGTGCATTGGTTAGTCCAAAAGGCATGACTAACCACTCGTACAAGCCCTCTTTGGTTTTTAAGGTTGTCTTCCATTCATCTCCTTCTCTAATTTGGATCTGGTGATACTCGCTCTTCAAATCTATCTTCGTGAAGTACTCAGCTCCACTCAAACAATCCATAAAGTCATCCATTCTCAGTAAGGGAAATATATACTTGATGGTGATCTTGTTCATGGCTCTAGAATCTATACACATTTTTCATTCTCCATCCTTATTTAATGCTATTACTATTGGTATTGTACATGGACTCAAACTCTCTCTGATCAATCCCTTCCACAACAACTCTTGCATTTTTCTATTAAACTCTTCACTCTATGTTGGATTCATATGATGAGCTACCTTATTCAGCAAACTAGCTCCAAGAATCAAGTCCATTTGATGACTAATATTTCTTATTGGAGGCAAACCTTTAGGTACGTTATAAAAAATAATAGCTTGAAACTCATTCGATAAATTTGAAACCTGTATGGGTACCTCAGTATTATCTTCTTTATCAATTCTAGGGATCAATGGAAAATACATATGCTCATGTGTCATAACTTCTAGGAACTTTCTCTAATCAACCAAAAAATTCTTGCATTACTACATACCTTTTCTTCTGCCTCTTTCAAGGGCTTCAACTTATGACGAACCCCATCCTTTGTCAAAGAATAGGTGTTGGCATGTCCATCATGTATATATTGTCGATCAAACTACTAAGGTATGCCTAAAAACATATGACAAACATCCATAGGAATAATATCACACAATACCTCATCATGGTAATTTCCAATCTTGAACTTTACTAGACATTGTTCATTTATTAAAGCTTTATGGTCCTTCTACAACCAAGAAATCTAGTATGGATTTGGATGAATCCTCTCCAACCACAACTTACTAACCATCTCTTCTTCAAAACAAGGTTATTAGTACTACCTCCATCAATAATAACATTGCAAACTTTACCTTCACACTTACATTTGGTGCGAAAAAAATATTCCTTTGAGTTGTCTTTTTCTCCTCATTCAGCAAGGCTCTTCTCGTAACAAGAACCTCTACATCCTTAGAATGTGAATACTTGTCATCTTCATCTACATGTTCAACTCATGCATTACCTTTAGTTCTTCTATTTATCCTTCCTTGATTTTAAGGACACTCATAGGCTCTATGTCCTTCTCCACACTGGAAATAGGTTCCATGAAAGCCTCTTATTCCTGGTTCTCTTCCTCTTTGGTCTCCACTATTCTGATCATGAGGACAATAGGTGTTATCTCCTTTCTACTTCTAGCTGCTACTGGATCCTTCACCCTTCATTTGATCTTCATTTCTACCTCCATATCACCATCCACTAGTCTTTCCACTACGAACCCCGCCTCTTTGTTTGCTTTCAAATCTTCTTGTAGACACCTAAAAATGTCTTGATGGATCACCTTGGCTAACTAACATCATTTCATCCTAAAACCCATCCTCTTTTCATGTAATTGCTTAAATTAGCTTAGTTATTTAATTAATTACATAATTTGTTTCCATTAACCTCATTAATTCAATAGGGTTAATTCACCCCCTTTCATGCTAACATTTCATCTAATTAAATTAAATAAATCAACATATTTAATTTAATTTCCTAAGTCCTCTAATTTAATTAAATAATCCCAAGTTATTTAATTAAATGTCATCTCACCTTTTTCCATTCATTAAATCATTTAATTTAATGAAAATCACTTTATTCCTCCAAAATCCCCTAATTGTGTGATTGAATCTTGTTTAATTAGGAATTAATCTAACTTTCCTCTAATCAAACAGAATATTCCCATGAAATATTCCTTATCCCTATTTTGCACAATTAAAACTTTATTTTAATTTGCAAAATACCTTTTTCCTCACCCATAGGAATATTCCAAAACAATATTTTTATTCCTCCATCATTTGAAAAAGGGATATTTTCACTTGGCTTCAAATTCAAGTTACCTTGTAACTTGAGTTACAAGTTATCTTTCAACCTTTTGAACAAGTCACCTTTGACCTATGTGTGTAGGACAAAAGTGTGTTTGTTTGAAGCAAGTCTGAACCCTCGATTAAATCCCATCATGAATTTTCATCTGTTGATGAGAATCCATGATCCATGCCTCTCCTTCCTTTCATCTTGGACCGTTGATTAAGATTTTCGATCTCAACCCTCCATTTCTCATTTTTTCTCCTATAAATAAAGCACTATTTGGAGGCAAATGGATCCATCTTCAAGAGAAAACTCATGTTGTTGAAATCACTTGCATCCATACTCTCATATTTTACTCATCTTTAACTTGTTTTATTTCATTTTAATTGAATAATAGCTTAGATCATCCATTAATGGCTTCCATGCATCCATCTTAGCTTAATTATAAATTAAGGTTTTCATCTTTTAGCATAGAAATAGCTTAGAGTAGCTTAGAAATTGCATAATTAGATCATTTTTAGCATAATATCATGTTTAATTAGCTTGCATCATGTCCATTATAACTTAAATCAAGTTGTAAAACTACATCAATCACAATGGTTTCATCGATTCTCTTCCATAGAATTGACTAAAACAAGCTCACTAATCACAATATTGGGAAAGGGTCATTGTTCCACATCAACACCACACCAATTCCCCAATATAATAAGTTTCAATGGATTAGAGTAGGTATTTCAAAAGCTTTTCTAATTTAACATGTTAATTTTTAATGGCTTCCACTTCGATTTACATTGAATGATTTTATCGGGACTAAGGTTTAGTGGGTAAATCACACTTTGATTCCTCATGGATCAAGTTTGGTTAACCTGTACTAATGCATTGGTCACATTCTAGTGCTAGAAGGAGGGCTTTACTAACTTTGTTTGATGATTTTCTCTTAAAAATTCTATAAGTTGCAGGTTTCTAGACTAGAGCGATGCTTTTAGAGGCTGCAATGACATTATTTTTCAATAGAGCGACACCCTTATTCACCAAAGTGATGCTTTTGCAAAAGCATCACCATAATTGAAAAAAGCATTGCCATAATGCAAAAGAATCTCTATATTGATATAGCGACTTTATCATTTTCTTGTTTTTATAGTTTATCTTAAAATGGTCATATCTTGGTCATACCAAGATCCTTTTCAAAGATTTTTTTTTAAATGGGGTAGAATTTCATGCTCTACGTAATGGTATAAGTGTTTTTCAATTTTGGTAGAGTTAAATTTTCCATTTTCACATCTAAATTCAAATGACATTGCAACTTGGTCTAGTTTTTAGGGTTTTAATGCTTAATCATTTATCTAACCCTCACATCTTTTTTTCTTGATTTAATCTAATATTTTGAAAATGGATTGTGTTGTGCAGTTTTCGCACACACGCCCCACTGAAAGTAGGGACCCTCTTTCTTGCTCTTTTGGTTTTTCACTTTTGGTGTCTTGGCCATTCAATTTTGGGGATTCGCTCACTTGGGCATGTGCTTGGATGTTTATCTTGCTTCGATTCTAGGGCTCCCCTTTTTGGTTTATATTGAAACCTTAAGTTTTGGGTTCATTCCAGGTTTTTTCACTATTTTTGGGAAAATCCACTCTTGGCGGAATTTCTCGGTTTCTTGTCGAAGCTCAATGACAGTTGTTCATTGAAAATCTGGAGATTTTGGCATTCCATGGAATTCTGTCGTGACCGGATTTCCCCGGTTTGTTCATTGTGTTGTCAGGTTCCTGGGTTTGGTTTGACTTGTCTTGTCGATTGCATTAATGCTCGATTGTACCTTTTTTTTGCGGTAGTGTTAAATAAAATT
Source organism: Sequoiadendron giganteum (assembly GCA_007115665.2). Taxonomy (NCBI): domain Eukaryota; kingdom Viridiplantae; phylum Streptophyta; class Pinopsida; order Cupressales; family Cupressaceae; genus Sequoiadendron; species Sequoiadendron giganteum. Next base: position 824,659,689 of record CM021101.1, read on the forward strand.
TGGGGAAGTTTTATGCCATTTTGAGTTTCATCATTTGCTTCCTATTTGGTTTGGAGTGCTTAATCTTGAGTGTTGTTGTTGGGTTGCTTATTTGGGATTGAATTCGATTGTTGTAGTTGGATTGTTTGGGTGCCATTTGCATTCTTCTCGAACTTTGTGGTTTCTTACCAGCTTCCTTTATTTCGATTTCTCTGTTCTCATGGTATGTACATGATACTCTCTCTCATTTATGATTAAAATGAATTTCCTTATGATGTGTGCGTACGGGTTGTGAGTCAGAATGTTGGTATGATAGGGTTTTGCAATTGATGCTTGGGTTTATGGTTTTCATTTGGGGGCGCTTTCATGTTGATTCACGTTGCTATGTTTTTTCTTGTTGAATGCATGTGATTCTTTGGCATTTTGGGTTTGCTTGGGGTTCGAATTCTTGCCATTTTTAGTGTTATGTATTTCCAAGTTGGAGGGATTTCCCATTTTGTTCGAGTGCCTTTCCTGGGTGAGTTCTTTGAACTCGTCTTTCGGCTTTATCCCAGGGTAGCTTGCCTATATTGGCCATGTCGAACCTTTTGTAAACCCATGTGAGTAAGCAAGAGGAGCCCAAGTTTTTATGTGCGCCCATGGTAGAGGTTTAGGGTTTCGTACCTCGGGCATAACCAATCCCTCTTGATTTGCTATGCGGTGGGGTTAGAATTCAAGGATGAACTGTAGGAGGTCTAGATTGAGTTGGTTTGAAGCTCTAGTTCCTCAAATGTTTGATCATTCGATCAATTTGAGCGAGGTCGAGAGAAAATGTAGGTATTCAGATTTTCAGAGTCTTCGCGTAATTCCTTATCTGTCAGAATCCCCCGATTTCCCGTTTTCTCTTTGATTTTCGATATGTGCATTGATCCAGATTTTCTCCTGCCTTGTGGATTTTCGCTACCTTCGGATTTCCCTGGTTTGTCCCTTGCTTGGTCGTTTTCCCAAAATTTGGCTTAAGTGGTAAAATTGCATTGACTTTGTTGGAATTCGTGCCCTCGATATTTTCCCGAATGTTCTTGACTCCTCCATTTTCCTAGAATTTTGAAACTATTGCCATTCTCAGGGATTTTTGTCTGAGGCAAATTTTCCCAAGGTCTTGTTGAAAATGAAGAATCAAGAGATTGCATGAATGATTTCTTGGTTATTATGCATTTGATGATTAATTTGAATTTTTTTAGGATGTATCATGTGATTTCTTGGTTAAATTGATTGATCAAATGATGGATTGGATGCTTGTGTGCTCACTTTGTTGGATTCTGCCTAGTCTGGATTTTCCCAAAATTCCTCTCCAACTTGGATTCCGCGAGGGGGTTAAAAACTCAAACTTTGAGACAGTTAACTTTATAAGGGTTTTGAGCATTTTTCTCATTATTGATCTTGTATTGAGGAATGAGTTTATCATTTATGATGGATTTAGCTGAACTTTATGATATGAAGGATCTTATTTTTGGTGTCTTTATTATATGCAGGTAGAATTAGGTTAGGCAGTTACTGGGCAGAGCAAGCAAAAGGTGATGGATCCAAGTGTTGAAAGTTTAGCTATCTCTGAGGTAGAGAGAGTTAAAATGGACATCAAGAGTAGAATCCCAGATAGCAAGCTGACTTCCATCTGGTCAGGGATCACTGATACAAATGTTGGAATGTGGGACTATGAAGAATTCAAGGTAGGGATGCAAGCACAAAACCTCCCTTTGTTAGCCAGAAGGACATTGGTGTCCAGGTTGGCACATGTGGCTGGATTTCCTTCTACGGTCCAGTGTTATGAGTTGGTGCTTGAGTGTTCTAGGCACTATGACAAGGGTACACAAATGATAGTTGGTTCTCAGGGAAGTATTGTGGCAAACTTCGACCCTATATCTATAGCTCAGACCTTTGACATCCCTGTTCAGTCACATGTTGTGGCCTTCAACATGGATTTAGCAAAGAAACATTATGAGGATAATGTTTTCAAGTCCCAATAGGTTATCAATTCTTGGTTGGAGAAACCCAAGTCCCACTTCTCCAAGTTTCCCAAGAAATTGTTCAAACTCAAGTTTAGGACGGAGTACTACGATGCTATCACACTCCTCAACAAAGTAGTAGGATTGAAAAATGCAGGAGTATTTGAGATTTGGATGTTCAATGTCATTGCACGGATGGAGCAAGGTGTAGATTATCACTAGGTAGGCATTATAAGTGTAATGATACATGAATAGATGTGCCATGTCTTGCAGACAAAGACCTTCACAATGACCTCCTATTTGGTATATGCACTTGCAAGGTTTCACCCATGCAACGGACTGAGCACCAGAGGTGTGTTTGGGAAAGATTTAATTTATGAAGTGTATCCACAAATACACTTGGGTGGTGGAAGCTATAGGAGGGTGAATGATGCATTCACCATGTACATCACTAGGCTGCTACAGGGTGTTGAGCATGTTTGGATTTCAGACAAGGACAAGGAATTAATCAAAAGGTTTGGATCTTGGTTCATTCAGTTCCCCACCTATTCTTACATAAGGATTAATGGTTGTTAGAGGGCTCCATACAGACTTCCAAGATACCCGACGAACCATGTTATAATGTTGGAAGCCACAAGGCAGATATGTGACTTTGATGTTATTGTAAAGGGGGACAAGCGCAAGACTAGATTTGGTAATGACTTCCCTCTGAAGATAGACACTAGTGAGGTGTACCCTTCTATCCAATCAGCCCACGCTTCCGAAGAAGAAATGAGCACTCTTGGTCTCTCCTTCCATTCCAAGAGAGCTAGGTTTGATATAACTGGTGAGGCATAGAAGAAGGCTAGTAGGGATTATAGCCACAAGGATGACATAGAGGACTATTGGGCTAACATTAATGATGAATTTGAAGCGAGAAAGAAGAAGTTCTATGGGATTCCATTAAGCTTAGTATGGTTGTACAAAATTAAGGTTGTTCCTAATCAGGTTGAGGAGGATGGGAATCTCATCTAAGGCCATATCTTTGAGGCCATGAAGGACAAGCTAGTTGGGGAGGTTGATTGGCTGGAGGAGGAAAAGATAGTACTAGAACAAATCATGGCTCCAGTCATCAAGTACACCAAGTTATGGCTCAAGCAGAGGATGTTAGAGTTGGAAAGTGAAGGTGTGCCTTGCACCTATGACTTAATGGGAGACTTGGAGTATCACTCTACTTCTAAAGAGTCACATGAATAGGAAACTAAAGGTAAATCCAAGGTGGGCTCTCCTTTCAAGATCAAGGTTAAAGATTTTCAGGCAAGGGAAGCAGGGAAACAGAGAAATCCAATAGCCAAGAAGAGGAGGCATGTTTCAAAGAAGAAGGGGGTTGAGAAAGAAGAAGAGGAAAAAGAAGAAGTAGAGGCCAATGTCCCTTTACCCAAGAAGAGGAGACTTGTGAGGTTGTCACACAAGGAAAAGAAAACTTCTAAGGATCAAGGGGCGGAACCACCTGTGGTGGAGGTAGAGAGCTCGGGGGTGAAGACACGGATGTATACTAGGAGGTCAAGGACTCCTTCCCCCAAATATGCTGCACCTAAAGGAATTATTCCTATGACTGCTCCTACCACTGAATAGGAGGACATCCCTTCTTCTCATGAGACTGGCAGTGTGCCAGATGAACCTAAATATGTAGAGTATCCTAAGGACCTAGGAGAGGAAGACATTCAAGAAGGTGATATCTATAATATTGAATCTAAAATTGGCAAAGTAATATAGTCTCCTTTGATGACATATACTAATTCGCCTACAGAAGTTCATGAGGATAAATCCCCTCAAAAGGAGGAGATACCAGCCAAGATTCCCTCACCAGCATAGGATATTGAGGCGCAATGTAAGGAAAAGGAGGATTTAGTTAGGGAGATCCCTGAGGAGCCAAGCATTGAAAATGGTGCACCCAATGTTCAACAGGAACATGATGATGGCCAGGATAGGGTACAGTCAGAGTCTACTATTCCAAGCTAGTTAGACAAGGAATTAAAGAGCAAGTAGATTGTAGTGGATGACACTCCTCCCAATTGGGATGACCTACTGGCTAATATTGGAAATGGAAAGACAAAGAAGAAATCCAGAGTCATTTCAAGGATTGAGAGAGATGGAGCAAACAACAGAGTGGTCCATATTGCTACTCCTACTCCTGATAGGGATAGAGGTGAGGTAACTGGAAAAGATTACAATGTGCAAACTATCAATCTTGGGCATGCCTCCATGGAGCAAGATATTGAGGAGTATGAAGGCTCCAGTGCTATGATCCTTGGCTGATTTAGGAAGGAGGTGCAGACTAAGCATGAGTTGGAGAAAGAAAATGAGAAGCTCAAGAAATATTTGCAAGAGTTGATGAAAACCTTGTAATCCATTAGTTCTTCCTCATCTGTTGCAGGCTTCCTACCTCAAGAAACAATATCAGAGATTGAGAATATGAAGGGCACCACATATGCTACATTTGGTTTGTTGTAGAGAGTGCACACCAAAGGGGATAATGCCATCAAGGGCAACATGTCAACTATAGGGGATGCAATGAGATCAATAGATTGGCTAAAGATTGTGCTAGCCCAGGATAAGGAGGATGTAGATCTTATGCTCTAGAAGACAAGGAATATCATGGAGTACACCAAGGACCAATTGGTGAAGGATGGAATTCTTCCTTCCTCAAGAGTTGCAGAGCCTTGGGAGTGGTTTGAAATTCGACAAATGAGACAAAAGAGCCTCAAAGAAAATATGCAAACAGGGAAGGCATATTGTGGACACTTTGATTGGTATCTATGATAAGTGTATCTCTTTCTTTGAGGTGATGATAGGGAGGAAGAATTTTTCTCGGAAGAATCTTAACTTGGAGCAGTTGAGGAAATGGTGGTGAGATGTCTATTCTCCAATCAATGAGGGCCATGTTACTGAGCATCAGTTAGATGATGTACCCACCTATATTGCAGTCACTGACAGGTGTCAAATGAATAAAGATGATTGGGATAATATAGTGAGGCAGTCAAGAGATGACATCAAATACCTTGAGAGGATAATTATGGTTTTTCATGTGCCACTTGTTGCCGACCTGGATACGGTGTTATTTTTTGTGCATGATAAAGTGGAGTGAGCTAAGGAAAAAGGGGGAAGTAGTTAATGCAGGGATACATCAGAATTTGTGCTTCACCGTTATTTTCTTCTCTTTCTTTACATGCATTGGATCGAGTTTTTGAGACCCCAGGCTGACTTGGATGAAATTGGGGCAAATTGCACATTTCATGTTATTTTTGAATATCTTTTGGCTGACCTGTTGTGTGGTGTGTATTATTGTAAACCCTAATTGGGTCGACCTATCTTGGGGGGGGTTCTCTATAAGTTTTTAATCATGCCTCATTTGTAAGTTTATTAGAAATTGGAAGAATTTCATACTAAGAGAGAATTGTAGAAGCAAGAATTAGAGTTAGAATTTAGTTTATTTCCAAGCAAGTGTTATAACAGAAGACTGGAATTGTTGCTACTTTGGGTGATTTAATACAAGTAAAGATATTGTGATTTGGTGCCTTTCTTGTGTTGATTTTTATCTATCACGGTTCTTAATCTTCTATCTTTAAAATTTCTTAGGTGATCTGATGTTAGATGGTTTGATAATGTTTAGGGTTTTTATGCTTGAAGTGTTTTCAGCAATCTGTAGTCCATACTTTTTGCAATTAGTTTATTGTTAGCTTCTTTGCAAAGTTAGCCTGGACTTAAAACTATGCTTACTTCAATTATGATTTTTCGTTCATTGAATTGAAATAGGGTTGTATTGAATGAATATACATGATTTGAAAATATTTAACACGTTAGAAGATTGCACTGTTTCTATAAGATTGCAGATTTATCTGGGTTGAATAGGAATCAATTTTTGAGGGATTGGTCCATTTCAAGTATCTTATCTTTTGCATTTTTAATCCTAGGGTTAGAATTAGTCTTAGAATTACCTCTAAAACCTTTATCTTTCATTATTTCTTTTATTATCTGAGTTAATTTTAAGTCTTTAAATATCAATATATTGCTAGATCTGATAAATTTGAGTTCAAGATTTGCTTGTAGTAAGGCCCCTTTGTGATTACCAACATTTTCACATTATCTCTGAGTTGTTTTGTTGCATTGTCAAGACCTGACATTAGATACCTTGGGGTTATCTCTTTGTCCATAGAGATTAACCTTTCAAGAGAGATAGGATATCATATTCTATCTGAGTTGTTGATGTGTAGAAAACACCATCAACATATTACAAGTTTGAAGAGGAGCATGGAGCACTTAATTGAAGAAAAATAATTCCCTTCTTCAACTTAGAAAACTCCACTATTAATATTTTCTCCCTAATAATATCCCTATTGTTTGAGCTTGAAATGATCTAAACAAAGATTTAACCACCCTCATCCTATAGACTTTCCAAGTCAACTTATTGGATCCAATTGCCAAAATCTAATTTTAAGACATGTTGAGGAAAGTTGTCAAAAAAATTAGAAATCACATAGATCCTCGCTACACATCCTTCATTGTAGTTTAGACTTTAGAACCTCCTTATCCAAAGAAGAGAAAGATCCAAAAGATTCCCCTATGGATTATAATATTTTGGGCTCCCAATATTCCATAAGGAGATTCTACAAGCAAAGCCAAACAAGAACATTTGAGATCTTGTGCTTAAATGCCTAGAAATTTGGAACCCGCTCTATCAAAACAAGACCAATCCCATCAATGAACAATGAGCCAACTTTTTCTATCTTTTTTTTCTCATAATTTGAAACAAAATCAACCATAAAGTACTTATTTGGTAAGAATTTCACACTAACCTTTGAACCCTAATTCTCTTTACACCAGCTTTCCTAGCCAATGATCAACCAAATGAGCTATTAAGGAGAGATTTTTTTTTTTTTTATTGATTCCTTTAAAATCTCAAACCCAAGAAGAATCCCAATATGATTTTTTTTCCAATCTTATAATTGTAACAATTGTTTCGACACTTTTGGGGAAATTATAACCCATCATATCTTGCTTTGGTTTATGTTTTAGGACAACTAAATTTCCATTGGGGTTTAAAACTTACAATCTTAGAACAACTAAATTTCAATTGGGTTTAAAAAGAACGCTCAAACGAGGATAAAATTGAACCCTCATTTCATCATTGTATTTTGGGCTTTAACATTGAACAAGGCAACTTCATATTTAATTTGGTGCTTCAAACGAACTCATCACTACTTTGAGATGTTAAAATTTACAACTGCTTTCTATGTTTTTTGATTTACAATGTTATTAGTGAATTTGCAAGCAATAATCTCATGCAATTTGGTGACCTTGAGAAAAAGAAACATTCTCTAACACTTTGGAAATTCACCTACATCTTTCATTTGGATTAAAATTGTACCCCCTTTGTGAGTGTGAGAAAAAGATGTGGTGTGTGTTCTCTCTTTGTTCATGCAAACAAAGATGATCAAACTATGGACATACTTCATTTCTATTGTTCACCTTTACAAGGCCTACCTCCCCACTTCAAAAGGAGGGAACGAACCAAGCAGTAACAAGCTAAAGCCAAGCTCTTCCAAACCATAATATAAATGTGTGGTTGCAATAAAAATTGTGATCAATTAGAAGTGGTACATGATAGCTCTCCCCCAACATCTTAATGATGTGTAAAGCCCTTGTTCTAAGGGTTGGGAGACCATTCACAAGGATTTTATCATTACACATCCTAAACTGGAAGCCCTTATTATGAAACTTTGTTTATAAATCCAAAAATCCTTAATACTTGTTGGTTCAGGAATGGTCATTGTGAAGCTATCCCACATTCTTACTTTTCAATTCTATAAATAGAAAAAAAAAATGATCTTCGGATTTTAAGGATTTTGAGATTTGGTGGTCCCGAAAAATGTGTTGTGGAGGGGAGCCAGTGTCACCAAATCTCTAACTATTCACATTGTTTAGTGTTTGGAGAAATCCAAGTGGGAATTCAACAAAGTATAGCCATTTTAAAACTAAAATTGTAAGTGGTTTTGAGTCAGTTTGATACATTTCTTGGTTCCAAAACGTTCCAAAAACAAACATTCACTATCTTCAAAATTTCAAACACTTTGGTTTAAATATGGGTGCCTCTTGATTTAGCTTTGATATTACAACTTGTCCTAATGGTTTCTATCCTTATCGACTTCTAATTATCTTGACTTAATCATAATCCATATTTCCCAAAGACAACATAGGCAATTGTGGCTCTAATCTCATGGTTTTCATGAAATGGATATTGTGAAAGTTATAATGTTTTTGACATAAACATTTAGTTTTAAAACATGATCAAGACGAGTGTTTGTAAAATCAATTCACTTAAGCAAGATAAACTTGACACAATTAAATCCCGCATGACGATTTTGGCAATCGATCACACTATTTGAACAACCTAACCTTGCACCCACTATCATACAAGAAAAACATTGCAAACATTGAGTCCAAAATAGTTGGGTCCTATTTCCAAAATCATTTGAGTTCTATTTTACCAAAAAAAAATTAAGTCTTGGAGTATTATCACTTTAGAGGTCTATCATGTTTCCCACTACCTTGGTCTTGGTAAAAAAGGGTTCACTCTATGTCAACATTGGGTCAAGCATTTCATCCATCCCTTCATCAAGTTTCATCCTTCACTTCATCAAACTTTGCAAAAAAAATTGAATACACCAAACTCTTTTTAACTTGAACATCAAACAAGCCCCAAACCCTAACTTGTCTACTTTGTATGTGAAATGAATCCTTTTCTATGCACTTAGTTAAGTTAGCTATCATCCTTGAACTAGTTTATCTTGAAGGTCATGAGTCTACCCTAAAGATTTCCAAGTTCATAAAAATCCTTTATCCAACATGAAAACATCAAACTCAAGTCAAAGGTGTTGTCCCAAAACATTTACAAAGATCACTCTCCATATAATCCACCTTTTCATCTTCCCATTATCATCATCACTCCCAAAATACTTAGAGAATCTCTTCTACCTAGATTTGAGTCAACTAGAGAGTTCAAACATTACAAATCTCAACACACCTCTCCCATCATTGACCCACAATCTAGATTGTTACAATGAGATCACAATACAAGAGAATCATTGAGAAAACCAAAGTCACATTTACCTCAAGTGATCCAAAGGCTCTATAATTTGACCCAAGAAGTCATGTTACCCCATCATAAAAACCCCCATCTCCATCAGGACCATATGAGATTGAAGATGTCATGAATAACCCATTTGGACTTACTAGGGAAGAAATCATGGAACATAAAGCCTTAGAAAATAAGGCTCCAATTTCCCCATCTTTTTTTGCACAATCATTGACACAAGGCTTGACTTCATCTACAATTCAGCCAACTCTATCCCTTGTACCAAGTCAACCCTTAACATCTAGTCTTGTGACTTGTCTAGGAACCAACCTTGGTCTCACTTCATGTATAGGAACAAACACAACGTTGGGTATTCACAAAATGAAAATTTCATTAACCATCAACCTTCCCCAAGACACAAGTTGGATACCAACCTTTGAGAAACCACTTGCATCCCATGACACCACAACAATCTCGACATTTCGAGTGCAACCATCTTCATCCATCATCGCAAATACCCAAAGTATTCCTAACATTACATAAGGAAATGTGAACCAAGTGCCTCAAGTAGAACAATAAGGGAAAGTTAACACTCTCACATAAAGTCAACCCTTGAAAAGTGGTTCCAGCAACCCCATCGACACATCAAAAATAGTGGTTACCCATTCTACTCAAGTCAATCCACCATCCACATCAAAATCATCTATCATAGATCCAACTCAAACCAACACCTTGGGCATGAACTCTATCAACCAAGGAAGTACTTTGATCACATCTCAAGCACCAAGAAATCCCCTAAACATCAATCAAAGGAATATTTTCAATCAATGGACTCAAGGTTCTAGTATGTCGGCACCATTGAAAAATATAACAACAACATACACATCCTTCCCCATGGTCCCCCTCACTATAAAAAATCAAATGGGACCTCAAACTTACATTCCTCCATCTCAATCCACCATCTTGCAAGGAATGTTGAACCAAGGGAATCCACAACCTCTCATCAACAATCGACAAACCAATCAAAACATCAACACCCACAATCCATCTCAAGTTCCCCAATAATCAACCGGTCCTACATTACAAGTGCATACCTTAGCTTTGCATCACACATAATAGGCTTATCAACAAGCTGTCCAACATCAGCAACAACAACAAGTAGCCTTAGTAGCTTATCAAGCATCCTTAGTAGCACAACAATAGCATCAAGCCCAACAACAATTCATTACGGCACAACAACAATATCAATCCCAACAAGCCGCCTTAGTCACACAACAACAACAACAACAAAAACCTTAGCATCACAAAAAAAACAACAAGCCTATCAAGCTGCCTTAGTCGCACAATAGCAAGCCCTCGCGGTGCAACAACAACAAGCCTTACTAGCTCAACAATATGCCCAACAACAGAAACAACAACATGGTTCCTACTATAACCCTCAACACAACATCATCGACCTGAAAATGTTAGTAACATATACATCCACACCTCAATCACCTTCACCATACACCCCATACAACACATCATCATATCAGAATCCTTTGTACAACCCATTTGTCATCCTAACATATGTTCCTCCACCAAACCTACGATACGATCTAACATCACAACTCAAAGATTTATCACAAGAAATCTAGGATTTTCAAATGGGAAAGACAAAGAAGCCTTACTAGAGCCTAAAATCTGATGCAAATTTTAGGTTTCCGGGTGTTTAATTTGATTTCAAGAATTCAGATGTTCAGTTGGAAAATCTACTCAAGTGGCCCACTTTGAAAAATCACAAAATGAATCCAATGCAATTTCATGCAAAACCACTTTGCAAACATATTCATTTACCATATGTGAGTGTCTCCACCAAGTTTCAACTTCCCACGATCGGTTTTGATAGAGTTTCAGAAGGCCAAGTTGAAGGGTTCTATGAAGGTTTGTTGTCTGCAAACAGTAAAATCAGTTGAAGTGACCAACTTTGGAGGATAATATTAAGCAACTGGAAAATTGTCAAGATAAATCAGTTGATGCTTTAGATTCTCCCCATCTCAATGTGCATCCATGTCAATTTTTAGAACTTCGAGACTAGGGATAACTTTAAGAAACCCCTACCTTGGCAAAGGTGTAAAATCCTCGTGAATCTTTCCTTTTATTTAAAAAAATTATTAATTTTCCCTAGCGAATCTTATGAACATTATTAAAAAAATTGTAAAATCCTAGTGAATCTTAATAAATAATTTGTAAAAATAATAATCACAGTGGCAAATCCTAGTGAATAATCAGTAAAATGATTAATTACAATGGTGAATCTCTCCTTTAAAAATTTGCATAGTTGGTTGGCGCAGTTCCTCCAAAAAAAATTTGTTTTTTTAATATTGAAGTAGGGGCCCGGAGGCAGTAGCACAACAAGGTCAAGGGGTCCCTTATGGGGGTCAAGGGGGCAGAGCCCCCTTGTGGGGGTCTAGGGGGAAATTCCCCCTCCTTGGGTTTGGGGATAGCTGAATTCGTGACCTATATGAACGTGCATTTTAATCAGATGGTTCCAGTTGATTTTGCGACCTATATGCATGTGCATTTTAAAAGGCTTGTTGAGGCCCGAAATTTGTTTTGGGCCACATGATTAAATCTAATCATGTGGACCTAAACAAATTTTGGGCATCAACGAGCCTTTTTAAAGGCACATGCATATAGATCATGGAATTAAATGCAACCATCCGATTAAAAAGCTAATCAATGGCAATAAAATAAAAGCTCTATTCAAGGCTAAAATATCCCTAAAATTAAATAATAATTTATTATTAGTGGCGATATTGCCCCAAAATTAATGGTAGGAATAAAATATTATTGGCGAATATAATTAGTATTTTTAATTATGGTATAAATTACTGGCCAATCAATTTCAATGACACATCGTTTAAAAAATAATGCATAGGCGAATTAATCAAGACAAATTTATTTTTTTGTAAAATCCTGGCAATTCAGCATCCTTTCTAGCTTGTATTATTCCCCAATTGGCAAAGATTCACCACTAAATTTTTCCCTGTTCAGGAAATCATTTGGTATTTTTCCAAGATCAAAACCAAATGGGTTTAACACAATTTGGAGACTAAATTTCCAGAACAGCTACAATGAGGTCAATTTTGACCTTCAGTATTTCATGAAAAGGGTAAAATGGCTCAAAATAATTCAATACACCTACTCATGGGGCCTAAATGAACTAATATCCCAAGTTACAGCTTCTCATAACCACATTTGATATTTTTACAAAATAGCAAGTTGGTGAGTTTCAATTGAGTTTGACAAGAGAAGTTTTCAAAAATAACTTAGTCAACTTTGAGCATTAATAGTTTTCAATTTTGGTGACTTCATGCCAAACCATTTTCCAAGCATGCTTCCCTATCATAACTCGATACTCTAGTGCATTTTCGTGGCCTTTGGAGATCATTTGATCAATTTTGGAGGTTGACTGGCTCATTTTGGTCACTACAGAAAGCAAATTCCAAATACTACCTAGTTCAATATGGAATATGTTTTTGAAATTTCAGTAGATGCAAGACCTGCACAATAAACATGTCTTCAGGAATCACAATAGATTATTCTTATGAAAATCAAAGGTGGAGGTGTATTTCATTTTCCAAAGGTTGATTTCCTAAAAGTCGCAATGCTCAAACATTCATGTGCATAATCTCTCCAAGGAATACATACCATCTTTGACTGGCCCAAAAGTTTCATCTTAAAAAAAAAAATTGGAAACTCTTGAGTGGAGCATTTACAACATATTCTAAACAAAACTAAGTTTGAAGAAGAAATAATTGATGTAACAATACCTATAGTCCATCTGAGTGTGCAATAGTTAACTCACGACGAATTGTAAAAAATGGATACTTATTTTGGTGAATTCTTTTAAAGAGATGAATTGTTAGAAAATAACAAATCAATTGAAGTCCCAATAATATAGATATAGCTTTACAAGATAGTAATTCAGAAGAAATATTAATGAGGGAAACACTTCTTATTGAGGCGACTCATACATAGAAATCCCCATGTAGTGAAGTTTTGTGCAACCACTAATAACACCACCTCTTTGCATTGTCGTCTTTACAGTAAAGGCACTATATCAGTAAGTTCTGAGAGGTGAATATGAAATTAGTGATGGTTTTTGGGATGCATATTTTGAAGGATAAAAAAGGGGTGGTTAAGTAAAAGGTATTTCACTTTTAGAGAAAGTTCCAGCCACATAGCATCCACAAAATATTTTTGAGCTGCAATTCTACAGTTAAACATTCCTCTAGCAAGAGTAATAAATCCAATCAATGAAAGGGGGTGTGTTATCATTGAAGACCATTGCTTAGTCAAAATAGTAATTCACTAAATATGCCAACCAATACCATGTTAGCACATTGTATCTTTTGCATGGGTAGATAATTTTTTTATTATGTTAACATACTTGTGCCAAGATCTATGATTGCATTAAAAATGAGGTGTTGTGTGATCGAGCCTTTGGGGAGAAGTAATTTGAATCTTTGTGTAAAACTTATCGAAGAGGCAAGAATAGTAAATGCGCTCATCCCATTGCACAAACAAGTATCCAAAGAAGGATATTATTGGACTGTTGAATGTGGAGGAAATACTCAAGGCACCAAACTCTCAGCTTGACACAGTAGGGTAGGAAATTACCAGTAGTTGGATAGGTTGATCAATTGCCTCAATAGAACATCATGCTATGTATTGCAATATATTTTGAAGTAATATAATGGACAAGAAGAATAAATTTGGTGATCCAATTATGGTGTCAATTGTTTGTTGAATTAATTGAAAACATTATATGGTTGTCTCCAAGGTTGAAGTTTCCTTATTATTTAAAATGATGTATCAAGTATATATTCAATTTATCAAGGCACATTTTTTTTTCTTGTGTGGTTCAGTCAACTGGATCCTCCAAGTAAGGATTAAATTCTTTTAATTAATCACACTAATCTAGAAAAGGTCATTTGGATCAGTAAGAAGAACTTGATAATTGCATCCTTGTACATTTATGTCAATCATAAACTTCTAAAAGTTTCAAACAATTGAATTATATCCATCAAGTAAGTCACATATATTTCACCTCTTGACTCCATTAGCCCAAAAAAAGTAGGCACTGGTCATCCCATTCCATTTTAGAATTTTATAGAACTTATTCATACATTCACATTTCAAATTTCAGTAGTAGTTAGTTAGCTTTCATCTATCCCACTTTATGCCATTGTGGATAGATCCATAAATTCATTAAGTTATACAATTCTAATTTTTTGTCAGTTATCAAGGTCAACCCAACTAGGTCTAGCAGAGCCAGAAGAGTAGGGAGTCATCAACCTAGTAGGTTAACTCCGCTAATTGGTTTAGGAATGTTGCAAGTCTAATAATAGATCCTGGCATCGTCTTAGGACTTAAAACCTGCATTTTTGAGATCCAAAAGATTGGAAACTCCACTAGGGAGAACTTGAAGAAATATAGTAAGCAAACCATCTTGCCTTATAGAGTTGTAAAACAAATTTGCATCCTTGTCATCTCACATAATTAAGGGGATTTTTTTGGGGTAAACCAAGAACAATTTCAAAATTCATTTCATTTTCCTACTTTTGGGAAAAGTAGGTAGCGAATCTATTAAAAATTGATAGATAATGCATAAACATTTTGGAACAACAAAGCTATTTCCATTAAAAAATAAAAGATAAAAAGTTGCTGCAAATTTCTTGTCAAGATGTCAAAAGAAGTGAGAAGGCAATAGTTAATAAGAGAGTGTAAAGAATTGGACCAACAACTGCTACAATTGAGAGACAAACGTGTTCCAAATGCATCACAAAATATACTATTCTACAATGAGGATGGATATACAAATGCAAGTAGTCTTTGGACCCCAAAAGTGCCACATAATATAACTGGGAATTTTGGCAATGGAGGTAAAGCATATCATTCATAGCAAGGAATTTATGTGTCATAGTCATCAAATCAAATGAATTCTTATCCCGTCCCTCTTGGATAAAGGCTAGTAAGCTACCAAGATCATCAATACAATCAATATCCTGAGCATTATCCATATCAATACCATACTCCATGTCAAAATGTGAAACACAATTTCATCCCTCTTGGAAATGTCAATCAGAACCTGCAACAAGATGTATATCAGAATCAGCAGTTTGAGGAGGAAGATGATGAATATTCACACATTCAAGAAAGAGGTGAAAGTCCTAATATGGAATCAGAGTATTGCATGTCTCCCTTGGATTCTTTTATCAACCTAAAGACACAAATGAGAATCTGGATGTTCTCTATTTAGACGAATGATAGATCTTTGTATACAATTACCTTCCCTACCTAGTGAAACTATGATCATTGAGTAGTTCATGAGAGCATATCAGCCTAATTCAATTTACTGGCCTGAATCATTGAAGCCAGTCACTTTTGAAAAAGTAAGAGAATTGATTGCTATCATAGACAAGAAAAGGTGTGAGGATGGTGATATCACTTATGAGTATGGAGAAAATAATCAAATAATGCATCCAATAGAGGAAACATGTGCAAGTGAATTTTGCAATGATGATATGAATGAAAAAGAAATTATTGAAGATGAATTTTCCACCTTGGATGATTATTGCAGTTTTGAAGATGTTGCTAGGGACACACATCTGAGGAATACTTCAACAATGATTCAAATGATATAGAGGAGAAACCATGTACGCATTGTCATAGTATTGTCAATAATGCATTAGAAGATGAAACAAAAGAGGACATCATGCCTTACAATAATCACGAAGAGAATGACTATGATCAGTTCATAGAGGATGGGTATGCAATTGAAAAATAGTTGCTATGATAGCCTGCATGACGAAGAAATAGAGGGTCTCTCTTGCATAACATATTGTGACTATGAATGTTATGAAGAATCTATTGAAAATTTAGATCTTTATGACAATCATGTGGATTTGCAATTAAGTGATTCTTGTAGCTTTTATAGAGATCAAGAGGAAGAATCAATGGAAAATTTAAGTCCGTTTAATAGTAAGCAAATAACACCTCCAACTGCAATTGAGTACCATGATGACACAGTTAATGATTCCCACACTCCATGTCAAAATGTGAAATACAATTTCATCTCTCTTGGAAATTTCAATCAGAACCTGCAACAAGATGTATATCAGAATCAACAGTTTGAGGAGGTAGATGATGAATATTCACACATTCAAGAAAGAGGTCAAAGTCCTAACATAGAATCAGATTATTCCATATCTCCCCTGGATTTTTTTATCAACCTAAAGACGCAAATGAGAATCTAGATGTTCTATATTCAGACGAATGACAGATCTTTGTATACAATTACCTTGCCTGCCTAGTGAAATTGTGATAATTGAGCAGTTCATGAGAGCATATGAGCCTGATTCAATTTACTAGCCCGAACCATTGAAGCCAATCACTTTTGAATAAGTAAGAGAATCGATTGCTCTCATAGACAAGAAAAGGTATGAGGATGGTGATATCACTTATGAGTATGGAGAAACTGATCGAATAATGTAGCCAATAGAGGAAACATGTGTAAGTGAAGTTTGCAATGATCATATGAATGAAAAATAAATTATTGAAGATGAATTCTCCACCTTGGATGATTATTGCAGTTTTGAAGATGTTGCTAGGGACACACATCTGAGGAATACATCAAAAATGATTCAAATGATATAGAGGAGAAACCATGTATGCACTATCATAGTATTGTCAATAATGCATTAGAAGTTGAAACGGAATACATCAACAATGATTCAAATGATATAGAGGAGAAACCATGTATGCACTATCATAGTATTGTCAATAATGCATTAGAAGTTGAAACAGAAGAGGACATCATGCCTTACAATAATGAAGAATACAATGACTGTGATCAATTCATAGAGGATGGGTATGTGATCAATTCATAGAGGATGGGTATGCAACTAAAAAATATTTGCTATGATAGCCTGCATGACGAAGACATAGAGGGTCTCTCCTGCATAACATATTGTGACTATGAATGTTATGAAGAATCCATTGAAAATTTATATTTTTATGACAATCATGTGGATTTGCAATTAAGTAATTCTTGTAGATTTTATAGAGATCAAGAGGAAGAATCAATGGCAAATGTAAGTCCATTTAACAATAAGAAAATAACACCTCCAACTACAGTTGAGTACCATGATGACATAGTTAATGAAGATGTTTGTACACCTGAAAATGGTTTTCAATTTTTTTCAAACCCATTGTATGATGGAAAGATAGAACATAATCAAATGACATTTTTCTATCATGTGCCAAAACAAAAATTTCATGTGTATTTAAATCCACTTTATTATGAGGATGAAGCATTTTTTGATAATCAGGATGGTGTATCAATTTGTGAAGCAAATAAATGTGAGATCAATGCATTTGAATTACCACTTTTTGATGATGAAAAGGGTGAAGAATACAACAGTAATGAAATAGATGGAGATTCTTTTTCACTCAATAGTGAAAAACTTTCAATTTTGCTAACAATTGAATATCAAAAATATACACATAAGAACAGTTTAAATTTTTTATCTTCAACATGCATTTTCTTTGCAAAGGAAAGTACTTTATGTGACAATAATGATGGAACTTTGGAAGTTGATCAAAATATTGTGTTTTTCCCTATTCAAAAGGAGATATGTAAATCAAAACTGGTGACCTCTGAAAATGACATTTATTCATATATCATGGATACTACATTTTCAGTGTTAGTTGGTTCAAATATACATGATGATGAATGTATTGATTAGAAATTGATGTCAATACTAATTGATGATATGAAAGATGCTAAAAATATCTCAGATGAAGCCATCTCAGAATATATTGATATGGTAGATTTATCAGACTCATGTGAGAAGCATTTAGATGGTGGAGTAGACAACATAAATAATTGTTTTGTTGGAACTTGTTTTCCTAGTTTGCATTATTTTCCATATGATGGTTTCAGGTTTTTTATGCAATATTATGATCAAGAGAGACCCAATGATTTTAGCTATATGATGAACAATCAGTATTCTCGGTTTTCATGTTAGCTAGGGGAGAATTTTACAACACATAATAGTGAGGAAAATAATGAAAAATGTTGCATTAAAAGTAAATTCTCTTTGTATGATGGAGATGGAAAGCATTTATCACATAATGATGGAATGTTTTAGATTATATTTGATCATGAGCTGCATAATAGAAAAATGAACATAGGTCAAGCTAAACACAATGTTATTCTGGAAGTTTTCAATGGTAGTGGATATAATAGGGCAAATTGCATGAATGTTTTCAAGAGGAATCTAATGAACTCAAAACAAAACAAGGTGTATGAAAGGGGAAAATAGGGGCCTTTATTTTTTGGGTGGCCTTGTGCCATCAGCTATGGTGTGGTTTTTTCAAAACTATGTCAGTTCATCACAAGAAAGAGTTTGAGTATGTTGCTCAATGGATAAAACACTTGGTTTGCTCCCCCAGAGACTTGGATTCTTGTTATGCCCACTAGGGCCATACATCCCCAGATGGAGCCACTGTTGGAGCATAAAATTAAATGCAAATTGTAGGTTCTCGTGTGTTAAATTTGATTTCAAGCATTCAAATGTTCAGCTGGAAAATCTACTCAAGTGTCCCACTTTGTAAAATCACAAAATGAATCCAGTGCAGCTTCATGCAAAACCACTTTGCAGACATGTTCATCTACCATATGTGAGTGTCTCCACAAGGTTTTAGCTTCCCACGATTGGTTTTGACAGAGTTTCAAAAGGCCAAGTTGAAGGGTTTTGTGAAGGTTTGTTGTCTGCACATAGTAAAATCTGTTAAAGTGATCAAATTTGGAGGATAATATTAAGCAACTAGAAAAATTTCAAGATAAATCAGTTGATGCTTCAGATTCTCCCCATCTCAATGTGCATCCATGTCAAAGTTTAGAACTTCAGGACATCATTTTGTATTTTTCCAAGATTAAACCCAAATGGGTTTTACACAATTTGGAGACTGCATTCCAAAACAGCTGCAATGAGGTCAATTTTGACCTTAAGTATTTCATGAAAATGGTAAAATGGCTGAAAATCCTTCTATACACCTACTCATGGAACCTAAATTAACTATTCTCCCAAGTTTCAACTTCTCATAATCACATTTGATATTTTTACAAAATAGCAAGTTGGTGAGTTTCAATTGAGTTTGACAAGAGAAGTTTTCAAAAACAACTAAGTAGTCAACTTTGAACATTAACAGTTTTCAATTTTGGTGACTTCATTCCAAACCATTTTGCAAGCATGCTTCCCTATCATAAATTGATACTCCAGTGCATTTTTGTGGCCTTTGGAGATCATTTGATCAATTTTCCACATCAATTTTGGAGGTCGGCTGACTCATTTTGGTCACTGCAGAAAGCAAATTCCAAATACTACCCAGTTCAATATGGAATATGTTTTTGAATTTTTAGTAGATGCAAGACCTGCACAATAAACATGTCTTTGGGAATCACAATAGATTATGCTTATGACAATCAAAGGTGGAGGTGCATTTCATGGTCCAAAGGTTGATTTCCAAAAAGTGGCAATGCATAAACATTCACGTGGATAATCTCTCCAAGGAATACAGACCATCTTTGATTGGCCCAAAATTTTAATCTTAAAAAACAAAGTTGGAACCTCTTTAGTGGAGAATTTACAAAATATTCTAAACAAAACTAAGTTTGAAGAAGAAATAACTAATGTAACAATACTTGTAGTCCATATGAGTGTGCAACAGTTAATTCACGATGGATTGTAAAAAATGGATACTTCTTCTGGTGAATTCTATGAAAGAGATGAATTGTTAGCAAAGCACAAATCAAGTGAAGTCCCAATACTATAGATATAGATCTACAAGATAGTAATTCAGAAGAAATAGTAATGAGGGAAATCCTTCTTGTGGAGGCGACTCATTAGCAACATAGAAATCCCCATGTAGTGAAGTTTTGTGCCAACATTGATAGCACCACCTCTTTGCATTGTCCTCTTTACAAAAAAGACACTATATCAGTAAGTTTTGAGAGGCGAATATGAAAGTAGTGATGGTTTTTGGGATGCATATTTTGAAGGATAAAAAAGGGGTGGTTAACTAAAAGGTATTTCACTTTTAGAGCAAGTTCCAGCCACATAGCATCCATAAAATATTTTTCTATTGTAGTTCTATAGTTAAACATTTCTCTAGCAAAAGTAATGAATGCAATCAATGAAAGGGGGGCATGTTATCATTGAAGACCATTGCTTAGTCAAAATAGTAATTCACTAAATATGCCAATCGATACCACGTTAGCACATCATATATTTTGTGTGGGCTGAGAAAATGTCTATTATGGTAACATACTTGTGTCAAGATCTATGATTGCATCAGAAATTAGGTGTTGTGTGATTGAGACTTTGGGGAGAAGCAATCTGAACCTTTGTGTTTATCGAAGAGTTAAGAATAGTAAATGTGCTCATCCCATTGCACAAACAAGTATCCAAAGAAGGGTATACTTGGACTGTTGAATGTGGAGGAAATAATCAATGCACCAAACTCTCAACTCGGCACAGTAGGGTAGGAAATTACCAGTAGTTGGATAGGTTGATCAATTTCCTCAACAGAACATCATGCTGTGTATTGGAATATATTTTGAAGTAATATAATGGACAAGAAGACTCAATTTGGTGATCCAATTATGGTGTCAATTGATTGTTGAATTAATTGAAAATATTATCTTGTTGTTTCCAAGGTTGACATTTCCTTATTATTTAAAATGATGTATCAAGTATATATTCAATTTATCAAGGCACATTTTTTGTTCTTGTGCAGTTCAGTTAATTTGATCCTTCAAGTAAGGATTAATTTATTTTAATTAATCACAATAATCTAGAAAAATTCATTTGGATCTATAAGAAGAACTTGATAATTGCATCCTTGCACGTTTATGCCAGTCATAAACTTCTAAAAGTGTCAAACAATTTGAATTATAACCATCAAATAAGTTGCATATCTTTCACCTCTTGACTCCATTAGCCCAATAGAAGTAGGCACTAGTCATCCCATTCCATTTTAGAATTTTATAAAACTTATTCATACATTCACATTTCAAATTTCAATAGTAGTTAGTAAGCTTTCATCTATCCCACTTTATGCCATTGTGGATAGATCCATAAATTCAATTAAGTAATACAATTCTAAATATGTGTCAGTTATCAAGCTCAACCCGCCTAGGTCTAGCAAAGCCTGAAGAGTAGGGAGTCATCAACCTAGTAGGTTAACTTTGTTCACTGGTTCAGGAACGTTGCAAGTCTAGTCAAAGAGCCTAGAATTCTCTTAGGACTTGAAACCTACATTTTTGAGATCCAACAAGCCCCATACATAGAATCTATGTCCATATCCATTCAATCAAAATATTGCAATGGTACCATTCCCTCCCATTTTTGAAGTCCCAAAATTTGATAAATACAAAGGGAGAGGAAGTCCTATGGACCATATCAAGGAGTTTAATGTCATGTGTGTGAAGGTTTCCTACAATGATTCTTATTTAGTGCACCTCTTCCCTCAAAGTTTAGTTGGTCCTGCCATGGAATGGTTTTCTCAGTTGCCTCCAGGCATCCAAACTTTTTATGTTAGCCTAGAAGAGTTGTGCACTCTCAAACAAACCAAAGGAGAATCATTCACCAATTTCTTGCAACAATGGAGACAAAGAGCTAGTAAGAGCAAGTGGCCCATTCCTGATAAGCAACAAGTGGGAATCATCATACTAAATCTAGATCCAAATCTATCTTTCCATTTAAAAATGTAATTCATTACCACTTACGATGAGCTTATCCCTAGAGCTCTTAACATTGAGAGAGCCCTAGTCTCACAGGGAAACACACAAGTATATAGAGAAAACTTTCCATCCACTAGTTTCAACAACAAGCCCCACTATTGGGCCAAGAACAAGAATGTTACTAGTGATGGTGTTGTTGATTCAAGGGTGGTCTTAACTACTCCTAGGCAAAAAAACACCCAAAATATGAATACACAACAACTATACACACAACCACCAAACAATCAAACAACAATCAATGCTACAAACACTCAACATGGACAAAAAAGAACAAACAATTCTCCTAAACAAAAATTCACTCCCTTAGGGATACCTATGGAAGATGTGTTGAAGAGGTTGATACTGTAGACATGCAAAATTGACATCATACATCTCGCTCTAACATCGTGCATCGAATTCTGCTATTAATCAATTAAAGCAGTTTATTGATTAATTTACTAAGGTTCATTAAATAAATCAAAATTATTTAATCAAATCCTTAAAGTTCTTCTCATTTGATTTAATAAATCAAACTAATTTAATCAAATGTCAAAATCCCTAAAATCTCCTAAGTTAATTAATCTAAATTAATTAACTTCTAATCATGATTATCATTCTCCAGCTTTTGACTCAACTAGAGTCAAATCCAAACTCCTAACTAACCCACCCACTTGCACCAATAAATCATTTATTTGATTTATAATTCCTCTAATTACATTCAAAAGGGCATCAAAATGGAATATTCTTCCAATTTGAATCTTCCCCCCAAAAGGGACTTGTCCCTTCCAACAAGGTTTTAAATGCTATTTGCACAAGTCAACATAGCATTTATTGCACCTTTCATCCCCCCAAAACATGTCAAGTCATTCAAATTCAAATTTGAAATTGGCACATTTGCCAAAACTTGCACATTCCTCACCCTCTCACACCTTGACAAGTGGCATCTTGTCATTGGCCCATGAATGATCCCACATTCATCAATTTGGCCTCTCCTCTCTTCAAGCTCAACTATAAGTTGAAGGCTTCTCTCCTTCAAACAACACAACAGCCACATTTGAAAGCACTTGCACTATAGGCAACTTGAGTTCAAGCATCTCATTGTCTATTTCACCTAGCTTATCAAGGATTGGGAAAGGGCTCTTTCACATACTCAAAGAGCACCAATCCAATATGGGATAGTTTTATTTCATATCTTACATGTTTTTGTTCATGTTTAGTTACAATGAATTATGAAATAATATCTCATAAGGATGTGATTTCTGTTATTTTGTTTTTATCATGTTACTAATCATGTTACTAACCAAATTTGCAGATTTTCATGTCTACAAAATGGCGCTAGAAGGAGGGTAATATATTTGTTGCTGAGTTGTTTTATAAATGCTAACTACATGTTTATATCAGGTTTATTATTATCTATGTAGGATTTTTGTTTTGCTTGATCTAACAGTTTGCATAAAGTTTGTGTGTCTATGTTGGTCGAACCACGATGACAATTCTGCCAGCTGCATTAACTCGACATTAATGGCTGAGCCAGTATGCCAACTTGGAGTGTCCCACTGAGTGTCATTTGATATCATGAAATGGTAACATGTACTTATTTCTTAGAATGGAGAACATATGCATCCCTGTCTATATTCCATATGTTTGTAATTTTTATGCTCCTTTACAAAGAAATGATTTTTTATCAGACCACGGACATTGAGAAGTTTTTAATGTTTCTATTTTAAAAATTTGACCGATTCTGCTGGGTCCTCCCCCCTATCTCAAGCTTGATTGGAACCATTTCCCACTGAAATCTCTGGAATGAATAGTGCATTTCACCGAATGATCTTCCTTCTCATACAAGCTTCATGTGTTCTACAGACCGTAACTATTTCAAACCATCAAGAGAGACTGTTCTTCTTACACTGATAGGCGCATTTAATCTAATATTTCACTCTTTACAGTGCTAATCTAGAGGACTGACATTCATTACACATTTTATATGGGGCACAATTTGGTATTTACTCAGTATGCAGACTTATTTCTCTAACAGTGGATTGATGGGAATTCTCTCTGTTTATTTTTAATTTCTGCAGAGTTATGTGCTTTATCTTTTTTTTTGTCAAACAGTTCATGCGCCTTGACTGTACTTCTGCAAATTTACCAGACGAAGAGGATGCTGGTTGTGGAATCTAGTTTGACACTTGCCAATTGTCTTACCTTAAAAGTTTCATATAGTGGTGGAATTGATATACGCCGAAGACAGAGCCTTAGTACAATGCATCTTTGACCTGTATTTGCGAATTTCTTGTTGAGATCTTGCATTATGGTTATTCCTTACTACACCATTGACTAATGCCATGCCTTTATTTTATTATCTGCTACCTATGTTTGCCAAATATAGTTTAGTTCTCTGCGCTATTTCTTACAGTTCTGGAGTTCTGGGGGCCGATAGGTTTGAAGTATATTCCTTTTGAATACCGTCCCTTGCCTCTGTTTGATTTTGCTGAGATACAGTCGGTCTCTCCCTAGATGCATTCGTGGTTCTTCTATATTGCCTAGAATAGAGTTTTCCTAGACTATATTGCCCAGTAAACTCATTGTTTCTCTTTAGTATCGATCGGCGTAGTCATAGGAGGCGAGTAAAAGAAAATTTTCAGGGGATGTCTGTAGTGTTTTCAAAAAATTGAAAGGGATTATAGACTATTTCGGCTGTTTACCTCAGCTCAGGCGTCATTATCACATCCTCTCATAACGGTGTCAATGAAGGACATTAGTTTGACAGTTTTTAAAAGTCTTTTGATAAGTCATTTCCACGCAAAAGCTACATGTTGTATTCACAATGATATTTATATATGTTTTTTTTTTTCTATTGGCACGAGAAGACTAAGCCTGTGGCCATTATGGTGGAGGATGCATTACAACCAATAAGCTAATAAATGACAGGACATTAATAACAAAGCCATATTCACCAGGGATTGTTTGTTTCTTATTTATTCTCCTGTTTCTGCGCCGAAATCCCATCAAATCATCTGTCAGGGGAAGCCTAGTTAGAGTCAAATGTATTCCAACACATATGCCCTGTACTGGCTACATGTTGGCATAGGTCGAGGACTTTGGTTCACACCTGACAAAATTCATTCACTCGAAAGTTCTTCCAAGCTTCTTTAATAAAGCATTGTGCACGGGTTCCTCCATTAGTGCATTCTGACAAAAGGGAGTAGAATTTGAATTCACACTGGCCGAATTGCGTTTATTATCTTTACACCTACCAATTGCTTTGTCTTGGAAACCTTTCTAGCTGAGTTTGCGCCTGCCTATTGCATCTACTTATCATTAGGCTTTGAGGGATGTCTATGCACAGTACATGGATAGGTGAAATTTAGTAGGGATGTCAATCAGCTGTAAAAGCATGATACAGCTATGATCATTAAGATAGTATTGGAAAGATAGCAACAGGTGAATGGAATAAAGTGGTCTGACAAAATGGTTAATGAGGATCTAAATTTGTGGGCTCGGTTATTGTATTTGGTCTTTGATGAGACTTCTATCTACCTACCAGTGATGAGCACTCTAGGAGTCTGCTTGTGTTGATTTAGGCATGGCTTATTCAAAGCCATCATCATGTTTGTCTTTCGCGGTGAAATTTTTTAGTGCAAAATGTATTTATTTTATTTGGTTGTCATGATCAAGTTCATAGAAGGTAGCTGGTTAGTTCCACCTCTACTTGAATGATAGTCATTTGCTACAATCCAAATTAATACAAATTTAACGTTGAAATTTAAGGACAATTTTTAGTTCTCTTAACTAGCATGGTAGTGGATGAATTAATATTATTGTCCTACCTTTGAGTTTAGGCTAAAGGAGTGTATCTATGCTGATGTCTTGTCTATATTGCATTAAAAATCTCAGATTACAAGTGGCCCATGCTACTTTTTCTTGTCATAATTAGAATACATTCAAAATTGAAAATATCAACTCAAGCAATATAGTTTTTTCTAAATTAGGTGATTATTAATGCATGATTTAGACATCTTTTATAAGTTTTGGAGGAGGAATTATTGCATTAACGGATGTCATTGAATGCAATCATTTTATGATAAATTGTCATTAAATCTTATGAAATAAGACTCATTTCTAAGATTTTAATTGGTGATGTTTGACAGGTTAGCGTTGAAGATTGACTTTGGAATCAAGCAAAAACAAAGATGAACAAAGTGGAATTGAAGATTTTTGAGAACAAAACTTCGAAAATAGCATTTTTTAATGCTTGATTTGACAATCTTAGAGCTTCCATTTACTACCCTTTTTTTTCTGTTTTTAGCTAACTCACCTTTCAATTTGGGCTTAAAATCAATCAATGGCTTGATCTTTTCAAAGTTGGTTAAAATTGAACCTTAGAAACACATACTAGAATTTCAATTTGGACTTAAAATTGAACAAGGCAAACTTCACATTTCATTTTGGTGCTTTTAAAACGAACTCATCATTGCTTTGAGGAATTTAAAATTGAACATGTGTACGTTGTGTTTTGTAAACTTTTTTGCAAAGTAGTGTCATTTAAAAAGGCGTATGCGCTTCTCTCGCGCTTCACGGCGATCTTGAGAATCAAAAGTCTTTTTGGTGACCCTAAGTTGCATAAAAGATTGCCTCCACACTTCAATTTGGGCATTTTAAAATTGAACAAAACATGCGAGTGTGAGCACGATATATTGCGGAGGTTCTCCCCTTTGTTTTTTTTTCAACAGGGGTTGTGTGAACGACGGAATATGTTAGCTTGCTTTTGTTAACTTAGAGGGCCTACCTTGTGGGAAAAAGTAATCACCCAAGGGAACGACCCAACCGGGAACACGCTAAAGCCAAGCGACTTCCACCCGGGATATAAGTGTGGATATTGGAACAAAGGCCAATATCACGAGGATTATTCCGACGAGATGGACAGCAATGGACTCTCGCCGACGTTGGATAATCCCCCACGAACGGAATGCCCGAATTAGAACCCTTGTTTAGAAATTGGCCAAAACCTTATCTATCTTGTTGGTGCAAGAGGTCATGTCCTCTGAAGCCGCCCCACATAACATGCGGTCTTGTTGTGGAAATGGAAAGTATGCCATGGGAGATTCATGGGTACTAATGCTTGGCTGACCCGAATAAGTGAGTGTCGTGGAGGGGAGCCAGTGTGGTCAAGCATTTAGCCATTCGCACAAGATATGCGCAGCTGGATTTATCCAAGTGGGAACCCAACAAGATATTGCCTCATCATCCTAGGGTTGTAAAAGTGCTTGGAATCAAAAATACATTGCTTGATCTTCAAAACATTGAAAAACAAACATACACAAGAGCCTCAAATTTCAAACACCTTGGAGGAAACAAATACCTATTGACAAACTTTCCCACTCTTGCTTTCCCTAGGAATCACATTCCTAGGGGTTTCTAAGTGTGCAAATTCTATCGTCATTTGTTTTCACTAAGGATAAACCTAGGAAACTTTTGCCCTATTTTCCTCGATTTCCGCATAAAGGACCTTGTGGGATGAGAAAGAGAATGGGACATTAGACATTCAGTTTGAAAACATAATCAAGCAAGTGATTTTGGTAAAAAGGATTCACTAAGGCAAGATAAAAGACAAATTTGATTACACATGTTTTTTCTAACATGATCAAAATCCCAAAAACCGGAGTTCAAAAAGCTTAGTGTGAAAGCTAGTGAGGAGCATCTTGAGAGACTTTTCGAGTTCAGAATATAGCGTGTTCTTCAACATCGAGATCTTGTAAGTAGAACTATTATTCTAGGTCAAGTCTAGGATCAAATTCAATCACTTTCATCCATCTTTCAACCATCAAAATCAGTCAAATTTCCATCTCACCAATAGCTCTTGGAATCTTTGTCATTTGTTATGCTAAACTTCTAGGCGAAATCAAATCTCTTTGTTTGACTTAACACAGCTAGTCAAACCATCATCCTATACACGATTTCTCTCTTGGATAATACAACTTCCTAGGGTTTATGAGTTCATCTTGTTTGGCTTAACACACCTAGCCAAATTATCAAATCATCACCTCGTTTGACTTGACACACTTAGTCAAACAACCATCTTGTAGGAGTTCACTTTTGGATAACACAACTTCCTAGAGTTTTACGATTACATTCATCACTCTTGTTTGACTTAACACACCTAGTCAAACCATCAATCCAATCATGAATCAATCAAATCAAAGTCCTAAAAGTTTAGCATTTACTTCAAAGTTTCTTTAAGAGTTCCATTCATCCATATCACTCATCTTCTATTTATCTCATCCTCGTTATCGCTTTGATCCTTCAATTATCCTAGTTCTTTGCTTCTTTGAACCTAAGGTTTAGACCGATCTAAAGGATTAGAGGTTCATCTCTTACATTCTTGAAAATTGATCTTTATTTTATGGTTCAAACTCGATCTCAACACAAGAAGGACATGGAATATAAATTTGATCCATCCAGCATGAGCAATTCAAGTCAACCAAATTATCCAAGCCTTGCAATACCATTTGATTTTCAAAGCTTGTACAATGCATACATGGGAGCATTATCTCATACAAACATCAATGGTACAACGAATGTGAGTATGCCCGATCCAAAGTTTGGAACACCTTTCCCAATGATATATTTAAATCCAAGTCCAAATCTGCAAATCTATCAACCAAACACTCAATGCATGAATTTTCCAAACAACATCATCCTACCAAATCCATACATACCAAGTGCAACTTTACCAAACATGACCATTTCAAATCCACACTTGGTAAATTTTGGGGTAGATATGCTTGCAAATCCCCCTAATGTTGTTCAAAATCCTAGCAATATATTGGCAACTCCATATGTTGATTCAAGTCAAGGTAACACCATGCAAAATCAAAGTTACCTAAATCAAGGCAATATGATTCCCAACCACAACAATGTTCAATTTCAATCTATCATGCCAAATCAAAACATCATACCAAATCATCCCATTTTTCTATCGATATCGCAAAAACAGATGGAAACCATCCAAGCAACCCCAACAATCAACACCATTCCACCACCACCACCACCACCCCCAAAATACAACACGACCAATTCATTCTCCATCATGTTGCAAGCTTCCCGCAAAAAGGCACTCCAAGCCCAACAAGCTACACAGCTAGTTACTCAGCAAGCACAAGCGGCTCAAGTAGCCCAACAAGCGCAAGCGCAAGCAGAATTCTATGCACTATTGCAATCGATCCAAGAAGAAGTAGCACAACAAAGAGCCCAAAAAAAAGCTTTGTTGGCACAAAAACAACATGACGAACAACAAGCATTATTGGCTCAGCAGAAAACACAAGCCTTACCCGCTCAACAAAGCTTGCAACAGATTCCCACCGCAATTGTTGAAAACAATGATCAAGATCTATCCATCAATGAACACATTGAAGATGTTCCCATCTCATTCAATGATCAAATCATCACACACCAAGAGGAACTTTTCAATCACGATCAAAATTCACTAATGATACCCAACAATGATCAAATCCAGGAAACATTAACATCATTTGATCCTATGTTTGAGAACATTGACAATCCCTCCACCAAAATTGTTGAAAACAATGATCAAAATCAATCCATCAATGAGCACATTGAAGATATGTCTACCCCATCCATTGATCAAATCATCGTTCATCAAGAGCCACTTTTTAGTGATCTATTTCAAGATGTGTTACAATTATTGGATCCCATTGACATAATCTACGATCCATCGACCAATGATCATATCAAAAATGTCTCTACATCACCTTGTGAGTTAGAGGAAATATCTCAAGAACGTATTCCAAAGCATGATCAAAATCTTCCATCAAGGTCTAGCAATGTTCCTTCCCAAGACATATTGACATCCTTTGACCTCATGGTTACAAATATTGAAGGAATCCCTAGCTCAACATTTGATCCAAATCCACTAAAAGCTCAAGAGAATATTGAGCCACTTCCCAATGACGATGTCCAAGAACCCCTTGTAGACAATCCATCCTTTGAAATTGACCCATGTCAAGAACTTGATCAAAAGCATGGCGAAAGCAATTCCAGAATTAGTCAAAATCAAGAATTTGTATCTCCGAGATACTACAATGATCTAATGGGCACTCTTTTATCTATACAAGATGCCGCAAATGATGACCATATCCGCATAGCACATACTCTTTCATCTACCCATGAGATGCTTTCTTTGGATGGACCTGTAGATGATCTTCATTCAAAACAAGAGTCTCATACTCTTGAAATCATTACTGGGAAACAAGAGTCTCATACTCTTAACATTGGTACACATGATCAAGATATAGAGAAATCCAGAAACATGTCAGAAATGGATCATGAAGAAGGCTTGTACATAAGTCATGAATCAGAAACATCCTATGAAGTGAGTCATGAGGAAGACTTTTGTGTAGACAGCAAAGCATCAACACTTCTTGAAGAAGCACTACAATCTAATATGACACAAGATCAAGCCAAAGAGATCAACCAGGAAGTCATCCCACATGCAGAAGATCCTATCACTTATAAACTTGGATCACTCACCTTTTTAAAGGCTAGCTATCTTATCAATAAAGAAGCTGACACTTTTGAAGGTCCACGACAAAGCAGAGAAGGAGAAGCACCTTGTTTCGAAGGTAAATCATATCCTATGGAAAATAAATTTTTTCAACAGATGAATTATCAAGGTAGAGGATTAGGCATACATGAATAGGGTATCCTAGAACCAGTGCAGATTTTTGGCAATCCTAAGCGTCAAGGCCTTGGTTACTCAACAATCAAGGGATCTCAACATATCAGTAATACTATCACCATACTGGGGGCAACTTCGTCTCGAGCAAACATCAACATGGGGAGCACGAAGAATCCTTATGATGAAACCAATGCCAATACTACAACCCGCCACGTGCTAAATCTCCATCCACCCA
Organism: Sequoiadendron giganteum; assembly: GCA_007115665.2. NCBI lineage: Eukaryota > Viridiplantae > Streptophyta > Pinopsida > Cupressales > Cupressaceae > Sequoiadendron > Sequoiadendron giganteum. The sequence continues at coordinate 824,690,529 of CM021101.1, forward strand.
TCACCCTATCGATGAATTGGGACTAACAACAAAAGAAAGATTTGAATCAAAACATGAAGAACGTCATCAAAGAAAAAGAAGTACTGAAGCTTGAAGGACAAATTAAATACATATGGATACCAAAAAATACAAAGAAAGATTATCCCTATCAAACTCCATCAGTCAAAGAAACTATGGGGAAAAATAAAAATGGGACAAGTATCCATCAAAGATTTCCACAAAGGAAAAAGTAGGCTTCTCAAGCAACGTACAAAGTGTATCAAGCAGTTGGTCCAAATTCCATGCACACTTCCATATCCACCCATTATTGCTCATCTTCCCAAGTTTGGAGAGTCAAAGGTTCCAAACCATCGACCAATCCATCTATTACTCCTAAACACACTCCATCCACACCTCCACGCATGATATCCAATTCTCACATTGACCATGTATTGGCGGCGACCCTTCATCATAAGGATTCAGAAGGCACTCTATCGCGATGTGCGCACAAAGATAGAGTTAACTCCGGTATCAGCAAAGCAGATCAAGAATCTCAAAAGTTGCATTCAAGTGCACATATCTTGGCAAGACAACTTATACAAGCAGGATACCGATGGCACGTTATGACAGAAGCATCAACATCAGCACCACCAGGTGGTTCAGAATCAGCTTAAAATCTCTGAGAAAATACAAAAACAATCGGAAAATGTCCTGAAAAAATGGTCACCTTGATGAAAACCTAGCAAACAGGCATCTTGGCGACAACAAAAAAATCAAAATAATACAAAAAATCCAAAAAAAAAATCAGAAAAAGGATTGAAAACAGTAAAGAAAAAAATCGTCCTCCAGTAAAAACCATTTCAGTGGCGCTTTGGACAAGTACCATGATGAAAACCTGGCAAACAGGCGTCATGTGTAGAATCGAGCATCTACGTGCGCCAGTTCAAGAGAAAGCATCTTATCACATCCATTATAAGGCCATCATTTGAGCCGTATCCATTTTCCGTCTGCATCCAAGGTCCAAGTTACCTTGATCTTGATAAAATTTTGGAGCACACTTTACACTTGCTTATGGTAAACATCTTGACATGGGTCATTTTCACTGATCCCATCCTATCCAACGCTATCTGAGCCTTGAAGCATTATTCGAATGAGCGTTCCTCTATTCTGAGCACCCTTATCTTATCGCAAGATAATCCATATCCATTTGTATCCAAGAATTCACCCATGGTATTCCAAACATTGCTAGACACTGGGGGCAGATATTTACATCATGCTTCGAGAATAAATCTTGATCTATATCTTCCCACTTATGTGGTGATCCGAACATTGGAAAACATAAAATCAAATTGGTCAAAACATTTGTGAGAAAAAATCCCAAGTCACTAGCCCATGGCATATTTTGACAAGAAGACATTCCTTATCATGCTCGATATTTTATCGAACATCAATCCAAATAATCAATATCAGTTGCATCTAATGTGTACTTCAATGTCACATCAAATCATCAAAGCTATTTTGTTCCAAATCAAGCTTCATTGATCTTGATCAATCGAATCCAATCAATCATCATCTTGTTTGACTTAACACACTTAGTCAAACTATCATCTTGTGCACGAGTTTACTCTAGGATAACACAACTTCCTTGGGTTTACAAGTTCATTATCATTGCTCTATTTGGCTTAACACACTTAGCCAAATTATCAAATCATCACCTCATTTGGCTTAACACACCTAGCCAAATTATCCTTTTTGTACGAGTTTACTCTGGGATAACACAACTTCCTGGAACTTACGAGTGCATTATCACTTTTGTTTGACTTAACACACCTAGTCAAACTATCAATTCATCAATCTGATTGATCAACATCAAGCTTGGTTTTCAACAAAATCCCAAAACAGAGCACTGATATCATCACGTATCCAAATTGTCAGAATCATGTGAAAAAAACCAAAAACATTCAAAAAATCCATCGAAAAAACCAAAAACATTCAAAAATTCATCAAAAATCCAAAAACATGTCGAAATATCAGAAAATCTTCAAAAAATTTCATCATTAAGTCTTGTCAGTTTTTTTTTTTACCTTGTCGAACTACGTCGTCTCTGAGCTTGAACGTAGGCAAGGTTGATCTTTGATCATCCCCCGAGACAGTTTGCATTCGTTGCATTGGCATCCGTTTGCCCATCTAGTTAGGCATTCGTCGCATTGGCATTCGTTTGCTTATCTTTTCTTGTACAATCAGGTCCGTCCTTATGCGTCTGTCGCATTGGCAATCCGTTTGCCCATTCATTTATGTGTCTGTCGCATTGGCAATCCATTTTCCCATTTATTTATGCGTCCATTGCATTGGAAATCCGTTTGCCCATTCATTTATGCATCCGTCGCATTGGCATCCGTTTGCCCATCTAGGTAGGCGTCCGTCACATTGGCATTCGTTTGCTTATCTTTTTTACATTTAGGTCATTCTTTATGCGTCTGTCGCATTGGCATCCATTTTCCCATCTATCTCATCCGCAGTCAAGTCAATTGACACAAAATCCAAAAACATTCATAAAATCTTGAAAATACCAAAAAACATTGAAAAATGTGAAAATTCCAAAAACAGCCTCAAAACATTTGAAAAAACCAAAATGGTGCATCCATTTCATCTCGCTTTCACCCGTGATTGTCATCACTCATAATAAATCATCGTCGCTTTTCACCCTTTGGTGAGTTAGTCAGAAGCAAGTTTAGCAGGTTCTAAAGTGAACGCCTAATCGTCAGAGTCTCAAGTCTAGATCCGTAAGTCAACAAGTTGGTCAACTCGGAGTATCAATAGCTTATCACCCAATCAGTCCTACCAAAACCCTGATCACTACATGTCCTAGGATGAAGCTTTCCCACGATGGACATAAGCATCAGGTACCCCACATTAGTTTAGCCTGGCTAGCGATACGAAGAACATTAGCTTGTTTATTTACTTTATCTTGGTCTTTTTGACTTATCTTATTTTGCGCTCATTCCAAGGACCTCTCGATGATGCCTAAACAAAACAGGTTTAGAGAGAAAGGAATGGGGCAATGATCATTATCTTTTTATCTGCTGTGCTTGTTGGATGTTCTTGTAAAATAACTTGGCGAATACTTGCTTTGTTGGGTCCGTCCTAGCAGGGTTTCCGTATGTCGAGTGTGAACAAGAGCACTCCTATCTGATTGTCGAGTCAGAGTCCATCACACTAGGCGCAACGCCATCCTGGTTCTTAATACCTTGATGCATCGCCCCTATGTGTGTTATCAAACATAAAGAAAGTTACGCTCTTTATCTCCCATTCCTGGATAAGCAATACATCATCATCTTTCATCATCATCTCTAATAAAGTTGGCTTGTTGAACTTCTGCATCTTCTTGGATTCAAGGGTTGATCCCTCTCATTCTTCTATCCACTTTCATGCTAACAATGCATCCATCTTGCATCCATCTTGCATCCATCCTGCATCCATCCTGCATCCATCCCGCATCCTGCATAATCACGTCATCTCATTTTCATAATCATATAAGTTGTTTAAAATAATATAGATTTGTTATTCTAAGCATCTTCCAAACATCTCATTTACATCATCATTATCATCCATACATCCATTTTGAACCTCTTTATCGTGAGATCCACCTCAAATTGAATCTTTTCGCTCGATCTCTCGAGGGGGCAATGTACTAACGTACTTATTTTCGCCGAAGCATTTGAAAAATCAGAAATTTTTTAATTTCGATATCGGCAGAATCATTCTTTGAACCAATGCAACAAGTACATTGCTTCAAAGAGGGGCAAAATGTAGACATGCAAAATTGACATCATAGATCTCGCTCTAACATCGTGCATCGAATTCTGCTATTAATCAATTAAAGCAGTTTATTGATTAATTTACTAAGGTTCATTAAATAAATCAAAATTATTTAATCAAATCCTTAAAGTTCTTCTCATTTGATTTAATAAATCAAACTGATTTAATCAAATGTCAAAATCCCTAAAATCTCCTAAGTTAATTAATCTAAATTAATTAACTTCTAATCATGATTATCATTCTCCAGCTTTTGACTCAACCAGAGTCAAATCCAAACTCCTAACTAACCCACCCACTTGCACCAATAAATCATTTATTTGATTTATAATTCCTCTAATTACATTCAAAAGGGCATCAAAATGGAATATTCTTCCAATTTGAATCTTCCCCCCAAAAGGGACTTGTCCCTTCCAACAAGGTTTTAAATGCTATTTGCACAAGTCAACATAGCATTTATTGCACCTTTCATCCCCCCAAAACATGTCAAGTCATTCAAATTCAAATTTGAAATTGGCACATTTGCCAAAACTTGCACATTCCTCACCCTCTCACACCTTGACAAGTGGCATCTTGTCATTGGCCCATGAATGATCCCACATTCATCAATTTGGCCTCTCCTCTCTTCAAGCTCAACTATAAGTTGAAGGCTTCTCTCCTTCAAACAACACAACAGCCACATTTGAAAGCACTTGCACTATAGGCAACTTGAGTTCAAGCATCTCATTGTCTATTTCACCTAGCTTATCAAGGATTGGGAAAGGGCTCTTTCACATACTCAAAGAGCACCAATCCAATATGGGATAGTTTTATTTCATATCTTACATGTTTTTGTTCATGTTTAGTTACAATGAATTATGAAATAATATCTCATAAGGATGTGATTTCTATTATTTTGTTTTTATCATGTTACTAATCATGTTACTAACCAAATTTGCAGATTTTCATGTCTACAAACGTTAGTACAGATACAGTTTAATCTTATCACACTCCTAGATTTCTCAAACTATCAAGAGCCACAAATCAAACCTAATAACTATAGAGAAGATCACTTTTGTGAATTTCACCAATACAAAGGTCATAGCACACACAAAAAAAATTAGACTCAAACATCTAATAGAAGATCTTATTGAACAAAGACAAATTGAGGTCGATCAAAACTTTGGGAATGAAAATCTGAAAATTTATACAAACCCTATGCCTGACCATGTACCAAAGTAAAAGATTTAAGAAAGGCATCAACCTCAAAAAATATAAATAATAATCATGATAACACGATGGGAAATATTTATTCATCACAACATGAGGAATCATACATGCATCAAGATACTATTTTAAAAAAAAGTCCAAACCCACCAATAGTGTTTAGCACTATTTTATACCATAATTATATCAAGTAGATATCAGATTGTGATATCTCTCCCACATATGACTCAATGATTGGGCATGTTGAAGAAGTTCCAAACAATCCATAAATTTCCCTTATTACACCCATACCCACATAAGGTTGTGAAGAATCTTTTACCGATGATATATTATCCACCCAAGGATCTTGTCTAGAGGAGGATCTTAAGGATAATGAAATTTACTCTAAATTGAGTCAAGATCAAGAACCCTTATCTCCAAAGTTTCACAAAGAGCCGAGGGACATCTTCCAAACCATTTTAAACTCTAAATATGTCCCCGATATCTTGCCTGACATGTTTCTTTTTGATGGACGTATAGACGATCTTCATCCAAAACAAGAGTCTCCCACTCTTGATATTCCCACAAAAGAGAAAACAATGGTCGAGATTTGTGATTCTTACATTGATTGTGCATCATCAACATCTTTTGAATCAACACCAAAACCTTTTGAAACAAAATTAATAGAATCAGAGAAAACAGTTCATATTCCTAAACAAGATTGTGCATCATCAACATCTTTTGAGTTAGCATCAACATTTTTTGAAGCAGCATCAACAAATAATGATGTCATGGAACTAGAGCAAACAGTTCACATTCCTATTCAGCAGGAACCCTTAGAAATATCATGTGTTCATGAGAGGACATATTTAGTGGCTATGGATTAAAGGATACATTATCAAGGCAAAGGATTAGGTATTGATAATACTCTCACAATGTTAGGGACAATCTTGTGTACAACAAACATCAACATATGGAGTACAAATGATCCTTATGATGAAAATATTGTCAATGCTACAACTAGTTGTATATTGTGTTGGAATTCACCTATCATCCCATACATAAATTGGGACCAACATAAAAATAATAATTCCTATCAAATCAAGGCAAATATCATCAAAATAAATGAAGCAGTCAAGAAAAAAGGACAAATCAAATACAAATGGATACCACAGAAAAAGAAAGAAAATCATCCCTCCAAAACTCCATTAGTCAAAGCAACTATGGGGAAAAATTAAAAAGGGAAATGTATCCATCAAAATAATCTTCAAATACAAAAGCAAGCTTCTCAAGCAAGGAACAAAGTATATCCAATGGTTGGTCTCAATTCCATGAAAACCTCCATTCCCACCCATCATTTCTCATCTTCCCAAGTTTGGAGAAACAAAGGTTCCAAACCATCAACCAATCCATATCATATTCCCTCATGCATGACACCATACACTTCATTCACAATATCCAATTCTCACATTGACAATGTGTTGGTAGCTACTCTTCATCATAAGGATTTCAAAGGCACTTTATCGCGATGTGCGCACATAGACAAGGTTAATTCTAGTACTAGCGAGGTAGATCGAATTTCTTCAAAATTGCATTCAAGTGCTTGTATCTTAGCAAAGAAGATTCTTCAAGTAGGATATGACTGACATGTTATGATAGTGGCCTCTACATCAGTACCACCAGGTGGTTCAACATGAGGGTAAAACTTCCAAAAAATCAAAAAATAAAAAAAAAGAAGCAATAGTAAAGAAAAAAATCATCCTCCAGTGAAAACCATTATGGTGGTGCTTTGGGAAAGTACTATGATGAAAACCTGGAAAATAGGCATCATGAGTAGAATCAAGCATCTATATGATCCTTCTTAGATAGAAGCATCTCATCCTTTTCATGATAAATCCAATGTTCTCTCCATCTATCCAATACAGATTTATCCAGATATTCCACTTTATCTTGATCTTGACAAAGATTTGGTGTATACTTCAACTCTACTCATGGAAAAAATTTGACATGATCTTTACCATTTTATCTTGTGAAGTCCCATTGCCTATATCTAGAATGATAAAAATCTATCAAACTCTTTGCATATACATTATCTATCTTGGTTATCCATTGCATTATGAAGAATTTCTAGACACTGGGGGCAGGATATTGCACTCTTGTTTTCCAATAACTCGATCCATGTATTTTAGCTCACAACATGACATAGACATCATGATCTAGGTATCGTTTACCTTAAAACCTCATCAAAAATCCTAAAAAAAATCATAAAACTTCATCAAAATCCAAAAACATCCAAAATCTTGTACAACTAAAATAAATAAATAATCAAATAATTATAGTCAAAATCCAAAAAATCCAAATCACTAGCCCATGACACATTTTGATAAGAAGGTGTTCCTTATCAAGCTTTATCTCTTCTCGAACATTAATCCAAACAATCAATAACAATCAAATATACGTTGCACTTCAATATCCAATCAAATCATTCCAATCGACTTTGTTCCAAATTGAGCTTCAAAATCTTGATTAATCTTATCCAATAAATCCATCACCATCTCAGGATATCCTTCCCAATCCTTGTGTTTCTTAACACTATCCTTGCATTATTGTGTATCCTCGACAATGTTATCACTGTCAATCCATCAATCAAATCAATCAATCCTAAGCTTTATTTTCAACAAAATTCCAAATAGATCACTGATATCATCACACACATCCATATCCAAATCATCAAAATCCCTAAAAAGGTGAAAACATGAAAAATCCAAAAAAGTAGTTCCCTGTTGAACTACACCGTCTTTGAGCTTGAACGTAGGAAATTTCATCATTGATGTGCCCCCGAGACACCCTAGGTCAATCCTTTAGAATTCCATCATAATAAACTGAATTTCCATCATTTTTTCATATCTTCATCCTATAAATGGGTTGAGTTCATCGAACTATGCGATCTCTATGTTTATAACATAGGCAAGGCTTATCTCTAATCAACCCCGAGACCCATAGGATAGGTTCTTCATCGAAAATCCTCTAAAATCTAAAAACATCCAAACATACTAGAGAAAACTTCTAAAGCATTCAAATATTAAAGCCCAAAACATTCATAAACTTTCAAAAAGACCAAAAATAGCCTCAAAACATTTTCAAAAACCAAAAAAATTGAAATATCTAGAAAACCCAAAACCACTCATCCCATATCGCTTTCGCCCATAATAATCTTTCATACATAATAAATTGATCGTCGCCTTCACCCTTTGGTAAGTCAAGTAGAAAGAAAGTGTAGCAAGTCATAAAGTGAGAACTTAATTATCAAAATCTCAAGTCTATATCATAGGTAAATATGTCAGTGAAGTTTGTATCAATGGATCATCTTAGCATCATCTTCCTAACATCAAAAAACCCTCTAATCAACATGTCTCAGGATATATCCTTCCTATAATGGGCATCAGTATCAGTTATCACTTTAGCTAAATTAAACAAGGCAAGAGATACAAATAACGCTAAATTTTTGTCTTTAATATTTTCTTATGATTTATCTTAATGACCCATTCCAAGGACCTCTCGATGATGCATATCAAAAATAATTTAGAGAGAAAGGAATGGGGTGTCGATCATGATCTTTCATTTTCTATGCTTCTGGGTATTCTTGTAAAATAATCCTGGTGCATATTTGCTTGGTTATGTGTAGGAAATTTGTTTGGGGTATGTTGTTGACTATTGTGTATTCTTTGATCCAATGTATTATAAGCTCCTGACTTGCATTCCAATGAGGTTTCCATATGTCAAGATGTGAACAAGAACTATCATATATATTTGTTGAGTCAAATTTCATTACACTAGATACAATGTCATCTTGGTTATCAATATCTTGATGCATCGTGTCTATGTGTTATATCAAACAACAAGGAATGATGGAAACTCCCAATCCTGATATGTGAGCACCTCATCATCCTACATTCATCCTAAATCTTACATTGCCTTGTCACCATCTCTAATAAAGTCTCGATGGATCATAGACTTGTTGGATCTTTTGAAGCAATCATCAAAGTCAATGGCCAATCCATTCATCTTATTCTTCTTATTCTTCTATCTATACTAACAATTCTATCCAAGCATCAAATCTATGTGATCTACATCTACATATACCTGAGGCTACTCATAGTTGATGATTGCCTTTACATCATGAAATATGTCTACATCAACATCTGAACTTTCCAAGAACTATTTTTCATCCTCTTTAGTATCAATCCCTCTTCCATTGGGGCACAATGAGGCATCTATATCATCTTCAACTCAAAAATCTGAAAAATTGTAGATCAATTGATTCAAAAGCAACCTGAAATCCCAAGCATCTCAAGCATAAGTCTAATTTTCATCTATCATGAGCCCGATTAGAACACTTTATTCTCTGATCGATCTATCGAGGGGGCAACCAACCATCTTTTGATCATATTGATATCAAATCATTTAACAAATTTTTTTCCTAGCCTTGCTAGCAAATATTGATCAAATTTATCAAATCAACCATCATTAGGACATATCATTCCCTATGAATCCTCGTGTTTTTTAACACAATCCTTGCATTTTTGTGAATCCTCAATAATTTAATCAATCAATCAATTAGATCAATCAACTTTAGCTTAGCTATTAGCATCTCAAAGATCTCAATGATATTTGTTTCTGCATTGTCATCAACATGAAAATCAGCATCAATCCTTGAACCAATGCAACAAGTACATTGCTTCAAAGAGGGGCAAAATGTAGACACCTAAAAATGTTTCGATGAATCACATTGGCTATCTAATATCATTTCATCCTAAAACCCATCCTCTTTTCGCTTAATTGATTAAATTAGTTTATTTATTTTATTAATTACATCATTTGCATCCATTAACCTCATTAATTCAATCGGTTTAATTCACCCCCTTTCATGCTGACATTTCATCTAATTAAATTAAATAAATCAACATATTTAATTTAATTTCCTAAGTCTTCTAATTTAATTAAATAACCCCAAGTTATTTAATTAAATGGCATCTCACCCTTTTTCCATTCATTAAATCATTTAATTTAATGAAAATCATGTTATTCCTCCAAAATCCCCTAATTGTGTGATTAAATCTTATTTAATTAGCAATTAATCTAACTTTTCTCTAATCAAACAGAATATTCCCTATCCCCATTTTGCACAATTAAAACTATTTTAATTTGCAAAATTCCTTTTTCCTCACCCATAGGAATATTCCAAAAGAATATTCTTATTCATCCATCATTTCAAAAAGTGATATTTGCACTTGGCTTCAAATGCAAGTTACCTTGTAACTTGAGTTGCAAGTTATCTTTCAACCTTTTTAACAAGTCACCTTTGACCTATGTGTGCAGTTCAAAAGTGTGTTTGTTTGAAGCAAGTTTGAACCCTTGATTAAATCCTAGCATGCATTCTCATCCTTTGATGAGAATCCATGATCCATGCCTCTCCTTCCTTTCATCTTGGACCATTGATTAAGCTTTTTTATCTCAACCTTCCATTTCTCATTTGGTCTCCTATAAATAAAGCACTATTTGGGGACAAATGGATCCATCTTTTAGAGAAAACTCACACTATTAAAATAGCTTGCATCCATACTCTCATATTTGACTCATCTTTAACTTTTTTTAGTTCATTTCAATTGCATAATAGCCTAGAGCATCCATTAATGGCTTCCATGCATCCATATTAGCTTAATTATAAATTAGGGTTTTCATCTTTTAGCATAGAAATAGCTTAGAGTAGCTTAGCAATTGCATAATTAGATCATTTTTAGCATAATATCATATTTAATTAGCTTGCATCATGCCCATTTTAGCTTAAATAAATTTTTAAATCTACATCAATCAGAATGGTTTCATCAATTCTCTTCCATAGAATCAACTGAAATAGTCTGACTAATCACAAATTGGGAAAGGGTCATTGTTCCACATCAACACGACACCAATCCCCAATAGAATAAGTTTCAATAGATTAGAGTAGGTATTTCAAAATCTTTTGCAGTTTAACATGTTAATTTTTAATGGCTTCCACTTCGATTTACATTGAATGATTTTATTGAGACTAAGGTTTAGTGGCTAAATCACACTTTGATTCCTCATGGATCAAGTGTGGTTAACCCGTACTAAACCATTTGTCAGACTTCTATTCAAATTTTGTTCTACCTTCAAAGTAAACTGATAAGCATCTTCAATAGTATACATTCTTACCAAACCCAGCTCTTCTTGAATACTCGGCTTCAACCCATTTATGTAACGGGAAAATTTCTCCTTATTGGCCTCAGAATGGTTTGTTCTAATCAAGACATGGTAGAATTATTCTATATACTCCTTGATGGACTTTCCCACTTGTTTCAACCCTTGCATCTTCTTCAACAAATGTAGCTCATAATCCACTAGAATGAATTGTCTTTTTAATTTGTCCACCATATAGTCCCATCTTGTTATTTTCTCTTTTCATCTTTGATTTCTTTCTAGTTGTACATCTTTCCACCAAATATTCGCATGACCCTTTAGTTTGTTCTTTGCAAATTTGACCTTCTTAGGATCTTCCACCTCCTCATACTCAAAGTACTCCTCCATATTATTGATTGAATCAATCAACTCTTTTGGGTTAAAATTTCTAGAAAATGTAGAAACATCAATCTTTGGCCTTTTCCCAATCTTAGAGATGGCCTTAAATAATCTAACTTGCTTTGTATCTTCTACATCTTGTTCTTCTTTGAATTGTTCCTCATTTTCAGATTTGTCATCACTTTGATCTCCTCTTCTTGGCTCAAACCCTCAAAATAGCTCCTCTTGCAGTGCTTGAACTTGTCTCTGTAGGGCTCTAAACCCCTTTACTGGTACAATAAGATTTCTTTCACCAACACGATTTCTTTCCAGAGGCATTAAATTCAATTTTCTTAGAAACCCACAACCACAAGTCCTAGTGCAAACTACCACACGTTCCACGATTTGTTTACACACTTAGGAAAACCTGTTGTGGTACCACTTAATGAGGGCCACACCACCCTAAACCCACACAAACCGCAAGAATAGATACCAACACAAAATATGCGAGATAGAAAAATAACTTACTTCCAATCATTTTCAAAAAAATAAAATAAAATTACAGATTCAAAACTTACATGCTACAACCTCATGGTCTTGATTCATTACAATAGAATCAACTCTAAAAACAAAATATATTATTCAGAGCCATAATCTACACTAATGGAGCCACCTTATACCACCCCCACTTAACCCTTTTATTTCACCACAATAACCATGCTAGAATGTTCTAGAAAGTTCAACTTTCCCTTTTCTTTTGGCGACAAAAGTCTCGCCATTTGATTTTTGGCCTGGGAAGAAATTTTAATGAAATTCTCTTTTTAGAGGACCAACTTCATGGGCCCATAACTTTTGATCTAGGTGTTTGATTTTCTCTTATTGCATATCGTTGGAAAGATTTCAAAGAGATCTACAATATGAAAACCACCATAGGTCAGTTCGTCAAATTTTCAAACTATTTTCGGGCCTCTAAAGTCTTCACATCTAAATTTGAAACTGCATTGGAGAAATTTCCCGAGACAAAAACTTTAATATCTCCCAAATCGTGCAAGGTATTGAGATGATTCTATCGCTATCAAAAAAAAATTCAGTTCTACTAGGGGTAAATTTTTAGGTCCATACAAGCCTATTTAGGCCAACTTACTAAGAATAGTAAGTGACCATTTTCACTATTTTTGAATTTTGACTATCTTATGCCCCTTTAGTGCCATCATGGAACTCAAAAAAACTAAAGAAAATAAAGAAAAACATATTTTTAGGTGATGAAAGATTTCCCTACAACACTGGATGCTCCTACATCATACACCGAGGGTCAATTGAAAAGTGACCATGTCACTTGTCAGGAGTTAGAGGAAAACCAAGACAGTTAACCTTAGCCTCAAACAACCATGATGAATCGTCAACAGGCCTTCCTCTCCATTTTTCCAAGTATTCTACATACTATTTGTTTCTTGTTCCTCTACCCACACAACTATCTAAAATCTTTTTGATCTCCCCCTTTTCTGAAGTAGGTGCTAGAATATTCCACTGTGCTTCTATTATTTCTTCATCAATTCACCCTTCATGATATTCTATTCAATCTGAAATGTTAAGCATAGGTGAAATATGAATTTCATTAGGAAACTCTACCTCATATGCATTTCTTGAATCATGCATCTTCAAGATCTTGCATGGTCCAAACTTTTTCACCTTTAAATTGTTGTATGTACCAACTGGAAACCTTTCCTTTCACAAATGAACCATGACTTCATCTCCTACTTGGAACTCCATATACCTCCTTTTCTGATTTGCCTTAGCCTTATATTGTGAGTTCATCTTATTGATATGTTTCTTCACTTCTTCATGCAAATTCCTCAGATGCTTAGCAAAATATTTAGCCTCAAGACTACTCTTCTCCCCCTAAACCATCATTCTCAGTTTAGAAGCAATTCTTGGACTATTCCCATACACAATTTGGAATGGTGATTTACCAGTGCTCTTGTTGATAGAATTGTGGTAAGTAAATTCTTCTTGTGGTATAATCAAATCCCATCCCTTGATATTATCTCCTACTAAGCATCTTAGTAGGTTACCCAAACTCCTATTCACCACCTTTTTTTTCCCATAAGTCTATGGATGATGTGTAAAACTAAAATTAAAATATTTCTTCAACTTCATCCATAATGTCCTCTAGAAATAACCAGCAAATTTGGTATCTTTATTTGAAACTATACTCTTTGGTAAACCATGTAGTCTCACCACCTCTCTGAAAAACAACTTCGCAATATGAACAACATCACTGCTCTTATAACTTGGAATGAAATGTGCCATCTTTGAAAATCTATCCACCTCCATAAATATAGAATCATGCCCTCTATGTGTCCTTGGCAAGCCAAGAACAAAATCCATTCTAATATCCTCCCATGGTCTCTTAGGTAAAGGTAATGGCTGATATAATCCAATATTCTGACTTATTCTTTTCATCATCTGACATACTCTACAACTTTGTACAAACTTATTCACGTCTTGTTGTAATTATAGCCAATAATAATTCTCACTAACAAGAGCAATGCACTTATCTTGACCAAAATGTCTAGTCAGTCCTCCACTATGCTTCTCCTTGATTAAATTCTCTCATAGAACTCCTTGGAATGCACAATTATCTTCCTTTAAGCAACATCCCATCTTGGATTAAGAAATTCAACCATCTTGTCCTATCCAATGTAATGGGTTCCCAACAAGCCCTCCAAGCTTCTACAAATTTTGGATCTTCAAGATACAAAATTTTGAGTATATTGAACCCAACTACCTCTATATTCATCTCTATCAACAAATTTTGCCTTCTACTTGAGGAATCACCAAATTTGTTTGACCTTCCACTCTCATGCTTGCAAACAAAAGTATAAATTTGCAAAAGCTCAATCCATTTTAAGTTCCTTTGATTTAACTTTCCTTGACTATTGAGATACTACAAAGCCTGGTGATCAATATATAAAATAAATTCTTTTGGCAACAAATATTGTCTCCATTTCTTCAAATCATGAACTATAGCATGAAACTCCTATTCATAGACAAATTATTTCTTCTTAACATTACTCAACTTCTCACTAAAATAGGTAATATGCTTACCTTCTCTACTCAAAACAACTCCTATGGCACTGCCACTAGCATCACAATCTACCTAAAAGACCTTATTAAAATCTAGAAGTGCCAAAATAGGTTGTTTTGTGAATTTCTTCTTCAACATATAAAAACTTTTTGCTTCTCCTCTAGTCCATTTAAAACCCTTTTTATCCCCTCTCATTGCTTCATTTAGAGGTGCAAAAATACTACTAGAATTCTTAATAAAATTTCTATAAAAACTTCCTAGACTATGAAATGATCTTACCTCTATAACACTCCTCGAGGTAGGCCATTCAATGATAGCTCTTGATGTACCTTATTTGGATCCATTTTAAGACCCTCTGTTGAGACAACAAATCCCCGATACACCAACTCTATCTTCATAAAACTATATTTCTTCAAATTAATCAACAACTTCTCCTCCCTTAAATTCTCAAAAACTCTTCGAATATACATCAAGTTCTTCTCCAATGTCTTATTGAAAATGAATATATCATCCAAATAAACAATAAAAAAAAATCCTAAAAATTATTTCAATACCTCATTCATAAGTTGCATAAATGTGTTTGATGCATTAGTTATCCCAAAAGGCATGACTAAGCACTCATACAATCCCTCCTTGGTTTTGAAGGTTGTCTTCCATTCATCTCCTTCTCTAGTCTGTATCTAGTCATATCTTCTCTTCAAATCTATATTCGTGAAGTAATTAGCTCTAATAAAACAATCCAAAATATCACCCATTCTCGGCAAGGGAAATCTATACTTGATGGTGATCTTGTTGATGGCTCTAGAATCTGTAAACATTTTCCATTCCCCATCATTATTTGCTGCTAGTAATGCAAGTACTACACATGGACTCAAACTCTCTTTGATCAATCCCTTCCACAATAACTCTTGCACTTGTATGCATAACTCTTCACTCTCTACTGGAGTCATATAATGAGCTGCCTTATTTGGAAAACTAGCTCCAGGAATCAGGTCCATTTGATTACTAATCTTTCTTACTGGAGGAAAAACCTTCAAGTACATTATAAAAAATAATAGCTTGAAACTCATTCAACAAATCTGAAACCTTTACAGGTACCTTAGTAGTATCTTCTTTATCAATTCTAGGGATCAATGTAAAACACAAATGCTCATGCCTCATGCCTTCTAGGAACTTTCTCCCATCAACCAAAAAGAATCGTCAATTACTTCATACCTTTTCTTTCGCCTCTTTCAGGAGCGTCAACTTATGACGAACCCCATCCTTTGTGAAAGAATAGGTTTTGGCATGTCCATCATGTAATACTCATTGATCAAACTTCCACAGTCTGCCTAACAACATATGACAAACATCCATAGGCATAATATCACACAATACCTCATCATGGTAATTTCCAATCTTGAACTTTACCAGACATTGTTCATTTACCAAAGCTTTATTGTCATTCTACAAATAAGCAATCCTATATGGATTCAGATGCCTCCTTCTCTCCAACCACAAATTACTAACCATCTCTTCTAAAAAAAGGTTATTAGTACTACCTCCATCAATAATAACATTGCAAAACTTTACCTTCACACTTACATCTGATATGAAACAAATTTTTCCTTTGAGTTGGTTATTTCTCCTCATTCAGCAAGACTCTTCTAATAACAAGAAGCTCTCATCTTTCTACATCCTCAGAATCTAAATACTCAACATCTTCATCTACATGTGCAAATCATACGTTACCCCTGAGTCTTCTATTTGTCCTTCCTTGATGTTGAGGATACTCATAGGCTCTATGTCCTTCTCCACACTGGAAACAGGTTCCAAAAAAGCCTCCTCTTCTTGGTCCTCATCTAGATCTTCCTCTTCCTCTTTGGTCTCCACTATTTTGATCATGAGGATGGTAGGTGTTATCTCCTTTCTGGTTCTAGTTGCTATTGGATCCTTCACCCTTCTTTTGATCTTCATTTCAACCTCCATATGACTATCCACTAGTCTTTCCACCATGAACCCAACCTCTTTTCTTGCTTTCAAATCTTCCATTCAACTTTTCTTCTACCTTCAAAGCAAACCAATATGCATATTTATTAGTATAAATTATTACTAGACCCAACTCTTCTTGAATAATCACCTTCAACCCATTTATGTATCAGGAAAATTTCTCCTTATTGGCCTCAGAATGGCCTGTTTTGATCAAGACACGATAGAATTCTTATATATGCTCCTTGACGAAGATTCCTGCTTGTTTCAACCCTTTCATCTTTGTCAAAAAATATAGCTCATAATCCACAAGAATGAATTGTTTTTTAAATTTTTCCACCATACAGTCCCATCTTGTTATTTTCTCTTTTCCTCTTTGATTTCTTTCTAGTTGTACCTCTTTCCACCAAATATTTGCATGACCCTTTAGCTTGGTCTTTACAAATTTGACCCTCACAGGATCGTCCACTTCCTCATACTCAAAGTACTGCTCCATATCATTGATCCAATCAATCAACTCTTATGCATTAATATTTCTAGAAAATGTAGAAACATCGCTCTTTGGTCATTTCCCAATCTTAGAGATGGACTAAATAATCTAACTTGCTCTAGATCTTCTATATATTGTTCTTCTTCGAATTGTTCCTCATTTTAAGCTTCATCTTCACTCTCATCTCCTCTTCTTAGCTCAAACCCTTGACACAGATCCTCTTATTGTGCTTGAACTTGTCTTTGCAGGGCTCTAAAACCCTCTTTTGGTACAATAAAACTTCTTCCACCACCATAGTTTCTTCGCAGAGGCATTTTGATCACTTTTCTCAAAAACCCACAACCACAAATCTTGGTGAAAAATTCCTCACATTCGGCAATCTGTTTACACACTCAAGATAACCTGCTCTAATACAACTTTATGAGGGCCACATAGCTTGAAACCCACACAAACCACAACAATAGATACCAACACAGAAGATACGAGACAGAAAAATACGTCACTTCCAATTATTTTTCAGAAAAAGAAAATGAAATAAAAATTCAAAACTTACATGCTATAGCCTCATGTGCTTGATTCATTACAACAGAATCAACTCTGAAAAAAATAAAATTATTTGGAGCCACAATCTGCACTAATGGAGCCACCTTCTGCAACCGCCACTAAACCCTTTCATTTCACCCCAATAACCACCCTAGAATGTTCTAGAAAGTTCAACTTTCCCTTTTGTTTTGGCGCCAAAAGTCCCACCATTTGATTAATGGCCTAGGAAGAAATTTTAATAAAATTCACTTTTTACAGGACCAACTTTGTGGGGCCATAACTTTTGATCCAGGTGTCCAATTTTCTATTATAGCATATTGTTGGAAAGCTTTCGAAGAGATCTACATTAAGCGAAGCACCATATGTCGATTTGGCAACTTTTTGAGCGATTTTGGGGCCTCTAAAGTCTTCATATCTGAATTTGAAGTTGCATTGGAGAAATTTCCCAGGATAGACACTTTAATATCTCCCAAACTGTGCATGGTATTGAGACAATTCTGTCACAACCGAAAATATTTTTTAGTTTTTCTCCTCGGGGTAAATTTTTAGGTCTATACAATCCTGTTTAGGCTGACTTACTAAAAATACTACGTGACTATTTTTTGCTATTTTTGACTTTTGACTGTCTTATGTCCCTTAAGTGCCATCATGGAACTCAAAACAACTAAAGAAAATAAAGAAAAACATATTTTTGGTTGATGCAAGATTTCCCTACACCATTGATGCTCCTTCATCAGACACCCAGAGTAATTTGAAAAGTGACCTTGTCACTTCCCAGGAGTTATAGGGAAACCAAGAAGATTAACCTCAACCTCAAACAACCATGATGAATCTTGAACAGGCCTTCCTCTCCATTACACAAAGAATTTTTTATATTGTTTGTTTCTTGGGCTTCTACCCACTCGACTATACAAAATCTCTTCTATCTCCTCCTTTTTTGAAGTAGGTGTTGGAATATTCCACCGTGCTTCTATTTTTTCTTCACCGATTTCTCCTTTATGATATTTTATTAAATCTGAAATGTTAAACATAGGTGAAATGTGAATTTTATCAAGCAACTCTACCTCATATGCATTTCCCGAATCATGCTTCTTCAGGGTCTTGCATGGTCCAAACTTCTTCACCTTTAACTTGTTGTATGTACCAACTACAAACCTTTCCTTTCAAAAATTAACCATGACTTCATCTACTACTTGGAACTCCTTATACCTACTTTTTCTTTTCTTCCTTAGCCTTATATTATGAGTTCATCTTATTGATATGTTTCTTCACTTCTTCATGAAAATTCTTTAGATGCTCCAAACAATATCATCCTCAATGCTACTCTTCTCCCCCTTATTTATATTTATTTGTTTAGAAGTAGTTCTTGGACTATTCCCATTCAAAATTAGGAATGGTGATTTACCAATGCTCCTATTAACAAAATTTTTGTAAGAAAATTTTACTTGGGTTATAATTAAATCCCATCCGTTGGGCTTATCTTCTAATAAGTATCTTAGCAGGTTACCCAAACTCCTATTCTCCACATTCGTTTCTCCATCAATCTGTGGATGGTGTGTAGAACTAAACTTCAATTCTATCTTCAAATTCTTCCATAATACCCTCTAGAAATAACCAACAAATTTGGTATCTCTATCTGAAACTATACTCTTTGGTAGACCATGTAGTCTTACCACCTCTCTGGAAAACAACCCTGCAATATGAACAATGTCACCGTTCTTATAACATGGAATGAAATGTGCCATCTTTGAAAATCTACCCACCACCAAAAATATGGAATCATGCCCTTTGTATTCCCTTGGCAAACCAAGAACAAGATGCATGCTAATATCCTCCCATGGCCTCTCTTATCTCAACCGAAATGTCTAGCCAGTCCTCCACTATGATTCAACTTGATTATATTATCTCTCATAGAACTCCTTGGAATGCACAATTAGATTCCTTTAAACAACATCTCATCTTGGATTAAGAAATCCAACCATCTTGTTCTATCCAATTTGACAGGTTCCAAACAAGCCCTCCAAGCTTCTGCAAAGTTTGGATCTTTAGGAAACAAAAATTTGAGTTCATTGAACCCAACCTCTATATTCATCTCTATAAACAAATTTTTCCTTCTACTTAAGGAATATGCAACTCTATTTTACCTTCCACTCCTATGCTTCAAAGAAAAGTATAACTCTGCAAAAACTCAACCCATTTTAAGTTTTTTTTATTTAACTTTCCTTGACTATTGAGATACTACAAAGCCTGATGATTAGTATATAAAACAAATATTTTGGCAACAAATAGTGTCTAGATTTCTTCAAAGCCTAAAAAAAAGCATAAAACTCCTGATCATAGACAAAATATTTCTTCTTATCATCATTCAACTTCTCACTAAAATAGGCAACATGCTTACCTTCATGACTCAAAACAACTCCTATGGAAGTGCCACTAGCATCACAATATACCTAAAAGACCTTATTGAAATTTGGTAGTGCCAAAATAGGTTGCTCTAAGACTTTCTTCTTCAACATATCAAAATTGTTTTTTTCTCCTCCAGTCCATTTAAAATCCTTTCTATCCCCTCTAATTGCTTCAGTTAGAGGTGCACAAATACTACTAAAATTATTAGTAAATTTCTATATAAATTTTCTAGACCATGAAATGGAATTAACTTTGTAACACTCCTAGGGTTAGGCCATTCAATGATAGCTCTCACCTTTTCTGGATCCATTTTAAGACCTTCTACTGAGACAACAAGTCCCAGATAAACCAAATCTCTCTTCACAAAAGTACATTCCTTCAAATTAATCAACAACTTCTCCTCCCTTCCCTTCTCAAAAAATATTCAAATATGCATCAAGTGCTCTTCCAATGTCTTATTGAAAATCAAAATATCATCCAAACAAACAAAAACAAATTTTCCTAAAAATTATTTCACTACCTCATTCATAAGCCAAATAAATGTGCTCAGTCCATTGGTTAACCCAAAAGGCATGACTAACCACACATACAATCCCTCCTTGGTTTTGAAGGTTGTCTTCCATTCAACTCCTTCTCTAATTTGGATCTGGTGATATCTTCTCTTCAAATCTATATTCGTGAAGTACTCAGCTCCATTCAAACAATCCATAATGCCATCCATTCTCGGTAAGGGAAATCTATACTTGATGGTGATCTTGTTGACGGCTCTAGAATATATACACATCTTCCATTCTCCATCCTTCTTTGGTGCTAGTACTGCAGGTACTCCACATGGACTCAAACTCTCTCTGATCAATCCCTTCCACTAGAAATCTTGCACTTGTTTGTTCAATTCTTCACTCTCTGTTGGAGTAATATGATGAGCTGCCTTATTTGGAAAACTAGCTCTATGAATCAAGTCCATTTGATGACTAATCTTTCTTACTGGAGGCAAATCTTTAGGTACGTTATTAGAAATAATAGCTTGAAACTCATTCAACAAATTTGAAACCTCTACAGGTACCTCAGTAGTATCATCTTTATCAATTCTAGGGATCAATGAAAAACTCATATGCTCATGCCTCATACCTTCTAGGAACTTTCTCCCATCAACCAAACAAATTCTTGCGTTACAGCATAACTTTTCTTCTACCTCTTTCAAGGGATTCAACTTATGACAAACCCCATATTTTGTCAAAGAATAGGTGTTGGCATGTTCATCATGTACTGCTCGTCGATCAAATTGCCACTGTCTTCCTAACAACATATGATAAACATCCATAGGCATAATATCACACAATACCTTATCATGGTGATTTCCAATCTTGAACTTTACCAGACATTTTCCATTTACCAAAGCTTTATGTTCCTTCTGCAACCAAGCAATCCAGTATGGATTTGGATGCCTCCTTCTCTCCAACTACAACATACTAACCATCTCTTCTATAACAAGGTTATCAGTACTACCTCCATCAATACGAATATTGCAAACTTTACCTTCACACTTACATCTGGTGTGAAACAAATTCTTTCTTTGAGTTGGGTCTTTCTCCTCATTTAGCAAGGCTCTTCTAGTAACAAGAACCTCTCCTCTTTTTGCATCCTCAAAATGTGAAGACTCAACATCTTCATCTACATGTGAAACTCATGCATTACCCTTAGGTATTCTATTTTTCCTTCCTTGATGTTGAGGACACTCATAGGCTCTATTTCCTTCTTCTCTACAGTAGAAAAAATTTCCACGAAAGCCTCCTTTTCCTGGTCCTCGTCCAGATCTTCCTCTTACTCTTTGGTCTCCACTATTCTAGTGATGAGGATGGTAGGTTTTATCTCCTTTCTCGTTGAGGATGCTACTTGATCATTCACCCTTGTTTAGATATTCATTTCAACCTCCATATGAGCATCAGCTAGTCTTTCCACCATGAACCCCACCTCTTTGCCTGCTTTCAAATCTTATATTCAACTTTTATACTACCTTCAAAGAAAACTGATATGCATCTTCAATAGTAGACATTCTTCCTACACTCAACTCTTCTTGAATACTTTGCTTCAACCCATTTATGTAATGGGAAACTTTCTCCTTATTGGCCTTAGAATGGAGTGTTCTAGTCAAGACACGGTAGAATTATTCTGTATACTCCTTGATAAACTTTCCCACTTGTTTCAACCCTTGCATCTTCTTCAACAAATCTAGCTCATAATCCACATGAATGAGTTGTCTTTTTAATTTTTCCACCATACGGTCCCATATTTTTATTTTCTCTTTTCCTCTTTGATTTCTATCTAGTTGTACCTCTTTCCACCAAATATTCACATGAATCTTTAGCTTGGTCTTTGCAAATTTGACCCTCACAAGATCTTCTAAATCCTCATACTCAAAGTACTCCATATCATTGATCCAATCAATCAACTCTTCTAGGTAAGATTTCTAGAAAATGTACAAAGATAAAGCTTTGGCCTTTTCCCAATCTTAGAGATGGCTTTAAATAATCTAACTTGCTCTAGATATTCTACATATTTTTCTTATTTTAATTGTTCATCATTTTCAGCTTCATCTTCACTCTCATCTACTCTTCTTGGCCCAAACCTTCGACGCAACTCCTCTTTCAGTGCTTGAACTTGTCTCTACAAGGCTTCTAAAACCCTCTTTTGGTACAATAATATTTCTTCCAACACCACGGTTTCTTTGTAGAGGCATTCTGATCACTTTTCTCAAAAACCAACAACCACAAGTCCTGATGCAAATTGCCTCACATTTAGTGATTTGTTTACACACTCAAGAAAACTTGCTCTGATACCACTTGATGAGGGCCACACCACCCAAAACCCACACAAACCACAACAATAGATACTAATAAAGAAGATGCGACATATAAAAATAACTCGCTTCTAATTACTTTTTAGAAAAATAAAATGAAATTACAGATTCAAAACTTACATGCTACAACCTCATGGGCTTGATTCATTACAACAAAATCAACTTTGAAAAAAAAATATATTATTCGGAGCCACAATCTACACTAATGGAGCCACCTTCTACTACCCCCACTTGACCCTTTTATTTCTCCCCAATAACCACCCTAGAATGTTTTATAAAGTTCAACTTTCCCTCTCTTTTTTATGCCAAAAGTCCTATTGTCTGATTTCTGGCCTAGGAAGAAATTTTAATGAAATTCAATATTTAGAGGACCAACTTCATGGGGCCATAACTTTTGAGTTGGTTGTCTGATTTGCTATTATTGCATATCATTGGAAATATCTTTAAGAGCTCTACAATGCACAAACCACCGTAGGTCGGTTCGTCAACGTTTTGAGCTATTTTGGGCCTCTAAAGTCTTGATATCTGAATTTGAAGATGCATTGGAGAAATTTCCCAAGACGGAAACTTTAATATATCCCAAACCGTGTAGGGTATTGAGACGATTCTTTTGCAATCGAAAATATTTTTTCACTTCTACTGCTCGGGGTAAATTTTTAGGTCCATACGAGCCTATTTAGGATGACTTTCTAAAAATAGTGACTATTTTATTCGCTATTTTTGACTTATAACTGTCTTATGCCCCTTAAGTGCCATCATGAAACTCAAAAAAACTAAATAAAATAAGGAAAAACATAGTTTTTGGTGATGCATGATTTCCCTACACCACAGGATGCTCCTACATCATTTCTAGTATTCCTTTTGTTGTACTTGCAATATTTGTACTTTTCTTGAATTTTGTAAAATCATAAAACATTAAATAGTCATATAGTTAAGTAGAATTCTTGTGTTTTTATTTGTTTTCTATACCTCTATCCATACAAGACGCCAACACGTCCTTGAGATGCTAGTGCATCGTGTTAGAGTCTAAGATCCATGCTATCATCCTTAGACAATGAGTTGTTTGGGTAGTAGATCGAACCTTTGAAGTCAGCTCTTTTGACCCTATGAACATTTGGTTTTAGCAAAAGGAAAGTGACAAGCTATTTTTCCTTCCTTTTCAGCCTCAACACCTTATCCTTTTCAATTTGTCTAGAAAAATCAAGGTAGCTTAGGGAAGCCCATTCCTTGGGGCTCTCCCATGACCTAGAGTCCCATGAGTGACGAGTCCCCCTTCTCTACATTTTTTTGAACCAGAAATGAATGGAGCTTCATGTCTATTTATTTGTGTCAAGAACTCTTCTCTCGCATCTCAGGTGTGTTACAGACCTATGTGTTGTAAAGCTTTATGATATTTACAACTCAATCTACAACCTCTAGGCACATTTTTCAGAATATGTGTGTGACATATATAGATAGATCCTAAGAAGGTCACTACAAATCCCTTTTTTTATGAGTTAGTCTCTCAAACAAATACAAGTTTTTCTAGTCCCTTCAGGGAAGGCACTCGTATTCCTAATCCTCCCACTTCTCCTTTCGCTTCATTTATGGAGGAGAATGAGGCTATCAAGATTCCTACAGAGAAACTTCTTTCCTTAAATAGAAGGATTTCAGAGTTTGGGGAGTATTTGGGAAAAGAAAGGATTATGGCTAAGGTTGTTAATGACTTGAGAGTTATGTTGGACAAGGACCAAGTGGGTCTTGAATTCCTTCGAGGTATTCCTCACATAGTGTACACTCATGTCCCATGATACTACCTTAGTCCTATTGTTTCTCGAGACCTTGGATCCAAGACTGCTAAAAGATAACTAGAAGTCTCAATACCTAAGGCTTTGGTGTACATGTTCGAGATTGACCCATCCGTCAACACTATTGATGTTCCTTAATCATCCCCCATCATTAAGGTAAACAAGGTATCCTTGGGTTTCAACTATACTATCTCTAATTTTCTTGGTGGAATTTTTGGAACCCATGTTGGTCTTGGTGATGGGGCCTCTATTGGAATGGGGGTTTGTGGCCTCAGTGGCTTTGGTGGATCTGGTGATAGTTCCATTGCTCTTGTTTCATCTTTTGACCCTGTCTAGGATGTCTTGTTACAGAACATGGGCCAGATGTAGAATCAACTAGTGAACGTGTCCAGTGCTACTTCATAGCCTATCTTTCAACCCTTATTTCATCCCATTCCTTTACCAATTTCTATTCTAAACACTCCTATCCCTCTAGGTATAGAGATTCATAAATTTATAAAATATGGTGGTAAAGGAGATTCTCAGACATGCGCTTTGACCTTTAATGCCATGTGCATGGATTTGTTTCATCATGATACTTTAATGGCTAAGTTGTTTCCAAGGTCTCCTAAGGATACCGCCCTCGAGTGGTATTGTTCCTTACCAAACAATTCTATACTTTTGTTTGATCAACTAGTAAATCAATTTTTCTGACAGTTCCAAGCTAATATTGGACTGAAGATGACCTTTTCGGATCTTGTCCAATGTAAGCAAGGGGACAATGAGAAGATAATTGATTTTATCGCTCGTTATCAAGCACATTTCTCACAAATTTCTTATCCTTTTCCTAAATAGGATGTTTAAAAGGTCTTTTTCAGAAATCTATAGAGGCCTTGGTAGGAAATTTTTGCTTTATTGAACTATCCTTCTTTTGCACATCTATGTGTCGTGCTATGAGAATATCGGCAAAAGGTTACATAGCTCAAGGGATCTTCCTTACACTCTCATTCTAAAATTTTATTTGTAGTATCAATGTCTAGTAAGAACTAAAATGAAGGAAAATGGGGTAGGTTCTTTCACATGGTTTAGAACATAGAGCACACCCACTTTCCAATTATTTCATTCAAGGATAACCCTAGAGATCTCAATGCAAAGGAGAAAGAGATCTTTCGATAGGGCTATCCTAGGGGCTGATTGTAAACTAATGAGGGGTTCACCACCAAGTTAAGAGATGGAAACAAACATTCAATTCAAGATATAATTCTTAACCTTAATATGATGCAATCTTTCACTAAATGACCTGGGTGATCCCACAATACTAGTTTACAATTTCTGGGAGATCTGGATTTTTAATGAAATCACATGTTTTTAGAAAATATAATGATTTAAGAATTGAAAATTTTCATTTAAAGGATTCTGATTAAAGAGGGTTTGATAAAACCACCTTAGATCAAACCCCCTTGGATATAACCCCACTAGTTTTAAACCATACCTATAACAGAGTCTCCTTTACACCTATCAAAATGCTAATAAAAAGAACTTTTGATTTACCTTTTGGGAGATCAAATGCATTCATTTAAAAAAAAATTGTAAGTATTTATTCCTTATTATAAGCTTCCCAAAACGTATAATTTTTAATAAATTTAATTTTATTATTATATTCATTTTTAATATCTTATGAATGTAGGTTTTTCATCGAAAATCAAGCTCTTTGTTCTGCATGTGGAAAAATAGTAGATTATCAAAACAAAAAATGAAAAATATCAATGCACTAGATATTGAAGTCTTTGATCCAACAAAAAAATTAAAAATTGGATTTTGATACATATAAAAAATGTTATGTTGTATACAGTCCGCCTATGTCTGAGTTGTAATTGGTTTGACTTCAAAACTTGATTAAGGAAAAAATATTCAATTAAACATTATGAAACCAAATGAAAGCACTATATATCGTAGTTACAAATCTAAATTCAAAAGAAACTAGAATTTTATCCTTCATGGAAAAAAAGTTATGTTGTATACAGTGAGCATCACTCCTTAAAAATGGTGTTTGCTGAAAAAACTAGTTTTCAAAGGAGATCGAAAAAGAAGTGAAATATTATTCCAAAAAAATTAGAAAAAATATATTTAGAATCTATAGAAAAAATATCACAAATCACAAGTTTGCATCATCTTCAAATTCCTCATGGTTTAGCCGCTATAGGTTCCCAAAAGTGAAGATTTAGTTAGAAAAAATTAGTTAAGTGTCTAGTTTGGCCAAAAATTGTAAACCAGTATTGTGGGATCACCCACCTAGAAATGCAAATAAAACAAAACAAAAAGCTACAAGATGAAATGTGTGCACTTGGAAATATAAAGATGACTGGATGAAGCTCTAAAATGTTGAAAACAATGTCTTTAATGGTGATTGGGACTTATATGCCAGATAGGGTGAATCAATCCCAGATCTAGGTTTTTGTGTAGAAACGTGAATCTAGAAAATGGGTATCTGAATTTGTAAAAACCTAAACTTTGACCTAAACTGGGACTCATATGCCAAAACTGGCATATCAGTCTAGTTAGGGTTTTCTGGAATTTCAGAATCTGAATCTAGTCTTCAACGTCTCCTTTGTGTTTCTTGATTGATTTTCGGATCCAAAACCTTGATTTGCAACCTGTAGAAGTTTTCCAAGTATCTCCAATGCAAGTTGACAACTTTGAGAACTTTAGGCACTTTGAAAACTTTCTCCAAAATTTCTCCTCAATATGTCTTCAATATAAACCTTCCAATCACACTAAAGAGAGGGGAAAATGTTGTTTTGTTAGTAGATAGGGGTTTGCCTTGGTCAAATCCCATTTTCGTAATCAAACCTTGAAATGAAATGGAATAAGAATGGAGAAAGATGAATGAACAAAATATGATGTTGCAAATCACCAAACCATAGCAATAAAGAGGTTGCAAACATGTATGAGATGTCTCTAGTGGATGTAGATCTTGAATCTTGATTGAATGTGATAGATCTTGAGTGAAATTCTAGCTTGAATCATAAAAGCATACATCACAATTGCTAGCTCCAAAACAAACATGATGTGTGAAGACTTTGACATGATGCTTGATGCTTGAATAATGCTCTAAGATTATTAATAATCTACCCTTGAATGCTCTTGTGAACTCAAACTTGAAATAAGGATGCTCTTTGAACTTGCTAGGTGATCTCATGAATTCTTAGGTGAAAATGAGTGAAAGAAACTTGTATTTATACTTGTTTATGCAAAAATTCTCAAAATTACAACACTACTAGTTGACATTAGATCTAGGAGAATAAAATCCCACCAAGAATTTGAATTAATTTTAATTTTGGGCCGCACGGGATTCATATTCCCAAGTTGGCGTATGATTCCCATTAGGCACAATTTATGGGACCAAATTCAAAAATTCTTAGAAAGGTGTGAAACCAGGATCGAGACCCAAAACCCTACGTGGGACTCATATGCCCAGGGTGGTGAATGAGTCCTAGACCACCAAATCTAGGCCACACAACCTGAAAACACCTAAATTATGATTGGATGTTGATTTGTGTTGGGATCATCCTTGAAAAGATGCATTAAATGAGGCTTGTAGATGTAAAATAAGGCCAATTAAAACATAAATAATCCTAATTAACCCTAGAAAAGTGTGAAAGTGTGTTACAATACTCCAAATAAGGTATCAATAAGCTCATTTAGTCCACAAGGGCCCAATACCTAATGTGAGTATGTTAGACACATTGCAACACTAAATCAAGGCCATGTTAGGGGGGTACATTTTTTGTCATTACATCTAGCCCCCACTTTAGTGAGAGGAGGAACTTGTTTCCAACTCACACTAAAATAGACCAACGCACACCAAGAGGGGTCAAAATGCACCAATTCTAGTAAGGGGTATGTGCAGGATCATGATGGGCCAAAAAGTGGCGTTATGTAAGCCATATCATGACCCATGTGGCTGACGACTTTGTTTTTACCCAAAATTGATGAAACAAAAAGGGTTTTTAGAGGAGATTCTCATATTTCCACCAATATAAATTATGTTTTACTTTGAATTTAATAAATAATTATTATTCATTTTCTATTAGAATTACGAATAAAGTCCTGATTGATTAGCTGATTGAAAAACATATATAGCTTTCAAACGGTATCACATTTTTTGAATCTGAAACATGCGTCACATTCTATGTTTCGCATACAATAGGATTTTTTAAAAAAAAATTGAATTTCATGAATTTTTGACCAAGTTAAGGTGGTTAGACAGACGAGCTTTTATATTTTTTAAAAGTTGTAATAAAAAAATCATAATTAATTATTTACTTGGAAACAAATTATAAAAAAATATGCATCACATCGAGAAATGAGTACTCTACTTATATCTAAAATCTTATAAAAAAATATTATCATTTTATTTTGGTTAGGGTGGTTAGACAAACACCTACTTCTTATTTTTACCCTAAAATTTAAATACTACTGTATTGAAATTTCAAATTTTCACCAAATAGATTTTCTTTTTTAAATAAAGGTCTAGTAGTTTAGAAACTACATTCAATTTTCTACAGATTTTGTTTTTACATTTTTTTGAAATAATATAGATAAATTATTCAATTTTTACATCAAGTTATCTAACTCCGATTTTCTGTCTTTTTATTGCCACTTAAGGGCTTGTTTTTTCCATGATGACCCTGCACATACCCTAAGATAGGATGGCCATGATCAAGAGGGTTGTGCAAGCCTCCAGGACCAAGTTCCTATGGAAAACCAACATAGACACAAAAGAACACACATGAAAATGATATGAAGAGTAATAACAAGTCACAATCATACACTGCCAAAGTCAAAGAGAAAAGAAAAAAAAAACAAAAGAGGGGTGGATCAAACTTTGACCATTTGTCCAACACGATGTGGATTAGATCTAGGCTATTTGTCCGAAAAATGCACGCTCACTCTGAGGCAATGGAACTTAAGGTTGTCTCCTGGGTGAGTAATCCAAGAAGGTGAGACATATACACTCATGGCCGGTATGCGCTCACATACACATGAGTGGCTAAGGTAAATTCATGCCTTAGATGGGCTTCCCAACAAACCATATCAAAGTTATACCTCTTGATAACTTTGATAAAGAACCATACAAAACTAATCTTCAAGCTTCATGAGGCAAGCAAAGATTTGTATTCTTGGAACTCATGGACAAACAGGATGGTTCCACAGGCATGCAAAGTGTGTTATGCAAAATGGCCATTTAATTGAAAAATGAAAAAATGTGATAAGAAAGAACATTCAAAGGAGTCTTTTTTAACTCATGCGAGGTCTTAACTTAAGGAACATTGTGCCTAAAGTCTCCAAGAGAGGACCAATCAAAGAATAGAAGATTCACAAATTAGGAGATGCAGTGTGTCACATTGAGCCACTAAGAGGAATATAATATGCTAAGAGAGATCACGCTCCTGAGGGATGTCACACCTAATGTCATCCACAAATAAAAAACACATCACATGAAGTAAGAATACTGCACCATGAAACATGAAAAACAATGCAAAAATAATAATGCCAATGTATGCCCCCACTTTAAAGAAATTGCTAAACACCATACTGTGAGAAATTACTTTAAAGTAGCAATGATAGATGGTAACAAAAGAGAGGACATGAGAGCTTACTTGGGAAGCCCTATGAAAGTCATATGTTTTCAAATGAAGCTATGTCATGCAAAGAAAAGAGAGGGGTTTCCCCCAAAATGAAAACACCACACACATAAGGGATCTATGGATTTGGGGTCAGTATGTTCTTGCTACAATGTTTTTATAGAGCTCAAAATTGTCATAATTCCCCAAATCACATAGAACTGGAAGAATGACTTAAAGAGAATGAAAAAATAAAACCTTTTGGGTCAACATGGAAGAGACATGAATGTCTCGACACCTTGCTTCATCTCCAAAAGGAAAAAACAAGACAAATGAAAAAGATAAAGAATTTTTTTTGGGTCAACATGGAAGAGACATGAATGTCTCGACGCCTTGCATCATCCCCTAAAGGAAAATAAAAGACAAATGAAAAAGATAAAGGAAAATATTTTGGGTCAACATGGAAGAGACATGAATTTCTCGATGCCTTGCATCATCCCCAAAGGAAAACACAAGAAAAATAAAAAGAGATAAAATGAATTACGACATAGAGAATAATGTAGGTATAAATAGAGGAATGTCACAAAGAGAGAGAGAGATGAATTAAATAAAATATCATGGGGGGTCACATTATGCACATGCAATCACACAAAAGAAAAGGAAATAATGCAAAGAAAATAGTAAGACATGTGTGATTCAACCTAGCTAAAGGGACAATGACAAATGCACTACTAGGACAAGGCTATCTAATTCTTTCCCCCAAGAAGTGTAGAACAAGAATGAGACAAGGTAAGTGATGGGAAAGATCATGTAATGGTGAGAATACAAGATTCTACAACTATTACATGACAAGGGGTGAAAGGGTCCCACTTTAAGGGACTATTAATATAATGTAAAATTGATAAAGGATCCTTATTAAAGTATGACATTCATCATTAAGATGTCTGAGAGTTCGATGGTATGCACAATACTTTGTGTTATAATTAGGAAGTCTGCTTCTAGTAGGGGGCAGTAGTTTAAGCTGGCCTGTGTTTATAAGGTGTTTCATCTATCATTCAATGGTTGTTTGAGTATGTAATAATGGTAATGGTTTGAGCTTGTAAGGTCTTTTTTTCTACTAGATTCACTAACTTCTCGAGTTAAATTTTGAGGAGGAGGACCTAAGATGATACCATTATCCTTAGCATCATTACAAATCATTGGTTGTTCTTTAGGAAAGAGGACATTCATATCGAGGAGTCTTGATATCCTAACCCTTTTGTATTTTCAATTGGTATTTTCTCTCAGAGTTGATGAATTTCATGTTCACTTGTTGTATCACATCCTTTTTTTCTCAAGATTGTAAATAATTTTCCATATGTCTCTTCAAGGTTGATGGGAGTATTTTTCACTTTGTTAACATAGAATGGTTGAGTGTTTTCTTGCTTAGAGGAACTAGGCTCACCTATTGTAAGGAACTTAGGTTCAACTTTTGTATCAACTTCAGGATGTAAATAACCAAAAATATCAAGTGGTGGTATTATAAGGGGTGTTGGTTATTCCATGGATGTTTAAAAGGATGCATTAGCTTCAAGTTTTTTAAGACAATCATTTAGGAACTTATTCATGTTGTCATCATCTTCTCTAATGATGTCAACATCATGAGGAGGACATGCATTAGGATTTGAGTGAGCATGAGTAGGTTCAATTCATTAGGGTCATTTCCAAAAGCACAACTTGACACATCCACTGAGGACTTCAAGGACATCCAAAGCTTTTCAAAGGACATATCCATGATGAAATGTAATGCACATTTCAGATTCTAAACTATGCAACAATGTGAAATGGAGTTTTAAGCAATGCACAAGATGAAATAATTTAAGCTAGATACAATGAATTGAATTAAATGGAAAGTCTATAAACTAGAATAGAAAGGTATTAATAGTAAACAGGAGCACAAAATCAGAGCTTTAAATTATGAAAAAATGCAGTGCAGAATCTGCATTGGGATGCATTCGCCCAGAGGGGCGTATGAGTCCTAGTGAGGGATTTTTCAAAATTTTAAGAAAATTTTAATTGATTTTTATGCTTTTTATGTTGTATGATCTATAACCTATGTGCAAATACAAATTTTGTATGATTTGAGATGCGAAAATGCAACCTATATGCACTTTCACTAATGCAAATTTTGAAAACCCTACAATGTTAATTAACTAATGAAAACAGTAATGCAATGTTAATGCAAGAAAGATCTAGGGTGATGATGCACTCCAAATCAGAATTATGATGTTCTAAATGCAGGTTCACCAGAATGAAATGAGTAAAAATGGGGTAGGTGCTTTCGTATGGTTTAGAACATAAAGCACACCCACTTTCCAATTATTTCATTCAAGGATAACCGTAGAGATCTCAATGCAAAGGAGTAAGAGATCTTGAAATAGGGTTGTACTAGGAGATAATTGTAAACTAATGAGGGGTTCACCATCAAGTTAAGACTTGGAAAGCCAAATGGAATGCAATATACAATGCTTAACCATAATATGATGTAATCTTTCACTAAATGACCTAGAAATGCAAATAAAACAAAACAGAAAGCTACAAGATGAAATGTGTGCACCTGGAAATTTGAAGATGACTAGATGAAGATATTAAATGCTAAAAATAGTGTCTTTAATGTATACTAGGACTCATATGCCAGACTAGGTGAATCAGTCCCATATCTGGGTTTTTGTGCAAAAGTAGGAATCTAGCAAATAGATATCCGAATTTGTAAAAACCTAAATTTTGACCTAAACTAGGACTCATATATCAGAACTGGCGTATTAGTCTATTTAGGGTTTTCTATAACTTCAAATTTTGAATTTGGTCTTCAAGCTCTATTCTATGTTTCTTAATTGATTTTTAGATCTCAAACCCTAATTTGTAACCTATAGAAGTCTTCCAGATATCTCTAATGCAAGGTGACAACTTTAACAACTTTAGGCACTTTGACAACTTTCTCCAAACTTTCTCCTCAATGTGTCTTCAATATAAACCTACCAATCACACACTAAATAGAGTGGAAAATGTTGTTTTGTTAGTGGATACGGGTTTACCTTGGTCAAACCCCATTATGGTAATCAAACCTTGAAATGAAATGGAATAAGAATGGAAAATGATGAATGAATAAAATACGATGTCGAAACTCACCAAACCCTAGCAATAAGAGACTAAAAACATGTATGAGGTGGCTCTAATGGATATAGATCTTGACTCTTTGTTGAATGTGATAAATCTTGAGTGAAATACTAGCTGTAATCATAAAATCCTACATCACAATTGTTAGCTCTAAAACAAACATGATGCATGAATACTTTGACATGATGTTTAATGGTTGAATAATTCTATAAAATGCTTAATAAGTTTCCCTTAAATGCTTTTGAATAATCTTGTAAAAACTTTGATGCTCTTGTGAACTCAAACTTGATATAAGGATGCTTATTCAACTTGCTAGGTGATCTCATGAATCCTTAGTTGAACATGAGTGAAAGAAACTTGTACTTATACTTGTTTATGCAAAAATTCCCGAAATTACAACACTACAAGCCAACATCAGATCTATGAGAATAAAATCCCGCCAAGAATTTGAATTAATTTTAATTTTTGGGCCACACATAACTCATACACCCAGCGTGGCATTTGAGTCCCATTAGGCATAATTTATGGGACGAAATTCAAAAATTCTTAGAAAGGTGTGAAACCAGGATCAAGAGCCAAAAACCTAGCTGGGACTCATACACCCAAGGTGGCGAATGAGTCCCAGACTACCAAATTTGGGCCACACAACCAAAAAACACCTAAATTATGATTGGATGTTGATTTGTATTGGGATCATCCTTGAAAAGATGCATTAAATGAGGCTTGTGGGTGTAAAATAAGGCCAATTAAAGCATAAAGAAGCCTAATTATTTAATAAAACCCTAGAAAAGTGTGAAACTGTGTTACAACACTCCAAATAAGGCATCAATAAGCTCATTTAGTCCCAAAGGTCCCAAGATCTAATGTGAATATTTTAGACACATTACAACACTAAATCAAGGCCATGTTAGGGAGTACATTTTCCGTAATTACATGAACAAGGTTGTTGCAAATGTTGTCTCTATATCTAAAAAACAAGAGCCTAAAGTGGAAGAGGTGCTTCTCAAAGTTATTAGATTATTACACTTTTGTGCTGAAAATATTATTAAAAGACAAACTCCTCACATTACTAGACCCCTAACCTCTTACCAAAACCTATCTTGATTAGTATGATGAGAATCAATTCTACCAATACCACTAAATAAATGAACATGATATTGAAAGATGCATGCACCAGCATCATGATATTCAAGACTGCATTGATGAAGGTACTATCCATCTTGATGGGAAGAATTATAATTCTAATAAGTTTGTGGAAAAGGCTAACAATGAGTTGCAAATCTATGGATCCATTTTTGTCCCATTCTACAAATTTAATTATTGAACCCTCTACTTCTACTAAGTTTGTTTCATTAGAGTACGTTAACATGGTCTCATTAACACATATTCCTCCCTGTAAGCTTGCATGTAGATCACCGGACATAACCTTTACCTCATAGAACTTACCTGTGAATAAAGAGCCTTCTCCCTTGTACATTCTTGCTCGTATCAATAGGAAAATTGTAGCTAGTGTCCTAGTTGACCCTATGAGCCAAGTGAAATTTATAACGAAAGAAATTTTTCTTATAAAAATTTTACATAGGGAGGATTATGAAGAATTGAAGGCCACTATACGTGCACACGATGGACTCTTCATCCATCTTATTTTTTCTATTACTCTTTTTGTCTTGGTAGTACCCAAGGTAGTGGATACCTCTTTTGTCATAATTTTAGAGTCATACCTATTCACATTGAAACTAGGCATTTCATGGCTAGTTTACATGAATGTCGAAACTTCATTGATTCAAAAATGTCTCAAGTTATCTCATGAGGGCTTTGTGTGTGTTGTACATGAAACCAATTACAAACCACTAGTGTTATGTGGGGATTA
The DNA here is from genome assembly GCA_007115665.2 of Sequoiadendron giganteum. Classification (NCBI taxonomy): domain Eukaryota; kingdom Viridiplantae; phylum Streptophyta; class Pinopsida; order Cupressales; family Cupressaceae; genus Sequoiadendron; species Sequoiadendron giganteum. Next base: position 824,725,856 of record CM021101.1, read on the forward strand.
TTGTTAGACCATTTTTGGCCCACTCCAGTCATACCTCTCCCTCCAAGGATAGATTTACTATATTGTGCCTATGTCAAGAATAAGACTAGGAGCACAGTGCTAAAAGTGACCTATCCAGTATCTCCCTATGTTATCTCAGGAAAAGGCTTTATGATTTTGAAACAACAAGCTACCTCCTCCCAACAAAAGGGGAAGGGGAAGCTTGTTCATGACCAAGGGCCTTCCTCTTCTACATCTTCTACTCCACCCGCTTTTACTTCTCACCCCATTGTAACATCCTTGGCTCCTAATCCCATGCCTCACATAGGGAATCTGATGGTGTTTCCTTGGCAATAAGCTAAGCATCAAGTGTTTTAACTTCCTATCTTTCCCACAGTTCCTAGACCCATTATTTATGGCAAGGGGAAGGGTCTTTGTGGAGTTTCCACCATGTCTCGGCCTCCTACCATTCTTCCTCATGCCTCTCTTGTTTAAAATGGGAAGAAGCCCAATACAGAGGCACTCATGTATGCTTCTCCACCTGCTCCTGCCCCTGTCTAGGAGGCTATCCTTCCACCAAAAACAGTTATGGAGGACACTTCTATGGTGGAATAGGAGCCTCTTGTCTCTTCTTAGACTATGGATTCTAGTGCCTGGAGCCGACATAACTATCTTATGTGTGAGAGAAAACTTAGGAGAAAATATCTAGCCATTGAACAAGATGCCTTGCAAAAGACAAAGGGGGAGCCAATAGCTCCTATTTTTACACCTTTTGTTGTGTCTCCTCCTTCTTCTCCTTATGCTTTAGTTTCAATCATCTCTATTATAATTTTGTCTCTCTCGATGGGTGTTGATGATGCTAACCCCAAAAGGATGTAGGTTTTTTTCACAGCTTCTGTGGAGCCTCCTCTCTTGATATACCTTTTAGACATCCATCCCTTTTCTCAGCCCATAGACATGCCAAACAAAATGGTGGTGTTTATTGCGGATCTATCCTCTCCCTCCTTTTCTTTTGATTCTTTTGTGGGGATTGAGTAATGGTTGAAAGAAGGGCTAACCTTCTTTGGGAGATAGTCATGTTTTGGTTTGTGTCGTCTTTGTGATGGAGGTGACCCCTGCATCCCTTGAGTTTCTTACTACCCATATTGATGAGGTTGTAGTGGATCTCGGGTGCCTCCTTCTCCCACCAAGTTAACATATGGCACTCTTGTGAAGTGCATGTTTAACTTAGTGGATGATGTCTCGACTCTATCCTTGATATTTGCAATATCGATGACCCTTACCTCATAATATCTCAGAGAAGAAGACCTCCAGGGTCCTTATTCCTTGGCCCTTGTTTCAGGAGAGCTAGAGGGTACTCCCCTCTCTATCCTACCCTTATAGGCCCATCCTCCCTCTCCATATAATGATCTATATTAGGATCAATATGACCTGTTGGTCAATGAGGAGCATGGTGGTACCTCTTCTTTATCTATAGATTAGATTTGTGTGTGTGTTGTGTTCCCCCCATGCTTGTATTTATGTTTTTTTTATCCTACTTGGAGGACCCTTGCTACCCTTATAGGTGCTTGGTTACATTCTTGGAAAACTTATTGTGAACTTCCTCTATTTTTTTCATCATTCTTCTATATGTCATGACCTTTCTTTTTGACAATTTGGGATGATGCAAATCATTGGGACATTTAGGCCCTCTTCTATGTTGACCCAATTTTCTATTTTCATTTTTTCTTCATTTGCTCTTCATGATATGGGAACTTTGGTCATTGATGGTCTTTCATTGATATATTTTATGACACCTATTTATATATATGAACATATCTGACCCTGAACTCCCAGATGCCCCTATCTTTTGATTTCTTTGTCTCTGCTTGTTTCTCATTTTCTTTGTCTCTCTCTATATACTTAGTGATGTTGTGGTTCTTTTTTATTGTCCTTCGTATGTGTGAAAAAATTTCTATGTTCACATCTTGCAATGTATCATGGGCCACAACATCCTTGCCTCTTCTTTCTCTCCTTAGGATGTTATTTGCTCCTTTGTGTTGCACACACCATCTTAAGAGGGAGCTACTATGCTTCTCTAATTTTCAATAAGGTGAATTCGATGGCCAACAAATATCTAACTAAAAATATTTCATTTTTCAAAAATGCATTCTTCAACAAGGACTCCTTTGTGAAATTTTTCTTTCAAGAATGAATTCATAGTGAGACAATATGAAAAATTTCCTTTGAAAAGGGAGTACTTTTTTTGATGAAGTCTAAAACATTTCCCTTGAAAAGGATCATTCTTTCTACCAAGTTCCTTGATGAAAGAGATCTTTCAAAATGATTCCTTGATGAAAAGATCACTTGCATAAAATTTTATGCTTCTCAAATCAGAGTGTCCCCTTGAACAAACCCTTTGCTATTTGAAGGGTTCCTGAAGGGACCCATTTGAAAACTTCTCCTTCAAATGCATGATTTGTGATATGTGTGTTTTTTTGGCTTATTTTTTGCCTGACATGTTTTGTTTGAAACTTAACATATCACTTTGCAAGATCGAGCACCTATAAATCCCATTTACATCAAGCTTTCCTTACAAGACCAAGAACTTGTAGGGGTCTTTCACATCAAGATCTTTAGGACCAAGAAATTGTAGAGTCCTTTCATGCCAAGCCTTGTAGGACCAAGAACCTATGGTGATCCCTTTGTACAATCGAGAACCTATGAAGCTCCTTCTATTTGTAGGACTGAGAACCTATAGAGCCTTTGTCCAAATTATGTGGGACTGAGAACCCATGGAGCCAATTCCCTAGGACCGAGTACTTGTAGAGCCATCTCTCTCTCTTTCACATCAAGGTTTCCCTACGGGACAAAGAACCTATAAAGCTACCTCCTGCACATCCAGGTGTGCCAAATTAGCGATCACTGATCAAATTCCTTGATGATTAAGGTATATTCTCTTCAATATATTTATACTTTACCTCGCATTCGTAATGACATGTATGCTCAATTTTACATGCAACTTATGGTGCAGGCCTATAGTCATACTTGACAAGTAACTTCTCAAAAGTAAATTTTGATGCACCACAATTAAATAATGTTTTTGGATAAAGGGTAGCTTCTAAAAAAATTTGGATCTTAGTAATAACTCTAAACAAAAAAATTCGACTCTCACCCGCTGGCCACTTAAGGCTCTTTAACCGTTCTCGTTCCAATTAAGGCATGGGATTAGGTGTAGTCTATTGTCAGCACAACTTGAAGCTACTTTCTTATGATTTCACAACCTTTCATATAGTCTTCTAGTAAACATGCTTTAAGACCTTGCAATGAACTCTCCAATGCAGGATGTGTCTCAAGGCAAGCCCCCTCTCTAAGGAATGATTTTGAAAATAAAATTACAAAACTTGAGATGTTTTCGCTCACCCAAGATTGCCAAAAGGTGTGAGCAGAGAAGAAAACCATCTAGCTTTCCAAAAATTGAATGCACGACATACAATTCATAGCACTTTGATTATTTGTAAGCACCTTGAGTGGTGCTATCCCCAAAAATATGTGAAGAAGATATCAGTGATTCTTTTTAATTGCATCCAATGGAAGTTTTCTTGACATCAGTCAATATCATAGCAAAGGTGTAATACAAAAAGAATGATTTTTCCATTTTTAAGCCCAATTTTGAGTGTTTCTAAAGTGATCCTGGTCTTAATTGTTCAACAAAAATAAATGTGAGTGTACGTCAACAAAAGAAAATTCATCTTGTCCATTTAAATAGAAATCAAGCATTCACATGTTACTTTAAAAGTTAAAAAATTTTAGAGCACGAAATTAAATGTTTGTTGTTCTTTTTATGCACAAAATGATAATTCCTAATTTAGAAAAAAATTGAAAAGGTTCATTTTTAAGAGCACCAAAAATAAAGTGTTCATTTGTGTTGTTCCTTTTAAGCACCAAATAAATATTCCTATTTTAGAAAGCGTTGAAATGGTTCATTTTAGAGAACTGAAAAATAATTTTTTTGTAGGTTCTTTTTAAGTACCAAATAAAGATTCCTACTTTAGAAAGAGTTGAAATGATTCATTTTAGGAGCACCTTTAAAAAAAGTGTTTTTTTCTTTTTATGCACCAAAATAAAATATTCCTAACTTTAAAAAGCATCGTAAATCTGGAATTCTTTGATTGTTCATATTCCTTATAGAAAATGTGTTAGTCTTTCTCACATTCTACATTCATAAATGTTAATAGTTATCACACATCCAAAATCAGGCATTCGTTAGTGAAAAAATCAAATTCCAGTTAGCAGATCTCGAACACAGGTTTGACAGAGCAAAAGCACAGGAAAAACAAGTGTGCCCTTTGTCAAAGAGAAAAGTGCAAACATTTTGCAAGTGCACCTTCTATCATCAGTCAAATGTGCTGAAAAATATCAAGTGCATAGAAACCATGGTCAAGTGTGTGGATTTCAAAGTCAACTGTGCAGATTCTTTGACAAAAAATTATGAATTTTTTTGGAATAGTGCATGAAATTTTTTCAAAAGCACTCTAGAAACCTGCAACTTCAATTTAAACTCATGGAAATGTTAGTATTTAGGACCATGGTCCCACCAGGCATGTGACAATATGTGAGGGTTAAAATCATAGACATAAACATGATAAACATACTTGAAATTAGAATTTACTCTATAATCAAGAACACTAATCTAAGATCTATTCCTTCACTTACAAAATGAAACCAAGCTATTACAAAATTCAAGAAAACAAGATCAAACTATGAAAGAATTCATGAATTCATGAAAAAGCATAGTGTTACCATCCCGTATTGGAGTGTATTCGCCTAATTTTGGATTTCTTGTATCACTATGAAGCCTCCATAGTTTGTGTGCGAAAGCTTGAAGAACGATGTCTTGGTTGGTTGATCGAAGATATGTTGAAGCTCTATCAATGGTGTTTTGGCATTAATTCATTGTCTAAATAGGTTGATTCTCCAATCCTTACCTATGAGGAAAGAGTATTGTTATATAGAAAATGTAATTCAAAATGGATGATTAGATTAAACAATGTTGAATCAAGATCGATGATTGAAGGTTGTTGAGAGGATTTAGCCATGAATAATCTATAGAAAAAAGATTGTGCAATTTGTGTGATTGAAGAATAGATTGAATGATTTGTGGGATTGAGAGATAGATTGATCAGTCAGGAGATCGTAATTTGCTCAATCAAAAATAGATGGATCGATTAGGAATAGATTGAGAAATCAGGGGATCATAATTTACTCAATCAAAAAAGTGGTTGAGAATGATTAATTAATTGATTTAATTAATTCATTCATTTTGGAGTTGAACGTGCAAATCAAATTTGTCTTTTGCAAACAAAGTTGCATTAAAGTTTGATTTTATTTTTGATGAATGATTTCAATAGTTTATTTAAATTATTCAATTTTTGGAGGGAAAGTGGGTTAATTAAATTATTATGATTTAATAATTTAATCGACTTAGGGGAATAAAGTGATTTAGCGACGTAATTAAATAATTGTTGTAATTTAACAAATTAGGACAAATAATGTGAGATTAGGACTTTATTAAAATAATGTAATTATTTAATTGGTTGAAATTGATGAAAAAGTGAATTAATTAAATAATGCCATTTTATTTAATTAATAGAAAAAATAGGGTTTTCAAGTCTTTATTAAATAAATGGAGCTTATTTAATTAGTCAAAAATGATGAATTTTTTTTATTAATTAAATAATGTCATATTATTCAATTAATCTAGAGAAAATTAGGATTTTTGATGTAATTGATGTGAAATGCAGTGTTGTTTGATAATAATGATGTCGATGATGTGAAAATGTTGTTTAGCGTGTGTGATAAGTGTTAGGTCAATTTTACATGTCTACAATCTCAAAAATAAATATGAAAATAATCATAAAATTAGGACTGTCATAACTTCATTATGATGGTATAATTTTTATTAGGAAAGTCATAACTTCATTCAAACAATCATAACTTCACTAGGATGGTCATAGGTTCATTAGGACAGTCATAAATTCATTAGGACAATCATAAATTTATTAGGACAATCATAACTTGAGATGTGATAGTCATAGGTTCATTAGGATAGTCGTAAGTTCATTACGACTATCATAAATTTATTAAGACATCCATAACTTGATATGTGATGGTCATAGGCTCATTAAGGGAGTCATAACTTCATAAGGATTGTCATAAATTTATTAGGATAGTCACAACTTGAGATGTGATGGTCATAGTTTCATTAGGACAATCATAAACTCATTAGGAATATCACAACATTATTAGGATGGTCAGACATTCATTATGACAGTCATAAATTCATTAGACTAGTCATAGGTTCATTAGGACAATCATAACTTCATTAGGATGTGTAATGGTGTGAATTTTCACCCTAAAAGAATTCCCCATTTAATTTCCCCTACCTTTGAAAATATAAACTCGATGATGTAAAATCCACTGTCACCACCTTGTCCCTTCTATTTGGCTACATATTTTTGCATCAACGGAAGAATTTTTGTCAAGGATGTGTGCACACTGCATAGACGTCCTTGTGTCATGCTGCCATCCTAGCAAGATTCCTACCCTTGGGATCTACAAAAACATTATGTTTTCCATTGGTTATGAAGAGTAACATTCCTTGCCTCCCTTGACTAACAAAATTTGACCACTTTCCTCAATTTTTACAATGAAAAATTTATTCCAATTCCTTCATTCATGCATGATTTCTCTCACATTCTAACACTTCATTAATCCTCTCATTCTCTCATTCTCACACTCTTGCTTCACTCTATGCCATTGTTCTTCTTGCTACAAGCTCCTCATTCGGCTCCAACAATGTACTCTGGTTGCAACACCACTCTCATTATAGGATTTTCAAGCTTCATATTTTCTACATGGTGGTGTCACTCTATTCCTTCCACTATTGGCCCTAAGAGCTCATAGTTGGGAATTTAACTTTGTGTCTTTCTATTTGGTTGCATCATTGTGCTTATTAGATAGAATTTTAGTTGTCTTTGATTTCTATCTAGTTGTACTACTTCCTTTATCGATTTCCATATCTTGTGGCATCTTGGATGTACTAGAGTTGGGAACACCAAAATGGGGGTTTGACTCAGGAAGACCTCAAACATAGCCCAATATTTTTCTTGTTTCTATGTGTGTAGGAAGATCTGAGTGGAGCTAATTGAAGAATCAAGTCATGGGAATTATGGTACCCTTTGTTATCCTCTCTTTGACATTTATAGAATAGATCATTTCAAATAGTTTCCTTTCAAGTGTTTTTTTTTCTATATTTTCCATACTTTCTATCAAACTACAAAACATAATCATTCATATAGCTAGTAGGATCATTTTTTTTTTTGTTTTCTTTCTAGACATCTATCCATACAGGATGACAACATGGCGTGTTGGAGTCTGAGATCTATGCTTCCATTCTCAAACAGTGAACTATCTAGGAAGTAGATTGAAACCTCTATAGTTGACTCTTATGATCCTATAAACACCTAGTTTAGTAGAAGGAAAGTGGTGTGTTGCTTGCCCTTCATTTTTAGCCTCAATATTTCATCCTTTCAAACCTATCTAGTCAACCCGAGGTATTTTAGGGTTGTTCGTTCCTTATTACTCTCCCATAATCTCGAGCCTTGGGCATGACGAATCACCCTACTCTACATTTTTAGTGAACTCAATGTGAACGTCTTTGTTTTTGTATCTTTGTGTTGATAACTATTCTTCCACATCTCAGGTGTGTTTTAGACTTGTGTGTTGTAAAGCTAAATATGATCTTTACAACTCAATCTATGACCTTTGGGTGCATTGTTAGAAGAAGCGTGTTACCCATAGAGATGGATCCTAAGGTCACTATAGGTCCCTCTTTTGAAGATTTAGTCTGTAAAATAAATACAAGTTTTTCTAGTCCCTTTGAGGAAGACCCTCATGTTCATACTCCTACTTATCCTCTTCTTCATAAATGGAGGAAGATGAGGCTCTCAAGGTTACTATAGAGAAACTTTCAGCCATAAAAAAAATTCTTTCGAATTTTGGGGAGTATTTAGGAAAAGAAAGAATTATAGCTAAGGCTACTAAGGTTGTTAATGGCTTGAGAATTATATTGGACAAGGACCAGGTGGGTGTAGAATTTATCTAGGGCCTTTCCAATATAGTGTACACTTGTTGGTTATTTTTAATGAACCAAACTTGGTATCAACAATTGTTTATGAATTTACCATAATTTAGTGATCAACAATTGTGAGGATTGGCCAATGACTAGGTGAAATATTAATAGGAATTCCCTCTATATTTTGAGCTCTGCAAGATCTAAGAGGGTGATCCCTACAATGTACTTAATGATACTCTTGTGCCATTTATCACATGCACTATAAATAACAAATGCATTCCCATAGCTTACAAATTAGATGAAATCCTTCAAGAATCTAGCTAATTCTCTAAAAAATAATCATCTAAAGTAGAGAATAGAAACCTCTCATGAAACTTTAAAACAATTTAAGGTGTATGAATGATTTTCTATAAGAATTTATTCTTTGAAAGGCAGGGATGACTCAATGAATTTAGAGTTAACCAAATTAATAGAACAATGCCTTATCCATTAGGTAACAAATTCAAATCTGAAATAACTATAATACAACAATGACTAAGCTCGATATTTACAAACTATTGTGATATTGCATTAAAATAAAACAACTCAAATCTCCTAGAATAGAAACTACTTATCAAATCCTCATACTTAGTCACACAAACCTATGATTCCATTAGAGAATTTTAATTAATTCCTTGAATTAAAGTAGAGATAAAATCATACATTCAACCAAAATTATTGAAGACCAATAAAAGGATCCTTGATCATTTTATTAATAATTCATATGACAAAATATAGAAGGAGAGAATTTGTTTCATAATGTGCACTTTCTCATTCAAATTTCACCACTATTGTAAAACCATTATGTCAATTAGTGTTATAGGGATGGTCCTAAAACCGAGGAGGTCTCTAATTCTTCTAAAAATTTGGTTTGTCATTTGTAAGCCCTTTCTCTTTCCTTGCAAGTATATTACTGATATCTTTTATGGTTTCTCATCCAAGTGTTAAAGATTTTTTTATGAGTAAGGATCTAAATGATAAGAGGTCTAGTTGGATAACCAAAGTCATGGAATATGACATTGAAATTAATATTACCAAGCTGGTAACATGCAAAGGATTGTGTGAAAAACTAGCTAGTAGGTTAGAAAACAACAAAGATCTTGAAGAGGAAGTTGTCTGAGTGCTAAATAATGAAGATCAAGCTATTGTCCTAGCTCCTCCTTCAAGTTGGATTCAAGAAATAATGCATTAACTCCAAACTAGTGAGTGTCGATAAGGCCTAAACAATTCAAAATAAAGATATTTCAGACTTCAATTCATTCCTTGTGCCATTATGGATGGAAACTTATATAGGAATAACTTTCATGGAGTTTTATTGAGATGCATAGAACCTGATCAAATAAAAAAAGTTCTTAAAATTAGATAATAGAGTAATTGGTTACCATTTTGCACCAATAACTACAACTCTTAAAATCATGAGAGTTGGTTATTATTGGCCTAATTTGGACAAGGATGATTATGCACAAGTAAGGAAATGCAAAAAATGTACTATATTTGTAGGAAAACAGAGGTTAGCAGCCTTACCATTGCATCCAATTCAAGTAGAGAAGTCATTCATGAAGTGGGGTCTTGATTTTGTTGGACCCATAAACCCACCTTCTAGTTCAAGGCACAAGTGGATATTGACAACCACTGATTACTTCACCAAATGGAAAAATATTGTAGCATTGAAGGAGGAAAATGAAAGTGTACTACTAAACATCTATGAGGACATAGTAACAAGGTTTGTACCCCTTAATCCATTATTTCACATAATACATTGGATTTTGTAGGCATGAGAATAACTAAATGGGCTATTAAAAATGATATCTTTTTTAGCACTTCGTCCAATTACTATCCACAAGGTGATAGACAAGATGAGTCTACTGACAAAAATATGATTAGTGTCATCAAAAAAATAATTGAGGACAATTAGAGAAGCTAGCACAATAAGCTAAAACTAGTCTTATAGGCTGGTAGAATTACTCATAAGAGGTCTATAGGTAATTCTCCTTATGTTCTTGTTTATGGAAAAGAGGCTAGGTTTCCATCTCAAAAGAGTTACCAACTCTAAGTTTGATCAAAGAATTGGAAATTATCAAGGAAGACCAAATGGAAGTAAGACTTGTTGAGTTGATGGAGTCGGAAGAAACAAAAAGACAAACACTTCAAAATCTAGATATTCATCAAGCACTAATGAAGAATACATTTGACAAGAATATAGTCCCAAGAGTGTTCAAAGAAGGAGATCTTGTTCTCAAATGGGATGAGAAGAAAATTAGGCCTAGAAAGCACATCCAAATTTGATGCTATGTGGAATGTTCCTTTCATGATCACAAAATACAAGCCACATAACGCCTTTTGGCTGTCAAATCTTGAAGGAGAGAAGCTACCACTTCTAGTCGGTGGGATTCATCTTAGGCTCTATTATTGGGGTGATATTTCAAAATTGTATCATGGTAGGATAGATTTCCCTTTCAAATAAGTGTTTATGCACATTTTTTAGTTCAATTTTTCCCCTTTCCCTAAGTACTCATGCACACGTTTTAGTTTAGTTGGTAGATAGTTCTTGTTGTCCAATGTTTCTAATAGTTATGTCAAGGTCTAATCTGAGTCTTTTCAAGTCACATATTGAATCCTATGCCTAATGGATGCCAAGGCTATTGGTCAAATTTTTGTTGGTAGCTAAAACACCCTTGAGGGACCACCAAGGATGTACATTTTTTGCCAAACTGTTATGATAACTTAGACTATTTAAACATTTCATCTAAATAGTCTAAGTGGGTCTTAAGTCTCCCCTTTTAAAAAAAGGGTGTTGTCTTTTGTTCATTTTAAATGGAAAAGATTTTATTAAAAATCTTCTTAAAATTTTACCATTCAAGTCCAAAGAAAAAAGTTAAAGGAGTTAAAGGGTAAATGCAAATTAAAACTCTTTGTTTGAGCACCAAAAAGAGTGAAAATAAAAAGGGAAGAGGTTTCACATGCAAGGATAGGAGGAAAAAATTGAGGTGAATTTTGAGTTTCACAATGGAGATTGAGCAACTAGGATTTCAATCCACTTGAAAACTATCCACACAAAACTTCCAAAGATAAGTATGGCAGTCATAGCTATTTCCAGAGCTAGTTATGAGGAGTATCAAGTTCTTGAGCATGATTTTAGGTCATGGGATCAGCATGCACGGTGAAAAAAAGAGAGTGGAGGTCATGCTAACACTTTGAGTAGCAGTTGCCTTCATCCATATAGATGCATGTGGGGATATGAACATGGGAATCAATGAGATTAAAGAGCAAGCCTGTTATATTTAACCCATTTTATTTTCAGCTTCTCCATCAAACTGAATGTCTATAGTTTGCATTGTGAGATGTGCATATAGAAACTAGGATCTTATGACCCAGCAAAAGGTGTATTTGAAGAGATGATGGGTTTTGAAGTTTAGTATGGAAAAAAGCCTCCTTAATACTATGTGGAAGTAACTATTGTAAAAAATTTGAGGGAGCTCTAACTAGATCAAGAAGCCTTGTTCTTTCTTCAAATCACGTTTGAGAATGAGAGGTAATTTCCTATTATATTACTGAGGTGTTGAAGTAGCAATGTTCCTTGAATAAAGATGTTCTTAGATAGAGGGTTTCTTTTTATGAATTAATTTAGGATCTTCCATTAAGAATTATATGGAATCACCAAGAGATATTGGCATGAGTCTTATACATGTCTGTCATTTGTGTAGAAAATTGAGATGTTTATTCCTCAGAAGTATTGACTATGGGAGCTAAGACACATTCATATACCTTGATCAATATACCTTTTCTATTTTTCTTGTTGCTTGTTCCTCTCTAGCATCTTGAGAATGTTGCAAGATGGTCCATGATCACATTATGAGGACAAGGTTTAACTCTAATATTTCTGAGTAGAATTCCCTTGCTAATGTTTATAGTAAACATGGCAGTTCATGTGCTAGTTTAGCAGACCTTAAAACAATTAAAGGAATACAATGGAAAAGGTTTGGTGTAAGATAGAATTCATAGGCATGCATAAATGACACAAGAATGCAATCACCATAAAAGGCTAAGATATCATGGAGAATGATTTTTTTATTGTAACTATTCCCAAAAAGAAGAGCTCAAGAACTTAATGAAGTCACTATAGTTATGATAGTCATGACCTCATTGAAAAGGACTACAATTATGATCATGGAGTCTTAAATGATTTTCATTTGAAAAGAGTGCATATATTATTCCATGGATAGAGATAGATCCAATAATGAATTATGTGTGAAGATCATTGATAGAACTTATACATTAAACCCAAGGGTTTGTGTGAAGAAAGTTTTTGAGGGCATTGAATAATCATGATGAAGGGATTCTATATTGATATATTTAATTCTATAGTAAACTTTTTACCTTGTCTTTGCTAAAACAATTACAAAAGTTACAAAGAGAATGGATGATGCAATGGATAAGAATGCATTTTTTAACAAGATTGTGCTTGCACAAATATAGTGTATGATGGGCTTATTGAAGAGAAGATGACTATGTTGAACACCCAAGATACTAAAAGGGGGTCGGGTGAATCAATATCTTCTTAAACTTATTGAGCATAAACCATCCAAATAATCTAATGCATATAATAGTAAGAATGAGCAAGAGCATTAGCAGAACATAAAAACACACAACACATGAACACAAGGATTTTTACATGGAAAACCCGAAAATGGGAAAAACTACTGTGAGAATTAAATCACAATATAATATAACCAGTTATAAGATACTACAAAGGGTGGCTCACTTCTAGGACACACTGTCCAAAAAAATAGGCTCACTACCTACAAAGATACAATGTAGAAATGGCTTAGAGCAAGAACATGAACTGATAAGGTTACACCTAACAAGTTTTGATTCGGTTCCTTTGATGCTCAGTAAACTCGCATATCAGCAAATATGTATTCGCCTTGATTCATATTTCATACTTATCTTATATCTTTTTCATCTCAAAACTATCCAGTATATATATCTGACTCATCAACAAGCATCAATTAGGCCAGCTTCAAGTTTGCACAAAAAAAATCCAAAAATAATTCAAGCATGTAGTATGCTACAATATGTCGGCATGGACCTAGGATAGGTCACAAATACATCCGCAACACAAAATTAATTCATTATAACATCAACTATTGATTAGGTCGGTCAGGGTTAGACATAATAACAAAATACAACAACAAAGTGATGCCAATTTTCCATATGAGCACTTGTACACATGAAATTCTAAATTTACAAGCTTCTAGCAACCAAGACCATATCCCAAAACTGCAATGAAAGATATTCATCAATGGAGGATTGTGGACCAAAATATTGGAGGATAGTTATGCATATCGGTTCAAAATATAGATCAAGCTTGAACTTATATGGTGATGAAATTTTAACTCATATAACATGGTGACATCAATGACAACACAAAAGTTGCATAATGATATGTTCTTCTTCATTCTTCCAATAAACTATCATAAAGAAGGGTAGATTATTAGTAAGGAAGCAAAGAATGAAGGACAAACTATTCACCACAAAGGACAACTTCTGTGCATCTAGTCGAGCATCATGAAGGACCATGATCATTTAGAAGAGGGTAGTATTTTCAATTTAGGCAGTCTAATTGAATCAACAAATGACATCGGTTTCTATGTAGCCCTAAGGTTGTCTTTGGAAAGAATTAAGGAGATAAGACAATCATTAATTTTGTTATAGGACATCCATTTAACCTTTTCATGAAGGAGTAACATAGTTTGAGGAGCAATGAAATTGAAAGGAGCAATAACCTATATACACTACCATGTGGTAGTCCTTCATTCTCATTATAAAAAAATTGGTACTCAAGAATTTGAAGATTTGCAAGAATGAGGAAAGGACAACAATATTAAAAGAGGGATGATCATGGCTATGGTCAAGGCCTAAGGTAGTAATTTGGTATGGGTTTTTATGAGCATAGTCATAAATAACATAGCCATATGTAGGAGTTCATTAAAATCTAAAGGCACAAACCTGAGGAGTTAAAAGTCAGTCACTAATCATGGATAAAATTAGGATTGTCATCATGTAGATAATAGAGCACATGAGTTATCAAAATGCAATGTTTTCAAAAGAGTTTAACTCTATAAATAAGGTAGTATATCATCTTGCAAACAAAATCAAAAGAGGAGGTCATGAAATAGAAAGGGTCAACAGGTGTATAGATCAATGACAATATATCAGCAAAGTGATATAGGGACAGTCCTTTCAAAGGGAAACTACTCCAATGGTAAGCTAACAATAAGAAAAGGAGAGTTGTCATCACAAGTGAGGCTAAAGAGATACCACCAGGATAGGCATCATTCAAAATGGAACACCACAGTTCCAAATTTAAGGACAACCCTGTTTATTGCATGGACAATCATGGTATGTCATGGTATGGCAGTCTATTAGAGTTGACAATGCAAATGTGAATTTGAAGCCATTCATACAATCATTTATCAAAGAAAAATATGGAAGTCCCTTTTATCTTGTTGATGAAGGACAATACTATTGCATAAAATTTTCTCCAAGAGCATAGGACAATCCATAAGGATCCATTAGAAGATTAAGATAAGTTGATATGATAGTGTGATAGGTAAAAGAGACAGGCAACAACTTTCAATAGCATAGGGGCAGCCATATCAGGATTATTGTTCTAGTTGCAAGTTCTCTTTTGCTTCAAACAAATTACTACTTTTGAAGGGTCAAAGCACATATTTGAAATAGAGTGTTAGGAAAAACTCTTTACAATGCATAGTCAAGTCAAATGATAAAGGGAAAAACCTATGGTAATGAATTTTTAATGTTTATTGATGAGTTTCAAAACTAAGGACAGTGAGCAGTGGTATAGTCAAATGTCAAGGGGTTGTAACTCGATTAAAGAAGCAAGAAATTCATGAATTCCTTCAAGGGTTTGAAAACAAAAATGGGGTCTATTTTCCATTTAAGAGTGTGATCATCAAGATGGCATATTTTGAGCAATGCTATGTAGGGTTGCAGAGGGTAGTGATATGGAATCATAACAGTTTCATTCTTAAAAGCCTTCACCATAGTTGAGATGTGAAGTTGAGGAATTCATATAGATGAAACAATGCATCACTTTCAATAGCCTAACAACTTCTCCTATGTAACAATGATGAAGACCTAGTCATCCTTTAGTCAACCCTACATATCTATTATCATGCAATTTGTGTAATGATTTATCACAAGTTGAGTGGTCTTCATGCTTAGTTATCATGCACTTACAAGCAATTTTAGCCTATCTTAGAAGCCTACATGGGTGCGGTTGGAGTTAAGAGTAGTTAGAGGCCTAAAAGGAAGGATTTTGGGGAAAACACAATAGTTCTTGTTGAGTTCAAGATCCCACATGGGTTTAGTATCATTCAAGACAAGTTTTTAGCCTACAATAGTTCTTGTTGAGTTCTAAGGCCTCTTTTGTAGGTTTTTCTCTTTTGTATGACTCAAAGGTGATTCATCATGCAAAGTGGAGAAGATTTCAAGGAAAGAAGTCAATCAATTCAAGCAAATAGTTGAATTTTATCATGAATTTGAGTTGGATTTCACCTTCAATATTTTCTTTCAGTTAGGAAATATGCTTCTCTTCTATAAAAATTCTTCTACTCTTCCTTTCTCACCTAGTTCTTTCTTAGCTTTCTTTTGCCTTATGCAAAAAGAAAATATTGTAACTCTTTTGAGATTAGTAGAGCAACAACACTTAGTTTATTTTTATGTATTCTTAAGAGATTGTACAAGCAAAGAAGCTCCTTTTATCAATAAAATAAGCAAGTTTTCCTTCTCAATTTTTCCTATATGAATGATATTGTGAATGATTTGAGGTTATTTTTATGATTTAAACATTAAATCCTTGAGTTAGGTCTCATTTGCAATGAATATTATGCAAGAATATGAATAATTTATGCAGTTCATAGGCTATGATAGTGGTTGAGAAAGCACATCATTTTCATTCAACAAATCCTAAAATATAACCTCCCATTGAAACACTTTTGTATAATTGGTCAAAAGCTTGAGTTGTGCATAGAATAGAGCTATTTTTGAGAGGATTATGAGTGAGAACATTAGGTATTTAAGGCTTTTATCATTGGTGCAACACCTCCTAGGTTTAGTTTACCTTAAATTTAAGCAATCTCTTCCCCTTTTCCAAATCAGTTTTAGTAGTCTTAGGAGGTTTTCAAAGGGAACCAACCCATAATCTGGAGGTTCATCCTCATCTTAGGCAACCCATAGGCCTAAGGATGTCCCCATGTTGCACAAGATTGAAAATATTTAAATATTACCATTTGGGGTGCAATCCATCATGATAATAAGTATTTAAAATCATAAATTTGGATTAGTTGGGCTAATCCTCCTAGATCAATTTTGAAACATTGTATTTTGGTCCGGTGAAGGTAGTTGACATGAAAACTGGCTAAGTGTCAATACAAGTATTTTGTGTACAGGACATCTAGTTTTTGGGTTCGCATTTCCATTGTATAAGATCTTTCTTTGTGCTTTTGATATAATTTTGTTGGATGATAGATGAATCTAATTCTAAAATTTCATATTTTTTTGACTCTTGGTGTTGAAGTTATGAGTGACAATATATCAGTCTAGTAGTAACAAGTGTTTTTTAGTTCAATACATATGTTTTGGTGAACCACACTTCTCCATAGATTGGAATCTGGCTTTATCATTTTGTGGAGATGTTGACATGTGTCAATAAAGTGTGTATTCCAAATGGCATAGAGTTTGGAGGTCTATGTGCTCGAATGTGGTTGTATAGTTGGAAAATTTTATTATTAGGTCATTATTAGTGTCGACCTAATGAGCTTTGTGTATTGCGGAGTTTGAATATGTATTGATCCATTATGTGGGAGATATTTTGGGTCCATGCCAACCTATTTTGAGTTATGATTTTTGGATCTTGGCGCAAAGTGTGTATGTATGTATGTTTAGCCAACAAGGTATAACTGGTAAGATACATCTAATTAGGTTGATCTAATTGATTTTGTAAGTGTTTAAGGATGAAATGGATATATATGTATGTTCTTTTTCCGTGTTTTGAGGATAGAGATCTGTAATATGATGTAAAGTTGATGTGAATTGTGTGAGTATAAGGCGAATGCAGAGTAGAGAAGTGTGTTAGTTTAAATTAGTATGAAGTGTCTAAATTCTATATTTTGAGCTTTAATGGAACTATAATTCATGCACATGCTAGATGCAATTGTAATGTAGTTCAATCTTGGTTGTGCACCAGAATCTCTTCTATCCTTTTTCTCTTAGTGGGAAATGAGTCTACTTGGATAGTGAGTCTACCTACAGTTCACACTTATGTAATATACTAGATAATCGATTATAATATATTGTGAGCTAATCCTCACCTGGGTTTTTTCCATTTTAGGTTTTCCACATAAAAATCTTATGTTCATGTGTTATTTGATGTTGATGGTTGTTTTCATGCTTTCCTTTCCTTCTACACATTGAATATGCTATGTGGAATAAATACTTAAATGTTTAAATGGTTTAAAAGAATATAATTGATTCACCCCCCTCTCAATATTCTAGGTGTTCAACATTTCTTCCATACGGAAGTACTTCTCCAACTCTTGGATCCAGTCTAGGAATAAATCACGGTTCAGATCGCTGAAATATCCACCTTTACTTTGGAACTTTGTTGAGTCAATACTTCAATAAGTCCCTCTATAGGGTTTAAAACCCTAGCATCATTTACTAAGTTTTCCAATTCCCCTTTAGACTCATCCAATTGTAATCTAGTCTCAAGGGCCTCTAGCCATCTAGACACTTCACTAGTGTTTCTTCAAGGGCCTACATTCCTCCTACCTCTTCTTCCCCAATTCACATGGACTCCCCTTTGGGCTATCACAATTTTCTCTAATAACAAAAAACTAATGTAGATTGACCTCTTCCCCTACAAAATGATGACTAACAATAGAAAATCAAATAATCTACCTTGCAAATCAACTTATAAAAGAGTTCTTTGTTCTTGTGAATCATACTCAAGAGCACATGAACAATAACAAGATATGTAAAAACTAAATATTGGTAACATGTTCACGTTATACCCAAAGAAGATACTACAATATTCCTTTTATTCTAAATCTAAACCAACATGAAACTTTCAAAGTGTATAGTACATCAACTTATAAAAGGCCAACAACATAGTTTTGCAAGTTGTGTGCTCTTGGTCTCCTTGTGTTGTACAATGCAACACTTGGGTTTGTGACATGGCTTAACCATTTCTCATGGATTTGTTAACTTTGGTGGTTGTATCAAGCATTAACAAGTCGATATTTTGGTGCAACAACAACCTTCTATACAACAATTGGTATAAGAGCCTTTGGAACTTTGTTTAGTTGATGTTTCAATAAGTCCCTTTATAGGGTCTAAAACCCTAGCAACATTTACTAAGTTTTTTGGTTCCTCTTCGGTCTTGTCCAATTGTAATCTAGTCTCAGGGCCTCTAGCCATCTAAACACTTCACTAGAGTTTCTTTGAGGGCCTGCATTCCTCCTACCTCTTCTTCCCCAATTCACGTGGATTCCCCTTTGGGCCATCATGATTTTCTCTAATACCAAAAACTGATGCAAATTGACCTCTTCCCCTATAAAATGGTCATTAACAATAGAAAAAAAATAATCTTCCTTACAAATCAACTTATAAAAGAGTTATTTTTTCTCATGAATCATACTCAAGAGCATGAACAATAAAAGGATATGCAAAAACTAAATAAGGGTAGTTACATGTTTATGTTATACCCAAAGAAGATACTACAACATATTTTTATTATAAATCCAAACCAACACAAAACTTAAGTGCATAGTACATCAACTTATCAAAGGCCAACAACATAGTGTTTCAAGTTGTGCACCCTTGGTCTCCTTATGTTGTGCAACACAACACTTGTGATTGTGATATGGCTTAACCACCTCTCATAGATTCATTAAATCTTGTGGTTGCATCTGGAAATAACAAGTTGATCTTTTGGTGCAACGATAACCATTTGTTCAACAATTGGTATCAGAGCCTATGTCACTAGTTTAAACCCCTCGCTTACGTTGGGGGGATTGTTGCAAGGTGTGAACCCTTGGTATCCTTATGTTGTGCAATGCATCAATTGGGTTCATGACATGGCTTAACTACCTCTTGTGGATTCATTAACTCTAGTCGTTGTATTGGGCATTGACATGTTGATCTTTTGGTGCAACGACAACTGTCTATGCAACACATAGGTTGACATAGACATGTCATTACATACTGTCTAGGTATAAAAAATAAACATACTTGTGAATGCCAAAAACTGATCTAACTGATAAAGAAAACCTGAACAACAAAAGAAAAGTGCCAACACTATGCTTAGCCAATTCCTCCCATAAAGTTTTCTAAGCCATTTCCTCCCCTTTAAAAATAGATACCACCCCAAAATATATTCTCTCCCCCAACACTGAATCTCCCGAGCTTTTAAATCAAAAAAATAAATCCTAGAATAAACTCCATGATCCCATCCTTTCTATACTATTGCAGTAGAATTTTAAACGCTCTTTTATATTACTCATTGCTGATTAAAAATTGTAACTACCACTGACATTTTAATTACATCTGAATTCACTAGATGGGAATCATTGAATGGTTTTCCATCACAAATCTTAATAGATGACTTCAAGCCACAAAGCTCTAGCATGCTCTGACATCCATTATCCACATATTCAAACAACATTAAGTATTCAAATATTGATAATCTTATGTACAACATTAAGTATTCAAACAATATTTTCCCAACAAAAACATGTTTTATTTATTTTCTCAAACTTTGATATTTTTATTTACAATGTTAAACATTCAAACAATACTTTTCTAGCAAGACTATTTGTTATTTGTTTCCTTACATTGATATTCTTATGTGTAATATTGAACATTCAACCAATATTTTCCTAACAAGACAATTTCTTGTTTTTTTTCAAAACTTGATATTTTTACTTACAAAATTGAACATTCAGGCAATGTTTTCAAAGCAAAGCAATTTATTATGTCTTTCCTTCAAATAGTAATATACTATTTGAACATTAAAACAATGTTTTCAAAGCAAAACAATTTCTTATTTATTTTCTTCAAATAGTAACATACTTATGTACAACATTGAATAACAATGTTCGAAACAAGACAATTTCTTATGTCTTTCCTTTCACTAGTTTTATATACAACATTGAACATTCAAACAATATTTTTCAACACACTAGATAGTTTCTTGTATTTTTCCCTTTTAAATATTGATATTTTTATCAACTAACATTGAATATTCAAACAATATGACAATTGCTATGATAACGTATTTTTTAACTCTATCCATATGCACAACGGGCAACTTGCATGAAGTGAAGTAGACGGTAGCATTGAAGAAGCTTCTTACTTGACGACACAAACAGTACGAAACTCTTTGGATCGTCAATGAAATTGCGGTCCTTTCCTTGAAGGCAGTGTTCACATGGGTGACGACGCAAACAGGAGGAAACAAGTTATCCCAGTGACGACGCAACACTTAGGACCGTAAACAATTTCGTCAATGAAGCTTCCTACTAACTTCATTGAAGGCAGTGCGAACATAACAGGAGGAAACAGTAGCTTAACCCAGCGACCATTTAAGCTACGGCGACTGCTATTGTTTTTACACCGTTGAAGATATTCTAGAGTGATCGTTAAGGGGAGAAGGGAGTTGCTGATACTTCAGATTCATTTAGTCATTTACTTTTCAGGTACATTAACGACTATGCCTGCTTCCTTGATTTTTATGAACGCTCTATTTGTTAATAACTTCTTTGAATTTTATGTAAGCACTTTGAAAGCTCTCCACACTTTAGAAGCCTTTTTTTAGCTATGAATTTCTCTCTTTCGACCAAGTTACCCTTAAATTGCTCACCTCCATCCTCTGTAGGTTCTGCCGCACCATTGGATGGAGATCTTTTGAATTCGCAACAGGAAAATATAGAAATATGCTCACCTCCTCACTGGATTTTCCCGGATTTCTTTTTACCTATATTTAGAAGAATTTTTTCGCTATGAATTTCCTCCTTCACTGGATTTTCCCTGATTTCCTTTTAATGCTCCATTGATTCTTAGTTTAATACACTTTACGGAGTATCTGTTGGTCCTCACATCTCCTACTCTTTTATTTGGGTGCCGGAATCATTAATTAAAATATAAATTGTGGCTTACTTAGATATGTGGGAGATGGCTTTTAGGTCAATTCTCTCTGTTTTATTCATTTAAATCAATTCATTATGAAATAGTTCTCATTTTTGATTTTACAATGCCATTTATTTCTTTCTGTATCATAAGATTGTATTGGTTTAGTCAATAAATGAAGATAGAGGCAGCAATCATACAAATCATGATTGAGTTTATTTTCAATTTGATGGAGTTATTCTAGCTATTGTAATGGAATAATTACATGATTCTATTCACTTTTGAAATTCATTACATATCTAATATACATCCTAATAATGTAAGATTATGTTTTTTTTTCCTTACTAATAATTTACTATGAGAAACATGTTATTCTTTGCATGTACATGCTCCATTTAAAAAAAATGATGAATCTCTTTATTTCTTTTCAATTTTATAGATTAATTATTCTCTTAGCTTTAAAAGTGTTCTAGTTTTCTTAGTTCTTGATGAGCTGATTAAATTGTAAGATCTAAATACTTAAGCTAGTTGAAATTTTTCGTAGTTTCAAAGTATGATTTAGATTCTTATATCCACCTCTTTGTTTGTATTTTCTTTCCTAACTAGTCTCTCCGTTATTTTAATGAAAATTCTATTTGAGTGTTTAAGAAGTCTTTTTAGATTCTTATATCCTCCTCACTAGATTTTCCCGGATTTCCTTTTAATGCAAGATTGTATTGGTTTAGTCAATAAATGAAGATAGCAGACGGCAATCATACATATCGTGATCCAGTTTATTTTCAATTTGATAGAGGTTGCTTGGATATGGAGGCCTTTTGATTGGTCACTCTTTTGATTTTTAGTAAGGCATTCACAAGGAAATCATTCCTTGGATAGGAAGGTTGTCAAATTTAATCACATCAAAACATTTAATCAAAACAAAAGAGTGACCTTGCAACTACAACATCAGACAGCATTCCTCTATCTTTTATGCTTTGATGGATGGCCATACCTTGTTCCAAAGCTCCCATTCGTTACAGGCTGCGACGATGCTGACAAAAGTTTTAGAGTCTGGCCTTACACCTGCCAATTGCATTAGCTTGAAAGTTTCTAAAGCCTTTTCAGCAAATCCATTTTGTGAATATTAATGCAGACGATTCTTCAGATCCTGCAAATTAATTAATTAATAAACTAGTTTACTAATTTGCAAGATCTAAGGAATCGTCTGCATCAGATTTGTATCAGAGCAATTCGCTCCTGTGTCTGTGAGCCATCATGTTATATAATAGTAGTGTTTCTTTTTTTGTGACGTCGTCCTTTTATTCCCTTAACATGGATATAGAGTGCACAGTTTATGAGAGTGATGAAGGATTGGTCGTGGAAGTGGAATGTGAACATCTTTGTGCATTTAGTGTATTCAATTGAGGAGGGTTCACAGCCTGGGAAAATGTAGGGACCAGAACATGTTGGTAGCTCTATAATGAGTTGCGAGAAACTTGTGTAGGTGGAATTTTATGTGCTATCAGCTCAGTGAGAGAAAAAATTGTTCTGTTCCCAAGGCTTTCTGAATTTTGTGGACAATCAGTGCCCCATTTGACCTAGCCATGTGAGGAAACAAGAGAATTTTGGTTGTGAAGTGAAAAAAATGGAGTTATAACATGATGTGACAAAGAGGATAACCAAGATGAAAAAAAAGATAAGACAAAAGTGGGGTAGAAGCTAGCAAAGGACCAGCCAAAAAGAGTTGCAAATTTTAGAGTAGAGTTCAAGGAATATGAATCCTAATATTTTTTTATCTCTGTTCTATTATTCATATTTCTTCTGTATTACAGAGGGGGAGTTTATGAATTTGCAGGATCTGAGGAATCGTCTACCTCAAATATCCTGTAATCAGGGCATTTCAAGAGCACATTTCTTTGATGCATTCTATTAGAATTATGTAAGTTTTTGGTTTAAATTGTGTATATTTTTTGTTCGACATTTTGGATCAGGAAGAAGAATATGATGGATCACTGAATGCAATCCAAAACATCAAACAAAAAACATACACAACTTGCACAATTCTAAATGAACGATGGAAAACTCATACCAAGGCATTTTTGTCAAACAGTTCGCGTGCCTTGTCTATGCTTCTACATTTTACATACCTGTCAACCAGGGCAGTTGCAACTACAACATCTCATGTGATGGGTGTGCATAGCCTGTTGCAAAGCTCCCATGTCGGCACAGGCAGGGAGGATTCTGGCAAAGGTTTTGGAGTCTGGCTTTACACCTGCCAATTGCATTTACTTGAAAGTTTTTTCCTCAGGATACTTAACGCTCAGAATCTGGCGCTGCTGGCAATTATTTAGAAATCCGTCAGTATGAAATCATGAACGTGGTTGGAAAATATTACAAAACCGTTGGGTTTTGGACAAAAGATTCTGGGTGGCTTGTATCTGCACGCAAAAGAAGAAAATAAGCTTGGGATTACTCTCTGGCTTGGCGATACCACACAAGTACCCAACGGCTTCAGAAAACTTATAATTGGGAAATTCAACATGATTATAGACGAGATTTCGGGATCCACGAAAGACAAATTTCAAGCTGTTGTGGAAGCACTCCCAATCAACCTGCCTTTCGTTTTCGAGGATTTCGACAAAGGCAATCTGCAGCGCGGGTGGGCGGGAGAAACAGTTTAAGAAAATCAAATTTAAGCTCACCCATGGAATAGTTCTCATTTCTGATTTTACTATGCCATTTGTTTCCCTCTGTATCATCAAGATTGTATTAGTTTAGTCAATATACGAAGATTTGGCCTAGGAGATAGTTGGTGGGAAAACATAGGTGTGACTCGTGTGAGAGAATGCTTTTACAATATGTTTAAGGTTGCATTCTGTTCTTAATTTTTTTCATTTTGGAATTGATAACAGAATATTTCTGTGCTTACATAATTGAAAATTTTCCAAATATTCTCCTTACACTCATGTAGAATATAACATCATGGCCTAACTGAAAATTTTGGAGTTAATAACAGCATTTTTCTGTGCTTACATAAATGAAAATTTTCCAAATGTTCTCCTTCCATTCATGCAGAATATAACATGGACGGAGAGGGCAAAGGTAAAGTTATTGGCATTGATCTCGGGACATGTTACAGCTGTGTAGGAGTATGGCACCATGACAGAGTTGAAATTATTCCTAATGACCAAGGAAACAGAATCACTCCCTCCATGGTTGCTTTCACTTCCGAGGAAAGACTTGTTGGGGATGGTGCCAAGAACCAGATTGCAAGTAATCCTAGCAACACTGTGTTTGATACCAAGAGACTCATTGGAAGGAGATATAATGATCCCTTTGTGCAGTCCGACAAAAAATTATGGCCATTCACTATTGTTCCTGGTAAGAATGACAAGCCAATGGTCGAAATGGCTTATAAAGGTGAGAAAAAGCTATTTGCAGCCGAGGAAATCTCGTCCATGGTGCTGATGAAAATGAAGAGTATAGCGGAACAATATCTCAATTGTGATGTGAAGAATGCTGTTATTACTGTACCTGCTCATTTTAATGATTCGCAGAAGCGAGCAACTAAAGATGCCGGTAAGATTGCAGGGCTTAATGTCATGCGGATCATCAATGAACCCACGGCTGCAGCAATAACTTATGGCTTTGATTCAGTTCAGGAAGGGAAAAGAAACATTCTAGTTTTTGACCTTGGAGGAGGTACCTTTGACGTATCTATTGTTACAGTTGAAAGAGGTAAGGTTGAAGTAAAAGCTGTTGGAGGGGACATGCATTTGGGAGGCGAGGATTTTGACAGTAGGATGCTCAATTATTGTGTTGAGCTGTTCAACAAAAAATATAAAATGGATATGAGTACTAATCCCAAAGCTGTTCGGAGACTACGTTCAGAGTGCGAGAAGGCAAAAAGAAGTTTGTCTTCGGCAGTAGAGATTGTTATCGACATAGATCACCTCTATGAAGGGCAAGATTTCCACACAAAGATCAGGAGGGCGAAGTTCGACCAGCTCAACGCGGACCTATTTGACAAATGCATACAATTAGTGAAGCAATGCATGGAAGACTCCAAGCTGAGCAAACACGAAATCAACGACATTGTAATGGTAGGAGGTTCTTCACGCATACCCAAGGTACAGGAATTGCTAAGTCAATTCTTTGAGGGAAAGGAGCTCTCCAAAAGTATAAATCCAGACGAGGCAGTAGCTTATGGTGCAGCTATGCAGGCAGCTTCACTGAACAACGAAATCGTCAACTTAGTCTTGGTGGACGTGACTCCTTTAAGTCTTGGAATTTCAGTCAAGATGGTATCATGAAAGTAATTGTTCCCCGCAACACTCCCATTCCTACTCTGAAGGAGGGGTCTGTCACCACAATATTTGACAACCAGACAAGTGTAAACTTTCCAATTTATGAAGGCGAGAGACCTTTGGTTGCACACAACAATTTGCTGGGCGCATTTGTACTGGATGGAATTCCACCTGCGCGGTGTGGGGTGCCAAAATTAAGAGTTAACTTTGAAGTGGATGTAGAGGGAATTCTTACAGCCTCTGCCAAGGATGTGGGAACAGGGTTAAACAACCAGATTACTGTTACAAATGACCGTGAGAGACTGAGTAAGGAGGAGATAGATAGAATGGTGGCTGATGCAGACATATTTCAAAAAGAGGATGAAGAAATGGCAAAGAAGCTTCTAGCTAAAAACAATCTGGAGTGTTATGTTTGTAACACGAAAAGCAGGGTGACAGAGGCCAGGCAGAAAGGGACGATGCAGAAAAGTCTCGCTGAAGGTATCATGCAGGCCCTGAATAATGCTGAGCAATGGTTGGACCGTAATGACTCTGCAGAAACTTATGAATTGCAAGCCAAATTGGATGAATTGACGCTGAAATGCAAGCCCTTGATATAAATGGAATTATGCAGTCTAAATAGTTAAGGTTTGTAATCTTTATGTTCATAATTTTGGTGAAGCATTGTGCTTTTTATTTTTGTGAATTGGCACGGTAGAAGCTGGTTTAGCAGCGCATCTCTATTCAAAGTAACTTCAAATATTTCAAATATTACTGTCACATTTTCGTAAATTCTATATTTCTTTTGTATTAATTGCATGGGTCTTGATGTAATTTGGACAAAGGCAGGATTCTAATATTAAGATTATGGTCATATTTTTATTTTGGATTGTGTATGGATTTAATGAGAAGTGCTGTGAACTTAATATTTTAATTGTCAAATGGTATAGTTGTCAAGTAATTAAAAGTTATGATTTACATGGTTTTATTTTTGTTTTGACAGACTAATCAGATACAAAATTTGTGGTGATGCGAGTATCGAGTGAATTTTACAAGTGCTCTTGATGTAACAAAAGGCAGACCTAGAAACCTATTCTGAAAATAGATCTTAAACCTTGTAATCTAGTCTGATAATCAGAGGTCGAATCACCCTAATTAATGTTGGCAGACAAGGAGCATCAAGACAATATTACTGTTGTTACAGAATGAGAAGAATAGACAAAACTGAAAAACATAGAAAACAAAAAAAATCCAAGTGCACAAAAAATACAAACTTATATATTCCTGTTTTCTAAAGTTACAAAAATACAGAGTACTAGTTCTATTTTACAATACAAAATATTCCGCATTCACTTTGAACTGTTTTCCAATACATGGTGATGTTTATTCACCTAAACTGAAGCTGACTGATGTATTGTGGTTGCTTGTTGTTTGTCCCCTGTTTCTGTTGAATATTCCTTTTTGTCTCTGTTGTTGTCTCCTTGTTCCCAGCTGAACATGCTCCTTCTGTTGCTACAGGGTCTTATTCTCAAAATGCCAAAAAACTGACTCTCTTTTACTCACTATAACATTCCTTTTGTTTCCCTTGTTTGTAAGCTCATGAAATTGACCGCTTAATTTTGAATTCAAACTCATCTACCAAATTTATTATTGGAAAGTCAAAAATAATTTGTAGGTTTATGTGGGAGACAAGTGAACAATTGTTGACTAAAGATTAAAATATTCTAACACTCCCCTTTAATCTGAAGTTAGATGTCATTTTGTAATTTTATTCTGGAGCTGATCTTCAGTGTTATCTCCTTTTCAGGGCTGCACACTTCCGGTGTTGTCTATAATGCCAAGCCTATTTCTTAGGCATTCAAAACTATCTTTTGGCAATGCCTTGGTGAAGATGTCAACAAGTTGTTGCTCGGATCTACAATATTGAAGTTCAATTTCACCATGTTCTACCAACTCTTTTATGAAGTGATAATGAATCTCAATGTACTTTCTTCGTTCATAGAAGACTAATTCTTTGTCAAGGTTATTGAAGAAATATTGTCACAACGAAGAAACTCCCTTATGAAGTGATAATGAATCTCAATGTACTTTCTTCATCCGTGGAAGATTGATTCTTTGTCAAGGCTATCTTCTTGCTACTCCTTCAAATCTGCAAGGATCCTTCTCAACCAAATAGCCTGACATGTTGTTGTGTTTGTTGCAATATACTCAGGTTGTGTTGTAGAGAGGGAGAAAATGGGTTGCTTCTTAGATGCCCATGAAATTACACCTGAACCCATATGGAATACATATCCCAATGTGTTTTTCCTATCATCTATATTACTTTCCCAATCTATGAAACTAGCTAGCTTAAAATCATTAGAATCAGCATACAAAATGCCATAACCTAGTGTTCCATTAACATATCTCAAAATCCACTTTCTTGCTTGCCAATGTGTCTCCTTAGGTTTCTCCATGAACTTAGAAATCAAGCTTACTGCATAGATCAAATAAAGCCTAGTAGATGTCAAATACATTAAACTTCCAACCATGCTCTTGTAGAGGGTTGGGTTCACTTCATTGTTGTTGTTTTCTTTGTTCAATTTCAGACCTATTGTTGTTGGTGTTGGGGCAAGTTTTTTGTTCTCTATTTTAAATATTCTTAAAATCTATTTGGCATAATTAGTTTGTGAAGTGAATATGCCATGCTCTGTTTGTTGGACTTCAATCCCAAGAAAATATTTCAACAAAGCTAAGTTTGTCATCTCAAACTCATTCTTCATTACTTCTTTCAAATCAACAATGAAGATGTCACTTTTTCCAGTAAAAATCAGATCAACTACATATAAAACACCAATTAAAATATCACCTTGAGTTGCTTTAATGTAAAGTGTGCGCTCATTTTTTTTTTTGCGAAAACCATTACTCGCTAAATATGAGTCTATCCTACTATACCATGCCCTAGGTGCTTGTTTCAGCTCATAAAAAGCTTTTCAGAGCCTATATACTTTATCCTCTTACCATGGGAATTCATAGCCAAGCGATTGCTCCACATATACTTCCTCTTTCAACACTCCAATCAAGAATGCAAACTTCATGTCCATTAGATTCACCTTCCAATTATGTTGGGTTGCAATTGCTATGATTGTCCAAACCATTTCCAACCTTGCAAATGATGCATATGTCTCATCATTATCTTTTCGTGATTTTTGTTTGTATCCTTTAACAACTATCCTTGCTTTGTGTCTTTCAATTTTACCTTCAGTTGTACACTTGGTCTTATAAACCCACTTAACTCCAATTACTTGTTTACTCTTGGATAAAATCTGTTAGCTACACCATGTTTCATTCCTCTCTATAGCATCCAACACTTCATCCATGGCCTTACACCACTTCTCTTGTTTCACAACTTCCTCAAAGTGTGTTGGATCACTATAAAAAAATAAAGCAAAACCCAAATTCTCATCAAAATCAGCATACCTTGTGCTATCATAAATCTCCCTCACACTCCTTGTCCTTCATGGCATCAATGATGTGAGTGTAGGGTTTGAATTACATTCAAAGTTACTGTTGTTCTGACCTCTGGAGCTATTGTATTGTTGATTGTCGGGGCTACTGCTCTATTGAATTCTAAAGCTGCTACTCTGTTGAGTACCTCCAAAATTATTGTTCTGTTGAATAGCTCTAAAACTGCTATTTTGTTGAATACTTCTGGAGTTGTTTTTCAAAGCTCTACGGTAGTTTTTCCCTAAGTTGCCACTCTTTTGAGCCCCTTTTAAGTTGTTGTCCTCTAGAGCTTCTTCATCATCAAGGGGTATTGTGACTAAAATACCTATGATGTTGTCCATTGTTCCATCCCATGTTTCATTCTTAATGAACTCAACATCCCTACTGATCACAACCTTTTTGGTATGGGATTATATAGTTTGTAGGCTTTTGACTCTTCACTAGAGCCTATGAAAATACATAATTCACCATTATCATCAAACTTCTACCTCTTTTCTTTTGACACGAATGCATATGCCACACACCCAAGGATTCTTAGATGTTCAACACTCTATTTATTATTTGTCCATGCTTCGTGTGAAATCCTATCACATACAACTTTGTAAAACACCTATTTAAGTAAACTATTGTTGCTATAGCTTTGTGCCCCAAAAAAAACATGTGACAGTCCTTTTTCTTTCAGCATACTTGCTGCCATCTCTTGAATGGTTCTATTTTTTCGTTTAGACACTCCTTAGGATCATTAACAATTTCTTTAATGAAGCTTCCTACTAACTTCATTGAAGGTAGTGTTTACATGGGTGACGACACGAA
This sequence comes from Sequoiadendron giganteum, assembly GCA_007115665.2. Taxonomy (NCBI): domain Eukaryota; kingdom Viridiplantae; phylum Streptophyta; class Pinopsida; order Cupressales; family Cupressaceae; genus Sequoiadendron; species Sequoiadendron giganteum. The sequence goes on from CM021101.1 coordinate 824,755,766, forward strand.
CCGTAGGAAACACTAGATTAACCCAACAACCATTTAGGCTACGGCTAGTGCTATTGTTTTTATAGCGTTGAAGATATTCTAGAGTGATCATTAAGGGGAGAAGGGAGTTGTTGATACTTCAAATTCATTTAGTCATTTACTATTTAGGTACATTAACGACTATGCCTACTTCCTTGATTTTTATGAACACTCTCTTTGTTAATTTTTTTTTGGGATTTTATGTAAGCTCTTTGAAGGGTCTCCACACTTATTTTACCTATATTTAGAAGATTTATTTTCGCTATGAATTTCCTTCTTTCGACCAAGTTACCCTTAAAAGATGTAAGGTTGAAGTAAAATCTGTTGAAAGGGACATACATTTGGGAGATGAGGATTTTGATAGTAGGATGCTCAATTATTGTGTTGAGTTGTTCAACAAAAAATATGAAATGGATATGAGTACTAATCCCAAAGTTGTTCGGAGACTACGTTCAGAGTGTGAGAGCAAAAATAAGTTTGTCTTCGGCAGTTGAGACTATAATTGGCATAGATTGCCTCTATGGAGGAAAAGATTTCCACACAAAGCTCAGGAGGGTGAAGTTGTACCAACTCAATGTGGACCTATTTGACAAATGCATACAATTAGTGAAGCAATGAATGGAAGATTCTAAGTTGAGAAAGCACGAAATCAATGACATTGTAATGGTGCATGCATACCTAAGGTACAGGAATTGCTAAGTCAATTCTTGGAGGGAAAGGAGCTCTGCAAAAGTATAAATCCAGACGAGGCTATTGCTTATGGTGCAGCTATGCAGGAAGCTTGATTGAACAAGGAAAACATCAACTTAGTCTTGGTGGACATGACTCCTTTGAGTCTTGGAATTGAAATTGGAAATGGTGTCATGAAAGTAATAGTTCCCTGCAATACTCCCATTCCTACTCTGCAAGAGGCGTCTATCCCCACAAAATCTGACAACCAAACAAATGTAAGATTTTCAATTTATGAAGGCGAGAAACCTTTGGTTGCACACAACAATTTGTTTGGCAATTTTATCTTGGATGGAATTCTACCTGAGCGGTGTAGGGAGCCAACTATAAGAGTTAACTTTGAAGTGGATGTAGAGGGAATTGTTACATCCTCTGCCACAGAATTGGGAACAAGGTTAAACAACCAGATTACTGTTACAAATGAGCGTGAGAGACTGAGCAAGGAGGACATAGATAGAATGGTAGCTGATGCCGACATATTTCGAAAAGAGGATGAACGAATGGCAAAGAAGCATATTGCTAAAAACAATTTGGAGTGTTATATTTGTAACATGAAAAGTAGGGCGACAAAGGCCAGGCAGAAAGGGGCGATGCAGAAAAGTCTCGCTGAAGGTATCATGTAGGACCTGAATAATGTTGAGGGATGGTTGGACTGTAATGGCTTATGAGTTGCAAGCCAACTTGGATGAATTGACGCTGAAATGCAAGCCCTTAATATAAATGGAATTATGCGGTCTAAATAATTAAGGTTTGCAATGTTTAAATGTTTGTAATTTTGGTAAACCATTATGCTTTTCATTTTAGTGAATTGGCATGGTAGAAGCTGGTTTAGCAGCACAACTCTATTTCTTCATGCTATCAAAGTAAGTGACTTCAAATATTATTGTCACATTTCTTTAAATTCTATACTTCTTTTGTATTAATTGCATGATGTATCAATGTAATTTGGACAAAGATAAAACTCTAATATTAAGATTATGGTTGTATTTTTATTTTGGATTGTGTATGAATTTAATGATGAATGCTATGAACTTAATATTTTAATTGTCAAATTGTGCAATTGTCAAGAAATTAAAGGTTATGACTATAATGGTTTCATTTTTTCTTTAGGCGGACTAATTAGATACAACATCTATGGTGATGTGTGTGTGAGTATCGAGTGAGCCTTGCAAGTACTTTGGGTGCAACAAAAGTTGAACCTAGCAACCTATTCCGAAAACGGATCTTAAACCTTGTAACCTAGTTTGACAATCAGGATGTTGAATTACCCTAGTTAAACCACCCAACTGAGATTTTTTTTGTCTCTATTACTAATGCCCTTGATTGATCATAGGTCACTCTACTCCATTCGGATAGTTAATCTAACCTATCCCCTCTCTATCAACACTCAACCCAAAGATAACATTATAATAATGATAAAATAAAATATCAGAAAAAAATGAAAATAAAATAAAATATAACATTGTGCTTTTTTATTCTGTTTGTAATTCTGGTAAAGCATTGTGCTTTTTTCATTTTTTGTGAATTCACACAATAGAAGTTGGTTTAGCAATGCACCTCTATTTCTTCATGCTATCAAAGTAAATAACTTCAAATATTACTATGTCACATTTTTGTTAACTCTATATTTATTTTTTGTTAATCACTTAACCTCTAGATGTAATTTGGGTGAAGGTAGATATCTAACATTAAGACTATGATCTTTTTTATTTTGGATGTGTGTATGGACTTAATGATGAATCCTGTAAACTTAATATTTTAATCATCAAATGGTGCAATTGTCAAGTAATTAAAGATTATGAATTAAATGGTTTCATTTTTACTTTCGACATGGTTGTATCTATACATATATGCTATATTTGTCAAACTAACAAAATATTGACATTTGTGGTGATGTGTTGGTGAGTATTGAGTGGGTTTTGCAAGTCCTCTAGGTGCAACAAAAGGTGGACCTAATAGCCTATTTCGAAAATGAATGTTAAACCTTATAACCTAGTTTAACAATTAGAAGATCAAGTCACCCTAATTACACCACCAACAAAGAATAACTAATGATAGATCACCATCCTCCAATAATATAGTTAATCTAACCTCAACTCTCTCTATAAACACTCACCTAGATATTACATTATAAATAATAAAAATAAAATGAAATGATAAATAAAATATAATACAAATGAAAAACATAAGAAAAAACCAAACTACTATGAAAATAAAGCTTGAGGAATTAAAAAACAAAAACAAAAGGACAAAGATTAAAAGAAAACAAAAGCATTGCCTAAGTAATGGGAATTCCAACAACCCAATGGAAGAAGAAAGAGGGCATTTCCATGGCAGGAGGCAACCCGCGGTAATGGAGGGAGGGGGTTGGCAAGTCTAAGAAAGTTGCACCATTAATAGGTATAGCATCCTAGTCCCCAAGTCATTAAAAATCGCTAGGTCATATGGAAAATGAGCACTCTAGGTTGCTATTAGACCCCCACGACCCCATAATTTAGGGATCTACATGTGTTGTTTTTGGAAGAAAAAACATGAGAGGAAGGGGTATGGAAAAGGAAGAAGAGAGGCGACTAGTTGAGAAGATTAGAAAATTGTTTTTGTTCGACCCATGTCCAAGGCCAACTCTAAGTTGCCACAATTGCCTACATTTGAAACCTTGCATCCACTATTTTATTTTAGAGGTTATAAAATTTGTCTCATTTTTAAAATGTATACCCCATTTGACATGGAGCAGATTGTCAAATGAAATTTATATACCAAGTTTGATGTCTCATGAAACTGATATACACTAAGATATTTGTATATATTTTTTTATTAATTACTTTTGAACTTCCTTCTATACTATACTCAGAGGTAGGTAGTCTTATATAGAGAGAAGAATCATTATCCTTGGTATCCAAGTGTGGTTGTAAGCTTAGAGAATGTTGTTATTAATATAACATCATCAATTTGTCCTTTCTTTAATAATATAATTTTGAAACCAACAACAAACATTCTTCCTTTCTAATTTTCCCTAGCATCTAAATTGAAAACAAAACAAAAAATAACTCCATGAAAATTGAGTGTTGCAATACACAAGGTCATGCATTATATTTATAGATAAATGCGTAATCAATTCAATATAAATTATACAGTAGAGTGTTAGCTATAAAATTTATGGTGGACAGTTGAGCATGAATGACATGGGGTGGCTGAAGATGACGCTGAATGGTTATGGGTGGTGTGAGGGGTCCTACTAGTCTGTGCTGACAAAACTTTCTACATCTTGTCGTCAATGTTGGTCCAGATAATTAATTTACTTGTTCCAACATCTCCCCATAAATTAATTATGCTAATTATTTTTAGATATCCCCTCATAATCTAGAAAGTATGGGTCTCAACCTAAAGCCTTGTTAGGTGCCCATTTAGAATCACTTATTCACTATTATGAAAGTAGGCATTCATAATGATCAAATTTTGTCTTTGCAAATTCCTTTATCAACTTGGTTGCCAAACCATCTTCTAATCTGCAATCTTCCTATTTAATTTCTTCATTTTTGGAATGTAATCTTCCTCATGCTACTTATTTTCACTACAAGAATTTAATTCCATCCTATTGTTGATTATGACAATGAACTTGGTGTCTTCATGCACCTTCACCTCTAACTGATTTTTAGATCACTTAAAATTTAGATGTACCCTTTCTGCAAACTCATTAAATCTAATTTTCCAATTTTCATGATTTCTTTCAAGATAATATCTATCACCTTTCTCAAACCTTTGAATTTTTTTGATTCATCTTCAACACATAAACACGTATGTTTCTACGACATTTTGAACATAATTGTCTTGTCTTTTTCCAATTTGGTCTGAAATTCCATCCATAATCCATTTTCATGCAACCTATCATAGATTCCTTCCATTTTTTTTTTTATAATTTAGGGTGCCCCCACGACCCCAACCCCGACCCCGCAGCCCCCTCGATGGAGTAGTGGGCGAGCCAGGGAGAGACTAGTACCTAGGGATGCGCACAACCGCTCGCAAGCCACAAGCATCGAGTCATCCTGAGCCTCTAAGTTGAACCCAAGACCTTGAGGAGCAAACCCAAGAATCAAGCCAACTCAGCTATCCATGTAGGCTGATTCCTTCCATTTTTTATTCTAGCATGTCTTTCCAAAATGATTCTTCAAACAACAGATGCTAAATGGATGCAGATCCCAACACATTTATTTCCTATGCCCTTCCTTATTACAAAGGGTACACTGCATACATTACATTCCTTGAACTAATTTTATTGAATTTATCATACATGTAACATCATTTTTATTGTTACTTGTAACATATCCAAGACTTTCATACTTTGGCCCTACTATTGGCTCAATGGGTTCTTTGGTTCCTTTCTCGTACTTTCCCAATCCTTTACCTTTATAACCTATTTTATTCATTATTTTCAAACCAATATTATTTTCAGAATATATTTTCTTATTCTCTTCACATCTAGCAATATTGATAGATTCAAACACATTATCTTCATCCTTACCCTCTTTGTCAAAAACAACTTCATCTATATCACACAAACCAACTGATTGATCAAAGGAATAACACAAATCTTCGATGTCCCATGAGACATTACAAATTGATGGCTTTAATTTTAAACACTCATTTTCTTTTTCCAACAACTTTAGCTTTTCATTCAAATTTTTATAATTCTTTTTTACTTCATCAAAGAACTTTAATCTTTATTCTAATTCTCTATAATTTATCTTAACATTGTCCAATTATTTTTGAAGATTATCTTTTTCACACAAATATTAATATTTCTCCTCTGTTAACTCTATTTTTTTTTAAAATTCAAAATTATAATTTTTAGCTTTCATAAGTTCTTCCTCAGAAATTTTATTCTTTCTTAACACACTTGCCAACTTTTCCCACTAAAACAAATGATTTATAGTTACTTGATTATACACTTGATTGTGATTCTACTACAATGAGTTGGATCTCCTTCTTCGGTAACTTTGCATGCCTTCTTTCTCTTCAACTATTTCTTTTGTCACTGCTATAACTGATCTTCCAATAGCTGTGGTTGTATCTTTTTCTTTTCAATTACCTTTCTTTCCTTTTTGGAGATGGTGACTTGAGAAAGCCTGGAAAAACTACAACTTTTTTATTGTATTCAAAATAGTTTAAAAAATGGATCCAAAGGAACTAGAGTATAGATTTAGATATAAGCTTAGAAAATTGATCAACAAGGATCAAGCATATTACTCAATACACTATAAGTACATTTTTACCTCACATGGCAGTTGTATACATTCCTTTTCTTACTATTTGTTTTGTTCCAATTTGTTTATTTTTTATACATATATAAGAATCATCATAATGTAATTATTGCTTAGTCCTTTTCTTTTGTCTTTGTTTTGGAATTTTATTTGTAGCTTTATTTTTTGATGAATAGGTAGCTATTTATATTAAATTATAAAGATAAAGATACATATTCACAACAAAAACATGGGTGGTAAAAAGGCACACCCTGAGAGTCACTTAGGCCTAGTCCAGAAATCCAAAAAAAACCAAAGTCACATGGGCCTAGCCTAGAAATCCAAACTCAAAACAAATAACAAGAAAAGGCCATCAAGCAACTAGAGTAGTGCCAGTAGAGCCATGAGGGTCTCTGTCATCCTTTTTTCCCCATACATTAGTGGGGTTAGGAGTGATGTCAGGAGGAGGACCCAACCAACATTAGCTTATTTTTCTTTCTCTTTATCTTCCTCGCGTTGGGGCAAGATTGCAAGTGATAGATGTAAAATTTTTTTACTAGAATCTAGCCAACCAAATTTGCTACCAGGCCAACTAGAGCCACTTCAAGGAGTGGTATTAGAGGGTCCCCCAGAACTGTCATCACTACTCCCCACAAATCCTCTAGAGGGCCACCCCTAGCCAATCCGTGGAGGAGGAGAGTGAGACCACCGAGGAGGGTGGGAACCATGTCGAAGAGGAGGCTGAGAGTAGGGGCGAGCAGACCCACTCCATTGCCAGCCCCAAGAGGGTGACTGGCTATGAGAGGAGGAGGGTGAGGAAGGCACCTGAGCTACAGTACACGGGGCATTGCCCCAATGATCCAAAAGCACCTGGAGGTGAGCCACTTCAAGCGCAACTTTGTTTGCTTACACTTGAATCTACGGAAGCATATTAGAATAAATAATAGCTTTAGAATACAAAGAAACATTTGTATCCATTTGGGTGTGAGAAAATATGTAGGCATTTATATCTTTCTAGATATTGAAGAGTATTTCCACCCTAAAGTGTGCCAAAGCTGGGAGACTTAGTCGAAAGCCTGAACGAATCACCCAAAAGAACCATATGCTAGGAGAAGGGTTCTAGTCTAAAAGGCCAAAAGAAGTCATGAATCCAAGTCCAATATTGTTGAGGTCTAGTGAAAAACTAGAAGAGATGCTTAAAAGACTTAGCTTTCCCACAAAAAGGGCACTGGGGGTCCTACACCCCCTAGTGAACAAGTCAAGGCCCCACAGGCAAGCCTTCAAAAATAATACACCAAACAAAGTGGGCGAGTTTTGGCTCAACACTTGTAGATGAAATGGCAGAGAATATTTTTCACCAGACATGAGTGGAGGATTGGCGAAGCCATCTTTGGTTAAGACTATCATTTATAGGAAAATGTAGCGATAGCCACATATAGCCAAGCCTAGGCTTATAATTTATGAAAGGGGTGTTTGGGTACCACTTCCAATCCTTCCACCAAGGTTGAGACCCATGAATTCCCACCTTATGAAGACAATATGTAGGAATAACATTCACCAGACCATCATAAGTAACACAGTCATGGTTTTGAAGACTGTAAAGCACACAAAAATCCTCCCATGGAATAATGTACATTGTGGATTTTTGAAACAAATGTTGTAAAGTTTGAATGTCTTTCTTGTGGAACCTTATTGCCTTAAGCCAAGGTGATTTGGCCAAAGGTTGACCATTACTAACAAAGAGAGGCAACCACCAAATATTTTGTTGATTGAGAAAAAGCCCATCATGAAAACCAGATCCAACCCAGCGGAGCCAAGGCTTAACCGCCTCCCAATCTTTCCACCTCCCAAGCTTTCCAAGTGCTCTTGGCCACAAAAGTACCCACGATTTGGACTGGTTCCTTCATGACCTGAAGGGTTTGAAATCCAATCCCCTTCCAAGCTGGTCTATGAATAGGAAAACCAGATTGAATGCAATGCTCGAGGATAATTTCTTAGGCTTCATCTCCATTAAGGGCTCTAATTATCCATTTCACACACAAGGTAGTCCCTTGTCTTTGAGTGGAGAGAAGACCAAGCACTCCAGAGTCTCTAGGAAGGTAGCAGAACTCCAAGGCAACATGGTGAAACCCTCTATGGGACTCCATAGAGGCCCAAAGAAAGTCACGAAGTAAATTTTCAAGTCTGGAATAGGTAGCTTTCGAAGGGGCCCAACAAGAGGAGTAATAAACATGAGTAGCTGCCAGAATCTTCGAGCACATTTGAATTTTTCTTGCCAGAGAGAGAGGCTTGGTTATTTAATAGGCCAACTTTTTCTCGATCCTAGAGAGCACAACTTGCCACAACTTAGCTGGAGAAGCCTGAAAGGCGAAATGAATGCCCAAAAACTAAAATATTACTCCTTGCCCAATCCACTTTCATTTGTACTGTTGAAGGTAGTGAGGGGTGGGTAGAATAGATTGCTTGTAACATAGAGTTTTATGTCATTGAATTTCAGAACCAGAAGCATTGCAAAAAATTTGAAGGCACTCAAGAGTTTCCTTGATATTACTTTCTTCCTCTAGGAGGGTGAGGAAGGAATCATCGACAAAATGGCCATTAACAAGTTGAGCCTGGGAGTTAGGTAGGGTAATGCCTCTAACTCTCTGTTGAGAGACTGCATTGGCCAAGAGATAACCAAAACCTTCGACAACAAGCACATAAAGAGAAGGAGCAAGTGAACATCCTTGCTGAATAGAACAAAAGAGGCCAAAAGGTGAATATTGACGGCCATTGAAGGTAATACAAGCCAAGGCGTATGAGAAAATAATTTGGATAGACTAGATAAAGCTGGGCCCAAACCCCAAGGCTTTCAACATGGCAAGAATGAAAGGCCACTCAATGTGGTCATAGGCTTTTAGCAAAAAAAATTTTGAGCAACATGGCTCTCTAGACCGAACACCTGGCCCACTCCATACCCTCCCACATGGCAATGATGTTGTCTAGAATGAATCTAGATTTAATAAATCTGGTTTGTTCCGGGAACACAATCTAAAGTAAAAGATGGCTAATCTTCAGAGCCAAAGCCTTAGCAATGATTTTGTAAGAGACATTAAGGAGCATGATGGACCTCCAATTGTAGATGTCCTCGCGATCTTTAGGTTTAGGTATGAATTTAATGTTTCCCTTATTGATTATATTACCCAAAGTTTTGAATGAAAAACCTCAAGATAAAATTTGTGTAAATCGTGGCCAACACAGTCCCAAAGGGCCTTGTAAAAATCATAATGGAAGCCATCAACACTAGGGGCCTTGTCTTCCACCATGGTAAAAATGGCTTCCTTCAAGTCTTCAATAGTGAGCAACTACTCACACATCACTTTTTGGGCTGAAGATATCCTATTTGGCACAATTGTGAGGCATTTCTAAAGGGCTTGCTGGCACTCCAGAGTGTAATCTTGGGTAGTGAAAACTTGATCATAATGCCTAACAAAGGCCTGGAGAATATCAGGTAGCTCAGAAAGCACCTGGATTCCATCCTTGATTTTTTTTATGCTTGAAGAAGAGTGCCTAGTGCATAGGGCCAAGAAAAATTCCTTTGAGGCATAGTCGCCAACTTTTAACCATTGCAATATGGCTTTGATTTGTGCACCTCTGGTAGCATAATTATCTACAACTTTCTTTTTGTGCCTTAACTCCACCACCCTAACTTGCAAATGGGGAGAAAGGGTTGGCCGTAAGAGCCTCAATAGTCGAGCACAAGTTGGTAGTGGTAGCCTCATAAGACCACCAGTGGAAAATGGCCAACTAGCACCCATAAATGCGGAGAAACCTAGCCATGCGAGTGATAACATCATTCCACCAATTAATCCAACCATTATTATGAGCTGGCCTACACTCCAAATTCCAAACTTTGCAAATGTGGGCCAATGTGGGTTAATGACAAAGCAAAGACATGTTAAAATAAATTGTGTTTTGGAAGCCCGAGGATGTCTTATCTCCCATTCAATGCGAAAAGAAATGGGGATGTGATCTGACAGAGTGACATCCACTAATGACTTAACCGAAAGCGATGAGCTATCAAAAGAGAAAAAAGATTGAGCCAAGATCATGACAAAATCAAGGTGCTTAAATATCATGTCAGATCCAACCTTTTAGTTACACCAAGTGTGCTAGAGGGAATGAGAATGGCAGTGACCAATACTGGGATCAAAAAGCCCCAATTTATTGTGCATGTAAAACCACGCCTCCCATTCACCAACCGCCCATCTGAATGGCAGAGTGTCATCCTTGTCATAAACCATCTCAACCATATTGAAATCCCCACATAATAACCAAGTAGCAACTGGCAATCATTCCACAATCCAACGCTTAAGCAAGAAGCATTCCACCATATAATTAGAGGCATAGACATTAATAATCCCGAAAGAGTGATTATCAATATTGAAAGGGATCTAGACAAGTCGATGTGTGGGGTCAGACCCATGGTCAACAACACAAGAATGCCACCATGGAGACAAAAGAGTGACAAATCCACTACATCCAACATCACAAGCAGTGCAATACATATGGTTGGCTGGCCAAATAGATCATCACGTCGAAACAAGCAAAAAACCATAAATTTTAACTTCTTGGAGATAAAGCACTTCAATACCAACATATTTCTGCAAAGTATCCTAAAAAAAACACTTCCTAGAGAGGTCCATCAGACCTCGAATGTTCCATGAGAGGAAATTCATGAGTGAAACTCCTCCATATCATTAGACTCAATCTCCTCCTCATTCAAAATGGAGAAACAATTCTGCAAAACTTCAGGTGGGACTAACTCGATTTGAATAGATGAAGAAGAAATTCTCCATTTCTCCTACACATATTCTCCTTCTAATGGTAGTGAAGGACTATGAGACTGTCATTGAGCTCCTGACACAAGAGGAGAAAATTTTAGTTGTGCCATTATAATGGCAACAGGATGAGGCATAGCCTTCGGCTTGGGTCATGTCGAAGTGTTATCGGGTCCTGTTGAGGCTTCTTTCGCCTTTGCCGAAGAGTTTGAAACAAATTTCATTGGATCAAGGCCTTTGGAAACCATCCCAGAGCCACTGGCCTTGTTCTTACGGTTCGTAACTGTGGTCCATTTTTCATCAAGTTTGGTAGCAAAAGTATTCACTTGACAGGACTTATCAAATTCCCGTGATAGAGAAGGAGTACGAGGCACTACCAAAGGGAAATCCTTAATCTTGTGGTTTACAAACTGGCATCTATAACACATGTTCAATAGATTAAAATAGGTAACTTTCTAGGTATGCCAAAAATTTCCACTTTGAATATCAATGGATTCTTTCAAATCTTGAGAAAGATCCACTTCAACACAAACCCATTTTTGGGGTCGGTCTTGGAAAAATCTATCTGGCTCTATGCAAATAAATTTCCCCAGAGAGGAAACAATATGGCTCAAGAAAGGAACATCAGGCAAGGTTAACCCAAGAAACTCAATCCAAACTGGGACCCGCAACTTGGTGTCATCTGAGACAGTGAAGTCCCAGGTCCACAAGTAGAAGACCAATAGAGAAGACCTAACATACTAGGGACCATGCTCTAGGATTGCTTGGACATGATTGACCTCCGTAAAGCAAAACAAAAAAAAACCCTTGGTTAGATTTTGGACCATATCAAGGCAGACCCCATGAGGGGCCCAGGCCTTGCTGACCCACTGCTTAAGCACGCTTTCAGGGGGAGTTTGTAGAAGTTGAGAAATCCAACTTCACAGACCTCAAAGATCACCTACATGCAAATAACCTGTCACAAAAAGAAGAGATGGAGACAAAAAAGCAAGGGTGCTCTAAAAGCTAGAAAATGTATTAATCAAAGAGTGAAAATAAAATACAATGATCAATCCTTATAAAAGGAGATTGTGCAACCCTAATAGGTAGACATTTAATAATTAATATAATTATTAAATGTCACAATATGCAAACTAAAGTGAAATCTTAAGAGAGGAATAAAGGTAACTTAATTAACATAATTAAGTTAAAACCTTTACTCTAACACCCCCCTTTAAGATGAGCAAGAGTGCAGCTACAAACATGTGCAATAAAGCAAAAGTAACTACAATGCATGAAAGTAAATATGGGTCTCGACAACTAGGCCTGATCAGGTACCCGAATACAACCAAATCTCTGTAAACTGGAGAAAGGGAGAAAACCTCATGGGGAGTAGACAACTTCTATCATATAAGTACACATACAATGGTCTCTAGAGGAGAGATAGAAAGAGACAAGAAGGCCCCCCCACAATGAAGAAACTCCTATCGCAATGGTAGATGCCTAATGTAGAATCCAAAAGGAGATCTTGAAGTGACAAATAATATTCCTCCCCTTGGGAAGAAACAGATCCAAAGGACGATGTCGAAGAAACCTTGTGAGGAGTGATGAACCAATCTATCTCAAGATGTGTGCCATGATAGGATGCTAAAGAATATCTCTGTCTGAATTGCAACAAATGATGTCAAATCCAAATTGATGTGGGGAATCCTAAAATGCAACCTTTGAATGCACTGATAATGGTGGGCGTACAGTGATAATCTGACTGTCAAGGTAGAGGAGATGAATTTCCTCAAAATAATCCTCTAAATCTACAATATAGGACTCCACAAACAAGAAAGATATGTCTGCAACATAAGAGTCGAAAGTAGCTATGCCTGGAAGATGAATGATGCCTTGCTGCACTAAATCATGAACAACATGAGATGTTGATGAAGTCTCAATATGAAGAGTGGGAACATGAATACAAGTCTTTGAAACATCGGCACATGCAAGACTTGTGAGATACTCAAGCTCCTTTAGAGTACGGTTATCATAGGGTATGATATCTACATCTGCAAGAGGGATGATAAAATCTGCAATAGGATCCTCTGGGAATAGAGAGATATTAGAGTCTCCAAAAATCTCCCAAAGACATTGCCAAAGTGTGCGAGGACAACGAATTTCAGATAAAGCACATAAAGTGTCAAAATCAACACTACAACGTATAACCCCCACAATATGATCTCGAATAATAACCCAAGCTGATAAACCCCTTGATGTGTCTGGTGTAGGTATGAGATCATATAAATAAGGCAAAATATTGAGACACTTACAATGTGTAAGTATGCCCTTTTCCCATGACTCATAATTACCCCATTCTAGAAATACAACTAAAGGGTGAGTAGAAAAACCCATTATACTCACTCAAAATAAAAAAATTAGATACTAAAACTCTCATAAACGATAAATCAAATTAACATAACCCATCCAACACAAACAAAACCCATGTAGGTGCCAGAATGTCCAAGTAATTAAGCAAAGTGTGAAAAAACACAAAGATTAATACAATTTACTTGGTCAATTATTTGATGAAATAGACTATAGATCTGGAAAGAGCACTGCAACACCTTTCCAATGCATATTCGTTTGCACAAAATGGAGTTCGGATGCAAAGGATATGCCTCCCAGAGTGAAAAACATAAGTTCTGACTTTGACTGAAAAAAAAGACTACAAAATGGAAAAAATCAGAAAACCACACCTGCACCACTAGATAAAGCGTTAAACCAGCTTTCCAACGATACCTTGTTTTCGAAAAACAGAGATTGTATGCAAAAAATATGCCCGATTTGGTGAAAATAGCTCCAAAATACCCAATAAGCCCTCCTAGCGCTCATGGGCTAAAACAATTTTGGCCCTTGGTCATATGGCGACCAAGGGCTGGTGGCAGAGGGCTGGAGCGGAGCCTCTGGTCACCCATGTGACTGAGCGGCTAGGCTGGAAGTCGATGGGGGCTAGGCAGAGGTGCCTGGGCGCTAATAGGACCGCGACTTAGCTTCGGGAGCCCACGGGGGCTTAAGGTGGATGAGCAATGGTGTTTTGAGTAGAGTGGTGTTGCTTCAGAAGAGCCACTAGGGGCGGTGAGAACTGTTGGCCACCACTTGGATGGGTGGCGCGGTGGTGGCGCCCTCCTTTATAACTGGCCACACAGGATTACCCTGCAAAATTTTGATTTTTTTGAAATTTCTGACCTCGAAGTGCATGCTGGAGAGGCCGTACGACCTCTCTAGCAATTTTTTTTTTTTGCTTAGAAACCAACTGCTCCAAAATCGACAATTTGATAAGCGTTCCTAGGGTTTTGAGCCACTGCAAACACGATGGTGACCTCCATTTGAGCCCAAAGTGTCTCAAAAAATCGGCTACCCCCAGATCTTGCAAAAAAAATGCTTGTGGAAACCCTTGCACTTGAAACTAATTGAAAGGCCATATCTTCAGAAGATGAACAAGAAGCTATAGGTCTGGAGCTTTGATACCATGTAGAAGTTGAGAAATCCAACTACAGAGACCCCAAAGATCACTTGCATGCAAATAACCTGTCACAAAAAGAAGAGATGGAGACAAAAAAGAAAAGGCGCTCTGAAAGCTAAAAAATGTATTAATCAGAGAGAGAAAATAAAATACAATGATGAATCCTTATAAAAGGAGATTATGAAACCCTAAAAGTAACCCTAATAGGTAAACATTTAATAATTAATATAATTATTAAATGTCGTAATATGCAAACTAAAGTGAAATCTTAAGAGAGGAGTAAATATAACTTAATTAACATAATTAAGTTAAAACCTTTACTCTGACAGAGTCCTCCCAGCAAAATATCCAACAAGGGTATGTTGTTCAAGAAATTGACAAGCAGAATCAAATTCGGGAAAGGGTAAAACCACATCAGTTGGGGAGTCAAAAGACTTACCTTGTGAAACACTTTCAAAAAAAAAATTTGGGGTTGTTTGTTCAATGTAGGAGCCATTGAGTAGAGCCATTGAACTACCAACACCAACATAAAATACTAGGTTAGAGTTGGTTGAAGGCATATTAAAACAAAAAAACTATAGATAATGCAGTCGTACACACAAGAAAAGAGGAAATGAGTAGTGAGTCTTCTATTAGACTTAGTAAGTTCCCTCCTAATGCCTTGGTGTTTTTCACAATTTCTAGCTTTCTAAAGAAACCAAATAATTTTAGTAGTTAAGATTGTTGCAAGTTGTCTACCCTTGTTCTCCTTGTGTTGTGCAACACAACGCTTGGGTTTATTACATAGCTTAACCACCTCCCATGGATTCATTAACTTTGGCGATTATATTGGGCATTAACAGGTCAATCTTTTGGTGTAACAATAACCAACCATTACAATAATTGGTATCAGAGCTTGAGTCACGCGTTTGAACCCTCGCTTGTGTTGGGGGGAATTATTACAAGGTGTGCACCCTTGGTCTCCTTGTACTGTACAACACAATGCTTTGGTTTGTTACATGGCTTAATTTCCTCTCGTGGATTCATTAACTCTAGTAGTTGTATCAGGCATTAACAAGTCGATCTTTTAGTGCAACAAAAACCAACCATTGCAACAAAGATCAACCAATAAAGATAATTTCCTTTTCCTATTCCCTCAATTTTTCCCAATAAAATTTCTTTTTTTCCTTTTTTCAACTCTTTCACTCCATCTTGTTAAATAAACTAGAAATGAATTCCAAATTTCCTTAGAAAAGAAGCAATCAAAGAACATATGAGAAATAGCTTAAGATTTCTTACAAATAGCACAAACACTTGAACTACCTTTTGAATCAAAGTTTGAATTTTTTGAAGAAACAAAATCCATTTGAATCTTTCTTTTCTAGGTTCCATAACATTATTCCACAAGCCGGTAAAAGTCTTGTTCCAGAGCTTTTGATTTAAATTTAGGTTCCATATTTTGTTAAGTTGCTTCAATAAATTAGGGGGGTTGACCACAAGGTTGTAAATTTATTTTTCTTTTATCTTAGTTAATTTATCATTTTCCAGTCATTCAAAGTTTTGAGTTTTATCTTTGTTCTTGTCTTTGTAATTTTGAATCTTCTCTTTTTGGTTTTTTATTCTTTCAAAAGTTATTTTCTGAGTCGGAGGAATATTGAACTATTGACTAAGGAGTTCTCAACTCTTTAGACTATCATTTCTTATTAATTTTTGAAAGAGAGAGATTCCTTTTCTATTCCACTCTCTTGTTGAGCACCTCTATAGGAGAGCAAGCGATTTATTATTATGATAATATTTCACCATATAGATTTTATTTTAGAAATTTTATTAAGATCACTTTCAATTAGGTATTTGTTCAAGATGGCTTCCTTTCTAAGTTCCCAAGATTTCCTTAAGCTCTTAAAAATGTTGGAATCGATAGGGAATACAATGAATTTTCCAAAAACTAGATCACAGAGGAAAGTTTCTCTAAGATTTGGCATATTTAGGAACTACATTTTTCATATTGTATCTAACTAAAACTCTCCATGGCTTGTTTCCTTTTAGGCTCTTGTAGATCCATTTCACAGTGAGAGCTTGATGCCTTATTCATTTAATCCCTTAATACCTAAACCCCCATTTTTTTATTCAATACAACACCAATCCCATTTAATAGAATGCTTTTTCTTTTCCCTTTTCCAGTAGACCACAAAAAATGCCTTATTATTTTGGATTTCTTCCACTTGGTAGCTATTGAACATCCATAATGAAGAATAGTATATATTATAAGAGGAAAGTATTTTCTAACATACTTGAGCTCTCCCAACAATAGATAGATATTTCTTTTTCCAAGAATCAAGCTTATTCTCAATTTTGTTTTTTAGCCTATCCCACATATCTTTTAGGTTGGGATTAAGAACAAACGAGATTCCCAAGTATTTGATAATTTTTTTGGCCCCCCATTGGAACTCATGCTTTTGGAACCAGTTTGGCTATATTTTTTCTAGCTTAGCAATATGGACTTCCCGTTAGATATTTTATCCCCAACAAGTTGGCAAAAGAAATATGTTTTCCTCATAAAATTCTCAAAATTATCTTTTTCTAGCTTGACAAACAGAGTTATATCATCAACAAACCAAATATTGATTAGTTCCTCTTCATTTGGGAGTGTTAGCCCTTGAACACTAGGGCTTAAAATAGGGTCCCTTAGGATATAATGTCCCATCTTCCCTAGGTGATTTTTCACTGCTAAGGGAGAGAATTGCATTGTTTATTTCCTCTCTTGTTATTTGTTTATTTAGAGAAATGACATTTTCTTTAGATATCTTCTTTGGAATTATCTTTTTGCATTTATCTCTTATTTCATCTCCTTGTGGGCCATTACATTTAGAAGTGAACGGATCATTATATAATTGAAATAATTTGCATTTGATCACTTCTTGATCATTGACCATGCCTTCTTCATCCCAAATAGAGCCTACTGATTCTTTTGCTTCCTTATTTTTTAGGACCTTGAAGAAGAATTTAGAGCCTCTATCCCATTGAGAAATCCAATTTAATCTTTCTCTTCTTTTAAGACCTTGGCCCTCGTAATTTTGAATTTTCCATAGATGTCTTTTTATGAAAATTAACTCTTTATTTACTTCAATGGTCTAAGGGTCATCTTGGATATTAGCTTCAACTTTTAAGAGACCTACATGCCATGAAAAATATCATTAACAAGTAGCTTATTCATTCTTCCAATATGTTTCCTAGTTATGAGAGTCTCTTAGTGCAAGAGAGTGAGATTGTTGACACATTCCTTAATTCCACACCCCCTAATATCTCTCCTACTTGTGAGAATTTTTTAGTAAAAGAGGATGAAATCATGGACAATCATGACGATCACATTTTTCTTCTTCCAATATATCTCCTATTTGTGAAGAAGATAGTCTGGTGTTAGAAGATACACTCATTGAGAATCATGAGACTTTGGTTTCTCCCTCTCCTACTGCTTCTCCCACTTTGGAAGATATAATTGAACAAAATGATACAATCATTGGTAAAAAAGAAAATCATAGTTACTCTACTCTAGAGGCCTCCCCTACTTGTAATCAAGATATCTTACAAGATCCAACCATGTAATGTGATTAACATCTTGTTTTATTATCTCCTAAAAACTCTCCTACTAGGGAAGATATCATGGTGCAAGAGGATGATAACATTGATCAATTTCTTTCACAAAATAGTAATGTGGCTTCCTTAGATGAATATGACAAGGCAACATTAGACTTCCCCTTGCTAGAAGATCATCACAATGAGGATAAATATTTTGAGGTTATGATCATTAGATATCCCTTGATTCCTCCTACAAGTACTCTAATTATTGGACCTCCCAAGTCATCTCTAAAGCCACTTATTACCATTTACCCACCCTCACAACAAACAAAAATTCAAAATAAACTTGTACTTATCATATAACCACCTAAAAAGAAACCATTACCACTAGGAGCTATCTTGAACTTTACAAGGAAAATTTGTAGTAGCAATGTTTCAAAGAAATCAAGTTATAATATCATTTCTGACACATGAAATACAAGGAAAAATAGGCAACCAAAAACCACTCCCATTTCATTACTATTGCCTCAAACTATTTTTCCTAGTGCTCCTCATTTTCCTTTACACACTAGAAACAAGTATGATCTTGTTGAACAACTTAAAAATACTCTTTCTAAGATATCCTTATGGGATCTTATTCAAGCCTCACCTAATTACCATAGTATGCTCCAAATAAATTTGTAATAATTTGTGGTCCCTCCTAGTGCAAATAAAAATGATGTAGAAACCCTAATTCAAGGAATGAATTCAGTTAATATAGATATTATTTTTCACCAAAGTGAGATACCTTCTTTGGAAATGTGAAAATAAAATGAAGATTTCATGATAGAGGTTGCAATTAATAGGTGTTTGATAAAGTGAACCCTTGTTGAAAATGGCTCAGACCTTAATGTGTGTTGCATAAACCTTTTTATAAGCTTGGAGTGGATAAGACCAAGATTGAACCTAATTCTTTATCCATTCATGGATTTGACAATGTATGAAAACAACCGCTTGGTGTGATCACATTACCTATCATAATTGGAAAGGCCACATTGCAAAATCCTATCCATGTTATGCCCCAAGATCTTTCATATAATATCCTCTTGCATAGACCATGGATACATGAAATGAATGTAGTACCTTCAACTCTTCATCGTTTAATGAAGTATGTCTACAACAAAAAGTTCTATAAAATCAAAGTTGATCCCAAAAAAAGTTGTTTGCACACTGAGAAAGACAAGGAAATTCCTTTAAAAACATTAATACAAACTTCAAATTTATAACCCATGCAAGAGGAACAAAAAGAGAACAATACTTAAAAAGTCACAAAGTTATTAGATGATGATTCTAGGGTTCATTGGATTTCACATCTACATTCATGGGAGAATAGAAGATTACACACAAACCAGGAAAAGAGAAATAAAAAAACATAGTATCAACACAAGTTGAATTATCAACAACACATGAGTCCACAAATTTTAGCAAAGAAGAGGACAACACAAATTATACATCAACATAGGAAGAGTGTAATCATGAGAAACCACCAAATACAAAAGAAATGAAAAAAATTTATGGACAAGGTTATGAAATTTTGAAATAACTTGGTTATAGTGGAAAAGTATGTGGTGCTAGAGAACAAGGCATTCATGTCCCTATAGATTCTTACACACAAGAAACAACTAGTGGTCTTGGTTATTGTCCTTCGAAAGAAATAAAAGCATCAAAAAATCCTTCACTCAATATCAACACTCTTACAAAATATTTTTCTAGGATAACTTTAACCTTGGTGTATCCTAAACTGATAGCTAATACATGTGGGAATATCTCATTGTATATACATCAAATTGATACTTTGCATCAAAAGAATCCTAGGAAATCTTCAAATACATGTCTTAGTAATGATTTGGGTTCATTAGATTTTACACTCTCCTTTAAGGGAGAGTACAAAATCTCACAATCTACAAAGTCTTGTGTATGAATGATACCTTGTAGTAATTAAGAGATAACATTTTCACAAAATAAAGGCTTGTCGAAACTTCTCCAAGATCACTTGATATCTCTCCCTCCAAGAACACAAATAAATTTTATAACAAAAGTTAATTTTATGCATATCATCGATTTCATGGTCATTATAATAATGAATGTAAGGCTTTGGGTAATAAAATTAAACATCTTAAGGATAGTGGTGCTCTTCCTTGTGTTGATGCACCTATTTCATCTAATTGATATTGATTTTCATCCTATCATGTTGCTCATCACTATGTGGCATTATTATCTTTGTGTTTCTTGCTCATTTTCATTCATGGTGGTATAATTTTAGGTACGACCATGTTTTTCATGGTAGCAACATGATAGTTCTTGGTGTCTTTCTTTCTCTCTATGATTTGGGGGCAAGGATAACTAGTTTTGAGAGGTGTGCATTCTTTTCAAGGATCCTTTCTTCCTCTCTTTAAACTTAAAATACCAACATAGCAAGTATGTTGACATTTTAAGTGGGGGAATATTGTCCCTCATTATTTTTTTCCATGTTCCATTCTTAGTGATGATAGCATACATCTCCTAGAAAGTGTGAACTTTTTATCCAAAGTGTGGCTTTCTTGATCTATGTGATGTGTCTTCTTTGTGGTGATATTATTATTGATGTTCTTCAAGAGTGTGACCTTTCTTGTCATATGAAATTAATCTTAGTGGTAATGTTATGGCTAACATTACCTAAGGTGTAAATATTTTATCCTCGACTAGTCCTCTCTTGGAGACATTAAACACGATGCTCCCTAAGGTGAGACCTTACATGCATTAAGAAAAACCCCTTTGAGCATACCTTATCTTATTTTAATTTTTTTCATGAGTGTCTAGCATAACAAAGTTTTCTAGCCTTGTGAAGCACGCAGTTACACCCTTTTTCATGGTCACCAAGCATAACATAACTTGCTTGCCAGTGGAGTCATCTTTTTCATGAGTGTCTAGCATAACAAAGCTTGCTAGCCTTATGAAGCTCAAAGTTCATATTGTGTGGCACCTTATAAAAGTTATTAGGAGGTTTAAATTTGGTATGGTTAGTATTATGGGATCCTAGATAGAAGCAAAACTTCCCATTAGCCACCTATTGGGGGCTCACCTAGTGAACAACGGATTTCACTAGCCCTTGTTAGTGTATTTTTCATGGCCACTGAGTATAACAGAACTTGATTGCCTATGGATCCATGTGTTTCATGAGTGATTTCACATCCTTATAAGTATATTTTATGGATGTGGCATAATACAACTTGCTAGGCTATCTTTCTTTTCTATTCACATTAACTTTAACATTGTATGTTTGTGTATCTTTTCTTCCTACTTCATATCATACATCATGTGTGTGTCCCTTTGTAATTATGTTGGTTTGCCATGGGATCTTAGATCCTGGGGGATTGTGAAACCTTCTTGATCCTTTTCATTCTATCTAATAAAAATTTGTGCACTTATATCCCTCTTGACACACATTGTTTTACTTTAGTGTGAGTTTGTGGTTGCACTCACCCTCTCACTAAAGTGGGGGCTAAATGTAATGTAGAAAAATGCACTACTTTACATTTCCACACTTTTTTGGGTCCCCTCAATTAAATTGGACTTAATTATGCCTTAATAAGCCCTATTTTACATCTACAACCCTAATAAATTAGATTTTTTGAAGGGTAAACTCGACAATAATTATTGCCAACACATAAAATATTACCTTCAGCAATATGTGTTCCAAGAATAGGGACATGGGACCCATTCTCCCATGGGTGAATGGGTCCTCCCCTAGGCCTTTGAAACCAAATTTAAAATATTCTTTTGGTGGTATTTTAATGTCCCCAAATTCAAATTTCAATGTCAGCTTGTAATGTTTAATTTTTGGGAAATTAAGGATAGATAACTATAAATATAAGGTATTTTTCTCAAATCAATTTTAAGCTTTTCAAGAGATTTTCAAGAGTGAAATTGAGAGAAATTTCACAAGAGAAAATATTATGATCAAGAGAATTCAAGGGCAGATTTATCAGTGATTTATTACAACAATCAAGATCTCAAGCATCATGTCAAGGTCTTATGCATCTTGCATATTTTTGGAGCTAAAATTGTGATGTAGGTTTCAAAGATCCAAGTCAACATTCAAGTATCAAGATCCACATCCATTGAATCCATTTCATGCAAGATCAAGATCAATATTTTAGTCTTCCAAAGGTTTATTCAAGAGTTTGGTGAGTTGAAACATTGTATTGTTCATTCAACATTCATTTCATGTTTCATTACTTGAATTCAAGGTTTGATTACCAAAATGAGGTTTGACCAAGGAAAACTCCCATTCAACAAAACAAACATTTTTCTCCTCTTTGTGAATGTCCAAGTTTATAGGTTGAATAAGGATTGAAGATCTCTAAAGAGAAAAATTGGAAAAGTTGTCAAAGTTGTAAAAAGTTATCAAAGTTGTCATCAAGCCACAAAAACTCAGATCCCAAATTTATTTCTGGCTTTCCAACAGTGGAACTTATGGGAATTAGAAGTACAAACCAAAGGACTAAGGATCATGAAATCAGATTTTAATTTTTGTAAAAAGGACTCATTCCCCAGTGGGCGAATGAGTCCTAGACAACTTTTTAGAAAGTGTTTATGGTGACAAGTACATAGTGTTTAACCCTTCTTAGATCTGCTAGAACATTACTATTTCTCATATTTTTATGCTTCATCTACAAGATCTAAGTGTTAGCTTGCATAATTGTGGTGATTTACTATTTTTAGTTTTTCTCTCAAAAGTTTTGTTTAGGCTAATACCCCCTCCACAAGCATAACGAAACCAATAGATTCCCTCATTGAGTTGAATCACCTAAGGGTTGTAATTCAACTCTTTGTGTGGATTTCATTTCCTAATGAAATAAAGGAAGATAGGTGCATCATACCCCTTAATCCACTATCCCAATTTGATTTACCTATTTTTCTATGTTTCAGTAAAAACAATCACATTCCATCCAACTATAATATCAAAAAGGAGAAAATCAAGAAGACATGGGTGCATCTACTTCAGCTCAATCCATGAGGTAATATAATAACATAAAATTTTATCTCTTATACATTTCATCATCTTTAGTTTATCACGTCTAGTGGGACCCACATCCTTGAAACTAACCAAAATTTGAGTTTTTGTGTAATATTTTATGTTATAGATAGTGAAACAAGACTTGTGGTCTTGTTTCAATGTCTCCATTTGCAATATCAATGCCTTTGTTTCATGCTTTAGCACATGTGCTTGTTTAGCACCTCTTTAGAATAATTTAGTTCCTTTATTTTATTATGTTTTTATGTTGACTTTTTTGATGTTTTTGTATCTTTTCTCAAATTTTGGTGTTTTCTAACAACTTGTTTGCCTAATTCACTAGCTTTTTGGTGTTTTTACAACTTGGTTGTTTTTTATTGTTTTTTGTAGGATTTTGATATTTTCCTTGTGAATATTCCAAATCATCACCTGCGTAGGCTACTTCAGCTTATTCATTGCTTCAAAAATTCTACATCCTAGTTCAACACTTTTGTTGGTTTAGTGTCTTTGCTCTGTACTTTGGTGCCTTTTCTTTTTTTCTAGTTTTTTTTTGTTATTTTTCCTAACATTTTTTTGTCACTAATTAGTTGTGTAGCTATCCCACACTTGTCTAAGACCTTGAATGAGAAAAAAAAAAAATATTTGGTGTAGGATCACTTGAAAAAGGTTTCATATTTATCACTAGTTAGTTGCACTATGGTAGAATAGTGAGACTTAATATTTGTTTTCTATGCTTGTGAGGCCCTCTTAAGTCTATGTTTTCTCCTCACACAATTGGGTGATCTTAGAGATCAAAAACTTTAGTTGGTCTCTTTTTATTTTTGCATCATTGTAGTCCAAGGAACCCAATGTGTGTATGCTCTCCCCTTGTGCTTCATGTGATCTTGGGTGATTAAAAACATGTGAATCATTTTGTTTAGTAGGCCTTCTTGTGGATTTCATCACCCCAAGGGATGACCTCAACTCTTGTATTTTGGTAGAGTATAAATAGCGAAAGGTAAATCAAAAGACACCTCTTGGAAGTAAGATCTTGTCATTCTTGGCTAAGTCCCCAAGACACTTATACCTTGGGGAAGTGAAGGTTGAGAGTGGATTACCCTCTCCTACCAAATTTTAAAAATTATTCACTTTCATCTATGGATTTGGCTTCACATACCCTTGAGGTATTTGGAGGACTCCCTAGAAACCTTATCAATCCTAGTTTAAGACCACTTGAACATAGCTTAGTGTGGTGCAAGGTACAACTAATCATGCCTAAAGTTACTTTCCATGTACTTTCTCTTGTTGAGGTAAAAAATATCCTACCTTGTCCTAGGGTAAGGGGTGTAATGGTGGTAGATGACCTTTTCATACCATATTTACCCATTCATTTGAAGATATTAGCCTCTGGTTGGTGGGCCCACACTAATTTTACACCCCTTAAATAATTGAGGATTGTGATCAAGCATTTGGCATGTATTTCATGTATTATACCAGTGATAAGCCACTAAAAAAATTATTTCTAAAAATAGCCTTATTATCCTATAAAATTCAAGTTAGACATCTTGTTTTTATGTGAAATCTCTTGCCAAAATCCAAAAATACAACTAGGATCATATCTCATTGCCTAAGCTTGTTTTACACCGAAGATTCAGCTTTCGATACCTAAGTATCATGTTTTGGTATCTTGTTTTTTATGCCTAGGCTATTTTAGCACATAAGAAAATCCCTTTCAAGAGCTTGTTTCAATGGCTCTATCATAGATCAATTATTTTGTTGTTTTAATTCATTTACATTATTCTTTAATGCCTAAACTATTTCACCTCAAAACCTAAAAAATTAACTCCATAATCTGATCACATCCACTCTACAAGGTTTAGGTTTCATTAATACTAACCTTAGATAGGCCTAGTTGTACAATCAAACATCCATAAACCCTAATCATCCCTAAACATCCCTAACCACTATTCATCCCTATTCATCCCTAATCATCCATAAACTATCCCTAACCATCTATAAGCCCTAATCATCCCTAAATCATTCCTAACCATCCATAATCATCCCTAAACCATCCCAATCATACCTAAAGCATCCCTAATAATTCATAAACATCCCTAATCATCCCTAAACCATCATTAATCTATTAGAAAACATTTTTTGTTATGCCAAAAGATTAACCTATTAACACTTGATACATGTATTAGATATTAACGAATCCATGGGAGGTGGTTAGTCCATGTCATGAATTTGAAGGGAGAAACTAGCGATTAGTCCAACAATCCCCCCTTAGTTTCACTTAAGGAGATTTGAACCCATGACCACATATTTGATACCATTTGTTGGAACACGTTTGTCGTTGTGCCAAAAGATCAACATATTAATTCCCAATACAAATTCCAAAGATAAACGGATCCATGAGAGGTGGTTAGTCCATGTTACGAATCTGAAGGGAGACACGGGTGGTTAGTCTAAGATAATCATCCCTAAAATATACCTAACAATCTCCAATCATCCCTAAACCATCCTGAACCATCCCTAATCATCCCTAATCAGCCCTAAACCATCCCTAGTCATCCATAAACATACCTAATTATCCCTAAACCATCCCTAACCATCCCTAACCATCCCTAACCATCCCTAAACCATAATTAAACATACTTAAACATCCATAATCACTTTAAACCTCTCCTAAATCAATCATCCATTTTGAAAACACAATTAGAGTCTCTTTGAGCACCTCTATAGGCCTATTAGCTCCTACATGATAAGCCTTTAGTGCCTCTATAGGCCTTTTAATACCTATATTAAACCTTTAGTTCCTCTATAGGCCTTTTAGTGCTTGTGATCATCCTTTAGTACCTATATAGGCCTTTTAGCACCTATGATTAACATTTAATGCCTTTACAAGCCTTTAGTTCCTTTGCACCTTTTCAAACTATTTATTTAGCTTACCTCAAAAAAATCTCTACGGGCTTCGCCCTTAGAAACTCATACATAAGGGATTGCAACCATCCCCCATACCCCCTATGGTTGGGGTATGTGTTCAAACCCCTTTGGTCTACCAACTATTTTCTTTTAATAATCCTTAACCATCATAATATTTCATTCCTAATCACCCTTATCATCCCTAGTCACTCTCATCATACCTAAACAACCCTATCCTCCCTAATTGCATCCCTAATCACTCTCATCAACCCTAATATCATCCCTAATTACCCTCATCATCCCTAATCACCCTCATCATACCTAATCCCATCCATAATCACCCTAATCATCCCTAATCTCATCCATGATCACCCTTATCTACCATAATCCCATACCTAGTCATCCTCATCACCCCTAATCACCTTCATCAACCCTAATCAAATCTCTAATCACCCTCATCATCCCTAATATCATCCCTAATAAACCACATAAACTCTAATATCATCCCTAACCTCATCCTCCATCTTCATCCTTAAGTCTTATTCCTCTAATCCCTAATCCAATTCTAATCTTTCATCCTAATTTATATCCTCATCCAAATATAATCAACCCTCATCCTCTAATATTACATCAACCACATCATAATCCACCTCTCAAATCACCATTTTATCCCGAATTTGAGCTTAACCAAATCCAGAATTTGAGCTTTAATAAATCCCCTATCCAATCTAACTTATCCTCATCCAATCTATCTTATTTTATTTTATGTTATTTTCCATTGATGAGAAGTTTAGGAGATGTTCATTGGTCTAATTTCCTAATTTTAGAATGGATACTTTGAGTTTGGTTTCCTTGGTTAGAGAGGCTTATAGCCATGATTGTCATTAGACATGATTCATATGTTTGTTTGATCTAAGAGATTGAACATTTTGGGTGTTATTAAGGATTTCCATTTGGGGTTGTAAGGAGATCACACTTGATAGAACATACCACTTTGAGGTGTTAGTAGAAAGACATGATGTTATGTTTTACATGTTTTTTGTCTTCATTCTATGGTTCCTTCCTAGAGGTTCATGTTCATATGATTTTGGAAGATTGTGTTGACATATTGTGAGAGAGTATGCAACTACTTGGTGTTGCATATGTGGATCATTTTGTTTGTCCTTGGTACTTCATGTTTTGATAATTTATCACACCTTGGTATAGTTTTGATTGGTATAATTGACATGCCTTGATCATTTTCAGATTTGACATTACCCATGCAATGGGAGTTCCTAGATATGTTTATTCTTCATTGACAAGTTTGATACAGGGAGCTTGATTATGGTTTATGGGTTGGACATGCATTGGCATGATTTTACTAATGTTGTTGATACCTAGGAGATATGGATGGTTGGATGTATTAGTATGTGTTGTGGATTCTATTTCCAGTCATATAGTTTTTTAGCTTTGGCAATAGCTTGGAGCCTTTTTTATCACTTGGATTTTATGCTTGTTTTCTTTGTATTGGTGCATCTTCACCTTGGCATGTTAATTTTCTTCCATAGGTGACATGTTGGAGGATGGGAGGAGTTCTTGTTTGAGATGTGTTGGAATCAATGGAACACTAAGAGGGGGGGCGGGGGGGGGCGGTGAATCAGTGTTCAATAAATCTTAACTTTCATTAATCTAAAACTTAAACTCTTTTGTCATTACATTAAAGAAAAGATACAAGCATAAGAAGGAAAACATCATAACACCATCATAAACAAATTTTTGCATGGAAACCTTGTTAGGGGAAAAACCACGGTGGAGGTTAATCCACAATTTGAGTACTCAAAATATAATTGTTTACAAAAGAGAATGCACTTACATTCAGACTCATTGCCTAGAGCTCGCTGCTCAAGAGAAAAAGTCTCACTGCCCTACAAAATTTAGATTAAGACCATCTGAAGGGTGAACTGAGATAATAGCATCTATTCATGCCAACATTCAGTTTCGGTGAAGCTCATACATTCGATTTTGGATCTGATTTCTGATTCTGTACTTCGCTCTGCTCTACTTTGCCCTTATCTGCTCTTCTCATAAATTTGCACCATTACTCTGCTAAATTTTGTATCCCACTTATTCGCTTATACTTAAAACACTTCATATCACATTTATACACCCTTTAAAATGATACAGGCAATCTATTATATACATCTGCGATCAAGGATTAAACATTCTTATGTCGACTTGATAAAATATTAAGTTCTTTCACAACTATTGGCCAGATCATCACTAAATCTTTATGTGCATCCTCCAAAGTTGGTTAAGAAAAATAGAGGGCCCAAACAAAACTTAATCGAGTGTGAATAATTTTAATTAATTACATCCTATACATCCATGATTACTATATTCATCGGGTCGGCCTTCTAGCACAGATAATCAACAAATTAGTGCATTGAGTCTTCTGGATCACGTACTCGTGAGTGCGTATCAAAAAAATCTTTACCAAGGCATTAAAAACATCAAATGACCTTCCTTAGAGATCCTCAACTCAAGATATATGTCTGGTAGAGTGTTCAAACCAACTTTTATGCTTTTAACCGGATGCCCTATTCCTTACTATGTTCTACCGGCATAAGCCAAAACTATACTGCAGATCGGATATATTTAGGATACTATTTCGATTTCTTAGGTTTCCATCAATTAAAAAACTTACAAGCCATATGCCAAAAATATCCCTAGCCATATGCCAACAATCTGCCCCTTTGGCATTGATGGCAACACTTAATGAAAAATGACTAAGTTTCAGAATCATTATAGGTATGCGGCCAAACATTTTACTGAACTTACTCCTCTTGAAATTTATAAGGCATTTTTCACTGCATTCTCCCCCCCTTTGACATCAATGAAAAAAAATGGATGCCATATGCCAAAAAAAAAGTGACAATTGTGACAAAACATGTGTTCAA
The DNA here is from genome assembly GCA_007115665.2 of Sequoiadendron giganteum. Taxonomy (NCBI): domain Eukaryota; kingdom Viridiplantae; phylum Streptophyta; class Pinopsida; order Cupressales; family Cupressaceae; genus Sequoiadendron; species Sequoiadendron giganteum. The sequence continues at coordinate 824,784,487 of CM021101.1, forward strand.
AATCCTCAAGGCTTCAAAACTTTAACACATATATGCCTACTGATGTCCTCCTTTAATCAAAACTTCAAAAAATTGAAAACAACTAACTGTTGTCTTTAGAAGATTTCCTTATGGTTTTTCTTCACTTTCGAAAGGAATTTCTTCGAACCATTTATTGCAATTACAATGATAATTATCAAGTTGTTTTTCTTAGAAGTCTTGTTAACAATTTTAGTTAGAGATTCAAGAATTGTGATTGCTTCTTCTAGTTTCTCACCATTCCTCAATATTTCCATCATCTAATCCAACCTGCATTCAATTAGATCCTTTACCTTCCAAAAGGAGTCCACATGAGAATTCTTGGAGAATTGAATTTTTGTGTGTTCTAACTATAGCTCCTAGATTCTTTTCCTGACTATGCCATCTAGATCCTGAGACATATCAAAACCTTTACCAATGAGATTTAGTTATGTTTCAATTTGATCCAGCTTCTCTTTGTAATTACTAACTACATGGGGCCAATGGATGCAATAGCTGTATATGTTAGTAGTCAAGCTTATGCATTGCCTTAACTCATTCATTTTCTTCTTCAATTTGGAAAAGGATAGTCTGAATTTCTCCTTCAAGTGAGAGATAACTTCACGAGCTTCCTTTTCTTGAGCTTCAGAATTCAATGTTTCTTTGCTACATTAAATCATTTCATCAGGCAAAATGTTCTGCAAGCTTTCCAATTTAAACTTATATTTTTCAACATGAGCAATTTACACACTTAGAATCATGTCTTGATCATATGATGGTCTATTAGACCATAACCTAGCTATTTTTTGCATTCCACCTTCTCCTTGAATAAGATGCTATAGCTATTCTTTGTCAGATATTATTCTTCCTCACTACCTTTTTCTAGTTCGGTTTCATTTTTCAATGGATTCTTAGTTTCCTCATCAGATTCTTCATTTGGAATGTCCACAATTTCTTTTTCTTTTCCTTTTCCCTCAATTTTGGGAACTTTGCTTTCCGAAGGGTTGTATTCAATAATTTATTTTCCTCTTTTATGTCCTCTATTAATGCCCCCAGAAGAGGAACCAACTTCAGGTGATCTTACCGGAAGGAAAATATTGACTGAACCACACTTTTCAAGCACATACTTAGAGAAATTTTCAAATTCTAAATCCCAGTTGGCCAAGATTTTAGAGTAAGAGTATATTTGTTTGCATACTGGTTCGTTTGATTTCCATACCACATTGTCGATTTTCGGCAAGTAATTCAAGAAATACATTACCAGACATATAATTAAAGTGTCGAACCTGAAGGCGTAGCCTGATTCCTTTGTCAGTTGAGCATTCTCCATAAGTTGATCCTTCAATAACTCACATAGGTCAAAGTCATGACCTTCACTTATCATCTTGTGAGCAATGTAAACTGCACTAGCTAATGTTGCACCTTCTCAATTTTTGTAGAAGATTTTATATGTTATTCTATGTGCGACATACTTTATAACAAGACGCTTGATTTTTTCAATTATCACTGCTCTTTGATCTTTGATAATTCTAGTTAGGGTTTTGACCTCTTTGTTTCAGATAGATTTCTTCCTTGGTATATCTCTAACTTTGCAAAATCTATTTAAATTCTCAATTACCTCTTTTGAAATGATGTAAGGCTTGTCCAAGGTTAGAACATCATCATGTAATTTTCTCAATATGAATTTCATGAATTTTGTATTCTCAAAGTACGAAAAATCACTCCACATATCCAAATTCCCATGTTTAGCTTTGCTCAGTTGCTTTAACTCATCGGGCAACAACAAATTCCTCACAGACCTAATCTTTACACTGTTATATTCATCTAGAGTGATTGACCCTTTGATTTGTTCCATTTCTTTTATATTCTAGAGTTTACAACTACACACCAAATTGTATGAAGATTTTGAGAGTAATTTGAAATACCTGATAAATTTCAAAATTCACCGATGAATCGATTTTACCGCTTCAAAATCCATCTATCGAGTGCTCTTCTTCTTCTCTTCTTTGATGCAAATGGAAAATGACGGTTCCAACTTAACTTTAACAGCTCACACATGGGCAATAAATGCACTTGCCCTAAGTTTTCAGACACTCTATTTTCCCAAATAGCGATAGAGAAATCATCTACAGACCTATGAATTTTCTAAATTTTCCTTGCTAAAATTATCCAAAACTTCTATACACCATAAATACATTTTCTCGACTACTTTATTTGTTTCGGTACCATCCATAGATAGGGGAGGAAGGATTTTCTTGAACTACTCCCCCTAGGCAAGTGGCATGAAATCAATTACCGAAAGAGTTATCGGAAGTACGGTGCAGGGCCACCACCAACATCAGATTTTCTTTTCTTTACCCATGTCTTCTTCATTTGATCTTTGATTTCATCTGTAGTCACCTTTGTTTTCCCTTTATCATTTTTCTCTATATTTTTATCTCTATATACTGGACCTCTTTGGTCTAAATTTTTATTTCTATAGAATCTTGCAATGTGACCATACTTATTGTAGTTGTAGCACATAATGTTTTCTTGTCCTGACCAATCATTCCAATGACTTCTTCTAGATCTGCATTGATTAGAAACATGCCCAAGTTTCCAACAAGTGTAGCATTCAACATTTCTTCTATAAATAGAGTAACTTGACACATTTTTGCATTCGATTGATTTATGGCCAAATATTTTGCAATTGAAACACTGACCAAAAAATGATGAAGTTTTTGAATTCATATTACTTCTACACTGAGCAAGCACATGAATGAACTTTTTACAAGAAAAGAAATAACCATTAATTTTTGTGCATTAGGTTGTCTTACCAAATACTTTCCATTTCTGTTCTGTCTGAAATTATTTTGTCCTGATCTGGAACTTTCTCCCTTTTCATAACCAAGACCTCTCTTATCATTTCTACTCTTCTATCATTGAGTCAACTCATCAAGTTTTATTGAACTGATCTTAAAATTTTCTCTGTATTCATTTGCAATGACAAGATCATTCCTAAGAGTGATAATATGCTTACCAAGTTCTTCGTCATTGTTTCTGGTTCTTTGAAGTTCACTTTCCAACTGAGTAAATTCCCCTTTTATTCTGCTCCATTCATCAGATTTCTCTTTCAGGGTCTGAGCAAGATTTTCCTCATTTTTCTTTCTTTCTTCAATCTCTTTAGTCATCTTCATTTTCATAGATTCCATTTCATGTTTTAGGTTTGTATTGTCTCTAGAAAGCTTTTCACATTCTTCAGTTATTTCCTTCATCATCCATATTTTCACTCTCTTTCTAATTAATCTGATCACAAATATCTTTCCTCTTCACCCTAGACTTAACTATCTAATCTTTCAATGACTGAATGAATTTATTTCCATCTCTAAGATTTTATTTCAATTCTTGAACTTCTACTTTAGATTGATCAAGTTCATCAAGTGCCACCAGAAGCTGCTCTTGAAGACTACCAAAGCCCCTCACATTCCAAGATCCACCTCAAGTTGCAAAACTTCTTCAGAGGAACTACGCTCTGATACCAATTTTTGGACTCAATGGAACACTGAGAGGGGGAGTGAATCAGTGTTCAACAAATCTTAACTTTTATTAATTTGAAACTTATACTCTTTTGTCATTACATTAAAGAAAATATGCAAGAATAGAAAGGAAACATTCATAACACCATCACACATATTTTTTGCATGGAAACCCTGTTAGGGGAAAAAAAATGGTGGAGGTTAATCCACAATTTGAGTACTCAAAATATAATTTTTTACAAAAGGGAATGCACTTGCATTCAGGCTCACTGCCTAGAGCTCACTGCTTAAGAGAAAAAGAATCACTGCCCTACAAAATTTAGATTAAGACCATCTGAAAGGTGAACTGAGATAATAGCATCTATTCATGCCAAGGTTCAATTTCGGTGAAGTTTATACATTCGATTCTGGATCTGCTTTCTAATTCTACACTTCACTTTGCTCTTCTCTGCTCTACTTTTCCCTTATCTGTTCTTCGCATAAATTTGCACCATTACTCTACTAAATTTCATATCCCACTTATTCGCTTATACTTCACACACTTCATATCACACTTCTACACCCTTTAAAATGATACATACGATCTCTTATATATATGTGCGATCAAGGTTTAAACATTCTTGTGTCGGCTTGATAAAATATTAATTTCTTTCACAACTGTCGGCCAGATCCATCACTAAATATTTATGTGCATCCTTCAAAGTTAGTTAAGAGAAAGAGAGGACCCAAAAAAAACTTAATTGACCATGAAGAATTTTAATTAATTACATCTTATACATCCACGATTACTATATTTGTTGAGTCGGCCTTCTAGCACAAATAATCAACATATTAGTGCACTGAGTCTTTTGGTTCATGTACCAGTGAGTGCATATCAAAAAAATCCTTCACCAAGGCATTATAAACATCAACAAACCTTCCTCAGAGATCCTCAACTCAAGATATATGTCTGGTAGAGTGTTCAAACCAAATTTTATGCTTGTAACCCGATGCTCTGTTCCTTACTTTGTTTTGTTGGTAGAAGCCAAAACTATATTGCAGACCGAGTATATTTAGGATACTATTTCAATTGCTTAGGTTGCCATCAATGACAACACGTACAAGCCATGTTCCAAAAATCTCCCTAGCCATATGCCAACAAGATGGTGGATACTTTGGTTTTATTGCAAGTATCTTCATGGAGCACAATAGCATGTTGGAGATTCATGTGGCTTCATGTATGGCTATAATGATGTGTTTCATTGATTGACCCTTATGCAATGTATACAACAAGTGTGAGAATGTTAGGATATGGTTTTGTACACCATTGCACAAAATTTTATATTATAATGTTGTAATTAAATAATTATTTAGTTGTGGTGCACCTAGGAGGTGTGTTTAGCCACATTAGATAATTATTTGGGACCACTTGTAAAGTTATATTATAATATTGGTTTATTATTTAATGTGGGGGAGAGATAGGATAATAATTTAATATTGGGGAAAACATTTAATAAAGTGAAAACTCAGTACCCAATATTAAATTAGGGGTTAATGGTTTTGTGGTACATGATTTTATATTACCACTTGGCTATATTTGTGTGAGCTTGTATCTATACTTGGTTATATGGCATGGGATGTGTGGATTCATGGTTAGACACATGAAGGATGCATTGGAGAGGCTTGATGATTCATATGTATTCATGGTAAATCTGTAAGTGTGTGTATTATTTATATGTTGAATAATAGATGGAGTATGGATTCTTTTGGAGGTTGGTTTTTTCCCTCTTCAAGGCTTTCATAGGGTATATCCTATGTTATCTTGTGGATTGTGTATTTAATATATGCATTATGGTTATTTTTTAAGCTTGTATGCATGCTTTTCTCTCATGGGGTTATGTAGGAAATAGATTAAAGCAATGTGGGTATTATACATTATTTCCTAATAGGAGGTTGATGTGGACTATTGAGAGTTATTGAAGGGAATGGCTAAAATTTTTAATAGATGGGCTAAGCTAGAAAAAAAATTGGGGACTTAAAAGAACCTATCAAGTCTCTAGTCTCTAGTCTCCAAAGAAACCAAGATAAAATTATATGCAACCTATAGGAGATTATTGAATATAGTAAATAAACTATAAAGAACACTGTATTCACCATCTAGGTATTTCAATAAGAGCTCAAGAACTATCATGAAAAGAGAGCAAGGGGTGAAGCTCCTGAAGATCCTCATTCTTTCTCCCAAAAAAAAAAAAAATTGTAGATAAATCTCTACCTAATTCCCTAGATAAAACTGTTAAAAGGATTATGAATTCCCTCTCTTTCGAGGAAAAGTTGTAGTTCGTCACTAAGGAGTAGAAGGCTATAAAAGGCCTAAATCTCCTTGGTGAACTGTAATTGTTCTTAAATTACTAGTCTTCTAGTGGTCCTATATGTGCTACTTTCAATTGTTGGTTTTCTATTTCTTTATTCTTCTCTCTTTTACTTTATGATTGTCTCACTTCTTGTGAGATGCCTTTAGTTTTCTTTTTTAACGAAGTTTTTGGTACCAATTTAGGGTTCTTTAACACTTCTAGGGTTTTTCACCTAAAAGGAGAGAGGAATACCAAAATGGCAACATTACATTCAAGATTAATGTAAGTGTGATGAATATTATGTAAGTGAAATGATCTAAATGTTGGAAATTGATGAAAGAGATTAAATACTACTGCAAAACCTAGAAAATGCTCTTTGCTTGAAAACACATTGTGATATGTAAAGAGATGGATTGAATGCAATAAAGAACAAGATAAAAGGGTTAAATTGAAAGATTGCACTTGGAAAATAGAAAAGGCTGGAGTAAAGATTGCAAATGTCCCTAGAATTCTACAAAATCTGATTTTTAAGCCTAGTGAGACACTTGTGCCAAACTAGGCGACTTAATCTAGTTTCGAGAAATTTTTGGAAAACTGCACCGGGGCTTGTTTCAACAAAAAGGGTATCTAGATCTGCAAAAATATTTGAAAAACTTGCACAGTGGGACTAAGTCACCACAACTGGGGGAACTGTCCACTTTCACTTTCCAGAAGATTCGAAGTGAGAATCTATAGCCGTCGGTTTGCACTTCTTCTCCTCCAAGTGTTCGGACCATAAACCTTGATTCTCGGCTTGTAGATGTTCTCCAAGCCTCTTTTAGGGTTTTTGCAACCTTGAAAGGCTTTGATACTTTGATGAAAACACTTCCAATCTTCCACTTTCACAAATTTGCAAACAAGGCCTACAAATCAAACAAAGAGATAAAGAAATGTTGGATGTTAGGGCATGGGGGTTTACCTTAGTCAAACCCATTTTAGGTAACTAAGCCAAAATAGAGAAATAATGTAATGGATTATGAACATGAAATAATGGAGTTATTACCTTGCCATGAAGATAGATCTTGAATGTCTACAACAATGGTTGAAGATTCTACCGTTGAATGCTTGATGACTTAGAATGCTAAAACCCTAGCTTTCTTGAGAAGAATGATGAATGATGAAGAAGGAGATAAAAGAATGAGACTTAGGAGATGTAGGAGATAAGAGATGTAAGAGATGAAAAATGAGGGGAAAACCCTTTATTTATACATGTTGTGCCCTAATTTCCCAAAAATACCTCATCATAGGTCGACCTTAGGGTTTAGGAGACAATATCCCACTGAAATATTAAAATAATTTTGATTTTTATGCCAAATGGGACTAAGTCACCCAAGGTGGCAACTTAGTCCTCCTGGGCAATTTTAACTGGATGTTGAGAATTAAAATGTGATTAATGTTGTTTAACGGGATTGTCTTCTGAAACACACTTAAGTACAACCTATATGTGAGAGTTTGTTACAACTCCTTACAACACTTTGAAATAAGGCTTGGAAAGAGGTTATTAGGTGGATTATGATAGAAATGTCTTAGAAAAGTGGGAAAATGTGTTACAACACTTCACAACACCTTTGTAAGACACCATAAAATTCTTATTGATTTGAAAGGGTTCAAGACCTAATGTGAAAGTGTTGGCCACATTAAAACATTAAATCTAAGAAAAACTATTCCAAAAACCACAAGAAAGGCCCAAATGAGTGAAAATGTCCAAATGATACATTTTTTTGCGACACATTTACCCCCACTTTAGTGAGAGGATGAAATTGCTTCAAACTCACACTAAAGTAACCATTCAAGAGAAGGGTCCAATTGTACCAATGCAGACAGGATGAAAAAGATCAAAGGAGGTAGTCAAGCCCCCAAGATCCAAGATCCTAAGTCAAACCAACATAAGCACAAAAGGATACACACAAGGTAAATGATTTGCAACAAAACAAGATACATGATCATGCAATGAAAAGAACTAGAAGGAAGAGAAGAATGAAAGTAAGAAGATGGATCAAGCTTCAATCATTTTTCTAGCTAGTTATGGATTAGATCTAGGTTGTTTGTCCAAAAATGCATACTCAATCTAAGGCGACGAAACTCTTGGTTGTCCACTGGGTGAGAAATCCAAAAAGGTGAGAAACATACACTCATGGCTGGTATGAACTCACACACACATAGGTGGCTATGGGGAAATTCATGTTGTTGGTTGGGCTTCCTGCTCATACCATACTGAAGTTACCTCTTGATAACTTTGATAAGGCGCCACAAAATAAAATGACTTTTGTAATAGTGTAAGGAACATTCAAAGGGATTTTGCTTAGTTTGTGCATGGTCTCATCTTAAGGAACATCATGCATAATGTCTCCAAGAGGGGAAAAATTGCAAATGGTTTCATCTTGTTTGTAAGAGAGGACAAGCGCAATGTCTCATCATGGGAAATATTGTACCTAATGTTTCCAAGAGAGGGAATTGCAAGAAAAAGAAAATCGCACAATGAAATTGTGATATAAGAGGGATTCCCTACAAACGGGTCTCTTTATTCTCAAGAGATCACTAGGGAATGAACTTCCCTTATACACCTCAACTTGAACAAAATGATAAACTTTAAAGGAAGACCATAAATTTATCTCAAACTCTAAGAGAGCAAGACTTCGAGATTTTCACCTCTCGCTAGAGAGCTCTCGACCAAAGGACATCAATGCAGTTTCAAGATGCCAACAGGTTACACTATCATCTAAAGGACACACTAGCATTCTAATCCATGAGGAACTTAGGAGCTCAAGCGAGTAAAATTGAATCTCGTCTCTAAGCTCGAGTCAAAGGGGTGTGAGGCCAAATGATCAAATAGAAAGCTAGACTCTAAGGAAAAAACACTAAGGAACTTGAAACAAGATTACCTTTTACCAAGCATCTGAATCTTTTCTCCAAGCTTCACTTCATAACCTGCACACAAAAGATCAAGGGGAAAAGGTTTGAGCTATATAGGGGTCTGCTTCAATTAGACCCCCATTTTGGTGTTCTCACCTCCATGGACAACCAGGTTTGGAAAGGATTGCAAATGAAGTAGACAAATTGTGTGGTGAAAGAAAAACCCACTTCGGAGTAGAACCTGCACCACAAAGTAGTAAGTAGACAAGTAATAAAGAGTGATAGGGAGAGAGAGCATTACCGACAGGTTGAGACCCTCTCCAGAGTACATGGGTGCATCGCTATGTGCTTGTTTGAGAGTTGTAGCTGCTTGGAGAGTTGTAGCTATTGGAGGGATCTCAGTCTGGCATGGATTCGCCTATAGAAGTGCTGCTATTCAAGGATGGAGCTTACCTAAGACTAGAGAAAGTAGTAGTAGTTCTTCAACTGATAGCTTCCAACCCCAAAATGAGAGCCAAAAAGGGTGTTTTCATGCATGCAAGAGTGGCACAGAGCCGTTACCTCTGAAACCTAACCGTCGGGACATGTGTCATAAGGGTAGGATTCTAGATTCATTGTTTGAAACTTGAAAAACCACTAGGATTCTAGCATGTTGTGTAGACGTCTTCACGCTATGTAGGTGTCGAGAGCCTAGATTTTTGGGAAACACCTTGCCAGGCTTTTGTTGTTTCGCCATGTGTCCACATGAAGTCAAAATCGTGAAATTCTGACTCATGGGATTTTTCCATTAATGTTTCTAAGGTGTCATAAATGCTAGGCAAGATGCGAAAATACGAAATTTCCCCTAGGTGTAATTCTGCAACATTACATTTTTCCCCCACTTTAGTGGGCTCGATTTTGGAAAAAATCAGCCTCGCTAAAGTAGAGAAGAAAAATTTCACCCGAATTTTGAATTTTACAAAATTGCGTACCAAGAAAGGGGGACCATAGATGTCACAGAGGTCAAGCTAACTTGTACCAAGGATGCCCCTAGCTTTCAAGCTAAAAAAAAAACAATACAATGGTCGTGAAAAATTGTCCAAAACTGTATCCTGCAAAACTTAAAATTTTGAGTTAGCTTTGAAAAGTCGGAAGAAACTACTACAAAGAGAAGAATGTTCGAGAGAAATTGTAGTTGATTCAGAGGAAAATATGATCAAGAGGAGACTATATACCCCCTCTCCAGTTTTCCCCCATCTTGGTGGGGTAAATTTAGGAGAAACCAGGGAGGCATGGTCTGTAGGAAAAATGGGCCATGAGGAGCCTATATATACCTAGGTGGGCCCTAGTAGGGTCATTTTAACTATTCACTGTGAGCAAATTGTTAACTTTTGTGAGAGAAAAGTTAGAAAAATGATGAGCAGGGGAGAGTACGAGGTGCTAAGGTTGGAGCAGCTACATGAGGACATCGTTTGAGGGTTGTGAGGTGGTCCAAGTAGGCCTCTAAGCCTCATTTTTGTGTAATTTAGTTAATTTTTGCACATTTTCACTCATTGAGGTGCGTGTGCGTCCAAATTTTGGACACACGTCTACAATATGAGCTATTTTCTATGACATGTTCTATAGTCCTTGGTTCACACTGGCATCCTCGGGGCTACTATGGGGGCCTGGGACGCATGCACAACATGCAGACATCTGCGCGACGCACATATGTCCTTAAGCACTTTTTGCATGTTTTCATGATGGATGGGGATGTTTATGACTTAGAATTTTTTTATTTTTGTAGGAGTACCTAGAGATTTGGGAGCATCCAAGAAGGTGAGGATTCTAACTTGCTCATGAGCAATTGGATTGCCTCTCGCAGGACGTGGTCACACATCTAGAGTGGGTCAATCTCTAACACATGTTCACCATGCCAGAGATGAGATACCATGAGAGGATGCTCACCGCCCTGATGGAGTGGTGGGATGCTACTACATCATCTTTCCAACTACCTTGTGGGGAAATGACTATCATGCTCGAGGACATCTATCAGATCTTTGGGCTATCCATCCATGGATGGTGGGTGGCCATAGATGACACTCAATCGATGCGGGAGAGGAGCGAGGACATCCTCTACTACATGGGGAGAACACATGATAGCGATGGCACGAGCCACATGTATATGCACTAGTATGACTAGGTGAGGACCATGACGTTGTTGCTATGCCATGTGATGGTTGTCATAGTTTATTTTTGCATCACCATAGATGGGTGAGGCTCACACCTTCACGGGGCCTCGTCCATACCATTAGAGAGATGGTAGAGCATTGAACTATTTTTTCTTGGGTGTGTAGCATGCTAGCACACCTTTACGAGGAGCTCAAGTGGTACGTGCACTATAAGTACCACAGTCTTACAGTGTGCACACTTTTGTAGGTGTGGGATTTTTCCCACATCATGTGCACTCAGCTAGTTGATTTTCCTCAACGATGATCATACCAGGTCCCCATGGCCCACTGGTATGACATGACAGGCTAGTGGTGTTTTGAAGAATTATAGTTTTTGCAACTACAGTTTTGACACTATTTCCATAGGAGAGGCTAGGTCGAGGCCCTACCAATATTTTAGGTGGGTCAATGATGGTAGGTTCCTGAGGAACCTACAACAGGACCGTTTTTTGATAGGTCTGTGATTTTGTGATTGCTCCATACTACTGGAGTTGAGTCATGCAGTAGCATGGTTGTATTCAGACCATCCCACCAGATGTGCCCACCTACACTAGGGAACATTGGAGTGTAACGAGGGTAGGAGATCGCCCCCGCCCCACTATCGTAGAAATCATCCTCTTAAATGACGATGAGCCTGACCATGTTCTACTGGCCATGGTGACAACATACAATGTCAGGGTGGTAGCAGATTTTTTGTGATGGTGGGAGAGGCATCGATCGACTCCAATTTTTGACGAGCGTGCCTCAGGAGGAGACCCTGGTCCATAAGAGGAATTGCTCCACCTGCCCCCATAGGATAGGAGGAGAGGTTTCCAGCAAAGCTACGTAGAGGAGGAGCAGGCACAGGAGCAGGAGGTGGCACCTGTGAGGCCAAGGCAATGAAGCAGGTCAGATCCCCCCATGACTACACCTATCTCATCAGTTCCATTAGCTTCCACTACCCTAGCAATAGCAGCCCTAGCATCGTTGGGGTCAGTCACCAATGTCGATGGCATAGGACTCAACATAGACCCACACCTTGATCCCTCATGGCAGCCAGGGGATCCAAGTATACAAAGTACATGTTTATATTTCTATTATTTTTTGAATTTTTCCACTTACAATATATGTACATATGCCATGTGATACTTATTTTTGTTTATCTCTCTATGGTTGTAGATGATGTATAGGGATGGAGTGGGCTCATAGCTCAGTGTATTTTAGAGGTGGCCCCTGGCGTGCCTATCCAGGGGAAAATTCTTGAGGCCTACCAACCGATATTGTTGAGAAACGTGTCTTAACTTCTAGCTTGAAAGCCCTGTTTTTCATGCCTTGGTGAAATTTTATTGTTTCTGCCCTTTACCACCATACCACACCTAGCTCTTTTCCTGCCTTGGCGGTACCATGATGAAGGCCTTGGTGGTTTACCACGTTACCGCTCATTGTCTGTTCCTTGGCCGCGGTGGCCGTGGTTAGCATCTTTCAGTCTGCCTTGTCTGTCACTACCATACCGCAGGCGGTTAAGCAACCGACCACGGTGAAGCTGCCTGCAGTGGTCCTTGCAGTTACTGCCATACCGCAAGTAGTGGGTCCACTCACTATGGTGACCATGGTGAGACCACCTATGATTGGGTCTGGTGGTTATCGTAGTACTGCGAACAGTGAGCTTTCTCACTGCGGTGGCTGTGGTAAGACCGCTAGCGATCTGGTTGATGGTCAACACCCTACCATGGGGTGGCTTGTCAGCCCCTGCTGTAGCATGGTAAGACCATCAGCGGTCCCACAGACTAGTCACCACCACACCACGGTCTTGTTCAATGACTGCAGTGGTAGCGCGGTGGTGTTTTCGGTGGCGAGGTGGACGAGCTCGATGAAGTCGTTGGTGAGCTCGGATGAGCTCACTGCTATATCGTAAGATGACTCAAACCTAGCTGCAGTAGCATGGTAAGATCTTGACTGAGCTTGGTTGGCTCACCACCATATCGTGAGCAAGTTGAATGAGCTCGGCGGTAGTGTGATAAGGACTTGGAGAGCTCAGACGAGCTCGACGACTGTTTTGACTGATTTTGACTCAGAGTCAAAGAGCGATAGTGAATGCAGGAAGGACATGTGGCAGGTTATTGATTGGTTAAAGGCCAATGTAGTAAATGGAAGTTAATGCAGACTTGTTTGATAGGGATTGAAACTCGATTATGGAAAGGCATTGAATGCTTGGGTGGCTCAATGATGAAGATATTTGTTAGAGCAGATTGGTTACGTGATTGGGTGTCTTGTTCATGACCCTGATGGTCAGTGATTGGTTGATAGAATTGAATGCATTGTATGAATTTATTAGTCAAGTACATGATTTTATATATCAGCCAAATATATGTATGTAAAAGAGAGTTGAGTCAAAAAAAGGTAATTTGAACTGTATGTTATGAGATAACATTGTAATAGTGAGAATAACAACTATGTTGTTGTGAGTTGATCATAGAGAGACTGAACATTGTATGTAATTATTCTATTACTATAATACAATTGTCTTGACTTTGTGTGATGGGTTTTTTGCCTGAAAAGGTTTTCCCATGTATATCTTGTGTCAATCTGTGGCTTATTTCTATTTTATATTTTACTAGTTATATTCATCTCAAGTAGTTTTAGAAGCTATTAGAACCTTGTTTACAACTCTTCTCCTTTGTTGTATTAGTGGTAAGGGAATGTATTCCGCACTATTGGGTCAATAGATCCACCCCATTTTCCCTTCAAGTGGTATCAGAGCCTGGCCCATTGTGTTATCCTTGAGAGAAAGCTCAGTTTTTTGTGCTAATACTGTTTCAGTGGGAGTATTGTTGTGTTAAAACTTGTTCTGTTTGAGATGGCGAGTACTTCAGGTAGAGTAGAGATTGAGAATTTTAATGGCAACAACTTTGAGTTATGGAAACTCAAGATAGAAGACTTGCTTGTGGATAGAGACCTCTAGATTGTTGTGTCTAGAACTATGCCACAAAGTATGAAGCAAGAGGATTGGGACCTTGCTGATAGAAAAGAAAGAGGTCTCATAAGACTGAGTCTAGCTGATTCTGTACTCCTGAACGTCCATGAGGAGAAGTCTGCAACTTTATTGTGGAAGAAGCTTGGAGCTATTTATCAAGGAAAGTCTCTGGTAAATAAGTTATTCCTGAGGAAGAAGTTGTACTCCTTGAAGATGGAAGAAGGTGCATCTATTGTAGACCATCTGAACTTGTTTAACATGAGTGTTACTCAGCTGGCTTCTATAGGTGTAAAGATAGAGGAGGAGGATCGTTGCATGCTCCTATTGTGTTCATTACCTGACAGTTGGGATCATCTTGTGATGGCCATTGGAAGCACTACCACCACTTTCAAGATGCACAACATTGTTGCCTCATTGCTATATGAAGAGATGCGATGTAAGTCTTCAGACATGGCCAAAGAGGCTCTTGTTGTTCAAGGTAGACCAAAGGAGTAAGGCAAGAAGAAGGACAAGAAGTCAAAATCCAAATCTGCAGGGAGATCAAAGTCTCCTGGTAAAAAGTCCAACGTAAGGTACAAGAACTGTGGGCAACCTAGTCACATCTGGAAGGATTGCAAGGAGAAGAAGAAGAAGAAGAATTCTGACAATGAATCTTCGCAAAGAGATGTAGACGCCTTCATTGTAGCAGCCTTGACAACTCAGGCATTAGATGATGTCTGGTTGGTTGAATCAGGTGCATCCTTTCACATGATGTCCAATAGAGAATGGTTCTCTAAATATGAGAAGTATGACAGTGGAAAGGTTTACTTGGCAAGTGATTCAACGCTAGAGATAGTTGGCAAAGGAAGAGTCAGAATTTAATTTCTTGATGGAAGAGTCAAATGTATTGGTGCCGTACTGCACATTCCAAGTCTGGCTCGAAATCTTCTTTCTGTCAACAAGTTAAATGATGCTGGTGTAGAAGTTTCTTTCTCTAGTAGAGGATGTAAAATGGCTAGAGGTGCAATGGTTCTGGCTAAGCGTGTTCATACTTGAACTCTATACAAGCTAGATGCACGTCTTGTTCAATGTAATAGTGCCTCTGTAAAGTCAAACAATGTTGCTCCTGGAGATGAAGATGAAGACTCTTCTTTGTTTGCAAATGTTATGGAGGTAAAACTCCTAGCTGAGAAGACTATGTTGTGGCATCATATACTAGGTCACATAGGTGAGAAAGGTTTAAAAACCTTGAAGAATAAAAGTCTTGTAGAAGGGCTTGATGATTGTAACCTTGAGTTCGATTTTTGCGAACATTGCATCTATGGAATACAACACCATGTTTCTTTGTATTCTAGTCCTCATAAATCTTCTAGTATACTGGATTATGTTTATTCTGATGTGTTTGGTCCAGTTAATGTTCCTTCATTATCAAAGTCTAGATATTATGTTTCTTTTATTGATGACTATTCGAAAAGGGAATTTGCATACTTTCTTAAAAGTAAATCAGAAGCATTCAGTCAATTTAAAGAGTTTAAATCTTTGGTATAGAATCAGACTCGAAGAAAAATTAAATGTTTGAGGATAGACAATGGCGGTGAATTTTGTTCTACAGATTTTGAAAGGTATTTCATTGATCATGGAATTAAAAGGCATAAAACCACACCTTACACTCCACAATAGAATGGAGTTGCTGAAACGTTGAATAGGATGCTGATAGAAAAGACAAGGAGTATGCTGAGTGGTGCTGGTTTGGAACAAAAATTATGGGCTGAGGCCATGGCTACAACATGTTATCTAATAAATAGATCTCCTTGCTCTACTCTTGTTGACAAGACACCTTCGGAAGCATGGTTTGGTAAGAATCCCTCTCTGAGGCATGTCTATGTCTTTAGCTATGAGGCATATGTTTATGTGCCAAATGAAAAGAGATCTAAGTTGGATAACAAGGCTGTCAAATGTATTCTCATCGGCTATGGAGTTGGTGTGAAGGGATACAAGTTTTTTAATCCTATTACTGAGAAGGTTATATACAAAAGAAGTGTGATATTTTGAGAGCTAAAACCTTCAGTAAGTGATCAATAGCTTGAGATAGATCAAAGAGACAAGTAGAAAGAGGATGCAATTGAAATCCCACAAACTGCAGAAAGGGAAGAGTTGCATGATATACCTGAGACTGAGGAGAGTTCAAGCAGCTCTAGAAGTTCTGATGATGAGGAACAACCTCAGCCTATAAGAAGATATACACGAGAAAAAAAGAAACTAGAAAGGTATGGCTTCTCTATGTTATATTTGAACTGTGTCTATGCTTTAATTACCAACACTGATGAGCCTAGGATTGTGAAAGAAGCAATCAACATGGCTGATTCAAACTCTTGGCTAGAAGCCATGAATGAAGAGATGGATTCATTGAAAAATAATGAAACCTCGAATTTGGTACCATTGCCTAAAGGGCGAAAGCCTATTGGTTGCAAGTGGATATTCAAAAAGAAGATAGACCTTGATGGCAGTGTTGAGAAGTATAAGGCAAGACTAGTTGCAAAGGGTTTTTCCCAAATTGAGGGAATTGATTATGGAGAGATTTTTTCCCTTGTAGCAAAGATGACATCTATTAGATTTTTGTTGTCATTGGTAGCTGTGTATGACTTTGAAATTGAACAGATGGATGTGAAGACAATAATTCTCCATGGTGAGGTGGAAGAAGAAATCTACATGTCCCAGCCTAAGCATTTTGTTGAAAGAGGTAAACAAAATCTGGTCTACAAGTTAAATAAATATCTCTATGGTTTAAAGAAATCTCCTAGAATGTGGTACCAGAAATTTGACATGTTTGTGTTGTCGACTGGATTTGTGAGATCAAAATCTGATCATCACATTTATCATAAATCTGAGAATGATCATGTGCTTGTTATTACTTTGTACGTGGATGACATGTTATTCATTGGTAATAGCAAGTCTATGATTCTTGGAATGGAGGTAACCAGGAATAGAACAAGCAGAAAACTTTGGGTCAGTCAGAGTAAGTATGTGAAAACAGTTCTGGAAAGGTTTAGCATGGATGATTGCAAGCAGCTAGTTGTTCTAATCATGCAGGGAACCAAGATATCTATTGAATATTGTCCAAAGTCTGCTATTGAGATGGAGGACATGACCAGTGTGCCTTATGCAAGAACTATTGGCAATTTGATGTATGCTATGGTCTGTACAAGACCAGACATTGCCCAAGTAGTGGGAGTTCTAAGCCGTTTTATGGAAAATCTGGGAAGATCACATTGGGATGTTGTGAAGATAGTTTTTAGGTATTTGAAGGGAACTTTAGACTACACCCTATGTCACCATGGAAGTTTGGTTGCATCATAGAGGACTCTCAGCATCTAAGGTTATGTTGATTCAGATTGGGCAAGGGACATTGACAATAGGTGATCCACTAGTGGATACACTTTCATGCTTAATGGTGGAGCAATCAGTTGGATGAGCAAGCGATAGGCTGTAGTTGCTTTATCCACAATAGAGGCAAAGTACATGGCTGCAACTCATGCCTATAAAGAAGGTGTTTGGTTAAACCATTGGTGTTCAGACACTGGATTTGATGCTGGGCAGATTTCAATCTGCTGTGATAGTTAGAGTGTCATTTGTTTGGCAAAGAATCCAACCTTTCATGCCATGACCAAACACATAGATGTGTAATATCACTTCATGAGGGATATGGTTGAAGACGACAAGGTCAGTTTGGAAAAGCTTGACACCTTGAAGAATATTATAGATGCTTTGACAAAGTCGGTTAGCACAGACAAGTTTAGATGGTGTGTAGAATCGATGGGCCTTGGGGCCTATGATAGACAACAAGTTTTGAAGTCATGAGGGAGTTGGAAGTGTTCACCAAGTGGGAGCTTGTTGAGAAAAGTGTCTCAACTTCCAGCTTGAAAGCCTTGTTTTTCATACCTAGGTGAAATTTTGTTGTTTCTGCCCTTTATCGCCATACCATGCCTAGCTCTTTTCCTTCCTTGGTGGTACCATGGTGAAGGACTTGGTAGTTTACCATGTTACTGCTCATTATCTGATCCCTGGCCACGGTGACCGCGGTTAGCATCTTTTGGTCTAACTTGTCGGTCATCGTCATACCGTGGGTGGTTAAGCAACCAACCGCAGTAATCACGGTGAAGCCGCCTACGGTGGTCTTGGAGGTTACCACCATACCACAGGTGGTGGGTCTACTCACCATAGTGGCCCCAGTGAGACTTCCTATAGTTGGTTCTAGTGATTACCGTAGTACCATGGATGGTTTCCTCACTACGGTGGTTGCAGTAAGACCGCCAGCAGTTTGGCTGACGGTCACCACCCTACCATGGGGTGGCCTGTCGGCCCCCATGGTAGCGCGGTAAGATCGTTAGCGGGCCCATAGACCGGTCACCACCACACTGCAGTCCTATCCAATGACTGTAGCGGTAGCGTGGTGGTGTTTTCAAAGATGAGGTAGGTGAGCTCGGTGAAGTCATCGGTGAGCTCGGATGAGCTCACTGCTATACCACAAGACAACTCAAACCTAGTTGTGGTAGAATGGTAAGAGCTTGATTGAGCTCGCTTGGCTCACCGCCATACTGTGAGTAGGTCAAATGAGCTCGGTAGTAGTGCAATAAGGACTTGGAGAGCTCGGATGAGCTCGGGGACTATTTTGACTTATTTTGACTCAAAGTCAAAGAGCGATAGTGAATGCAGGAAGGACACGTGGCAAGTTGACAACAGTTGATTAGCTAAAGGCCAATGTAGTAAATGGCAGTTAATGCAGACTTGTTCGATAGGGATTGAAACCCGATTATGGAAAGGCATTGAATGCTTGGGTGGCTTGATGATGAAGATATATGTCAAAGCAGATCAGTTACATGATTGGGTGTCTTGTTCATGACCCTGATGGTCAACGATTGGTTGATAGAATTGAATGCAATGTATGAATTTATTAGTGAAGTACATGATTGTATATATCAGCCAAATATATGTATGTAAAAGAGAGTTGAGTCAAAAAAAGGTAATTTGAACTGTATGTTATGAGATAACATTGTAATAGTGAGAATAACAACTATGTTGTTGTGAGCTAATCATAGAGAGACTAAACATTGTATGTAATTGTTCTATTACTATAATACAATTGTCTTGACTTTGTGTGGTGGGTTTTTTTCCTGAAAATGTTTTCCCACATATATCATATGTCAATATATGAATGCTTATTTCTATTTTCTATTTTACTGGTTATATTCATCTCAAGTAGTTTTAGAAGCTATTAGAACCTTGTTTACAACTCTTCTCCTGTGTTTTATTAGTTTTAAGGGAATGTATTCCACATTGTTGGTTCAATAGATCCACCCCATTTTCCCTTCAGATATTAGTAGGGAGGCATGCCCCCACTTTTGAGGTGGTAGCATGCTTGAGGACCGCCTACGACGAGTGGGGCATGAAGATCGTGTAGCTGACAACAAACCTGATGACTATTCGAGGGCAACGTGATCAACTATCAAGGGAGCTGCAAATGGCACTCTCTGAGTGAGACATGACAACGATGAGGGTTGAGGATGTTGAGTAAGCATGTGATTCCCTTCAAAGCCGCATTGATGTCCTTGACATGCAATTGGCAATCTTGATCCTGGCATATGTCCAGTGGCTATAGCATGAGGTAGTGTAGGAAAAGATGGACATATGTTCCCTATAGGGGGAGCTCAAAGGGATATGGGTAGCCATGTCTGTATCACGTTCACACTGATCTTGTTCTGCTACCATCATTGAGCCTCTTCCAAGAGCACTAGAGTGGCTGCTAGAGCCAAAGGGCTCAGGGAGCCATGAGTGATAGGGATAGGAGCCCTTCTATTTGTATATCATTTTTGTAGTCAGATACACATATATACATGTTTGTAGATCTTATTGTATAGACATATATTCAACAACCACTCATTTTTTATAGCAGTGGCGTGATACATGTACATGACATTTGATTCATACATGGACATATATATACATCGGTTTTAGTATCATGGCTTTGTTTATGTGTATGTTTTCTATTTTCATGTATGTGTATAGGAGATAATTTGTACCCCTAATGCGAATTCCACCTTTACCCCTCTCCACTTTAGAAAAACAAACTTAGAGGCTTAATTCCACATAAGCCCACTATTATCCATCCACTTGGCACCCATTTTGTGCGTCGATAGAGGAATAACTATCGGGGACGCCCGTGCGGCATGCAAACATCTGTATGACGCACTTATGTCCCTAATAGATTCCCATGTTTAGAGCTTGTAGAGGTGTTACACTTCCCATTAGAAGTCAATTTGTAATGCCCCCTTCAATGAACCAACCCGAAGATGGACGTTTCCTTCATCTTTCCTTCATATTCACTCATTCTCACTCTATTTGAGGTCTTCAGGATATCTTCACATCCCTCTCTCAACTCCCTAGCTCTCTTCGAGCCCTCTCTTAGCTCTTCATCAAATCCTCTTCATAATCTCTCCTACAATCTCTCCACAAGCTCCAAGAATATTCTTCACCATCTCTTCAATCTCAAGCAACACTTTACACTTCACAGTAGTAACATCGATACTCCATCACTTTAGTAGAGCAAGTGTGGAACCAAACACCATTGTAGTAGAGGCTTGAGTTCCTCTCATTTTCTCCCCCATTAGCCTTGAGCGCTTTCGGTGGAGGTGGTAAGATTTCACTCCTCTCCTCTATTACTTGGTTGAGTAGCATAACACTATTTTGTAGTGTTTTAGTGCTCTTTACTTCATTTCATACTTTTTTCTCTATATATTTTGGTTGCCTGTGGAGGTGGGAACACCAAAATGGGTTTTGACTGAGGCAAACCCCTATATAGCCCCAACAATCTCTCTCTCTCTCTCTCTCTCTCTCTCTCTCTCTCTCTCTCTCTTGTGTGCAAGTATTGAATAAATTCATGTGCTAGAGGCTTCATCACTCACATGGTTGTAAGCATTTCCTCTCCCTTCTTCTCCTTATCTTTATCTTTTCTATTTTGGTCTATTTCATCTTTATTACGTTCTATTACTATATCACTTTCTAGAAGTTCTTAGTAATCAGATTGCTAGTAGTCAATTAGTTGTTTTCTGAGATGAACTTTCTTTTTGGTCCATACGTGATACCAACACTCCTCTGGGATGCCAACATGTCACATTTTCATCTATATTCTACATTGATGTCCTTTTGTCGAGATCTTGTCAGTTTGTCCAGAGAATCTTCATGACCTGCTCTTTCTGATTCTAGAACTCTCACGCTATTCCTTGAGGTAGTTTAGGGAAATTTTCCTTGTGAGGCTCTCTGAGTGAAGAGAACTTGTGAGTGGTGAATCCCCCTTCTCTACATGCTGGTGAACCTGACATGAAGAATGTTTATTTTAAAAAAATAGGAATTTATTTACCCCTACTTGGTGGGGTCATAACTTTTGACTCGTTGATCAAAATTTAGAACCGTTTGCACTATTGGAAAGGTCTCCTAGAGAACTAGTTCAATCCCTAAAGTAAAAGTGCCTTCGGTAGTCAAATTTTAGGGAATAACACTAGTTCCAACCTCAAATTCTGCCCTAGAGATCTCTGAAAATGAAAATTACTAGAACATAGAAAATAATGAAAAATTGTAATAAATTTAATATATTCTTTTATAAGTTCAGTATCTAATTTTGTTCAAAATATTAATGATGTTCCATTTCATGCATGTGATGGTGACTTGGCTTTGCCTATGCCACTTGATATCTTTGATCCTTCTCATGAGACTCCTCTTGCCTCAGAGGATATCTTGTTGCAGTAAGATGAAATCATTGATACCTTTCTTAATTTTACTCTACCTTCTATTCATTATAATGCACTCTCCTCTAGAGACGATGTATTCGTGAATGATGAATCTCCTAGTCATTCCAATGCACTCTCCTCTAGAGATGATGCATTTGTGAATGAAAAATCTCCTACTCATTCCAATGCACTCTCTTCTAGGGATGTTGCAATTGTGAATGATGAATTTCTTGTCTATTGTAATGCACTCTCCTCTAGAGTTGATGCATTAGTGCATGATGAATCTCCTTCTACATTTGATCCTGTTTGGATCGATGTTGACAATACATCTTCAAATAATTATTCTACTAGTTGTGATGATTATGTAAATGTAATCTATGTCTCTGCTGCCCTTCAAAGGCCTAAAAAACCGATCATTTACCTAACTCTAGCTAGTCCTTCTCCTAAAAGGGTTTGTTCTATTGATGGTGTTCTATTTGATAGTGATTACCTTGATCTTTCTAAGGCTCCCTCTTATAGAATGGTATCCAATACTTATAAGAATAGAATGAATATACAACCAAGTCTTCCTT
Source organism: Sequoiadendron giganteum (assembly GCA_007115665.2). Lineage (NCBI taxonomy): Eukaryota > Viridiplantae > Streptophyta > Pinopsida > Cupressales > Cupressaceae > Sequoiadendron > Sequoiadendron giganteum. The sequence goes on from CM021101.1 coordinate 824,806,695, forward strand.
CAGCTCCTGAACCTATGACTAAAGCACCTAGTGATCATGATCTTGTCGATCAACCTTAGGTTACTCCGACTAAGATCTCATTGTGGGACTTGCTTTAGTATATTCCAATTTATCAAGGTATGCTTCAAGAAGCCTTGCAAAAGATCCTCTTGCCTTCTTCTGCTAGACTAGTAGAAGATAGCTCATATTGACATAGATTCACCGAATATTACGTTCTATCCCCAGGAACTCCCATCTCTAGAAGTATAGAAACAAGGGAAACCTCTAATGATTATAGTTAACATTAATAAAATTGGAATTAGATGTACTCTTGTTGATGTTAGTCCGTGCTTAATGTATGTAGCATTGATCTATTACATAAGATTAATATTGATTCATCTTCTCTTAATAATTCTTCTATTGTTATTCATGGGTTTGATAATGTTGGTCGACAATCTCTAGGAACAATAGTATTACCTTTGCAACTTGGAAATGGTCTGTGTGGCTATCCATTCACTGGCCTGTGTGGCTACTTCTTGACGTGTTCTATCTACGGGTAAACATGTCATCCATTCCTAACTCTGCAGAGTCCCCTTTTGCTCGATCTCCCTCATGTGAGAGTTCTTGGGGGATACCTCCCTTAGAGGTCTGTGGGTTTGTAAGGTGCTTTCCTGGTTTCCTTCATGTGATATTTCTTGAAGGATACCTCCCTTGTAGGTTTGTGGGCTTGTGAGGCGCTTTCATTCTTCAACTTTATAGTTCTACGAAGCTATGAAGTCTTTTGTTTGTCCTGCACTTTTAGGTTCGCCAGACCATGCTCTGCTTCTTCAACGATTTAGGTATACTTTTCTAACCCTACTACTTCTTTGATCTACTTTACCAAAGCACTCATCAATATTCATGCTCGCTAAAGTGGGGGAAAAATATATAGGAGTGAATTTGCACCCCTAATGCAAATTCCCCTTTTACCCCTCTCCACTTTAGAAAACCAAACTTAGAGGCTTAATTCCACATAAGCCCATTGTTCTCCATCCACTTGGAACCCATTTTGTGCATTGGTAGAGGAATAACTATGGGGGATGCCTGCACAACATACAAACGTCCACATAGTGCGCTTATGTCCCTGATAGGCTCCCACGTCTGGAGCCTACAGAGGCATTACACTTCCCATTGGAAGCTGATTTGTAATGCCCCCTTCAATGAACTGACCTGAAGATGGTCATTTCCTTCCTCTTTCCTTCATATTAACTCATTCTCACTCCATTTGAGGTCTTCAAGATATCTTCACATCCCTCTACTCCCTAGCTCTCTCTAAGCCATCTCTTAGCTCTTCATCAGCTCATCTTCACAATCTCTTCACAAGCTCCAAGCAACTTCTTCCTACAATCTCTTCACAAGATCCAAGCAGCTTCTTCACCATCTCTGCAATCTCAAGCAACACTTTACACTTCACAACAACAACATCAACACTCCATCACTTCAGTAGAGAAAGTGTGGAACGAAACACCATTGCAGTAGAGGCTTGAGTTCCTCTCATTTTCTCCCCCACTAGCCTTGAGCACTTTGGGTGGAGGTGGTAAGCTTTCACTCATCTCCTCTATTACTTTCTTGAGTAGCATAATACTATTTTGTAGTGCTTCAGTGATCTTTACTTCATTTCATACTTTTCTCTCTATCTATCTTGGCTATTCGTGGAGGTGGGAACACCAAAACAAGGTTTGATTGAGGAAAACCCCTATACAACTCCAACAATTTCTCTCTCTCTCTCTCTCTCTCTCTCTCTCTCTCTCTCTCTCTCTCTCTCTCTCTCTCTTGTGTATAGTTATTGAAGAAATTCACATGCTAGAGGCTTCATAGCTCACACGATTGTAAGAATTTCCTGTCCCTTCTTCTCCTAATCTTTATCTTTTCTATTTCAATCTATTTTAGCTTTATTACGTTCTATTACTTTATCACTTTCTAGAAGTTCTCAATAATCGGGTTGCTAGTAGTCACTTAGTTTTTTTCTGAGATAAACTTTCTTTCTAGTCTATACGAGATGCCAACACACATCTAGGACACTAGTGCATCCCATTTTCATCTGTATTCTACGTTGACGTCCTTTGGCTGAGAGCTTGTCAGTTTGTCCAGTGAATCTTCATGAACTGCTCTTTCTGATTCTAGAACTCTCACGTTGTTCCTTGAGGTAGTTTATGGTAGTTCGCCCTGTGAGGCTCTTTGAGTAAAGAGAACTCATGAGTAGAGAATCCCCCTTCTCTATAGTATGTTCATGCTTATATGGATATATGTTTTCATTAGATGCTAATCATGATTTAATAAATAGGTTTGATTATAGGTTAATTAAATATGATGATGATCTAATTACTTTTAAAAGATGTAATGTGATGTATGGATACATAACATAGTAATACACATGTATGTATGTTTTTATTTCATGCACACACATGGTCATGTCATAAACAAAAAAAAATCATAATGTGAAAATGAGTGATGTCAACATATGTAGCATTTCTGCCTCTTAAGGAGAACACCACACATGTGCCACATTGGAAAGGTAAGCATAGTATCGACAAAGGTGCATTTCATTAACGAGCTCTTTTAAAGGTGTTCCTTCCATAGACGATAATCCATAGGCACCTTAACCATACACAAAAATCACAATGTAAGGACCTAACTAGTTAGGACTAAAATTCCCTTTCTGATTAGGTGGCACATTTACATTTCACTAGTTTTCACATAGAACCAGATCTCCTAACTTAAAAGGTTCTAGGAAGCACATTTTGTTTATATTTTCTGGATAACAACCACTAATAAGCCTTAAGATTATCGAGGGCCTATAGATGACACTTGTCGAGCATCTCTAGTTGATGCAAGCGATTAATACGATAGGTTTCATTATCAATTAATCCTCTAAGGGAAACCTACAAGGATGAAATTTCCAATTCTAAAGGCATGATAGCTTCGGTTCCATACACAAGGTTATAAGGCATTGTTCCCTTCACCATACAGACACTCATGCGATAAGCCCACAAAGCGTATGCTAATTTAATATGCCAATCCTTACCGTGTTTATTAACCATTTTATGAAGAATGAGTTCAAGAGTTTTATTAGATACTTCTTCTTGACCATTGGATTGTGGATAATACAGTGTAGAGAACCTATGTTGAATATGAGATTTCTCCAAGAATTGCTTCACCTCCTTGTTCTTGAATGGTGTTCCATTATTAGAAACAAGCAGGTATGTGCAGGATCACGATGGGTCAAAAAGTGGCAATATGTAAGTGATATGATGGCCCATGTGGCTAATGACCTTTTTTTTACCCAAAATTGATGAAACGAAAAGGGTTTTTAAAGGAGATTCTTAGATTTCCACCAATATAAATTATGATTTACTTTGAATTTAATAACTAATTATTATTCATTTTCTATTTGAATTATGACTAAAGTCATGATTAATAGGCTAATTGAAAAACATCTATAACTTTCAAATGGTATCACATTTTTTGAATCTGAAACATGTGTCACATTCTATGCTTCACATAATATAGGATTAAAAAAAAGAATTTAATTTTCTGAATTTTTGACCAAGTTAAGGTGGTCAGACGTACAATTTTTTATATATTTTAAAAGTTGTAATAAAAAAAATCATAATTAATTATTTATTTGGAAACAAATTACAAAAAAATATGCATCACATTGGGACATGAGTCTTCTACTTATATCTAAAATATTATAAAAAAATATTATCATTTTATTGTGGTTAGGGTGGTCAGACAGACAACTACTTCTTATTTTTTCCCTAAAATTTAAGTACTACTGCATTGAAATTTCAAATTTTCACCAAATAGATTTTTTTTAAATAAAAATAAACTTAGTAGTTTAGAAACTACATTCAATTTTCAACAGATCCTATTCTTACATATTTTTGAAATAATATAGTTAACTTATTCAAATTTTTACGTCAAGTTGCCTAACTCTAATTTTTCTAAATTTTATTGCCACTTAAGCACCTATTTTTTCCATGATGATCCTGCACATGCTGAAGCATAATAGGCAATCCAAAATGAGAAATGATATTGTTCATGAGGAAACTATAGAGAGTCTCAGTGTTCATGGATCGAAGTGGAATGGCCTCGACCAATTTCGTGAAATAATTTGTAGTAGTAATGATAAAGTATGTCCCTTGGAAGAAGGAGGTGATGTTTTCCTGATGATATCCAACCCCCATTTTGCAAATGGCCAAGGAGAAGTATGATTTTGCAAAGTTCCTAACTAGGAGTGTGAATAAGATGACTATGTTGTTGACATTGAAGGCACCTCTTGACAAAATTGAAGGAATCTTGTTCCATTGTTTCCTAGTAGTACTCCATGTGTATCAATTTTCTCACTTGGAATTTACCACCAAAATGCCCACCCTTGGAGCCCAAGTTGGCTTCCTTAAGGGCAAGGAGTATTTTTTCCTTAGTGAGACACCTTAGTAACAAACTGTTATAAGCTTTTCGATAAAGAATGTCAAATAAAATGACATAATAAATTGAAAACTTTCGTATATGAGTGCAATCATTTTTCGTCACATCATCAGGAAAGTTTCTAGTCTTTAAGTAATTGTAGATACTAGAGAACCACTCTCCCGAGTTTGTATGAAAACAATCTAGAGACTCAGGTTCAGGTTGATTGGAAACTATCGGGGTTTGCACGACCTAAACCACAAAGTGCTATTCTTTTGTATCCTCTTCTGAAGGTACCAAGGAAGTAGCACTTGCCATGGCATCAACATGTCTATTTTCTCTCTTAGGGACACTGCTTATTGTGAAGGAGGACAACTAATTAAGCAAAGACAAATTGAGGTCTCAATATCGAGATAATCTACTCTGTTTAGCCTAATAAGTTCCCGTAATTTGGTTCACAATAAGTAGAGAGTCACCTAGTATACATAGATGTTTAATCTTTAGCACAATCATGACACGTAAGCCAATAATAAGAGCTTCCAACTCAATGATATTATTGGTGCAAGGAAAATATAATTGAAAGGATAGAAGGATTGGTTTTCCTTCGGGGGATATCAGGACCACACCTGCTCCAGAACTAGTCTGACACCTTGACCCATCGAAGTACATCTTCCATTTGAGATCATAGTCAATTATGAAAATATTCTCATCAGGAAACCGATCCAACCCAGGGAAAGAGCGAGATGAGGGAGCGTCAGCTAATTCATCGGCAACTACTTGGCCCTTTATCAATTTCTGAGTGATGAATTTTATGTCGAACTCAGAAAGCAACATAACCCACTTCGCTAATCTCCCAGCAAGGTCAATGCCAGAGAACAAGTGTTTCAAAAGATCTATTTTTACTATGATGTGCATTTTAGCATGGAGGAGGTAGTGTCTTAACTTCAGCATAGTGAATACGAGAGTGAGGCATTACTTCTCCATAGATTAATAAAGAGTTTCCTAATCGACAAGGATGTGGCTAATGTATTAGACCGCTCTATCTCTGCCTGCATCATCATACTGAGCCAACAAAGCCGCCAAGGCATATGGTGATGTAGCAAGGTAAAGTAGGAAGGGTCTATCTTGCATAGTCGGCATCAATACAAGAGGATTGGTCAAATATGATTTGATTGATTCAAAGGCTTTTTGACACTTTTCATCCCATATGAAGCGAACATCCTTCTTTAATAAATGAGTGAAAGGGAGGGTACGATGAACCAATTGAGATATGAATCTACGAATCACCTGAATCTTCCCTTGTAAAATTTGCAACTCAATGATATTCCTTGGTGGAGGCATGTTAACAATAGCATCAATCTTATTCATGTCAACCTCGATCCCACAATAAGATACTATAAACCCTAGAAGCTTGTCGATGTCTACACTGAAGACACACTTATGGGGATTGAGTCTCATCTTGTAGAGCGGAAGCCTTTTGAAGATAAGATGAAGGTTTTTCACATGATCCAGATGATTTATGGACTTTTCCAAGATGTCATGAAGATAATCCTCTAATATTTTATTAATGAAATCATGAAATATCAGGGTCATTGCTCGTTGGTATGTTGCTCCTACATTATTTAAACCAAAGGATATGACCACATAACAGAAAGTACCCCAAGGGGTACTAAAGGTTGTCTTGTATTAATCATCTAGGTTAATATGAATCTAATTATAACCTGAGAATCCATCCATAAAGGATAACAATGCATGGCTTGTGGTCAAGTCCACAATCATATCTATATTAGGTAAAAGAAAAACCATCTTTAAGAGAAGCCTTATTAAGGTCTCAAAATTCAAAGCATATACGAATATGGTCGTCAAGCTTGCTTATAGCAACTATGTTTGAAATCCAACGAGAGTAGTCAATCAGACAGATGAAGCCTACTTTCAACAAAATTTCTATCTTGGTCTTGACCATCAAAGCTAGCCTGGGATTGATCTTTCAAATTTTTTGCTTAACTGGCTTGGTGTCGGGACATAGGATGATATTATGAACCACTATGGATTCATCAATACCGAGCATATCCTCATACACCCAAGTAAAGATATCAGGGTGAGTGCAAAAAATATTAGAGTGTTCATCGGCTTCTTCAAGAGAAAGACACTTCCCAATCTGAATTATTATTTTGAGACTTAGGATCCACAAGGACTTCGACAATATCTCCTTTAAGGAGAGGACTACGGTCCTTGAGATGAGATATCAAAACATCATCATTGATGTTAGATAGACAATCTTCCTCATCGATATTCAAAATGAATTCTCCAAAGTATTCTTGTTTATGCAAGCGATATGAGAATCGTTTCTTATGATGATAAGGAGGCAATGAAGAGTAAGCACCTAAAAATTCCCCTAATGCTTCATCCAAAGAGAAGACATCCAAAGGAACCTTCTTAGCTCATCCCCTTTCTTCTATCAACTCAGGGTGGACCAAACCCAATGGCTCAACCGTAATCATATTGACATTCCACCAAGGTTTTTGTTTAGACTGTTCAACAGAGCAACCAAAACCTAGATATCGTTGTCATTGCTTCAACTGGATAGGGACTTGGATTCCTTGTTTGATACATCCCTAAATTTTTTTCCCATAGCCATATCAAGAAGCGAATTCATACCCAAACCCATAACGAGTTTATAGAACTTTAGGAGGGGGCAGCTCCACGTAGAGTGTCTCATTCCACCAATGGATGTTGAAAGTTTCTATAGGAGTGGTCCCACTTCCTTTACTTAGTTTGAAAACATTGACCTAATTTGTAGGAGTGGGGTCACTCTCCCGGGCAAGTGGTCTTCTGGATAGGATCACACTTCTCTTCCCCAATGGGAGGGTCACCTACCCTTATGTCAACAAAACCTAGAAATTCAATACCGAAGGGGTTCGACATGTATTATGCTATGAAGAACTCGAAGAAATTCAAGGAACCCCAATCATCACCTAAGAGAGAATTTGATTGAGAGGATGAAGGAGAGGATGGGGGAGACTTAGGATCTTCTACTTTAGGTAGTCGATCTTTGTTGGTACTCGCTCGGGGGACAACTTACATAAATTGTATCGATGAGGAACATGCCATATCATCAATGGTTAAGGAGGGAATACAATTCTGGAGAGTGGATGCAGTCAAACCATGACCAGCAGTGGCCAACAAACAAAGGTGCAAAACCTCTAGATCTGCCTTAACTGTAACTATAAGTGTGAATAAGTAGAAAGGAATAAAACACTTCTTAATGAAACGTTGTATCAAAGATTAAGCTAATAATCTACTGAAAGCATCTCATTGTCTCCTATCTTCAAAGATTTATTAAGCTATTGTGCTCTCAGATTTAAATAACACTATAGCTGTTAAAATGAAAATCTAAGGAACAGAATGATGTTGATGCAATGATGTGAAGCTATATGATAAAATCTAGATGATAAAAGAAACTAATATAGCACAGATTGACATGAAAATTGATAAATGAAGCTACAGTAGGAAGCCATGATATGAAAACTAGAATGCTTGATGCTTGAATTCTTGATGCTTGAATGCTTGATGCTTGAATTCTTGATGCTTGAATGCTTGATGTTTGATGCTTGAATTCCTACAGAGTAAGAGTGCATAAGATTGATAATCTGGATCTTTTTCTTGGTTGAATGGAGCTTTATTTATAGATTTTTCGGGAGAAGAAATGCACAGGGATGGCAAAGAGAGGCTTGGATTCAATCTAGAGGATTGAATGGTGAGAGATGGAGGAGATTGAGAAGATTTTGGGGATTGTCTCTACCCATGAAAACACCCGGCAAGAGAAGAGGAAGGATTAAGGGAAGAAGATTGAGAGATAAATTTGCAATTTGTCTCCAATTTGTCTCCAAATCTTCCCGTGAAGTTTGAAGGCATTAATTTGGACATATTTTGAAATAAATTAGACATAGGATATCTAATTTGGTTTTGAGGAAATATAGAGGAATATTCTGTATGCCTTTATTTAAATATTCTTGATTTATTTAAATTAGCCAAAGAGGAATAAATAATTTAATAGAACAAACTATAGAATTTTTTTATTAAATTAAAATAGAAGAATATGGCAATTAATCAATAAAGTGTTTGACCTTTATTTAATTGATTTAAGATTTGATGTTATAGAATAAAATAGGGAAATGATAATTAAATAAAACAAAGTATTTAATTTTATTTATTTAATTAAGATGAGATAATAAAAGAATTAGAAGAATTTAAATGTGAATGTGAACATGAACTATATAAATAAATATTTCTATTTATTCAACAGTAGAGGAAATTAGGATAATTAATCAAATAATTTGTATTTAATTAATCGGATTCTCCAGACCAATTTTAGGTGTATACATTTTTCCCCTCTTTGAAGTGATGTGTTTACGCATTGCTTCAAAGAAAATTTTGTTGCTACTGTGAGTATTGATGAAAAAAAATTAGTGTGCCCTAGACATGCCCTAGATATTGATTTTTAGATGATGATGGATAATATGCCCCCTCGGGAGATAAATTAATGATTTGATGATTTTTTTGGATTTTTAAAAAAATGTCATGATGATTTGATTAAGAAATAATTTATCTCCCGACATTGATGAAGAAAATATAGCCCATGGATAAATTTCAATTAATTTCATAAATAAAATTAATTAAAATAAAAGAAATCCCTCAAAAATCTCTCTCCAAAAATCTATATAAGGTCAAAAAGGTCATTTTCATCCTCATTTCTACTTTGTGACTTTCAACATCTAGTGATAGAGATATTTGACCTAGCTAGAGCAAGATGCCTATCCCCTACCACACTCACCGGTTCGAGTACGTGTGACGTCACCAGCAGACGGCCACCTACGGACCTCTGGTATGTACCCGTAATCCACCTCGTATTTTGTGTTTTCTTGATTTTCATGCCTCTTATGTGTATTTGCATGTTTTTCGTAGTTTAGCGCATCAATGTCGCACTGTAGCACTTCCATAAACTATTGTAGCGCTTTGAGAAAATAGCGCTTTCATTAATTTCTCTAGCACTTTCCTAGAAAATTTTAGCCCTTTCATAAATGAGCGCTTAGATAGTCAAATTTAGTGCTTTGACACCGGGTTTTAGCACTTAGAATGTTCTAGTGCTTTGATGCAATAAGTTGGCGCATTTATGGTATGTTATAGCGCTTTGATTAAAGTAGTGCTTTGATGGACTATTTTAGCGCATCGAAGTGCTGAAATAATGCTTATGGTTCTGTAGCGCTTTGATGGACTATTTTAGTGCATCCAAATGATGAAGTAGCACTTTTGATTTTTAGTGCTTTGGATGCCTATTTTAGTGCATCCATGTCAAATTTGCAGATTTTGACATAGTTAATCTTGATTTTGTTAATTTCAGTCATGTCCATTCTTCGGTTTGGTATGATTTGATTATTCAATTTCCCTAATGACTGATTCTAATGATTAATAAGACTTATTCTCATGATAGGTGAGAAATAATCCTATTTGCAATGATCCTCATGATACATGAGGAATGATTTCATATCTGATAAACCTCATGATAGGTGAGATTCGATAATGTTTGTGATGAACCTCATGATAGGTGAGGTTAGTTGATGGTTGTTCATGAATTTTGATCAAAAATTCATACGAAAGTGTAATTGGATCTGATAGTAGAATGAATTTTGATTTTTGACATAGTGCACTGATTTTAGACTTTTTATGGTGATAGGAGGGTCTGGGTAATCTCCAGATGCGAGAGCGGTTTCCATGGACTACTGATTTGATTCCTCATCTAACTCCTGATGAGATTCAGGTCATAGGTCGATGTGGTCTATCTAGTATTCTTGATATGCTCCATATTAGGATTAATCGGGGTCTCCTTACTGCTTTGGCCGAGCGGTGGCATAGTGATCATAACACCTTCCATCTACCCACCAGCGAGATGACAGTCACACCAGAGGATGTGTGGAAGATACTGTGGATACCATTTATTAGAGAGATTGTTGTCTATGATTAACATGACGCTGGTGGGAGAGATGCACTTCATAGAGTTTTCCAGGATCAACATATTGCAAGACCAAGCATTCGATGGCATACGATGGTTGATGCCTATGCTTCTTTACTAGCAATGCTCGCTGGATTCATTGGAGGTTTCCTTTGTCCTCATCGCAGGTCAAAGGGATTCTCTGTGGGTTGGGGCCATATTCTTGAGAGCATGGTCATGCACTGGACCAAATATGCATGGGGGATGTGTATGCTAGCCCACCTTTGTCATGATTTACATTCAGTGGTGTACTTGGGAGGATGTAGCCTATCAGCAGGGGTCACTCTATTACAGGTTTGGGCATGGGAGCATTTTTCCATTGCGCGTCCATTTTCGGTACTTGACAAACCTGCAGGCAGACCCTATGTTTTCCATTACAGAGGTCGACTTACCTAGTCTCGGATGGGTAAGTTAGAGCATTGGAGATGGGTTTTGGATGACATGGAGAGTGTCATCTGGCGGCCTTATCTAGATTGCGAGTAGTGGGAGGAGGATGATGCAGTGCTTGGGTACTTATGTGACTCCATTTATTTTATCGGTAGGACCCCTTTTGTCCTTGAGAGATTTTTATTACGGCGAGTTTAGAGGAAGTGTGGTATTGTGTAGTGTATGCCACAGGGTGTTTCTCATTATGCCCAACGGTGGAGTGATATAGTAGATTGGGGGCCATGCTTGTCTTATGAGACATTATTAGAGGGATACCAGACTCTGCAGCCATTAGCTTGGGATATGTATAGAGATACTGCAGAGGCAGCGGTGATAGGGGAGTATGCAACATTTTTGGCTTTTCATCCACATCCTCGAATTACCATTCCCGATGAGCCAACACCTTTACCTATGGAGGAGGATGCTACTGAGGGTGAGGAGGATAGTGGGGATGATACTAAGTCGAGTGGCAGTGTTGAGAGCAATAGTGATGATAGCAACAGTGATGATAGGGATGGTGGTGGTGGAGGTGGCAGAGGGGTTGGGCCAAGTAGTGTCGGTCCTTCTTCGAGTAGGCCTCGCAAGAGGCAAGCAGTGGTGGTGCCTTCTATGGATCAGCAGAGACATATTGCTAGTTTACAGGTGTAGGTACAAACTCTACAGGGATAGTTGGTGTAGGCATAGGGTTTACTTGTACAGACAAAGACTCAGATGTAGAAGTAGGCACAGGCTCATGCACAGGAATTGGCATAGGTCCAAGGATAGTTGGCAAATGTTTAGATATAGGTTGGCACTTTGATAGCTGAGAGGGACAGTTCTAGATAGATTGTTGAGAGGGCATAGGAGACAGCTGAGACCCTACAGAGAGTAGTTGATGGTACCTTTGTTGCGGTTTATATGAGGGAGGTTCTACAGGCTGGCCGAGAGGTGGAGTTCTATAGGGGCCAATATCATGATGTAGTTCTTGTTGATCATAGAGTTAGTTATGCCCCATTGAGATCTAGTCAGACACGTACCCAAACAGTCAGCGAGGGTGTAACATAGCCTCCATGAAGAGATCCCAGAGATCTTGTTCCTTATGGGGGTGGTGGTGAAATTGGTCCTATTATGCCTGCTCATTCTGGTAGCAGCAGATCATAGATGCCATTTGTGATTTTGAGAAATTCTTTTTGAAACATAATGTACACTTCGAGTAGCTCATTTTTGATGATGTATCTTTTCTTATTTCAGACTTCATTGTATACTTTGACATTGATGATATATATGATATGCAGTTGATTACTATTGATCTATGATGGTTTATGATTCTATGATGGATGCATTTATTTTATGTGTTATATATTATGCTATGATTCTATGATGAATGCTTTTATTTTATGTGATAATGTATGGATGCATGATGTTCTAAATGATGATCTTTGCGATGAATGACATATGGATAATAATGACGTGGTTTGCATTTATTTTAATGTGATGAAATGTATGGATGTATGGTGAATGCATTTATTTTAATGTGATGATGATAAAAATGATGATGTTGTGATGGATGATATATGGATGGGTGGTGTAAATTTTATCAAATGTATATGATAATAATGTAATGAATGATATGGTATAATGAACATGATGTATTGATAAAAATGATAGTTTATGATGGATGATAATGTAATTAATGATATGATGTAATGAACATGATGTATTTATTTATGATATGATGTGGAAAATATGGTACAATAAATGCATAACTATTTGATGTTAAATGTATGAATGATGAGATGATGCTCCTATATGTTTTTGATGATTTTTGGTTTATGTCAAGTATACTCAATCATATTTGTAGAAAAGATAATCATTAATTGGAATCCTTTATGCAACAACACTCTGCAAATGTAGAATTTATTAATAATGCATTCTAGTTTTATCATGTAACTATATGTAAATGACTGTCATTTTAACAGTACTTTTGTGATTGGTATCATCGTAGAGCTTTTTAGGATGTTGAAAGTGAGTACAAGCGTTAATGGTATATGTTAGACCAATGACGACCTGAGTACTACTTTCATGATTTTTGATATTGCAAGCAAAAAAAAGCATATAGGTATAATTGAACTGAGATGACCTGAGCATTCATTGCGTAAATAGACAGAGATTAATCATTTTATTGTGTGAATTCTAAATGTCATCGGTGATACATTTTCATAGCACATCCCGACAATTCACACATTTATATGATTAACGTGCAAACAACAGATAATAAAAAATATAATTCTTCTTCCTTGTTTCTCTAGTTCATTTACATCATTGAGTTACTCCAAAGAAATGATAATAATTAATCAAAAAAATAACTTATCCACCTTTTACTTAGAGTGTTTCAATCATATTCAGATTAGATCATCCATCCCGATTTTGTGAAGTTTTTGTGATTTTCTGAGATTTTCGACCAAAAGACCTAATTTACTAACCTATCCTAGGGGTCTCGAGGGCTGATTAAATATTAGCCTTGCCTATGTTGCACACACAAAGACCACATAGTTCGACTGACATAGTCTCATTTTTTTTTGGTTTTTGCCAATTTTTGACATTTTTTTGGATTTTTCTGATATGAGATGAATGTTTGATGCCTTTCTGACAATGAATGATGTTTCTCTTTGATCATTGTATTTGTGTACTTTTCATACTATTGTTTTCCCATTTTGCGAAGCAGATGTTTTTGTTGCCCCCACTGATATCCAAATGTTGCCCCCAAGCTTAGAGTGAGACATGACCATGTGAAATGATTTGATAATGGATGCAATGATGGCAAGACTAATGATATGATATGAAATGGTAATGATTGCCAGACTAATGATCTTGATATGCACCAAAATAGATGGGAAAGCTGATTTAGAATCACATAGAACGCCTGTTTCTAGGTTTTCACCATATGTTTTGATTACACCCTTTGTTTTATATTTTCTATATTTTTCTCATTTTTCTCTTTTGTATTTTTTGTATTTTTTTTTACCAAGATGCCTGTTTGCAAGGTTTTCATCAAGGAAACCATTTTCCAGAAGTTTGACCCGTGCACTAGGAAATTTAAGTATAGAACTTTCTGAGATAGATACTGTTGATAGGTTCATCAAACAAATCCCCTTCTGATGTTGATAGTTGATAGGCTCTCAATCCGTACACTGATATGATGAGAAAAAGACCTGGTTAGTTAGGTTCAAACTTCCCTTTCTTTTCCCTGTCTTATTCATTTCTAGGGTTCTCTTTTAGTACCAAATCGCCAACCTGAAAGACTCTAGGTTTTTCCCTATGATTATAGCTCCTTGATATTCTCTATTGATATGTCATGAGATGATTGACAACTTGTTGACGATGCTCATCCAATAATTCTAGTTCCTGAAGTCTAGATTCCCTATAGTCCTCATCTAAAATGATTCATCTTAGTGATACACGGAGTGGTGAAATCTCTACTTCAATGGGTAGTATGGCCTTTGATCCATATACCAAGGCATATGGTGTATCTTCTTTCGGTGTTCTGATACTGGTTCTATAGGCCCACAGTGCAGGATTAAGCTGAACATGCCAATCACGTCCAACATCATTAACCGTTTTCTTGAGTATTTTTAGAATTGTTTTGTTAGAGGCCTCTGCTTGGCCATTTCCTTGAGGATAGTATGGTGTTGAGAAATGATGTTGGATATGAAAATTTTCACATAATTCTTGAACATCTTGGTTCTTGAATGGCTGACCATTATCAGTGATAATAGATTGAGGTATGCCATACCAATAGATTATGCAATTCAATATGAATGACGCAATCTGTTTTCTAGTGATAGTTGTAAGAGGCATTGCTTCTATCCATTTTGTAAAATATTATGTTACTATGATTATGAACTTGTGTCCATTGGATGCCTAAACGGAGGAGTTTCTTTGCTAGAGTTATTCCACTCAAATGAGTGCCACAAATGCCCTCATGAACCTCACATAAGGCCATCTTAGATTCTTCGTGTTCTAAACATCGGAGTAAGGTACCATCAAGACCTCGACGATAAAGGATGTCGGCAATTAAAATATGCCAGGTGGATTGGGGGATGAAACTTCATTTTTGGTTCTTGGAAAGATCAAGAGGGAGGATATTATCCTTTAGGTAAGCATAGGTTTTCTCATAGATGAAGGTTTCAATGGTATCTAGATGGTATATGGTATTGGATTCTGAATTATTGTAAGAAGGACATGATACTTGTTCGACTATAAACTCATAACAACCACGTTTCTCTGGCAATTGTAAGAGTGAAGCAATTCTAGCCATAGCATCTGTTGCTTTGTTCTCCGCCCTTGGAACTTGATCAAATTTGATATTGACAAAAGACTATTTCAAATCATCTATTTGTTATTTATAGGGCATCAACTTTTCATCTTTCATCTGATACTTGTCATTTACTTGATAAATGACCAGTTGAGAGTCCCCATATACCTATAATTCCGCGATCTTCCATTCAATTGCTATTTTAACCCCAATGATCAATGCTTCATATTCCGCCACATTATTTTTACATTGAAACATCAATCTATAAGATTTCAGAATGGTGTGTCCTTGGGGAGTGATGAACAAAATCCCTTCTCCAGATCCTCACTGTGTATATGATCCATCAAAATATAATATCCATTGTTGTGGTGTCACCGTCAGAATTTCTACATCTGGAAACTCCATTTTCATAGGTCGATCATCTAGTAAAGGAGCCTCAACCAATTGTTCAACGATTATTTGACCCTTGATGGCTTTTCTCTCCACATATTGAACATCAAACTCACTTAAGAGCATGACCCATTTTGCCAGTCTACCTGTTAAGGCAACTTTACTGAGTAGATATTTTAAGGGGTCGATCTTTGTTATTAGCCTGATTTTATGAGTCAACATATAATGTCTCAGCTGTTGAGTAGAAAACACCACTGCTAAGCAAGATTTCTCTATGAAAGTGTAGTTTATTTTATAGCCATTTAATGTTCTGCTGATATAGTAGATGGCGTGCTCCCTTCCTTCATAATCTTCATGTGCTAATAATGCCCCTAAAGAGATATTTGTTGTTGCAATGTACAGTATCAGAGGCCTTCCTTCTATAGGTGGCATGAGAATAGGCAGCGACATTAGATATTTCTTTATTTGATCGAACGTTGTTTCACACCCATTATCCCATTTGAAAACAACATTTTTAGGCAATAGATGATTTCCATTGTTTCACACCCATTGTTTCCATTCGAATGAATTTTGTCCACCAGCTAGGAGATAAATCTCCTGATTGATTGGAGCCTTCCCTATAGTGATCTGAGCTGACTAATATTTCTGGGAGTCAACATTTCCATTATTGCTTTGAATTTCATGGATCTGCTTCAATGCCCTTTTCTGAGACAACATATCCCAATTTTTTTTTTGATGTGACCCCAAAGACACACTTCTTGGGGTTTAGCCTGACATTAAATTTATCTAGCCTTGTGAAGATTTTGCTCAGGATATGTAGATGTCCTTCCCTAGTACAATATTTTTCCAGAATAACATCCACATAATCCTCCATGAAGGTGTGCATCATATCATGAAATATTGTTGTCATTTCTCTTTGATATGTTGCTCCTATGTTTTTCAGACCAAAAGGCATGGCATTCCAGCAGAAGGTTCCCCATGGACATGTAAATGTCATCTTCTCCTGATCTTTTGGAGCTATTTTAATTTGATTGTATCCGAAGAAAATGTCCATGATTGACAACATGACATGCCCTGCCGTTAAGTCCATAATTATGTCTATATTTGGTAATGGGAAATCATCCTTTGGTCATGCTTTATTCAGGTCCCTAAAATCTGTACATATCCTGATGCTATTGTCTGACTTTCAAATAGGTACAATGTTTGATATCCACTCTGCGTAGTCAACAGACCTTATGAATCCAACATCCAACAATTTCTTTAGCTCTGCCTTTACCATTAATGCAATATGGGGATGCATTTTTCTCAATTTTTTCTTTGCAGGCTTGATTCCTACAGGCAAAGACAAATGCTACATGAGAAGGTTTGGATCCAAGCCTGGCATATTGGAATATGACCAAGCAAATTTGATGCTTCTTTCCTTAAAGAATTTGATGAATTTCGATCTCTCTTGATCTATCATGGATTATGCCAGATGCAAGGCTTTTTCTCTTTCTTCAGTGTCGATGTTTATAGACTGTGTTGGTTCTACCAGAACTGATGACCGCTCATGATCATTTTCTAGAAGATTTTCAAATCTCCCATCTTTTGGTGCCTCAGAGGGGTTTTCACCGTTAGATGCATTCTTTATTTTTTCTTTTTCAAGATCTAATGCTGCCATAGATTGGTTTTCACCATTATATCTATTATCCCTATTTTTACTTTTGCAACTGGAAGATTTGACACCCTCCTATCGAGTCATGTTGTTATGAGTATTATGGATATAACTTATACCAGGTTCATCATAACATAGGAAATTTATGATGGCATCATCGTTTGCAAATATGGGTACATTTATAGGTTTGACAGGTTCCCAGTCAATAAGTTGAGGATGGATTAAAGGCATGAAGTCATCGGATTGACTTAGGTTGATGGGGGTAAGGGTTAGGACAACAATGTCATCATAGTTATTATTAGGGATATCGAGATCAATGATGGTACTCTCTTCAAGATAGCTTAGTTCACTTGATGTATGTTCATCCCCACTTGAGTCATCAATATTTAGTGATCCTGATACAAATGGTCTAGACCCAGAGCTTTGTCCCTCCTCACGCATAGGTGCATATTGTTGTATTACATCAATTTAAATATTGGTGTAAGATATATCAGAACACAAATCCCATTCATATTCATTTGAATTCGTTTCAGAGCTATCTCTAACCTGAAGGATCCTTTCAATAGCCTTCTTTGTCATCTCTTGTTTTTGTTCTTCAGAGTATCCTAGTCCCATCTTCTCTTTTGAATGAAGAGTGAGGGGCTAAATAGGCTCTATGATACCTTCCTTCCCTAATCCAATAGGTCCTTGTCCCTCATAACCCATTTTTTTCTAGGATAGCTTTCCCTTTGCCATATTTGTTTGTATTGATATTGATATTCTTGATATTGATATCTAATGTCGATGGTTCCTCATCTTTGTATAACCAATCAAGGATTGCTTTATTTTCTTATTCGTCCTTTATGGTACCGACTTTTACAAACCTTTCTTCTAGAACTGTGACACGTAGTGATGTTTGATTTTTGACCATTGATGGTTGGCCATATGTCTTTGGAGATGGCATTAACTGTGAAAGATTAAGTGATTACTCCATAGAATATTGCCCCATTCCCTTGTCTGTCAGCTGGACCTGCTCTTGAAATTTATGTTATAAATAATTTTGGGGATCTGGATTGTCTATTAATTGAGTATCAAAAAAAATTGTACCTTTTACTTTATCCTTCTTCTCTACCAACTTGGTGGTGATATTGGGACGCTTTTCCTCATTTGATGACTTTGAACTGGATGCTTCCCTATTGTGAGGTACAAAGGTATCTTGAGAGATTCTAAGTGTGTCACAATGTTGAGGATGATTATAGGAAAATATAGTCACCTCCTATCCATTTACTGGGAACTTTAAGCATTGATGATATGTGGAAGGCACTTCCTGCATTTCATGGATCCATGGGCATCCTAAGAGTATGTTGTAAGTTAACTCTTTCTCCAATACTTGGCATGTTATGTGTTTCATCATCGGTCCCACTTGAATGGGTAATACAATCAGTCCCTTTGAAGATCTTTCTTCCTCATCATATTCTTTTATAGTAATTTTCCTTCAGGCATCAATAGCATCATCGGAATACCCTAGTGCACGGATTAGGTTTAGAGTGCAAATGTTCAAACCAGCCCCCCCATCTATTAAGACTCTTTTGAAATGATGATTATGGATCAAGACTTTGATATGGAGTGTGGTGTTATGGGGATGGTTTAGTGACACATCATCTTGTTCAGAGAATGATAGACAATGTGGGGTAGTTAAATGCACCACCATAGCTTGGAACTAGCAAACATCTAGATTTTTTGGTATCGTAGTGGCGACTAGTGCTTGTTCTAGAACCTCCTTATGCGATGGTGATAGTTTGAGGATTTCTAGTATTGATATCTATGCTGGAATTTTTTGAAGCTGGTCGACAATGTTGTAATGAGATGGAGGTGGATATGAATTTTTAGACCCAACGCCCTTTATGATTTCATTGTTTTGAATGACACTTGACTTGCTGATTTGATCGTTGTTTTGATTTGTTTTTGAAGTAGATGCTATCAAGTTGAAACCTGGTTTGGCATTTTGTAAATCACTTGTCATTTCATTGGTCCCTGTATTTTTGTTCTTTTGCCAAAATTTTGGTTTATCACTATTGGGGTATTGATTTGAGTTAAATTATTTGTCGTTGAAATGTTTAATAACCTCTCTTTTGACTAGCACTTCTTCAATCTTAAGGCCATTTTCTATCACCTTTTTAAACGTAGGAGGTCATTGTAACTTGAGTCTGTAACTCATCTCCTCCATCAAATTGTCAATGAACAACTCCATTTTGTCTTCCTCAGGAATGGATCGAGGATATCTAGTGAATAGTCATCTCCATCTTTGTAGAAAGGACAAGAACGTCTCCCCTTTTTTTTGTTTCAGGTTATATAGATCCATTATCGTTACATCGTGTTGAATGTTAAAAGAATACTGGGAGATGAACCTATTGACAAGTTCCTCAAAATTCCTTATTCCTAGTTCTAATTATGAAAACCATTCCCTACATGAACCTCCCAAGCTTCTTGGGAATAATCTCATTAGGTAAGTTTCCTCTTGAGAAAATTCTAGGCTCATGGTTTTGAATTCACGGATATGATCGATCAGATCTATCCTTCCATTGTATTTGTCATACTTGGGGAATTCACAGTGTTGAGGAAAAGGTATCATGTCGATTGTTGAGTCGAAAGGATAAGGACAAATGTCCTATATTGCATACCTTTTGGTTTTCCTTTTGTCATATCTTGTATTTGTTGTTGTAATATTTCCATTTGGGATGTTAAGGCAACAACCGGATCTATACCTTGTGTGGGTTGTGGTATTTCAGTTTTGCTTGTTCTAGGTGCTTCTCTTAGGTGATTTACATCAAAGTCTATGGAAAACTTAGCACCTGATTCAACCAACATTAAGAGGTATTTCTCCATGTTCTGTTCTAAGATCTTTTCCATGAATTTATGGAATTTTGGATCCTGTTGGGCTGTTTGCATGTCTTTTGGAGTTATTTCATTTTTGTCACTTTGATGTAGACTATTCCATGGATTTTCTTCTGCCATTGTATTTGATGTTTGAAGTCCCTTTTCTAAGAGCCTCTATTTTTGTAACTTGGTGAAGATTGGCATACAAGTTTTTTTGTTCTTCCTTCCAAAATTTGATCTTCTATGTTGGAAAATGTCAAGTAAATTTTTAATAAAGTCGAATAAAATGTGTAAGATGGGGAAAATAAAATAGCATAGACTAAGTGATAGCCAACACTTCTAAACTAAAATCCCAATCTAAACAAGAGAAAACAATGAAAGCATAAGGAAAATAAAAGAATTAAATCAAAACACTCCCCATGCTTGATCTTGAATCACTTCTCTTGCTCTCCTATTTCTCCTTTTTGCAATCTTTGCCCTCAGATTTGTTGCTTCACATGTGCAAATACCTGCAAAATAGTAAGTAGAAAGTTGGAGACAATTAGCTATTAAATCAAAAATGGAGAAAGGTTGCTTTTGTAGACAACCATTCAAATGGATGAAAGAGATTGATCCTCTAGAAAGATTCTAAGATCAACGGATGAGGATTCATGAGAGGGAGGTTACAAAATGGATAGCCAAGATCGAGTTTCTAGAAAGATGCCAAGAGCTACGGTTGAAAATTGACGCAACCAAAATATGCCATGCATGGAAAAGATATGACGTCGATGGCTATGACACTCGACAGCTATGACAAACATGTAGGACATGCAGGATATGAAATGAAATAATGATAGGGGATCTTTGGCCAAAATGGAGGGATAAATAATTTATTCAAAAATGGAGGAGGATGACAAGTGGCAAATAAATAATTTATTCAAAAATGGAGGAGGATGACAAGTGGCAAATAAATTATTTATTTTGGGGAAATGAAAAAGGAGATTTAATCAAATTCATAAATTTAATTAAAGGAGGGGTTATATATTAAATATGGATAATTGATTTGGATCAATTATTTAAAAAAGAAGAATGACACATAATTAAATAATTTCATCAATTATTTAATTATAGAGGAATAACAAATCATATAATTATTATCTAGCTATACACATGTGATGAAAGATAAATAATTAAATAAATTATTGAAGAAAGGGGTATTAGTGACGTAATTAATTTATTTTAATTGATCAGGATAGAATAGAGATTAGAAAGTGAATTAATTAAATAATTATTTAATTAATAAAGGAATATGATCAAGAATAATTAAATAATTAAAATTATTTAATTATTAGAGGATGACGACTAAGGAAAAATGTTGCTCATAGACTTTAGGACATTTTTTAGTGTCTACATTTTGCGCCTCTTTGACATAATGCAGTTCATCGCGTTGTGTCAAAGAAATTTAATTTTGAAATATGCTCTTGTGTAAAGAGAAAGGGGAAGGATGACCAAGAGGGTTGTGGTATGCCCCCTCGAGAGGACATACGGGTTCAAAGAATATGAATGTGCTCTCAAAATGGAAGATAAGACTAGAGGATGAAGGATAGAAGAAATGTTAGCATGGAAAAAAAAGGGAGATGGGATGTTAGCATGAAAAGGGGAAAGAGAATAGATAGAAAATGATAAGGGAACCAACTTTCATGCTTACGTTTTTATATTTATCATCATTGGGCGTCAAAAATGTCAGAAATGGACCACAAAAACCATGGTATGAAATAAACCAAGGTGTACAAGGTGACCATTTGGAAGAGACAAACAATCAAAAAGACAAGGAATGCCCCAACTCATACTAGGGACCCGATTGTCCCATTCTTTTTTGCCAAGACAAACCACAGGCAATAAACAAAGAAAAGAGGCCATGATCTATCATCGTCCCTCTAAATCCATTGATATGACATCATCGAGGAGACTAGTAACATGACCCAAAACCAATCGAAAAGATAAGAAAATCTAGACCAACAAAGTGTTTGCCAAGATAGTGTTGTCCAATGATAATGGTGATTGTTTGATTGGCTGATTAGTTTGACCAAGATGATTGGGTTGATTGATAGGTTGATAAGGATTCATAAAGTGATTTGATTGACCATGCCTAGCCTAAAGAAGGACACATCCTAATGAAGGCAAGATTGATTGACCAAGTTCATAAGAGTGAGTGGTGTGACAAAGTTGATTGATAATGATAATACCCAATTTTAGGAAGGACACATTCTGATTAAGGAAAGATTGATTGACAAAGTTGACAAGATTGTTTGATTGCTTGACAAAGATTGATGAATATAACCAAGTGATGTGACGATACCCAACCACAGGAAGGACACATCTGATAAAGTTGGCCAAGTGACAAGTGTTGACATGACACCTAACTGCAAGGACACATCCTTCTTAAGGTAAATGACAAGGTTGATAAATTCTAATCCCAGGAAGGAATTATCCTAATAAAAGACAAGAGATAAGACTGAATGAGACAAACAACATAATGCCCCATTCTGATATAAGACTAGTGACCAGATTGAGTTGATGGTAAGATAATTGATTGCTGAAACATTTAATTGGTTTGATTTTTCTTGATATAGTTTGAATGATGATTGCTTTCGGACCAAGGATGTGACCCAACTTGATGAACCCTAAAGGACTTGACCTAGGGGGCCTTGGGAGCTCATCGATAGATGGCCTTGCCTACGTAGCAGTGCACAGAGACCTCATAGTTCGACATGACTTGACTTTGTCTTATTCGACAAAATACTGGGTCATGATTTTATTTGGAAAACCTAAAGGGATTGACCTAATGCCTCGGGGGATCATTTAAGATGAGCCCTGCCTATGTAGAAAATGCCCAGAGGAAACGTAGTTCCACCACTCTAACAAAGCTGATTTAGACTCAAACCTAGATTTAAACTGTGTTTTCTTTTTTTCAGAGTTTTGATTATTTTTATGATTTTTTTGGATTTTGAAATGTTTTGATTTTTTTGAATTTTTTTTCAGGACATTTTATGATTTTATGGATTTTGAATGTTTTAAAGGGTTAATACCATGTATTATTTCCCATGAAGATACAACTCAAGGAATTTCCACCAGTTGAGTATAGGACAAATTTACTTTGTGTGAGGGGAAGCGGCGAATGTGACAGGTGAATATGAAAGCGAAAGATGCTAAATGTCGGTGGTCTTCAGTCCATGGAAAGGATGACACTTTATTATGGATGAATGAGACTTTATTATGGATGATAACTATAAGGATCATGAAAAATGTATGTGAAAGATACCCACAATGAACCAAAAAGACATGCACAAGGATCCAAGGATGAACATGATCTTGTCCCTAGTCAAGCTGAAAACCAATTGATAGGTGATGGTGATGACGACGTTGTTTGATATGGGGAGGATGCATCCCAAAACAACATGAGGATTGGAAAAGATATATACCATGGATGATAATGTAACTAAAGGACCAAGGTTTGCAGAAAGGCTAAGAACAAAGCCAATGAATGTTTTGGATAACACGCTAGAGTGCATAGCAATATTGTATGGATTAGGCTTGTTGCATTAGAAATGACTAATCTTAGGACCAGATGGGATTATGGAGGGCACTTGGATAAGTGAGTTAGAATCCTTAAACCAATAACAAGGGAAACCAAGTCCATCAATAGGTATGAAAACATAATGGATTGATTTTGGAAAAGGATAAGAGACATGAGGATTATTGGATGGAAGAATTAGGATATGATCTCTAAGGACTATTTCACATAGGAATAATTTTGTTTTCCAAGATATGGGTTTGGATAAATTCTATGAAGGAAATGACATGATATTTCATGGGTAATGTATGACCAAAGGATAGACATGTCAAGAATTTTCCCAAAGCATGATTTATGCTTGTGCCCCATTTCTTATCAAGATCAAGGTAGGTGGGAGAAGGGATGGAAACGATATGGATTAGATGGAAATGTTATGAAAAAGACATAGGAGATGAGACAACTTTCCCCCAAGTGTAATGGTCCACATAAATAATTTATTTTACACATGATGCATGTTTGCCAGGTTTTCATCACGGTACTTATCCAATGCACCATAAAAATGGTTTTAACTATTGGAGGGAATTTTTCTCTTTACTATTTTCTTTTTTTTTCTCCTTTTTCTTTCTTTTTTGATGATTTTTTTTTTAATGATGTCACACAAGACGCCTGTTTGCCAAGTTTTCATCAAGGTGACGATTTTTTGACATTTTTATATCGATTTGATGTTCTATATGATCACTTATTGTTCTGAATCCTTTGATGGTGTTGATTTAGATACCAATGTCATGATATGCCAATAGTGACCTTGATGGAGTAGTTGTCTTGTTAGGATCATAGGACTTGCATACAACTGATCGATGTCATTGTGATCCTCTCTGATACTAAGTTTTGCCTTATCGAAACATGCACATTGTGATAGAGTACCATGGGATTCCTTATGATAAAGAGTTGCTGCCAAGATGTGACGAATTTGTGAGGTATAATTTTTGGAATGATGGATGATGGTAGCCATGGAAGGATTATTTGGACGTTTGGATGTAGTAGTTTTTATTTTCCAAACTTGGGATGGTGGATGATGGAGTTTGGAATTTGATTGGGATAGTGTTTGGAACCAACATTTTTATATGCCTTTCTTGATGACAATTTTGAAGGAGGTGGAAATTTACTATATGTGGGAGTCCTCTTTTCTTGTGGCTCCATATTTTGATTGACTTTTAAATTTGGAATATTTTCTTTGCTGGATCCAATTTTCTTTGGGATCCATTTTAACTTTTTTGTCCACTTGTATTTTTGTTTGATTCAATGGCTTTTGAAATTTGATTTTGAATTTTGGATTTATAATAATTTTGTTTTTGTTGGGTCCAAATGGAAGATTTATTCATGTTGGAATGATGGTTTATGGTATGGATGGAAGGAGTGTTGGAAGAAACCTTATGACAAGGACTACCCATGGCCCCCATTTTGATGTTTGTATCAGATAAAGTTGCCCCCAATATCGAGGAGGCACCACTAACATCATTTGATTCTCTGATTAAAGAATAACCAAGACCTTGATGTCTAGGATTTGCATGAAATTGTACTGGTTCTCTAATGCCTTGCTCATGTAGGCCTAGTCCTCTTCCTTTATACTGCATGCTCTGAAATATTCTATTTGCGATGGGGTATTTTTTATTTTGAAAACAAGATGCTAACCCATCATTTTGTATGTGGAAACTGTTACTTGGAATTTCATCATCTACAAGAAATCCTACATTGACAAAGGTGGATTCTCCTAATTGATAGGATTTTTTGTCTTTATCATTCATCATGCTTGTTTCTTCTTGATCATTTGGGGTATCAATTTTATTTGTCATAGATTTTGTATCTTCTTCTTTAACTTGATCCATAGTCGCTTCTTTGTGTTCTCATTTGACTTGGTTCATAGTAGCTTCTTTATTCTCTTCTAAGATGTTATCCATATCATTGATTTGATTATCTATGTGTCCAAAGGAGGCAAGTGTCTCATTTTGGGAAATGGAGGTGTGTGGAGTCTGGATAGGACCATGTTCAAATGTTTGGTCATGGATGGTATAAAGGTTGATAAGAGGATCATTTTGGATTTCTTGTTCAATGGTAGGATCTTGGTCAAAAATAGGTGTATCTTCGACAACATGGTTATGAATAGACTCTTGAGCAAGGATAGGTGTATTTTGGATGCCATGATTATGTAGAATGACTTCTTAGATGGACTTAAGGATGGGGTCATGGGATGGACTACTTTGATTTTGACATGAAGGTGAAGCTATGATGTCATGCTTTGGACTTTTATTTTGAAATGTATCCTCAAGTTTAGGCAATGGAATTTTATTTTGCTCAAGGATATGATTCTCTTTGATAGACCCAGGATTTTGACATGGCAATAATGGAGCTTCAATAGAAAGATGTTTTTTGGTATTGGTAGGCAATGGAGGACATGATGGTGACAAATGGTAAGATGGTGTAGGATCAACAGTGTGATTGGATTGATTAAATTTGTTGTCATTTAGGAGTTGAACAAGTTCCTTTGCTAGTTGTCCTTGGAGAGCATTAATTAATGTGCTTTTATTGGATGGTATTGTAGTTTGGGATGGAGTGGATGGAAATGAGCTAGTAGACGATGGACTAGGATAAGATGTGGAGGATTGGAATGGACTAGTGGATGATGGATTATGATAGGATGTGGAGGATTGGAATGGACTAGTGGAAGGTTGGTTTCCCTTGTCAAAGTTAGGATAGGGATGAATAATGGACATTTTTTGTGGATCAATGGCATGGATTGTGCTAAGGGACTCTTGATAGTGAGGGTAGAAGGATGAAGGACTAAATTTTATGGATTTTTGGTAAGAAGGGTATGTGAGTGGCTGGTATTGATGATTGAGGATTGATTGGTATTCAGCTTGACTACGAAGAAGATCAAGGTAGAGTGAAGACATGATCATGAATTTGGATTAGGATGGATAAGGAAAAATTAGTGAGGACCATACAAAAATTGTGACCTTTGGATGACAATGCAAGGTTCCAATGCAAAACGGATATGAAACTATGCTATTTTTTTGTGATTTTCAAGGATATAAGGATGCAAAGTGCCAATGTACCTAAGACCAAGATTAAGGAATGGTGGAATGATAATGACCCTATTACCAAGGATATGATATGCAAGGATGAACCTATGGGAAAATGAAAACTAAAGATGTCACTAATGAAAGATTTGAGCAATTTTTTTTTTGGTTTTCGATAGAGGTTGTTTGATATCAAATTGGACAAGTTTGGTCTCGAGTTTTAGACTACAAATTTGGAATTGTTTTAGGTTGAATGTGTGTTTTTCTAGATTTGTGAAAGGTGTTTATTTGTCTCAATGTCTTAGAAAAACAATTGGCAAACACAATATCTTGTCCCTGAAAATTTTCAACATGTACAATGAAGACGAGCACAAACCTAGGTTAAGCAAGCACAATATTTGCTAGATTCCACGTGGGTTTCCCCAACCACACTTATTCTTAGCGTGTGAATCCAGAAGATTGGCCGCATGAGCTCCCCCTTACTTTGCACTCACTTCTCAGGTCAACCAAGCTTCCAACCCCCATAAAACTCCCATGGCAAGTTGATCACCTCTACTAAGAACTAGGAGAATGTGGATGCCTTCACAACGACTGTTGTTGCACTAGAAAATAGAAGGATTTTGGCAACTATACAAAGGTTTTTAGTTCGGGACCCCCGTTCGAGTGGCTATACATGGGGCACAAGATTAAGCTCCATTTAAGAGACACTCCAGCCTGAAAAGGTTACGCTCAATAGGGTTTTGGGGAGTACTACTTGGTCTATATGACATATTTGTACTCGTAATCCTAGGTTTTCCTTTAGGATTCACATTTATATACTGGTCGGGGGTAGCTCGGCCAAAGAGCTTTGTTGCTGGTCTGAGTCACCTTAGGGTGAGTGCTTTTTCCCACCAAGGAAGACCCAAGTTTTAGAGGCAATAACCGTTTCTCTTACACCCAGGATCACATGAATGCGCAAGGGGAGAGGATACTTTGATTATTGCATCAAAGGGTGACACAGAATTGAAGACACTTGTAAATTTTAATTACCAAATGATAATGTGAGGAGGACACACAAGACACTTTGTTCATTTTAAAAGTTTAACTTGATGTGAAACAAACAAAGTTCATTTTAAGCCAATGACATGAAATGCATGTTCATTTTAACCAATGAGTGTGCATGCAATTTGTTGTAGTTGTTGAAAGAAAATAAAATCGATTATGCCTAAAGAAATGAAGATCTCGATTTTTGTTTCTAAAGAAACAATTTTTAGACTCCCTCCAATTTGTGCCACATGTTAAAAATAAGAAATTACTCAAAAGAAAACCTTAATGACAACAACAAATTAAAACAACCATAAATTTCTCAAAATATAATGAAGTTTTAAATCGTTTGAATCCATGGAAAGCTAAAACTCAAACCTTCAAAACCCATAAATTATTTTTTCCAGATTCTACATGAAAAAAAATGTTATAGACAAAAGAAAACGTGGGTTTTAATAGTTAAATTGAAAAAACAGCAAATACTAAAACAACCATAACTTTCTCAAATGTTAACGAAATTTTAAACCGTTTGAAGTTTCAGAAAGCTGAAAACGAGGGCTACAAAATTCAGATGACCATTTTAAAAGAATTTATGCATCCATTTTTCTGTGCTCAAAATAATATGACGGATTTTGTACGAATTCTCGGCTGTAACCTTTAAAACAACAAAAACAAATAAATTTCATTGCAAATTGTAAGATTCACATTGGGTTCACCAATGTAAGATGGGAAAAATAAAATAGAATATTCTAAGTGACAACCAACACTTCTAAACTAAAATCTCAATCTAAACAAGAGAAAACAATGAAAGCATAAGGAAAATAAAAGCATTAAATCAAAATGCTCCCCATGTTTGATCTTTAATCACTTCTCTTGCTCTCCTATTTCTCTTTTTTGCAATCTTTGCCCTCAGATTTGTTGCTTCACATGTGTAAATACCTGCAAAATAGTAAGTAGAAAGTTGGAGACAATTAGCTGTTAAATAAAAAATGGAGAAAGGTTGCTTTTATAGACAACCATTCGAATGGACAGAAGAGATTTATCCTCTAGAAAGATTCTAAGATCAACAGATGAGGATTCATGAGAGGGAGGTTACAAAATGGATGACCAAGATCGAGTTTCTAGAAAGATGCCAAGATCTACAATTGAAAATTGATGCAACCATAATATGCCATGCATGAAAAATATATGATGCTGACGGCTATGACAGACATGCAAGACATGCAGGCTATAACATGAAATAATCACAAGGGATCTTTGACCAAAATGGAAAGATAAATAATTTATTTTAAATTATTTATTCGAAAATGGAGGAGGATGACAAGTGGTAAATAAATTATTTATTCGGAAATGGAGGAGGATGACAAGTGGTAAATAAATTATTTATTTGGAGGAAATGAAAAAGGAGATTTAATCAAATTCATAAATTTAATTAAAGGAGGAGATATAAATTAAATATGGATAATTGATTTGGGTCAATTATTTAAAAGAAAAGAATGACACATAATTAAATAATTTCATCAATTATTTAATTATAGAAGAATAATAGGTCAAATAATTATTATCTGACTATAGACATGTGATGAAAGATAAATAATTAAATAAATAATGATTTATTTAATTATTGAAGAAAAGGGTATCAGTGACGTAATTAATTTATTTTAATTGATCAAGATAGAATAGAGATTAGAAAGTGAATTAATTAAATAATTATTTAATAAATAAAGGAATATGATCAAGAATAATTAAATAATTAAAATTATTTAATTATTAGAGGATGACGACTAAGGAAAATTGTTGCTCATAGACTTTAGGACATTTTTCAGTGTCTACAAGATGATATATCTTATTGATAAGACTAGGTTAAAAATTTGATTACTATGCCTTGTTTCGTGATAATAGGATGATAATATCCTGATGATGAAACTTTAGCATAATAATCGAGATTGTGTTTTGATTTGACACTTTATGATTTGCAAGATCTGCATTTCAGTTGAAAAGACTGGATACTTGTATGAATGTTACATCCCTCTAACTGAACATGTTTATGAAATTATGGATGTTATGCTAGTTGCAAGTAACTGCCTTTCATGAGAAGGGGAAATTGTGGAAAGAATAATTGTGTATATGCTGTGATTTCAAATGAGAATTATTTTCTTATAAATACGAGTGATTTTCCTATTCATGTGAAAATGAATGTGTTCATGAGATTATAGCCATTGAGAACAATCTAACCATAATCCTTGTCAGTGGATGCAGGATTGCCGATGCCGTGAGAGAAAGGGAAATATCATTAGGGAGAGGATGTAGTTAATAGGGGATCAATTTTATCATCAAACCTTGAGTCAGTGCAAGAAAGTCGGGTTGATGTCACGACCTTGGCCATAAGTAATTTAATAAAATAATTATTGCTAAATAAGTTAATTCACCTTATTAATTAAAAATCTCCATTGGAGTTGAGTGAAATAATTATTGTTTTATGTATTTTTGCAATGGCAATTTAATATTAAATTAAAAATGATGGGTATAAATCTAAGGACACCGATCAATTATGAAAATGATAGCAAGGCCTTGAAATCGAAAAGTATAGAAAAAGAGTCATCGGAGTTTGAAAGGGAATTCCTTCCGCCATCTCTCTTTGGAAATGGCCTTGTTGGAAGCCAAGAAGTCTCAGAGGTTTCTAGGGGTGTTCGTAATTTATTTGGAGGTTTCCTTTCTCTGCCACCTCTTCGGACGCCTTCCATTGGGGGGGGGGATGAAATCACAACTTCTTGAGTCAATTATGCATCTAGTCTTGGTTTCATCGTTGGGGCACACATACTTTGTCGTTCCTTCCTTGTAAGCTCTTCATGATTCTTCTACTGAAGAATAATTCTGGATTGGCAACGAATTGAACTATCTCATATCTATAGAGAGTATCCATTAATTCTAACTTTGGTTCAATCTTCCCTGAAGATGAACATGGACGGGTGCAAATTTTGTTGTCGGCAAAAGAGGAAATCGTGGTTGAAGTCTAAGACATCTTTGTAGCCGCATCTTCTAGCTTTGTGTTCACTTCATTCACCGTCACTTCCCCATTTCATTGGAATTCAAATCAGTTCTTTCTTGTTACTCCTCTGTTGAAGTCTCTATGTGGCTAAGTCCAATTATTAATTCACATTATACACTTTCAAGAGGTGGTGATGTCGAGAATTAGAACTCGCGTCTCCATCCCTCTTGTCTGATAGATTCAATGGCTTAGAGACTTGACATGCTCTGCAGTGGAAGAGTTTGGTTATCAAGTTTGAACCTTCTTTCTTAGGAACGTACTATATATAATTCTTCAATGTATTGCAAAGATGAATACCTCTTTATCGAACTATCTATGCGTAGAAAAATAATTTCAATAATTATTATCATATTTTTAAAAGATAAAAGAAAGCGGGTCATTTAATATCAACACTAGTGGGTTAGAAGAAGGATCTTTCCAAAAGTGAACCCGAACCTTATTATATTCTTGCAATTGATTATATATCTCTATCTTTTATAGGCTTCTGAACCACAAATCGGTTGAACTATTGAAAATTACTTGAAAGATTTGCTCTATTCAATTAAGCCGAATAATTTTCTTTCTCACTCGAGTCCTTTTCGAAATTGTATAAAAGCTTAATATTAAAAAAAATCCTCGATGATAATTTTGTCCCTTCTTAGAAGAATAACTCTGTGGTTAAGATATAACCCTTTCTCATCTCTGAAATTCTGATATAACTTTTCCTAAATGGAAAATTATGTTGCAAGATTAGTGCATCTTTCTCTGATATTGTCTTCATTTAGGAATAAGACTCCTTAATCCTTCCACATTAATTTGAGAATAGCAGTTTATTATTACTTAGAAGGGAAGGGTTAGCAATTGTGTATATCTCTTTTTTTGAACAGCAAGAAATCAGCTTACCCTTAAATATGATGGAAGATTAATGAGACCATGTTAAGATAATATAAATCTTGAATTAAGATATGATTCAAAACCAGGTTCTAGTGATATTAAACCATAAGGTTAAAATTAACTCCGAACCAAGAGAAGATTGATAACCCCACCGGAGGTTGCAATGAATAAGAAACTTGGTATGAGAGTTGTCATGTCGAGCAAGGGTGTGAGTGCTGATGGCACAGGAGTGCCAGAGATTTTGGCACATGAGTACCAGTAATACTAAAATCCTTGGCCAAGGTATGATGCTAGATTTAGCATCTGTCAGCTATCAAGTACCAGATATACCACTGATCAAAGTGACCTTTCTAGTTGGGAGGTACCCTTAGTAAGGTTGATTGGGAGGTATAGGTCCTTGAAACCAGGCTCAGAGGCATGATGATAATTTTATCCATGTTGATTTTCCTCGTGAAGGGTCGAATTCTTCAGTTGAAGAAACTCGGGGGACTAGTAGGTCTTGGCTGGGCAGAAAATCCCCTGATGATGCTTCCTTTTCTCTCAAAGATAAAGTTTTTCAAACAATTCAACATAATGACAAAATTATTTTGTATCCTTCTTACTCTCGAATTCCAGGTACATGCCTTTGCTTATTAAAGTTTATTCTCAATACTGCAATAAATGATATTTCCTTTCAGTTGATTGTTTATATGTACAAATCTACAGTTGAATATTTAGGAAAGTGTTTGGTTTATCCATTGAAAAGGGAAAACCTATAAGATAGTTAATGTTCTCTATGTCCCTGCTACTTGAAATTAGTTAGTTGTTTCCTTTCAACTGAAACTGAATTTTTGTGAGTTAGTTGTGAAATTGAATATGATGCTATTATTTAAAAATTGTCTTCTCTTTCCATTCAATTGCAAAGGAAACCTAGCATGAAAGAAAGTTAGTTAATTTTGGCTGAAATTGGAAGTTGGTTTTCATTTTAAAACTATAGAACAAAGTAGAGTGTTACATATGGTATTAGAGCTACTAGGTTCGACACTGAACCTCGGGCTTGCCATGCAAACCTGGAAAACTGAAATAATATTTTTGTAAATAAATCTATCATAGGGAAGGATAGTTGATGTTTTTGTAATTACACCTATTTTAGGAAGTGATAGTTACTAAGTAATTGAGTCTATCACAGGAAGTGATAGCCATTTTGTCAACAAATTTTGTACAGAGCCTATCACAGGAAGTGATAGCCTTTTTGTAATAATTCTTTATTGAATTTGTCATAGGAAGTGAAATAATAGGGTAAACAATATTGTGCGCAATCGTTAAAGGCTCTTAGGAGTAAAATGAGTTATCAAGTAATTATGAAACCACTCTATCTAGTCAAGGCAAGGTATGCCTAGGGTACCAAGATTGTGATAAAAAACTTGTATAATAGATAATTTTGAAATTGTGAACTTAAGGATGGGAAGATCCAGAAGCAATCAACCAGGAGCAGGGACATCTGAGTGTTGGAAATCCTTGCAATTATTTCAAGACTCCTAGATAAGATGAACTTTGGTCTAACTTCTAGATGGCTTGGAATAAGCCAAGTGGAATTAAAGGATCAGGATGATAAGAAAAACAATAGTCAAGGACAACATGTTGATGCATGAAAGATAGCATGAGGAAAGGGGAAGCAGATTAGTGTTTTATCTTTTAACCCTTTATGGAGTCTAGAAGAATGAGCCAGTAAGAGAAAGGATGTTTGTTTACTTCGTGGAAGAGGAGTTACCTCATAGTGAAAGTATTGTGAGATCACAGATTAAGTTGTATTGAGGATATCACATTTGGTCCTTCATCAAGTTGATGAATCAGGGTCGTAGGATTTGATTTGTCATGACAGGAAGTTGTTGTCATGAGCAACATGAATGCAGTTTGAAGATATGACAAGATAGTACAAATCAAATTTGTCAAGAGTCTATATCAAACCAAGGTTGTGAAATCCAAGGACAGGACTGTTACAAATTTTTCAAGTAGTGATTTATTGAGATAAAATTTGGAAGAAGTTTTGTTTTACTGCTTGACCAAGAGCAACAATAAGATAGTGCAACTATTGCCAGTAATATTTTTTATGAACAAGTTTCTTGTCCTTGAATTATATTAGTTTGAGTGTTTTTGCATGGTATTTCTTGTGTTCTGCCAAAAATAGTCAGTGGTTGCAAGGGGAGAAGTCAGTTACAATGTATTGTTTTAGATTCCTCTTTCATTGAATATGCCATACCTTTGTGATACATTGTGAGATAGTTTGATGTGAAGATTACAGACTGTATGAGGTACACATTTCTATGATTTGAAGTTGTATTTTCCAAAGAAAGATAGTTATCTCAGGATTGGCAAGAAAAAATGGTATTCATGATCAGAGGACTTTGTGATGATAACTAAATACAATGACAGTAGTGATACAACTTGATGCACAACTCATGGTGCAGTGTTTGTCTTGATTCTCATTTACAGTGACGTTGATTATATCTATAATGGGACACAGTAGCATTGTTTCATCAGATTATGTTGCTGTGACAAAGGTTGCATAGACAGATATCTCATTTTCATAAGTAGCAGTGAAGAATTGTATAGCTTCGATATGTCTTAATATGATTTAGTGTAATTTATTTGGAAATGTTAGTATGAAGTTACAGTGTGATCCGACTTTGATCAAGTACAACCTTTTTAGTGTCTACAGAGACCTATACTAGTCTGTCATTGATGATATCTTGACAATTTGTGTTGATCGAAATATTTAGTGAGAGTATCTTTACTGAATATGGCAATGATATAGTTGCAGCATATAGTCTGGCAGTGACAATGCTCAAGATAATAGATGAGTAAAATGAATTAAAGACAATTGATATTGATACTTTTATGATAGTTGATATCATTACGGTAAATTATGGCATCATTTCAGATTGACAACATTCATAACTTGTTGTGATGTTAATCTTGGCATTTGAATTGACATTACAGTGACAGTAGTCTTGGAATTTGTCATTAGAATTATAGTGATCCTAGTAGGATCATAAGGTTTTGACATACTAAGGTTCCTGCTATCAAAATGCAACTTTGAAAAGAAGTTGTTCTTCAAACATTTCATGGTGGTCATGGAGAAAAAGGGGTGGAGGTTTAACATTATTCTTAATTGAAGACTCACATTGCTGTAAAAAAGATACACTTGTTTGACAATGGATATAGTATTGGAATTTTTTGTAGTCTGTTGAGAATGCATATGGTTGTAGTGGCTCACATGAAAATCAAGCTCTTGGTGCTCATGGATTCCAATAGTCAGAGTTGATATCATGATGGTAGTTTGAATTTGATTCATCAAGAAAATTAGTTTGGCGTCTCCTTGTATAGTTATTGAATGAGAAGAAGGTTTCATAGAATGAAAGTTATCTCTATTGCAAGTGTTTTTGGACAGTGGTATCCATATTTTGGGCTTACTACTTGTTCCTTCTATTCTCATGGTATTTTGGCAGATCGGGCTTTAGTTAATGATGTTCAAACCATGACAATTGGTATACTAACAGGGGCACTATATAATCTTTGATAATCAGTTATGTATTATCGCTACTCATTACATGGTGATAATTTATTATATGGAAAGCAATCTATGCTATGCCTCTATAATTGTACATGGATTTGGTATTGGTTGGTGTTGGAATTTGGATAGCGATACTTCAATGTTTATGCTGCTAGGAAGACAGTAAATTTGAAGCTTTACAGTTGGGTCACTTGAATTTGGTTGAAATATTGGTTCACTTTATTTGACATCAGTTACATTTAGATTGTTTGGAAACAATTGGTACTTGGCATCTTCACTGTGAATTTTTGGAAATGCTTTGGTTTCCTCACACTACATACATCTTGATAAGTGATCTTGTTCATATTGTACTGATTATTGGATACATCCATACTTCACAAGTGGTGTGCACTATGCAATGGGTAGTTTGCTAACTCTAGTTTTGCATTATGATTTGCTCCATTGTATTTGAGTTGACTTAGAGAGAAGGAACAGTTCTCATCACTGATTTACTCCTATTCATAGAATTAGAGGGAGATTTTCATGCTTTTTTTTTTTAAATTTTAAAAAAAAAAACCCTATTGATAGTGTTGGTATTATTGTTTACTCAAGTGGTGGTATAATGACATGGAATGCCGAGAAAATGGTATAGAACCAGGAAATACTTGGTCATCGGGATTCATGAAAAAACCAATTGCTTTATACAAATATGAAAGTCTTGAAGGACTTATTTGTTGATGCATTTGTAACACAAACTCTAACCTATTGTAAGTTATGGAAAGACCGATTGCAGTGCAACAATCTAATTCCTTGTTAATGACTTAGTTAAGTCACATAAGTGTTTCTCTAGATCTTGGCACTTCATTGGAATTTGGTAAAATTCCTTTTAATGCAGGCAAGAAATGCCATTGCTTTATTTATTAGATTTTGAAAAGGTCTAGCCACTGAAAATTTGGAGATTGTTTATGGCCAGTTGGTCAAAAATTTGATTTAATGGTGGAAATGAGCTCAGCCTTTTGACTTACTGCTGAAATTAACATTGTTTACATTTTTATATTGAGTTCATTCATTGTACAAGAATATTCTAGTTGTTCTTAATTTTTGATCAAATGCTCATCTCTATCATGTCCAAGATGGGCTTCTGATAGATCTTGTAAGGAAGTAATTATATGAAAATGCACCTAGTATGTTCCTAGCTTTATAAGCAAGAAACCTTGTGTTATGTACATGGATGGACAAGTAGTCCAATAAGTCCAGGCGAGTAATCCTCCCAAGTTGAGCAGGGTGGTGAGCCACTTAGCTAACCAGAGTTGTCATACTTATTATGAGGGTATACTTAGTAGTGCAACATAATTGGTTAAGTGGGGGAGCACACCAGAGCTCAAATGGAAATTGAGGGGAAAATTCCTCCTTTCAATGGCATGCCGAGACTCAGAGGACAGTTAAATTGGAATTAAATTCTTATCTTCTCTCTTGTAATTACTTAATAGCTTATTTTAATGAAGCATTAGATAAATAAAATTGGTACTTGATGAAACCTTTCAGCTAGAAAGGTGAAGGTCGATGTTAACCTTTGGGTAATTTTCTTGGAGTTATAAATAAATAATCATCGAGGATGATGACTCTTAAGGGGAGGAGTATGTTACATCCCTCTAACTGAACATGTTTATGAAATTACGGATGTTATGTTAGTTGCAAGTAACTGCCTTTCATGAGAAGGTGAAATTGTGGAAAGAATAATTATTTATATGCCGTGATTTCAAATGAGAATGATTTTCTTATAAATGCGAGTGATTTTCCTATTCATGTGAAAATGAATGTGTTCATGAGATTATATCCGTTGAGAACAATCTAACCATAATCCTTGTCAGTGGATGCAATATTGTCGACGCCGCAAGAGAAAGGGAAATATCATCAAGGAGAGGATGTGGTTAACAGTGGATACATTTTATCATCAAACCTTGAGTCAGTGCAAGATATTCGGGTTGACGTCACGACCTTGGCCATAAGTAATTTAATAAAATAATTATTGCTAAATAAGTTAATTCAACTTACTAATTAAAAATCTCCATTGGAGTTGAGTGAAATAATTCTTGTTTTATATATTTTTGCAATGACGATTTAATATTAAATTAAAAATGATGGGTATAAATCTAAGGCCACCGATCAATTATGAAAATGATAGCAAGGCCTTGAAATCAAAAAGTATAGAAAAAGAGTCGTCGGAGTTTGAAAGGGAATTCCTTCCACCATCTCTCTTTGGAAACGGCTTGTTGGAAGCCAAGAAGTCTCAGAGGTTTCTAGGAGTGTTCGACATTTATTTGGAGGTTTCCTTTTTCCGCCACCTCTTCAGACGGCTTCCATTGGGGGGGGGAATGAAATCACACCTTCTTGAGTCAATTATATTTCTAGTCTAGGTTTCATCATTGGGGCGCACATACTTTGTCATCCCTTCCTTGCAAGCTCTTCGTGATTATTCTATTGAAGAAGAATTCTGGATTGGTAACGAATTGAACTATCTCATATCTATAGAGAGTATCCTTTAATTCTAACTTTGGTTCAATCTTCCCTGAAGACGAACATAGACAGGTGCAAATTTTGTTGTCGGAAAAAGAGGAAATCGTGGTTGAAGTCTAAGACATCTCTGTAGCCACATTTTCTAGCTCTGTGTTCACTTCATTCACTGTCACTTATCCATTCCATTGGTATTCTCATCAGTTCTTTCTTGTTACTCCTTTGTTGAAGTCTGTAGATGGCCGAGTCCAATTATTAATTCACATTATACACTTTCGAGAGGTGGTGATATCAAGAATTAGAACTCGCGTCTCCATCCCTCTTGTTTGATAGATTCAATGGCCTAGAGACTTGACGTGCTCTGCAGTGGAAGAGTTTGGTTATCAAGTTCAAATCTTCCTTCTCAAGAAAGTACTGTATATAATTCTTCAATGTATTGCAAAGATGAATTCCTCTTTATCGAACTATCTATGTATAGAAAAATAATTTCAATAATTGTTATCATATTTTTAAAAGATAAAAGAAAGCAGGTCATTTAATATCGACAGTGGTGGGTCTGAAGAAGGATCTTTCCAAAAGTGAACCTGAACCTTATTCTATTATTGCAATTGATTATATATCTCTATCTTTGATAGGCTTCTAAACCAAAAATTGGTTGAACTATTGAAAATTACTTGAAATATTTGCTCTGTTCGATTAAGCCGAATAAGTTTCTTTCTCACTCGAGTCCTTTTCGAAATTGTATAAAAGCTTAATATTAAAAAAAATCCTCAGTGATGATTTTGTCCCTTCTTAGAAGAATAACTCTGTGGTTAAGATATAACCCTTTCTCATCTCTGAAATTTTGATATATCTTTTCCTGAATGGAAACTTATGTTGCAAGATTAGTGCATCTTTCTCTGATATTGTCTTCATTTAGGAATAAGACTCCTTAATCCTTCCACATTAATTTGAGAATAGCAATTTATTATTACTTAGAAGGGAAGGGTTAGCAGTTGTGTATATCTCTTTGTTTGAACAGCAAGAAATTTGCTTACCCTTAAATATGATGGAATATTAATGAGACCATGTTAAGATAATAGAAATCTTGAATTAATATATGATTCCAAACTAGGTTCGGGTGATATTAAACCATGAGGTTAAGTTTAACTCCAAACCAAGAGAAGATTGATAACCCCACCGAAGGTTGCAATGAATAAGAAACTTGGTATGAGAGTTGTCATGTCGAGCAAGGGTGTAAGTGCTGATGGCGTAGGAGTGCCAGAGATTTCAGCACAGGAGTGCCAGTAATACTAAAATCCTTGGCCAAGGTACGATGCTAGATTTAGCATCTATTAGCTATCAAGTACCAAATATACCATTGATCAGAGTGACCTTTCTAGTTGGGAGGTACCCTTAGTAAGGTCGATCGGGAGGTATAGGTCCTTGACACTAGGCTCAGAGGCATGTTGATAATTTGATCCATGTTGATTTTCCTCATGAAGGGTCAAGTTCTTCAGTTGAAGAAAATCAAGGGACCAGTAGCTCTTGGCTGGGCAGAAAAGCCCCTGATGATTCTTCCTTTTCTCTCAAAGATAAAGTTGTTCAAGAAATTCAACATAATGACAACCTTATTTTGTATCCTTCTTACTCTTGAATTCCAGGTACATGCCTTTTCTTATTAAATTTTATTCTCAATGCTGCAATAAATGATATTTCCTTTCAGTTAGTTGTTTATATGTAGAAATCTGCAGTTGAATATTTATGCAATTATTTGTTTTATCCATTGAAAAGGGAAAACCTATAAGATAGTTAATGTTCTCTATGTCCCTACTACTTGAAATCAGTTAGTCGTTTCCTTTCAGCTGAAACTGAAGTTTTGTGAGTTAGTTGTGAAATTGAATATGATGCTATTATTTAAAAATTGTCTTCTTTCTATTGAATTGCAAAGGAAGCCTAGCATGAAAGCAAGTTAGTTAATTTTGGCTGAAATTGGAAGTTGGTTTGCATTTTAAAACTGTAGAACAAAGTAGAGTGTTACAATGAACCTATCTGATTTTGGTTTCTAGACAGTGATTTTGAATTAAAGATACTTTTGTTTTGATAAAAATCTATGTGTAAATGACAGACAAACTGACTAATATGATTTGGAACTCTTTGTTTTAAAAGTGCTAAAATAGAGTTCAGGGGCATTAAAATAGGTGATGGAAGCGCTATTTCTCATAAGTGCTAGAAAAAAGTTCAAAAGCATTGAAATAGATGATGGAAAAACTATCTTTACAGATGTGCTATAACAGTGCTCGAAAGCGTTGAAATAGTGCTAAGAAGCACTCTTTTGTGGAAGCGCTAAAATAGTGCTTGGAAGTGCAATTTTATGAAAGCGCTAAAACAGAGTCCTGAAGCGCTGAAACAGATTTCTAGAGCGCTAAAACAGAGGGTTGATGTTTAAGACTCTTTATTGAAAAATTTGGCTTGGCCTTGTGGCGTATTCTATCATGGGTTGTGAGTTGTAGGACTGACATATTCGTTGACTATGGTTGTGATATTGTGTGAGGACTCTCCTTTGAAAGAAAGCTCGTGAATAAAGTGGTTCTACGGTGTAATCAAGAGTATGAACTCTAGCAAAGTTGTGATACCTATGAATGAAGGTTCTGTGTTGTAACAAGATCTTTTGACTTTGATATAAGAAACACCTTTTTCTCAATAGATTTTGATAACCAAGTGGTCTCTTGGGTTTCTTGACTTTGATATTTTTTTGACAAAATTTGTTGATTTCCACTCTCGAATCATGGATTTTTCTACCCTTATGTGATTTTCTATGTTTTGGATGATCTTTTATCTGATTTTTAATGATTTTTGAAAACACAACAAGCAAATTGTCAAATAATTGTTATAAAATCTGAATAGATAGTGTCTATTCAAGAGCCACAAATGGTCCTTATTGATTTTCATGAGTTTGTCTTGACAAAAGTACACTTTCAGATAGACTCACTCTTAAGGTCAAATAGGTCATCGTTATACTCAACAACCCACATCTTGAAATTGCATTGACTCACATAGCCATGTCACACTCTAGAGGGTGCCCGTATTTTCGTCATTTCTAGGTGCATACTCAGAGTTGGATTTCTTGTCCTCTGAGCAAACGGTCCTTGGAAATTATATGGTGAGTGTCTTGGGGGAAAATTCTTTCCTCCCCTTGCATCGTGAGTATTACAATGTCTGGTTACTAACTCGGCTAGACAGTATACTATGGTTCATAGATAGAGCTTCTGTGCGGTGCGACAATTGATAAACTCCCTTAGGAGACCTCCCAATCTTTAGAACAAAGATTTTGGGGATGGTTATCTTGCACACTACCATCAAGTTGGACTTTCATCAACAACTTGCATTTTGATTAGAGTGGGTTGGAATCCTTGGCTTTAGTTGTTTCCACTTAGGTCGTTCCCGTAGGGTGAGTACATTTTCCCACTACGGTAGGCCTTCTAAAGGTTTTATCAAAAGCGTAAATTTGCATGAAAATAAAGGATGAGTCTGGCACTTTGATCACCCAGTTAAGGGGAGAGAATAAGCCTATTAACCACACAAGCACAATAGATAAATGATTCTTTTTGAGTCCAAAAGACAAATTTTGCTAATCTATGTGAAGATTTTGCTTCACAAAAATCATTGTGTCCATTTTAACTGATATAGAAAAAGTGTGATGGCTACCCTAGGATTGATAAAATTTTAACCAAAAATGGCTACCCTAGGATTGATAAATTTAAACTAAATGATTATCTTAGGATTGGTTCATTTTAGTCGAACTGTATCAAAATGAAATTTTGGCCGTGGTCGCGTCAGATCCAGATCAAAATTATAGAAGGACTAAAATAGTTAACGAAAGTGCCATAGTTTTTACCTGATGCGCTAAAATCGAAAGTGCTGAAACAAAGTACCGAAGCGCCAAAGTTTTTCGTGGAAGCAGTAAATTAGCTTTTCTGGAGATGGGTGACTGATGCGATGAAATAGTTTAGGTAAGTGCTATAGTAGAAGCGCTAAAACGTTTAATGAATGCGCTATAGTATCATGAAAGTGCTGAAATAGAGCATGGAAACACCGAAATAGAGCATGGAAGCGCCATATTTTTCCACGGATGCGCTATAGTTTTTGACGAAAGCACTATAATTTTTGACGGAAGTGCTGAAACAGAACACGCTGAAACCTATGCAACACTTCAGAAAAAATGATAAAATATGGGGTTAATGCCCCATGGTGGGCACCAAATTTTAAGTGTGAATAAGTAGAAAGGAATAAAACACTTCTTAATGAAACATTGTATCAAATATTAAGCTAATAATCTACTGAAAGCGTATCATTGTCTCCTATCTTCAAAGATTTATTAAGATATTGTGCTCTCAGATTTAAATAACACTATAACTATTAAAATGACAATCTAAAGAACAAAATGATGTTGATGCAATGATGTGAAGCTATATGATAAAATCTAAATGATAAAAGAAACTAATATAGCATGGATTGACATGCAAATTGATAAATGAAGCTACAGTAGGAAGCCATGATATGAAAACTAGAATGCTTGATTCTTGAATGCTTGATGCTTGATGCTTGAATTCCTGCAGAGTAAGAGTGCATAAGCTTGATAATATGGATCTTTTTCTTGGTTGAATGAAGCTTTATTTATAGATTTCCCGGGAGAAGAAATGCACAGGGATGGCAAAGAGAGGCTTGGATTCAATCTGGAGGATTGAATGGTGAGAGATGGAGGATATTGAGAAGATTTTGGGGATTGTCTCTACCCATGAAAACACCCAGCAAAAGAAGAGGAAGGATTAATGGAAGAAGATTGAGAGATAAATTTGCAATTTGTCTCCAATTTGTCTCCAAATCTTCTCGTGAAGTTTGAAGGCATTAATTTTGACATAAATTAGACATAGGATATCTAATTTGGTTTTGAGGAAATATAGAGGAATATTCTTTATGCCTTTATTTAAATATTTTTGATTTATTTAAATTAGCCAAAGAGGAATAAATAATTTAATAGAACAAACTATAGAATTTGTTTATTAAATTAAAATAGAAGAATGTGGCAATTAATCAATAAAGTGTTTGACCTTTATTTAATTAATTTAATATTTGATGTGATAGAATAAAATAGGGAAATAATAATTAAATCAAACAAAGTATTTAATTTTATTTATTTAATTAAGATGAGATAATAAAGAATTAGAAGAATTTAAATGTGAATGTGAACATGAACTATATAAATAAATATTTCTATTTATTCAACAATTGAGGAAATTAGGATAATTAGTCAAATAATTTGTATTTCATTAATCGGATTCTCCAGACCAATTTTAGGTGTATACAGTAACCACCTGACTATTAGTGACAAACTTCGAAGAACGATGTAGAGTAGAAGTTACTGCACCCATAGCGTGTGTTAGGTCTCAAAAATGCAAGTTTGAACCACAAGAGGTTGCCGAGCTCTCACAACATTTTTGGCTAACATACAAGGCCAAATGGTGAATTTGAACCTTCTTCTCTTCAGGCTTTTCTAGACCTAGGTGGGTAAACCTATATGAATGAAGCAAATTTGAATTATGTATTTCTCCCTTAAGCAATCTATGCACAATGGAAATTTGGGAGTGGAAAGATATAAACTTATACACAGATGCAGAATTCTAAATTTTTTTAAAAGAAATTAAATGAATAAAATATGGGTGAGACTAGTGCCTTCTTGGGTATATGGAGTCTAATGGAGATCTAGAAAATGAAACCCATAGTGGTAATAATTCAGATTGCTTGGCACACTAATAAGGGTTTATAACTTGTATAAACATGCAAATTAATGGTTGAAAAATTCTACTTGAGACAAATTCCCAACCCTAATTATATGGTTCTTCTTATTTATCCAATTAACACTTCTAAGT
Source organism: Sequoiadendron giganteum (assembly GCA_007115665.2). Taxonomy (NCBI): domain Eukaryota; kingdom Viridiplantae; phylum Streptophyta; class Pinopsida; order Cupressales; family Cupressaceae; genus Sequoiadendron; species Sequoiadendron giganteum. Next base: position 824,850,322 of record CM021101.1, read on the forward strand.
TACTGTGATTGACTAGAAGGATTTAATCTCTACTTGAAAGATCCAATTAATCACATCACATGAATACAACAAATGTGCATCAACAAATTAAATATATACTTGATATATCAATTCGAATAACAAAGAAGCATTAAAATGGAGACAACCACACAATTGAATAATTAAAATAAATAGTTGACACCAAGATTAGGCTTCAAAATCAAATATATTCATTATCCTTTTCAAACTTTATACATGCATACTGGTCCACCCTCCCCCTAAAGAAAAACCGATCCAAAAATTATCACATAGCCGCCTTTTATATCCTTCCCTGAAAAACCTGTCATGCCATTTCATAACAAGGCAGGAGATTACATGAAAATGCAACTGAAATATTGTAACAATTAGTTTATTAATCTCTGCCACTAGCAAATTTCTGAGAGCTTTCCACGTGGCATCCCATCGGGACTTTCCTTCGACTTCTTTTCTTACTATCCTACCAGGCTCCGGCTGCTTAGCACATGGTGTGTCACGATGGATTTCCTTTTCTTTACTTTACATTATATTGCCTTTGTTTCTTAGCCCCATGTCCTCATCATATCACCATAACCACTAGACTCTACTGCACATGGTCTCTAACTCCTTTAAGGTTTCGCCTTTAAGGATGTCACTTGCAGCTCGCTCAGAGTTCTCCACGTGGTGCCCTATTGGGGTTTTCTAGTGAGACAGTGCTTTTATTTTATGTCAGGCTTCAACTACCCAACACAGGGTAGTTTTTCATGATATCGTGATCCATAAAGTGTCCTCATCTTCCACTTGGGATATGGTGGGGAACGGTGGTGATTACTTCCCACGATCAGGTCGGTACCATTGATCTTCAAGCTCCAGGAAATGGGCTGGGGCAGAGCAAGTGGGGCCCCCCTCAGTATTGGCATCCACACGTCAGTATTCTATACATCGCTTGACCATTTTGTGAAAACCTCATGAGGTCAGCCTGGAATGATCTGGATTTGATTATTTCATATTCATCCAATGGATAGAAAGCCTACACATGCAATAGATGCTAATAAAAAAAGGGGGACTGACTTGGCCAACAGGATGATTCCCTCAAGGGTCAATGACTTAAGCTTAAGTCATTTATAACCAAACATTAAAATTAGGCGTGAGGGAAAATTAAAGTGACCGACGATCACAAGGCCTTTAGGCCAGTAGTGAATGTATCTCGATGGCTCAAAAGGAAACTAATTAGATAAGCAACTAGGATAACCAGTCAATGCACAATTAGAATTTTCAAGGCAATCAAAAAACCCAAGACCACATTTGGCTTAAAACCCAAAACCCCAAGACCAGAATGAGAAAATAGGGAAAATTGTGAAAGCTCCAATAGTGGCTCTGACTAGGGATGTATGCTCCCCATGGGCATAGCAAGAATCCAGGCTTCTAGGAGAGCATGCCAAAACCACAAAGGATATGAAAAATGAAACGATGGACACTAGAGGCGGAAAATGGAGGAAATGGAATTGGCCTTATATTAGTGTACATGGAAAAAAATATTTTTAATGAGGGAACTCTAGGATTTTCCATGTAATAGAAAGTCCCAACCCCTTTTGAATTCTTAGACTACTGTGCATGGAAAATATTTTTTCAAGAGGTTTGTTAAGAATTGTCCATGCACTGGAAATCCTTAATCCTCTGGTACTCCTCAAGAGAAGAAGTGCTTTAGGAACAACCCATGTACTGGAAATTCTTGCTCCTCTCCAGACATGTTCTGCAAATAATAAGAATCCTCCCCTCCTTTGCCAATGATCACAAAAGGACCCAACCACAGAGCCTCAAACTTTCCATGCTTCCCTTTTCCTGTCAAGAAATTATATGGTTTTGAAAAATTTACACAACGGCTGATGGCCCAAGGCCACCAAAAGAAAGGCCTATACTTTCCTCTATCATAAATTTTATTTTGATTTGAGCTCAGTAGATTCCTCTTGAAAATGTTCATTCCATCTTCCTTGATGCATGTACTGTCATTGAAAACCTTCAGAAAATTATCATGTTCAACCTGACTCGTGTTCCTTTCACCACTTTGATCTGGGTCATGCATCATGAAATGATACCCTTGCTGATTTAAAATTTGAAAACATTCATTTTTCATCATATAACTGAGATTGATTTGCACAAGAAATCTGTAATCACTATGAGGCCATTTATGCAACCAAGAAATAAAACCTACATGTGCATGGGAAGAAAAAAAATGATCATCTATGTCACCCATCCCAAGATTTGAATGCTTCTCACACAAATCTGAAAACTTTGTCATATCGACACCTTTTGAGACAAACAAATCTGAAACATTTTGCCTCTCCTCCATACCACTATTTGGAGATGACATCGAGTTCTGATTCACATTTTCATTATCATGCATATTTGAACCAATCGATGTTGGATTTCTATCATGCATGGTATGCAAATGAATGTATTCTCTATATGCGCTCGAAACTTCTAAATCACATACCTCTTCCTGAAAAGATATAGATTCTTGACCAGCTTCAAAGGTTTCTCCATGACTTTGAGAAATGCACATGGAGTCATATGAATTATTACACACAGTACTTTCACTGTCAAAGAAAATGTAGGCTGGACACAAAACTTTAGAATCATCCTTGTATGCACATTTCTGGTATTCAAGAGTCAACAAATCTGAAATTTTCTTACTGCTGAGTGAATATGTTTCTTCTTTCATATCTTCTACTAATTCCCCCTCTTCTTGATCTCCATAAGAGTTGCAGGAATCCTTTTGTTGAAAATCAAAATCCGCAAGACTGCCTCCATAATCTGAGTATTCAATGGATCCCACATAACACGCACTGTTATAATCTATTATGCAGGAAAGACTCTCTATATCTTCATTATTGGAAGGCATGATATCCTCTTTTGTTTCAGCTTCTAATGCATTATTGTCAATGTTATGAGAGTGCATACATGGTTGCCTCTCCATATCACTTGAATCATTATTGATGTATTCCCCAGGTGGTGTGTCCCCAACAACATCATTAATGCTGAAATTATCTCCCAAGGTGGAAGATTGGTCCTCAACAAAATCATCTTCATTTAAATATGAAATATAATCATTGAATTCTTTACTTGCACATGTTTCCTCTTCTAGCTGTATTGCATGATTAATTTCTCCATAGTCATCAATGGTACCACTATTGGTTTCAACATTGATAGTGTCCTCATACTTTTTCTTATCTACCACATCAGTCTTTTCATCTCTCTGACCATAAGCAACTGGTACCCATGATTCAGGCCAATAAATTTAATTAGGCTCATACACCTTCATGAACTGCTCAATGAACTTAGACCTATTTAGGTGGGAAATTAATAGGTATTTGCCTACAAATATCTGTGATTCTATGAAACAAAGAGTTCCTAGACTCTCCTTCATATCTCCTTATGTCAAGAAAGCCATCCAAAAGAATTTTTCTCCTTTGAATACGTAAACTTTCACCATTTTTCTTCACAGATTGTTGATTCTGATATACATCTTGCTGCAATTTTTGATTGACTTTTCCAAGAGGGATGAAATTGCTTTGCAGGTTTTGACATGAAGTGTGATATCGATAATGGCCCCCATACTGATTATATTCATGATCTTGATATCTTACTAACCTCTAACTAGGAGGGACATGATAAGTATTTATTTGATGTAATTGTTGTGGTGCATAACTATTTTTCTATGAATAGAGTGCATTACCTCCATTACAGAAGTTCTCAATTGTATCATGTGGCACTTGTGGTGTACAAGATCTATTGGCCTATTTCTTGGTGTATTTGGAGCACATTTAACTCTTAATTGTGACAGTTGTTGTTCCAATTGTATCCATTGCTTTCTCAATTCCTTCAACTCTTTGATTGATTGTTGCCTTTTTACTTGTTCTGACATCTTAATAAGAAAATTGGAAAAGTATCACTTGTTCCACAATTTCTATGCATTATTTATCAATTTAAAACAGAGTTAACACCTACCTTTTAAAAGTAGGAAAATGATTCTTGTGAAATTATTTTTGATTTTCCCCAACGGAATCTCCTCACTCCAAATTTTAAATCTTTATTTACTCTTTAAACGGAAAGGATGGAACCAAATTTTTTGATATTTTTCACCAACAGAATCACCAAACTGTTAGGTCTCAAAAATGCAAGTTTGAACCACAAGAGGTTACCAAGCTCTCACAATGCTTTTGGCTAACGTACAAGGTCAAAAGGTGAATTTGAATATTCTTCTATTCATGCTCTGCTAGACCTAGGTGGGTAAACCTATATGAATGAAGTAGATTTGAATTGTGTATTTCTCCCTTAAGCAATCTATCCACAATGGAAATTTGAGAGTGGAAAGATATAAGCTTGTACATAGATGCAGAATTCTAAAAAATGCTTAGTAAAATTAAATGAATAAAATATGGGTGAGACCAGTGCCTTGTTGGGTATATGGAGTCTAGTGAAGATCCAAAAAATGCAAACCATAGTGGTAATAATTCAAACTACGTGGCACATGGATAAGGGTTTATAACTTGTATAAACATGCAAATTATTAGTTGACAAATTCAACTTGAGACAAATTGCCAACCCTAATTATATGGTTCTTCTTATTTATCCAATTAACACTTATAACTTACTATGATTGACTAGAAGGATTTAATCTCTACTTGAAAGAACCAATTAATCACATCACATGAATACAACAAATGTGCATCAACAAACTAAATATATACTTGATATATCAATTCGAATAACAAAGAAGCATTAAAATGGAGAAAACCACACAATTGAATAATTAAAATAAACAGTCGACACCAAGATTAGGCTGCAAAATCAAATATCTTCATTATCCTTTTCAAAATTTATACATGCATACTGTTCCACCCTCCTCCTAAAGAAAAACCGATCCAAAAATTATCACATAGCCTCCTTTTATATCCTTCCCTAAAAAACCTCCCATTCCTTTTGATCTGTGTCCCTTTGCATTCTCATCAGAGGCTGCCAACCTCCGATTAACAGTCACGCCATTTCATAACAAGGCAGGAGATTACATGAAAATGGAACTGAAAGATGGTAACAATTAGTTTATTCATCTCTGCCACTAGAAAATTTCTGAGAGCTTTCCATGTGGTGTCCCATTAGGACTCTCCTTCAACTGATTTTCTTACTATCTTTTCGGACTCTGGCTGCTTGACACATGGCTTGCCTTTGTTTCTTAGCACCATGTCCTCATCATATCACCATAACTGCTAGACTCTACCACACATGGTCTCCAACTCCTTTAAGGTTTCGCCTTTTAGGATGTTTTCTACAGCTCGCACGGAGTTCTCCACGTGCGCCCTATTAGGGTTTTCCTATGAGATAGTGTATTTATTTCATGTTGGGCTTCGGTTTCGCGACATGTGGTAGTTTTTAGCAATATCATGATCCATCAAGTGTGATCATCTTCTGTTCATGATATGGTGAGGAACGATGTTGATCACTTCAAACGATCGAGTCAACACTATTGATCTTCAAGCTCCAAGCATTGGGGTGGGGCAGAGCAAGTGGGATCTCCCTCGGCATCGATTTCCACACGTCAGTATTTTGCACATTGCTTGACCATTTTGTGAAAACCTCATGAGGTCAGCCTAGAATGATCTAGATTTGATTATTTCATATTCATGCGACAGCTAGAAAGCTTGCACATGCAATAAATTTTAATCAAAAAAGGGGGACTGACTTGGCCGATGGGATGACACCCTCAAGGGTCAATGACTTAAGCTTAAGTCATTTATAACCAAACATTAAAATCAAGCGTGAGGGAAAATTAAAGTGATCGACGATCACAAGGTCTCGAGGCTGGTAGTGAATGTATTTTGATGGCTCAAAAGGAAACTAATAAGATAGGTAATTGGGATAACTAGTCAACACACAATTATAATGTTCAAGGAAATTAGAAACCCCAAGACTAGAATGAGCAAACATGGAAAATTGTGAAAGCTCCAACAACTGCTCTGATTGGGGATGTATTCCCCCCGTGGTAATAGAAATAATCTAGGCTTCTAAGAGAGTAGGCCAAGACCACAAAGGATATGAAAAATGAAATGGTGGACACCAGAGGTGGAAAATGGATGATACGGAAGTCGCCCTATACTTCTATACATGGAAAAATTTATTTTTAATGAGGGAACTTTGGGATTGTCCATGTACTAGCAAGTCCCAGACCCTTTTGAATTCTTATACTACTATGCATGGAAAATAATGTTTCAAGAGGTTTGTTAAGAATTGTCCATGCACTGGAAATCCTTAATACTCTGGTACTCTTGAAAGGAAAAAGTGCTTTAGGAATGGCCCATGTACTGGCAATTCCTACCAGACATGTTCTGTAAATAATAAGAATCCTCCCCTCCTTTGCCAATGATCACAAAAGGACCCAACCACAGAGCCTTTAAATTTCCATCCTTCCCTTTTCCTATCAAGAACTTATTTTCCTATCAAGAACTTATATGGTTTTGAAAAATTTACACCACGGTTGATGGCCCAAGGCGACCAAAAGAAATTCCTATACTTTCCTCTATCATAGATTCTATTTTGATTTGAGCTCAATAGATTCCTCTTGAAAATGTTCATTCCATCTGCCCTGCTACATGTACTATCATTGAAAACCTTTAGAAAATTATCGTGTTGAACCTGACTCATGTTCCTTTCACCACTCCGATCGGGGTCATGCATCATGAAATGATACCCTTGCTGATTTAAAATTTGAAAACATTCATTATTCATCATATAGCTGAGATTGATTTGCACAAGAAATCTATAATCATTATGAGGCCATTTATGCAACCAAGAAATACAACCTTCATGTGCATCAGAAGAAAAATGATGATCCTCTATGTCACCCATCTCAACATTTGAATGCTTCTCACACAAATATGAAAAATTCGTCATATCAACACCTTCTGAGACAAACAAATCTGAAACATTTTTCCTCTCCTCCATATCACTATTTGGAGATGACACCGAGTTCTGATTCACATTTTCATTATCCTTCATATTTGAACCAATCTATGTTGGATTTTTATCATGCATGGTATGCAAATGAATGTCTTCTCTACATGCGCCCAAAAATTCTAAATCACATACCTCTTCTTGAATAGATATAGATTCTTGATCAGCTTCAAAGGTTTCTCCATCACTTTGAGAAATGAACATGGAGCCATATGAATTATTACACATAGTTTTTTCACTATCAAAGAAAATGTAGGCTAGACACAAAACTTTAGAATCATCCTTGTATGCACATTTCTGGTATTCAAGAGTCAACAAATCTGAAATTTTCTCTCTACTGAGTGAACATGTTTGTTCTTCCATATCTTCTACTAATTCCCCCTCTTCTTGATCTCCATAAGAGTTACAAGAATCCCTTTGTTGAAAATCAAAATCCACAAGACTACCTCCACAATTTGAGTATTCAATGGATCCCACATAACACGCACTGCCACAATCTGTTATGCAGGAAAGACTCTCTATATCTTCATTATTGGAAGGCATAACATCCTCTTTTATTTCAGCTTCTAATGCATTATTGTCAATGTTATGAGAGTGCATACATGGCTGCCCCTCCATATCACCTGAATCATTGTTGATGTATTACCTAGGTGGTGTGTCCCCATCAACATCATTAATGCTGAAATTATCTCCCAAGGTGGAAGATTGGTCCTCAACAAAATCATCTTCATTTAAATCTGAAATATCATCATTGAATTCTTTACTTGCACATGTTTCCTCTTCTATCTGTATTGCATGATTAATTTCTCCATACTCATCAATGGTACCACTATTGGTTTCAATATTAATAGTTTCTTCATACTTTTTCTTATTTACCACATCAGTACATTCATCTATCTGACTATAAGCAACTGGTACCCATGATTCAGGCCAACAAATTGAATTGGGTTCATACACCTTCATGAACTGCTAATGAACTTAGACCTATTAGGTGGGAAATTAATAGGTATTTTTCTACAAATATTTGCAATTCTTTGAAACAATGAGTTCCCAGACTCTCCTTCATATCTCCTTATGTCAAGAAAGGCATCCAAAAGAGTTTTTCTCCTTTGAATACGTAAAATTTCACCATTTTTCTTCACAAATTGTTGATTATGATATACATCTTGTTGCAAGTTTTGATTGACTTTTCCAAGAGGGATGAAATTGATTTGCAGGTTTTGACATGAAGTGTGATATTGATAATGGCCCCCATACTGATTACATTCATGATCTTGATAGCTTACTAACCTCTGACCAGGAGGGACAAGATAAGTATTTATTTGATGTAATGACTATGGTGCATAAGTGTTCTGCTGTGAATAGAGTGCATTACCTCCATTGCCAAAGTTCTCAATTGTATCATGTGGCACTTGTGGTGTCCAAGATCTACTGGCATTTATGTATTGATTCTCACTGTAGGATGGCCTATTTTGTGGTGTATTTGGAGCACGTTTAACTCTCAATTGTGACAGTTGTTATTCCAATTGTATCCATTGCTTTCTCAATTCCTTCAACTCTCTTATTGACTATTGCCTTTTTACTTTTAACATCTTGACAAGAAAATTGGAAAAGTATCACTTGTTCCACAATGTCTATGCACTATTTATCAATTTAAAAAAGATTCACCACCTATCTTAAAAAAGTAGGAAAATGATTGTTGTGAAATTATTTTTGCTTTTCCCCAATGAAATCTCCTCACTCCAAATTTGAAAGCTTTATTGACTCTTTAAATAGAAAGGCTGGAATTGAATTTTTTGATGTTTGTCCCCAACAAAGTCGCCAAACTGTTAGGTCTCAAAAACACAGGTTTGAACCACGAGAGGTTGTGGAGCTCTCACAATCTTTTTGGCTAACGTACAAGGCCAAATGGTGAATTTGAACCTTCTTCTCTTCAAGATCTACTAGACCTAGGCGGGTAAACCTATATGAATGAAGTAGATTTGAATTGTGTATTTCTCCCTTAGGAAATCTATCCACAATGGAAATTTGAGAGTGGAAAGATATAAGCTTATACACAGATGCAAAATTCTAAATATTGTTTAATAAAATAAAATTAATAAAATATTGGTGAGACGAGTGCCTTGTTGGGTATATGGAGTCCAATGAAGATCCAGAAAATGCAACCCATAGTGGTAATAATTCAGACTACTTGGCACAATGATAAGGGTTTATAACTTGTATAAACCTGCAAATTAATATTTGACAAATTCTACTTGAGACAAATTGCCAACCCTAATTATATGGTTCTTCTTAGTTATCCAATTAACACTCCTAAGTTAGCGTGATTGACTAGAAGGATTTAATCTCTACTTGAAAGAACCAATTAATCACATCATAAGAATACAACAAATGTGCATCAATAAACTAAATATATACTTGATATATCAATTCAAATAACAAAGAAGGATTAAAATAGAGAGAACCACACAATTGAATAATTACAAAAAATAGTTGACACCAAGATTAGGCTGCAAAATAAAATATCTCCATTATCCTTTTCAAAGTTTATACATGCATACTGGTTCACCCTCCTTCTAAAGAAAAACCGAGCCAAAAATTATCACATAGCCCCCTTTTATATCCCTCCCTAAAAAACCTCTGGCACCTTTTGATCTGTGTCCCTTCGCATTGTAATCAAAGGCCACCAACCTTCGATCAACAGTCATGTCGTTTCATAACAAAGTAGGAGATTACATGAAAATGCAAGTGAAAGATTGTAACAATTAGTTTATTAATCTCTACCACTAGCAAATTTTTGAGAGCTTTCCAGTTGGCATCCTATTGGGACTTTCCTTTGACTTCTTTTCTTACTATCTTGTCGGGTTCTAGCTACTTGACACGTGGCATTTCGTGACAACTTGCCTTTTCTTTACTTTACATTATATTGCCGATGTTTCTTAGCCCCATGTCCTCATCATATCACTATAACTGCTAGACTCTACCGCACGTGGTCCCGAAGTCCTTTAAGGTTTCAACTTTTAGGATGTCGCCTGCAGCTCGCTCGGAGTTCTCTATGTGGCGCCCTATTAGGGTTTTCCTATGGGAAAATGATATTCTTTTATGTCAAGCTCTAACTGCCCAAAACATGTCAATTTTTGTGATATCATGATCCGTAAAGTGTTTTCATCTTCCATTCACGATATGGTGGGGAACGGTGGTGCTCACTTCCCACGATTGGGTCAGCACAGTTGATCTTCAGGCTCCAAGTGATAGGGTGGGGCAGAGCAAGTGGGCCCTCCCTCGACATCAACATCCATGCATCAGTATTCCACACACTGCTAAGCCATTTTGTGAAAACCTCGTGAGGTCATCCTAGAATGATCTGGATTTGATTATTTCATATTCATTCGATGGCTAGAAAGCCTGCACATGCGGTAAATGTTAATAAAGAAAGGGGACTGACTTGGCCAATGGGATGACACCCTCAAGGGTCAATGACTTAAGCTTAAGTCATTTATAACCAAACATTAAAATTAGGTGTGAGGGAAAATTAAAGTAACCTGTGATCACAAGGTCTCGGGGTCAGTAGTGAATGTATCTTTATGGCTCAAAATGCAACTAATAAGATAGGCAACCAAGATAATCAATCAATGCACAATTAGAATGTTCAAGGCAATCAGAAAACCTAAGACCACATTTGGCTTAAAACCCAAAACCCCAAGACTAGAATGAGCAAACAGGGAAAATTGTTAAAGCTCCAACAACGTGAATCCAAGGTTTCCCTAAAAGAAGATTGTACGATAATGGGCCAGACATCACATAAACCAATGTAGGTAAGGTAACGTGGCCTAGCTACAAGGGTAGTATTACTATACCTAGAGCTTGGCGGCTAGCATTATCGAACCCATGAATATACAAGGAAGAAGTTGCTAAAGAAGACGAATCAACTTTGATCTTAGGCAATAGGTCTATACCACAAATGTTGAGAATTGAACCATTGTCAATGAGGGTATGCCTAATACTGATGTTGTTAACATTAACTATAATCATCAATGGTTCTACTTGCTTCTACACATTTGGAGGTGTGAGCTCTTGCAGGTGGAATGTAATATTCGGCGAATCCGCTCGAATATGTGCCAACAATGCATTAACGTCTATAGGCCTAGCAAAGGCAGGCAAGAAGATCTTTTGGAAGGCTTTCTATAGCATTTCCAGATAAAATGAAGCGGTCTAAAGCAAGTCCCAAAGTGAGATCTTGGCTAGAGTAACACGAAGTTGCTCAACAAGATCGTAATCACTTGGTGCTTTGATTGCAGGTTTAGGAGCCAAAGGAAGCTTGGGTTGAGATGGTGGTAAAGAAGTAGGAGTTTTAATTGGTTGCGATGTAGGAATAGAAGCTTATTGTTCTAAGTTTTATTTATTTCTCCTTGTATTATACGTATGCCCAACAACATTATAAGAAGTAGAGTCAGTAGCTTTTATGAACCTCGAATATAAGTTCGATGGATTGCTACGAAATGAAATCCCATAGATAGAATAATCCTCTCTAGGGGACAAATCAGCTAGGGTCATGTAAATGATGGGTTTCTTAGGACTTGGAGGAGCCACATAGACTATAATGACATTTACCAACTCCTCAGCTAGTGAGGAGAGAGTTTGTTTAGAATATTTATAGATAGGGGAGAGTGCTTCTAATAAATCATCTAGAGCATCTTCCAACATATCAAAATATTTTTTAGAAAAGGGATTATTATAAACATATGAATTATGAAAAATGGATCTGAGGGTTCACATCGGGCTCACCAAAATGTTATATAAGAGGGATTTGCTGCACACGGGTGTCTTTATTCTCAAGAGATCACTAGGGAATGAACTACCCTTATAAACCTCAACTTGAACAAATGGATAAACTAGAAGGAAAGAACAGAAAGTTATCTCAGACTTTGAGAGAGCAAGACTTTGAGATTTTCACCTTTGGCTGGAGAGCTCTCGGCCAAAGGACATCAGTGTGGTTTCAAGATGCCAGTGTGGTGCACTGCTGTATAAACGATGTGCTAGCATCCTAAGCCACAAGGAACTAAAGAGCTCAAGTGGGTAAAATTGAATCTTGTCTCTAAGCTCAGGTCAAAGAGGTGTGAGGCCAAACGATCAAAGAAAAAACTAGAATCTAAGGAAAAAAGACTAACTTGAAACAAGATTACCTTTCACTGTGCATCTGAATCTTTTCTCCAAGCTTCACTTCGTAACTTGCACACAAAATATCAAGGGGAAAAGGTTGGGCTTGTATAGGGTTCTACCTCAGTCAAACCCTCATTTTTGTGTTCCCACCTCCATGGACAACCACATTGGGAAAAGATTGCAAATGAAGTAAACATAGTGTGTGGTGAAAGAAAAACCTGCTTCGGAGTAAAACCCACACCAAAAAGTAGTAAGTAGACAAGTAAGAAAGAGTGGCAGGGAGAGAGAGTGTTACCCACAAGTTGAGACCCTATTGGGAGCACACGAGCGCATTGCTATGTGCTTGTGCGAGAGTTGTAGCTACTTAGAGAGCTATAGCTATTGGAGGGGCCTCAGTCCAGCATGGCTTCACCTATAGAAGTGTTGCTATTCAAGGATGGAGTTGTTGGATTCTTCTGTGGCATTTGTCCTTGATGTCAAAATTGCCCTAGGTTGGTTCCTTGGAATTTCATAGTTTGGCATTATACTTTGACATTGGCATAGTTGGCATAATTATTTGATTGGTATCTTGATTTCCATTTGATAGTGCTTAGTTAACTTTGATATAGTTGTCATTCTATTCAGATTTTCTATCTTTGGTTGGACTAATCTCTTGGATACATATGCAATTCTTTCATACATATTATTTGGCATGATCAGATTTCAGTGTATGGTTGATAAGGCATTGTACAAGTTATTCAGAATTGATCATTTTCAGGATCATTTGAAGGCTTCATTTGAGTTTTGCTCAAAGCATACAAGTTTTTGATTATAGTTTTGATTACACATAGTGTGCCAATATTTGATGCTTGGTAATACAAGATTTCAAGGAGATTTTGGTCAGACATATATTAATAAGGGTTCATCCTTATAAGGGTTCAGTTTGCTTCAGGCAGCTTGGTTTGGTGGCACATTTATATGAACACGTTTATATTGATCTTGGTTCATGTGGTGTTGATTCACATGATTCATCATGTACTTTTAGATTTTTTTTTTTACATGTATATGTTGGTACTAATGTTTAATATGTGTTCATCGTGATAGGGCTTGCACATAAGGTATATGGTATGGTTTTTTTAGGAATATATGGTTCATTGGTGCTTACAGTATTTATAGACTCAGATTGCCTACATACTTCGAGGTGATCTTGGCCTTCTTTCTTACATTTATAATGTTATTATTTGTTCACATTTTCTTGGTGGCATTGCTATTACATATTGTTATGGCATATGGCTTTGGCAATAAAATTGTATCCATGGTTTATATCGGATGTGGATCAAACTTAATTACAATTCATATTATTAAAAGGATGCGACTTTATCAAAAGTCATATGGTAGAATTCATTAATGTTATTGGGATAAATGTTTATTTGTCAACAATGTTTAAAGTGTTATTGTATCGATTCTTTTATATTTAACATGGCAATGACTTTATTTAAAGTCACAACCAAGGAATATGCAAACTTTTGAGTGGTATCGAGTATTGATAGCCATCATTCACATTAGATTAATTTTTTGGTTTTATCATAACGGTGTCGACATTTTGTGCAAAGGATATTCCTTACAGAATATGCGATGGATTTCAAAAGATTATCAATTACTTTTGTGTCTGTTTTGAGGTTGACTTGGCAGTGACACCTACATTGTGTGATGATTACTTGTACAGTCAAAAGGTTTGGTTCTCATGGATTTCAAAGGATGATTAACATCATTTCTGGATTTCAAATCATTATGAAAAAATTCAAAGTTCTCGAAATTCTTTGAGAATGAAAAGTAAAGAAGAAAATTTTAGGGAAAATTTTATTAAGAAAACATGAGAAACCCTAGCTGCCACCATGCAAATGTATTAGCAGATTTTTGTGTTTGACAATGGAATAAGATAGTTTACTGAGTTCAACCATGGAAGGAGTTAGAGTGTTGACTATGGTAGTTGGTTTGTCATCCAGCTGGTCAGTTTCGATGGTCTTCAATAGTGTCATTTGGTATGTGTTTCATTTTTTCCTAAAATAGTTGGTTAACAATATCTATTTGTTTTTTAAACAAAAACAAAGTATGAAACTATTTTTGTTCTATTATTTGAAAGTGGGGTTAATGAGGGTTTTTGATTATTGGGTTTTATGAAACCCTCATGTTGTTTTTGATAGTTTCATTGTAAATTTGATACGTGGGATTATGTTGATTGCTCAATTTGAATAAGTGAATTCGAGAAACTCTAACCCGAGTTGCTTTGATAGTTATACAAACTACATCCATAGATTATTATTGGTAGGGTCTTTAAAAGATGGCTTTGAGGCATTGTTTTGATGAGATCTAAAAAGAGGCATATGATATTCCATACATTTGGAAGAGATGTTGTATTACATTGAATATCTTGAATAGTGACTCTTAGATTGTTGTATTTGAGAATGATGTCATTATTCTCTTACAATGTTGTTCAATGGGCTTATTGAAAATATTTCATAGTCTTCTATTGTAATTATAGGGTTGCAAAAATTTCACTTCTAGGGTTATGATAGAATGCAATAATTTGTTACATTGTAAAGGATTTGGTGCTCCTATTGAAGTTGGTGCTTTATATTTTTGCATGGAGTTGGTACTCCATGATTTTTACAGAGTTGGTGCTCTTTGAATAAATAAAAGGAAGTTTTAAGAGTGGTTTTTTATACCCCATGAGGGTTTTTCCACTTAGGAAAATAATGTGTCATGTGTTGAAATTTGTGCAATTGTGTTTCAGTTCATGTGGTTAACTGTTTATGTTTTCTTCCTGTCATTTGTCAATACAATTCATGCAATGCTCTGATACTTGACTAAACATTTTGTTATCTTATAAAAGTGTTCAAAATATACATGAAGTCTTGTGGAAATAAAGCATTAAAAGGGATTGTTCAATCAATTTTACATGAACAATCAATATCATGCTTTGATATTGTTATGTAAGTCTTTTATCAATCTGTGATTCTGCTAAAAATTCTATTTTGTGTTATAGTTCACTTTGCAAGTTAAGAGGTTTCATAAAGTTGTCTCAAGGTCATTGTTTAATTTCGTCATGAAGTTAAGAGTTTGAAAAATTGTACATTACTCTATTCACCCCCCCCCCCTCTCAGAGTAATTCATCTTCCAACAGGAGCTTACCCAAGACTAGAGCAAGTAGTATTAGTGCTTTAACTGATAGCTTCCAACCCCAAAATGAGAGCCAAAAAGGGGTTTTCATGCATGAAAGGGTGGAACAAAGTTGTTACCTCTAAAACCTAACCTCCAGGACACATGTCACAAGGGTCAAGATTCTAGATTCATTATTTCAAACTCGAAAAACCACCAAGATGCTAGCATGTAGTGTAGATGTCTGTGCACCATGTAGGCATCCATAGCCTAGATTTTTGGGAAACACCTTGTTAGGCTTCTGTCATTTTTCCATGTGTCCGCATGAATTTAGAATCATAAAATTCTGACTCATGGGATTTTTCCACTAATTTTTCTAAGGTGTCATAAATGCTAGGTAGGATGTTAAAATGTGAAATTGCCCCTAGGTGCAATTTTGCGACATTATAGAAATGTGAGTGTCGATGTATGCCCCCACTTTAAAGCATTTGCTAACACCATTACTGTGAGAAATTTCTTTAAAGTAGAAGAAGAGGACATGAAAGCTTATGCAAAAATCCCTATGCCAAGTCATATGTTTGAGATAAGCTACATCATGAGAAAGGTAGTATGTCACATGAGAGTAGACTTAAGACATGTCGTCCACATACCAAGCTTTCTCTTATATGTTAATGAAAGGTTAATGACTAGTCAAAAGAGACAATGACAAGTGACATATGAGGATAAGGATGACTAACCTCTTGACCCCACTTAGTATAGGATAAGAGTGAGCTAAATGGATTGATGAGATGCAAGGTGGAGTGAAAATCAATATCGATCAGAGGAGTGAGGTGCCCCCCACATAAGGAAGAACACAAAAATCCTTAAGATGTTGGATTTTACTACTCAAAGCCTTACATTGATTAGTAGAATGATTATGAAATCGTTGATAGGTTTAAAAGGAATTCTTGTGATATAATTTATTTCGAGTTCGTGGAGGAAGGTAGATCAAGTGATCTTGGAGGAGTCTCAACAAGATACCCTCTTGATCAATGGTAGAAGGTGTTCCTCTATGTTGTGACAAAGAGGTCTTTTTCTTAGTACAAGATGTCATATCTACACAAGGTTCTATAGATTGTGAGATTTTGTACACTCCTATAGAGGAGTGTGTAAAATTCAAATCATTAGTGTTTTGTGAGATGACATTGACATTAGGTGAAGATTTATTTGTTTCTTGCGATTGTTGCAAAGGATCACTTTCAAGATAACTAGTGTCCATCATTTTAGGATGCACTAGTGTTAAGATTGGTTTAGAAGGGTGGTTGGTGATGGTGTTGATATGAGGTGAAGGATTGGTGATTTTGATCAAGGGACAGTAACAAGACTATAATTTTTTGTTTGTGTATGAGGCTCGATAGGGTTTTGGATACCTTGTTCTCTAGCACCACATCCTTTTCCACTATATCCAAGTTGTTTCATAAGCTCATAACCTTTTCCATAAAGCGTTTTCATCGCTTTTGGATCAAGTGGTTGTTTGTTGTTTGCTTCTTTGTCTGAAGTGGTTGAGGTGGATTCTTGTGAAGGATCTGCCGAGTCTTGTGTTGACAAGATTGGTTTTCCCTTGTCGGAGTCATTATTTACGATCTTGTATTCTCCCATTAATGTAGGTGTGAATTCTAAGGACCCCCAATTGTCATCTAAGAGCTTTGCGACTTGTTCAATATGTTGTGCTTTGTTGGTTTGTTGTGTGGGTTCCACTTGTGTGGCTGGTGTTAATGTATTGAAATGACTTGGTTCGTGTTTCTCAATGTTCAAGCAACTACTAGGTTCAGGGTTGGCTTCAAGTGTGTAAACTTGATTGTTGTAGATGTATTTCATTTTACAATGGAGAGTGGAAGGCACCCCATTCATTGCCTGAATCCATGGTCTGCCTAAGATAAGATTATATGAAATTTCATGAGGCATAATGTGGATTGGTGTTTCCAATGTGGACATCCAACTATAAGCGGTAAAGTAACAACACCGAGTGGTTGCTTTGTGACGTTTTCAAATCCCCGAATAGATAAAAAATCATGTTGAATGGTTGATTGATGAATACCAAACCTATCCAAAAGGCTCACACTACACTCATTAAGGGTAGAGCTGGTGTCTACAAGAGTTCTCTTGATCCCTTTTTTTTTGAATTGAGATATTATTATGAAAGCTTCATTTTGTTTTTGCACTTCCAAAGGAGGAAGCTCACTTCGGTGAAAAACAATATTAGCATTTATTCCTTGAATAATAGTTGCTATGTCATTTGGTTGTGTATTAGAAGGGATAGGAACTTGTTGTAGGGAATTATGCATCATGTTGTGATAATGAGGGGAGGCTTGAATACGATCCCATAACGATATCTTAGTAGGAATATTTCTTAGTTGTTCAACATGATCATACTCCCTAATGTGTGAGTTTAATTGAGGATCTTGAGGCAAGATTTAATTAGGTAAAGGTAAAGGTGTCGAGGTTGATTGTTGTGGTTGCAGATTATTTTTTGTGTAATGTGTATGAGCAATGGTATTATAACTCAACTGTTGTGACACATTATTCTTAGGTGGGTAGAGGATAAATTGAGTTTTTTTTTTAGTTTGATATTTTTTTTAAGGGGGGTAAAGGTTGAGTTGAGGTGGAATAATATTAACATCCTTGAGTGAGTGAGAGGCTAAGGGTGTCTCTTCATTTCCTTCTAAGAATAGAATATTATTATTGTCAATGTTAGCTTTATCCTATATCATGATATCCTCCCTAGGAGGAAGGGTTTTAGGAGAACTACAAACCAACTACTCTTGACAATCAAAGGTTGGTTCTTCTAAAATAACTTCATCACAAGTAGGGGAATGATCAATGGTTGAATTGAATTTCTCAATGAAGGTTTCTCTAGGTGAAGGGGGACAACTAAGATTCTCATGACCTTCACTAATTATGTTTTCTAATAACAAAGTATCTCTTCACAACTAGAGGATAAATACTAGGAGAAGAAAAAATATTGTCATGATTAGCGAGGTTTGTGTTTCTTGTTCATTAATTTTTTGTTTGTTGGAATCAAGGACCACTGAGAGGTGGGGGGTTGATTAAGTGTTCTACAAAATCTAACTTTGTTATCTTGATCTTTAAACCACTTATAGCATTGAACCAAAAGAAAGATGCAAGAACACAAGACAAGAAGCACAACACCATAACACAAGTATTTTTATGTGGAAAACCTATTAGGGGAAAAAAAATGGTGGAGGTTAATCCACAATTTGAGTATACTCAATATAAGTGTTTACAAAAGGAATGCACATGCATTCAGGCACACTACCTAGAGCTCACTACTCAAATACAAAAGGATTTCTACCCAAAAGAAGACTCATTGTCTTATAGTCAAATCCAAAAAAAAAATGGAGTGGATGAACTAGGAGAATAGCATTTGCTAATGCCTGAGTATAATTTCGGTTAAGCACATTATTTGCATTCTTCACACTTTTTCTGATTCTACTTTGAAACTCTATCTAATTTAATTCAGATCACCAATCTTTGTTCTGATCAAATAAAACTTTGCACAATCAATCAATATTCCTTCTGAATTTTGAATTACATCACAACATATATGAAAATGATATGAATGATCTGTTATTTATATCCGCCACTAGAGATTAGAACAATTGCATTTTGGCTTAAACAAAATAAAAAACATCCATAAATTATCGACTCAATCCATAGACAATTGACAATGTGAATCATCTAATGTCAGCCAAAACATAGTGAGGACCCAAAACAACATGTCTCAAACATGAAGCACCATAATAATTATGCCCCGAAGATCCACAACATGCTTCACTCATTTAGTCAGCCTTTCTGCATTAATAGATTGAAACACAATACACCGGATCTTCTAACTTTCACTCCAATGAATGTGAACCCCGATAATTCATGAATAAGATAGTACATACACCAAAATACCTTCCCTAAGATCCAAAACACAAAATGATAATAGAAAATTACGTATGAGCCAATATACACAACTCTATCAAATACCCTATTTTAGCTTTGATAGATAATACATTTCTTCAATCTAGCTTTCAGTATAAGAAATTTCTGAGATGTGGATGGGATTACTGACTAGGGTTTCCATCAATGACAACACCAGATGACTTGTACAGTGTCTCTTTCCAATAATCTCGCCCTTTGGCATTGATGGCAACACTTAGTGAAAAATGACTAAGTGTCAGAACCAATACCAACATGAATACACTACAATCCTCAAAACTTCAAAAAATATTTTATCCACAACTCCCCCTGAGATGAATATTACATTTTTTGGTATCCCATACTCCCCCTTTGACATCAATGGCAAAGATAGGAATCCACATACCAAAAATCATACAAAACTGTACAAACATTCTTTACTAACTTACATGAACTTGAATATATCTGCAAAAAAATTCTTTAGCAAGCTTAAACTAGTGTCCCAACCCTTTTTGAGACTTTCCAAAATAGTCATGTGACCATAGAATAGATAGGATTGCACCTTTGCTAACTCAATATTTTCTAGATCACTGACAGCCATAGCATCCTATGCTTCCCTCAATGCACTGAGCATTGTCTCCATTTTAGGACCAATTACTCTTCTAAGTTCACATACCCTTTCAAAAGAATTGTCTCCTTCATGCTTCAAACTTTTAATTTTGTCAAGTAGGGATATGACTTGACCTTCATGCTTACTCACAGAAATGGTTAGAGGATCAAAGGTTTGTGAAATATCTGATAATTGCTTCTCATATTCATTAATTTTCTTCTCAGTGACCTCAGTGAATTTTGACAAAGATAAAAATGCCTTGTAAATATTTCCACCTTCAGACAATAAACCTTGAATGTTCTTTTCACAAGTAGCTAATAGTGATTTATCATTAGCAATCATACACTTCAATCTATTGAACCTATTTACATCAAACTCATTTTGGACCTTATCCTTTGCTGACTTTTCAAGGGACTCAAAGTGAGTACTTAATGAGTTGATAAGTTTCTTCAACTAACCTTATGGGGAATCAGATGAATACTTGACATGTGTAGGCATGATCTTCTCCAAGATATTGGATGCAAGACTTAGCAGCTCACTATCCTCAATGTGAGATTTCAATATCTCTTCCCTTGCCTCTTCTGAGCAAATGATGCCACCTTTAGCTTTTGAATAGGAGATAGAGTTGCCAAGTTGATAGAACCTTCAACCAATTTAGGGTCAAACTCCTCTTGTTGTTCTTCTAAAGACTTCTTTATTGCCTTAGCAGTGTCTCTTGCTTCCATAGCATCCCCTTTTGCCACAACCTTCTTTTCTTCAATCTTAAATTCTTGCTTGACTTTGAGAATCTTTGTTCCTTCAGCTGTCATATCTTTAGGAGCTTCAGTATCCATGGGAATTTTAGTATTTTCCACATCTAGAGGATCCTGATTTTCCTCAATTGTATCTTCATTCACTTCTTTAATATTAATCTCAACATCTTCAACATGATTTTCTTCAAACACAACGTTATATCTGTTCTTCAACAGAACTTCCTTAAGAATTTTCTCAATGTATTTGGCAACATCTTCAGTCTGTTTGATCATAAGCTTATTCACCCTTGATTTTTTATTAAATCCTTTTTAGCTTTATTGAGGATTTTCTTCATTTCTTCTATTGAAATTACCCGACATAGATTGGCAAGTATGAGTTCTCTCATTTGTTCTTCTTTAGCTCTTTCATTCACTATTCTCATTTCTAAGACTTCATATAATCCTTTAGGTATCCCTGACATTATTTCTATGAGAGTCTTATTGAAAATATTCAAATATTTTATTATGGCTTCTTCAAGAGTTCTCTGACCAACACTATCAAAAGTGTCATACCATTCAGAAAGTGGTTTGAGATTACCATCCTTAATTAAATCTTTTTCCACTTCCTCTATAGACATACCTCGTTTAATAGTTTTTACCTTTTTCTTGCCTTTTTCTTCATCAGAGGGCTTGTCCTGAGAGACTTTTGATGCCTTTGTGACCTTATGCTTGATTTCTCTAACTTCTTCATTTGATTCAGTTTCTTCATCATCTTCAACAACAACATAGACTCTTGTGATTTTATTCTGCTTCCTCTTTCCTTCTCTTCCGGATACCTTGATTTGAACTTTTACAGGACTTGATTTATTAGTAGAACCGGATGAGGGTGCAGAGCTCCTTGTAGATCTAGATCTGGCAAAGGATGTTGCCAGACTAGCTATCTCAGTTTTAGCAAGCTCCCCTTTTTCGGCTTCTTCTCTTTTCGTCTGAGCTTCCCTAATAGCTTCAACTAATATACCGAGGTTTTCTACAAAAGCTTAAACTTCCCTTCTCACTCTTTAGACTATCACATGCTTCCTCAATTGATCATGCACTTGTACATCCTTTTCTGCAAAGGTACCAAACCTTTCTTCTATTAGATCCTGAGGTTTACTCAATAATTTTTCAACATACAACTCCAAAATGTGTTCTTCAACCTCCTATCCCATAGGCATTATCCAAATTGTTCTAGGTTTTTTTGCTTCCATCAAATACTGATCAATGTCAACCATGAAGAAAATAGTCTCCTTATACTTTTCCACAATAGATTTAGGAATCCTTTCCCTATCTTGCATTACACTCTAAATGTTTTTGAAGTAGCCCTAGATAGTAATTTTCCTTGCTTTGATATCTCCAATTTTGTATCATATCTCTTATTTGAACAACTATAGGTCTATCACTTTCCCATTTCACTTTACCAACTTTCAAAACTTCATTCATGAAGTAGAAGAATAGACATAACATCAAATTTCCATACTTGAAAATTTTCTTCTTATTCTTCTTGATTTTCCCAAGGTTTTCAATTAGCTGGCTTTAGAGTAACTCGCATGGGTCATATTCTACATTTTCTTTAACCATTTGATAAGCTGCATAGATTGCAATACTAGATACAAAGTTATCCAAGCTAGAGTGATATATTTTATATCCAATAACCATAGAAGAAAAATTTACATCCAATTCAATGATGTCATTAACTATCATGGCTCTTCTGTCGAAATTGGAACTCATTGCCTCAGTGACTATTTGGTTCTTCACAGATTTCAATGTTGCCAACCCAGTGGTTGAATTTAGACCAGTAACAATTCTTATAGCTTCTCTTGTGATCTTGAAAGGCTAATTTAACCACATGAACTTGACATGCACTCAAATTAGTATGTATCAAACCCATTCATTTTCATCAAACATGGGAAACTTCAGAATTTGTGTGAATTTATTCTCCTCCAAAATCTTAAATTTAGGCTTAACACAAAAATATTCTCTCATAATGTGATTTGTGTACAAATTTAACAACTGGGAGCTTCCTAACTCCTCAAAATTTGCATGAATGTATTCCCTAATATCTTCAATGTGCAAAACACAATACAAAACTGAATAAAATGCACCTAATGGTTTTGTCTCGATGGATTTGAAAGGATGCCATTTGAATTTTGGGTGCGGCCTATCTTTAATATCAATGACTAATGGAGTAGCCATTTCTAGAAATTTCAAATTCACAAGTTTTGCAAATAAATACCTTTTTTCCGAATTAGGTTTGATCGATGAATCACCTTCAGACTTGTATCTCTCTAGAATTCGCTTGCAAAGCTCTCCAAACTTCTTCTTCTCAAAGTGCAAAGTGAAAAAATGAGGAATAGAAGTGACCTTTTAATATTTGCACACGTAACTTTTTATCGCAATAAATTATTTTTCCCTAGGTCTTCCATATACCTTGTTTTCATAGACTATGAAGGAAAATTCTCCTACGAACCTTCAATTTTGCATAAATTTTCTCCACAAGAGATCTATAGATCATTAATCCAATCACTTAAATTTTCCAAATTTTAGTACCAACTACCGACAAGGGGGGTAAAAGATTTTCTTTAGAGCCCCCCCTAGGCCAGAGGCCTTAAACTAAGTCCTGAAGGAATTTCTAGTACCAGATTCTGATACAGATTCATTTCCTACATGAAAATCACTCTTCTTCACCCATATCTTCTTCATTTGACTCCTGATCTCATCCACAGTAAATTTTCCTTTTCCTTTATCATTCTTTTGCATATTTTTCCCTTTGTTCACCGAACCCTTCTTGCTTCTACAGAATCTTGCAATGTGACTAGATTTGTTACAATTATAGCACACAACATATCTTTGTTCAAACCAGTTATTCAATTGATTTTCTCTTGATCTACACTGGTTAGCAATATGGCCAAATCTATTGTAGGCATAACATCTGATATTTCTATTGAAATAGTTGTTTGACATATTTTTGCATTCAATTGACTTATGACCATACTTATTGCAATTCAAAAACTGACTAGAAAATGGTGGACCACTTGGATTGATTCTACTTCTACATTGAGCAGCCTTATGACCAAATTTCTTGCAAACAAAATAGTATCCATTGAAATTTTCAGCATTGGGTTGTCTTACTGGATACCTTCCAGCTTTGTTCATTTGATTTCCAGATCTAAATTTCCTTTAACCAGATCTGAAGCTTTCTCCTTTCTCATATCCAAGACCTTATTTGTCATTTCCAATCTTCTAACTTTTAATCAGTTCATCAAGCTTGGCTGAGCTAACCTTGAACTTCTCCTTGTATTCATTTGGAATAGAAAGTTCATCCCTAAGAATAACAACCTTTCTTTCAAGCTCTTGTTCATTTTTTTTGGATTGGTGCAATTCAAGCTCCAACTGATTAAATCTATTGCATTCATCAAATTTTTATTTCAAGGATTGAGCAAGATTATCTTCGTTCTTATTTCTATCTTCAATCTCCTTGGTTATCCTCATCATAATAGATTCTATCTCATGCTTCAGGACAACATTTTCTCTGGTGAGCTTTTCACATTCTTCTGTCTTTTCCTTCAAGGCTTGACTCAAGTGTTCATCTTCCATGATTTTACTATCTTTCTGCTTGATTTGATCACAAAGTTCCTTTCTCTTTTCCCTGGACTTATTGATTTGATCTTTCAATGACTAAATGAATTTCTCAACATTCGAGAGGCTTTCTTGCAATTCCCAGACTTCATATTTGGACTGATCAAGATCATCTAGTGCCACCATAAGTTGTTGATGAAGACTGTCAGAGTCTATTGAATCACTTTCTCAGATCTTCCCCAAGCTATTAAACTTCTTTTGAGGAACTAGGATTTGATACCAATTGTTGGAATCAAGGAGCACTGAGAGGGGGGATGAATCAGTGTTCTACAAAATCTAACTTTATTATCTTGATCTTTAAACCACTTATAGCATTGAACCAAAAGAAAGATGCAAGAACATAAGACAAGCAACCACAACACCATAACACAAGGATTTTTAAATGGAAACCTTGTTAGGGGAAAAACCATGGTAGAGGTCAATCCACAATTTGAGTATACTCAATATAAGTGTTTACAAAAGGAATGCACATGCATTTAGGCACACTGCCTAGAGCTCACTGCTCAAATACAAAAGGTTTTCTGCCCAAAAGAAGACTCACTATCTTACAATCACATCCAAAAAACAACTAGAGTGGATGAACTATGATAATAACATCTGCTAATGCTTGAGTATAGTTCCTGTTAAGCACATTATTCACATTCTTCACATTTTATTTGATTATGCTCTGGAACTCTATCTGATTTAATTTGGATCACCAATCTTTGTTCTGCTCAAATAAAACTATGCACAATTGATCAATATTCCTTTTGAATTTCACATTACATCAAAACATATATGAAAATGATATTAATAATCGGTTATATATATTTGCCACTAGGGATTAGAACAATTGCATGTCAGCTTAAACAAAAATATAAAATGTGCACAAACTGTCGGCTCAATCCATAGACAATTAAAAATGTGAATCAGCTAATGTCGGCCAAAAAATAGTGAGGACCCAAAACAACATTTCTTGAACATGAAACACCATAAAAATTATGCCCCGAAGATCCACAACACACTGCACTCATTTAGTCAGCCTTTCTGCACTCATAGACTGAAAGACAATACACCAGATCTTCTAACTTGCACATCAATGAATGTGAACCCTGATGATTCACAAATAAGATACTACATACACAAAAATACCTTCGATAAGATCCACAACACAAAATGATAACAAAAAATTATGTATGAGCCAATATACACAACTCTGTCGGATACCCTATTTTAGCTTTGATAGATAATACATTTCTTCGATCTAGCTTTTGGTATAAGAAATTTTTGAGATGTGGATTAGATTACTGACTATGGTTGCCATAAATGACAACACCAAATGACTTGTGTAGTTTCTCTTGCCAACATTTTCCACTAAGAGATGTAAGAGGAGAGAAACAACCAAGATTGTCAAAACTCTCATTAGTTGGTTTGTCTACCAAAATATCTTCATAACCAATAGGAGAGATATTAGGAGAAGAACAAATATGATTGTTATGAATGTCCAACATTGTATCCTCTTTCACTCAAACACTCTCATATGGAGGGGATAAGAAATTTTTTCTTAGCATGTCTAGATATGTAATTTATTAACATTCTTTGAACAAAAATGAAAAGTACATGTAACCATTTCATGCAATGTTTCAACAATATAAACAATGTATATCCAAAGATACAAGACATTTTTATCCAATATATGCTAAGCTTTAAGAATGACAATGATGTACACGCAAGAATAAAAAACACTTTTAGCAAACTTATGCAAAGTTTTATGAATATAAATATTGTATATTCAAAAGTGAAAAGTACTTTTATCAATGTTATGCAAAATTTTAGAAATGTGAGCATTTTCAGATCTAATGATGAAATGATTTCAAGAATGACCACCCTAAAGTGATGATTTTGAGCTAGATGCATAAAACCAATATTCTTGAAAATTTCTAGAATTATAGTATATGATACTAGGAGGCTAAAAAAGCATAGAAATGGGGTTTTTGATGCTGTATCAGACAATGAAAAATCTAGATAGGGACTAAGTCGCACAGAATGGTAAATTAGTCCCAATTAGGGTTTTTTTTTTAATTTCCAAAAAAATTCAACTAGTTTTGATGCTTTTGATGTTGGATGACCAGAAGAGGAAAGATAAATGCAGATTTTGTATGATTGTTGATGATTTGAGATGCAAAAATGCAAGTTATATGCACTTTCATTAATGCAAAAATGTGAAATATTAGAATGAAAATTAACTAATGTAAAATACAATTCCAATTAAATCTAGGGTGATAATGGACTCCAAGTCAGAAAATAAGGGTATTCGAAAGGTGGGTTCATCAAAATCTAACAAAGAGTTTGGTACCTACTTAGGGTTCTCTAACACTTCTAGGGTTTTTCACCTAAAAGGAGAGAGGGATACCAAAATGATAATGTTACATTTGATATTAATGTAAGTGTGATGAATATGATGTAAGTGCAATGATTTAGATTTTTGAAATTGATGAAAGAGATTAAAGACTACTACAAAACCTAGAAAATGCTCTTTGCTTGAAAACACATTGTGATATGTAGAGAGATGGATTGAATGCAATAAAGAACAAGATAAAAGGGGTAAATTGAAATATTTCACCTAGAAAATAGAAGAGGCTAGAGTGAAGATTGCAAATGTCCCTGGAATTTTGTAAAATGTGATTTTTAAGCCTAGCGAGACACATGTGCCAAACTGGGTGACTTAGTCCAGTTTCAGGAAAATTCTAGAAAATTGCACCAATGCTTGTTTCAACAAAAAGGGAATCCAAATCTACAAAAATCTTTGAAAAAATTGCATAGTGGTACTAACTCGCCACAACTGGGGGAAGTGTCCACTTTCACTTTTCAGAAGATTTGAAGGGGGAATCTGTAGCTCTATGTCTACACTTTTGCTCCTCCAAGTGTTCGAACCATAAACCTTGATTCTCGGTCTGTAGGTGTTCTCCAAGCCTATTTTAAGGTTTTTTCAACCTTGAATGGCTTTGATACTTTGATGAAAACACTTCCAATCCTCCACTTTGATAAATCTGCAAACAAGACCTACAAATCAAACTAAGAGAGAAAGAAATGTTGGATGTTAGGGCATGGGGGTTTGCCTTAGTCAAACCCCTTTTAGGTAACTAAACCAAAATAGAGAAATAATTTAATAAATTATGAACATGAAATAATGGAGTTAGTACCTTGCCATGAAGATAGATCTTAAATATTTGCAACAATGGTTGAAGAATCTTCACTTGAATGCTTGATGACTTAGAATTTTGAAACCTTAGCTTGCTTGAGAAGAATGATGAATGATGAAAAAGGAGATAGAAGAATGATACTTAGTAGATGTAGGAGATAAGAGATGTAAGAGATGAAAAATGAGGGGAAAACCCTTTATTTATACATGTTGTGCCCTAATTTCCCAAAAATACCTAGTCATAGGCCTACCTTAGGGTTTAGGAGACAATATCCCACTAAAATATTAAAATAATTTTGATTTTTATGCCAAATGGGACTAAGTCACCTAAGGTGGTGACTTAGTCCACTTGGGAAATTTTAAGTGGATGTCGGGAATTAAAATGTGATTAATGTTGTTTAACAAGATTGTCTTCCAAAACACACTTAAGTAGGACCTATAAGTGCATTAAGGGGTCATTTTATTATAAGAAAGGGTCAATTAATGATGACAAGCCTAGGAAAGTGTGAGAGTTTGTTACAAATCCTTACAACACTTTGAAATAAGGCTTAGAAAGAGGCTATTAGGTGAATTATGATAGAAAGGTCTTAGAAAAGTGGGAAAATGTGTTACAAAACTTCACAAAACCTTTGTAAGATACCATAAATTTCTTATCGGTTTGCAAGGGTTCAAGACCTAATGTGAATGTGTTGGCCATATCTAAGCAAAACTAGGCCAAAAATGACAAGAAAGGCCCAAATGAGCGAAAATGTCCAAAGGATACTTTTTTTTGTGACACATATTTAATGGTTGTTTTGTAATCAGTTTGGTCCCTTCCTACTTTATCTTAATCAAATCAATCCATTTAGGCTACCAAAAAGGTTGAGCAAGGGTGGGTGGAAGGAAAGCATTGGAGAAGTGCTCATAACCTAGTAATCCATGGTTGTTTGGTATGAAACTAGGAGGATTCTTAGTTTGATATAGTTGATGGGGAGGCAAAAAAATTATATTTTCATGAAATGAGTAGAGAAGACATTTTTCCATAGTATCTTGACACGTTTAAGAAAAATGGATCTAGAAAACTCAAAAAAAAATGCTCAAGACAATGAAAATATGTCTACTCAATCCAAAGAATTGTGTACATACTAGCAGAGTCACAAAAATTTGATTATAGAGTCATCAAGTGCTTGAATAACTACCTTGAAAGGAAATATGCATTGAAGAACACACCAAATCCTCAAGGAGTGATATATAACTCATGAGCTTAGTCCCATAGGG
This sequence comes from Sequoiadendron giganteum, assembly GCA_007115665.2. Classification (NCBI taxonomy): domain Eukaryota; kingdom Viridiplantae; phylum Streptophyta; class Pinopsida; order Cupressales; family Cupressaceae; genus Sequoiadendron; species Sequoiadendron giganteum. The sequence goes on from CM021101.1 coordinate 824,879,039, forward strand.
AATTCTAAAATTTGTTGTCAATGTTGAGTACGTTAGGTTAGGTGAAATTTACCTTGCAAACCTATGTCATTTTATGTCTCCGTGTTTCTTAGAAAGTGTCCTAGGGGACATGAGAAATGTATTTAATATTGGCGATATTATAATTATATTTTTAAGATCAAATTTAATGTTGGTGGAGGTTACATATCACTAGAGGACAAAATTATCCCTCTTAAGTTTTCAGATTATGAATGTGAAGGGTCTTGAGTGGGGTGCCAAGTTTGGAGGGAAACAGGTGTCTATTGGTTATCCATCTAGAAGATGAATAGTCACTGGAGCATCTTGAGATGGTAGTATCATCTTGTGATATTTGTAGGTATATGGAAGCATCCAAGTTGTAGGATATTAGTAAGGAATTGCATTGTGGTGTATCTCTCTTGTGAAGATAAATAATATACTTGTCCTCTTTTCTTGTATATAGTTTTTTCTTAGAAGGGTTTCTCCATGTAAATATGGTATTTTTTTTTTCTAATTTTTCTATTATGGTGAATGTACAATCACATACGTATAATCAAATTTGGTAATATTTTTTAAAATTTGAATTTGAATACATAAGTTAATATTACAACTTAGTTCCACCTTGTTTCCAATAGAGTGCACCCTAGAGAGAGTGATATTCAGACTCTCTCCCCAGTTTAAAAGAATGGAAACATCCTAAGGCCTATGGGTTTCTTGTAGGTTGTGATGAATCTCCAAAAAGGGTTGGTTCCTTTGATGCATCACCTAAAATAAAATATTCAATTTATTTTTCACAAGGAAAAGATTTGGTTCCTTTTTGATGAACATCCTTCATTGGTGAAACCCATTTTTAGTGAACCAAAGAGTTTTCAAACTTAAAACTTCACTAAAATAAAAATATCTAAGAGAATCGGGCTCCTTTCAGCAAAATCCTTCATCGAAAAAATCCATTTTCAGTGAAATCCATTTCAGTGAACCAAACGGTTAGTGAATCAAAAATGTTATCCAAAAGGGGAAAGCAAGAGAAAAAATCAAACTCACAAAACAAGCTAAGTGTATTTTGGTCTATTGGTAGGTTCATGAACTCAAGAACTTGCCAACAAGGTTTCTTAGAGAGAAATCTTGCTTAAAACCTTGCACTTAGATACATTTTGTCAAATTTTGATAAAGGACAATGAAGGGAAATGCATAAGTAAAGGAAAAAAAATCAACCCGCTAGAAAATCTCTCAGATTGCTTATTAGCACTAGAAAAAAAAGGGTTTCACAAAGTTTCAACAATAATAATTTCTTAAAAGGTGTAAACTTGATGAAGAGCATACTAAAAATTTGTTTATTTTTATGTTTTATGCAAAACATATCTTTGGGAACCTTACATATAGGCCCAACCATTTGTCTTAGACATTCAATCTAGATCCAAGTGTAGGGGTGGGATTACAAATAAAATTTAAATGAAATGCATGCAAGTTAGAATGTATTCAAATTATAACATGTGTGCATTATAAATTTAAAAAAGAGAGCATTGTGTGTTTTGAAGGAAAACATAACATGAACATGTTATAATTCACTCATGTTATTGCTCAATATTTTTGGGCCATGTTGAGCTATAATACTAGCACACTATAATGCACACACATTATAACATGTGTGCATTATAAATTTGAAAAAGAGAGCATTATGTGTTTTGAAGGAAAAAATGAACATGAACATGGTATAATGCACTATGTTATGGCTCAAGACTTTTGGCCTATGTTAAGCTATAATGTAGTGCATTATAATACACTCAAATTATATCATTTTTCTTCAAAATAATTTTTGGCCACTTGTATACCTATATATGTTTATATGCACATACCATAAGGAGTCCCCAAAATGGTAGAATTAGGTTTCTGGCACATTCAAATTCATCACCCTTACATCAAACAATTGGTTAAGAATGAAAATGTATATAATTATTTGTTTTTTTTATTTGTAAGTGCTATTTTATATTAGAGCTATGAACTAGAGAGGTGACAAATTGGGGGTAACATTACGGGTCAAGCCTGTGAGAATATTGGATCAATAAAGGCATAATGCCTACGACCATAATAGCCCAGTGGAGACTTGAACCCTGGTGGCCACAACAATGATGCCACCACTTAACCATCACACTATGGGAGGAACCCCAAAAATGTATAGAATGAAAATTGCTTAGTAGAGATAGATATGTTAAATTTAAAAACAAGCATAGACATTAAGGTAGTGTTATATATTATAGATTAGTAAGACATACAAATTAGTATTAAATTATTTAATATAACACTCAAATAAATAAATAAAATTGTTAGATATTTTATTTATATAGATTATTTTATGAGTTACAATTTAACTAAGTAATATTGTAATATCCCTTATTTAAGGCATTTGTTTAAAAACTAAGCAATCATTTTAATTTATTTATTTTTATCAATAAAAAATGATTTTTTTAGCTTGACCTAAGCTAGGTGAAACCATAAATGAGGTAAACCTTCAATACGAAGGTTTAAAACTATGAGCATAATGAATTAGTGATTTGGAAAAAATGCTTATGATCACAATGTTGAAGTAGAGGTTTGAAATTTAGTGGCTATAACAACAATTCCATGATTTAACCATTGCACTATGTCATGAATGATAAATCTAAATGATCATTAGTGTAGTATAAATGTACTTTAAAAATATATTTCTTCAAAATATAACATTTCATTGATAGGATTTTTCTAAGTGGACTTACAAGTCCATAATTAACTGGGAAACTTGTCTCATGTTGATATAAAGTTCCTCCCACCAGAAAAAGAGTGTGAACCCTTGTAAACATCTTTTGTATGGGATATTGGGTAGAGTAGTAAGATAATGTGAGGTTATCAAATTATGACAATTGATTGGATGGATAATGAGAAAGATATGTTCACTAATTTGATGATTGATGAAAATTAATCTAGGTACCACCTATTGAATGCACACGAAAACTGATAGGGGGCATGAATCAGTTGTACCTTTAAACTTCAAAACCATCATTAACATTTAGATCTACATTCATTTAATAAACCCTTAATCTGTTATGATGAGTTAGCATGAAGAGAAAATAACAAAAACTGAAACAACATAACACCATATACAAGAGAACACTAGATTTATGTGGAAAACCAAAGAAGGGAAAAACCACAATGAGGATTAGCTCACAATATAAGTAATAACAACACATAATACACTAGGGCTCACTATTAGAGGGATCACTACCGAAAGAAAGAAAGGCTCATGACCAAAAGGCTCACTACTAGAATAGAAAATAAGATAGAGAAGAACCGTTACACAAATAAATCCATCCCAATGCAAAAAAAATCCACCACAGTGTCATCAATGCCTTCGTAACCTGATTGAAGAATTGTAGACACCTTTTTCTAACTACATCCAGTAATATAACACATGATATCTCACACTATACTTCTCAATTTTGCACTCTAACACTATGCACTTTACATTATTTGAATCTCTCATGTTTATCACATCATCCCTCAACAACTCAACTCTTATTTATACCATCCTCAACCTTGAGACCCTTCTCCAAGGTCATATATGCACATCAATCATGCAAATTCAATTTATTTTGATGCCAAAAAACTTTTGTGGTGGATATAAGTTAAATAAAACCATGCCACACCTTATTTGGGACCCAAATATATAACACCACTCAACCACATGCTTCTACAAACAATAATTATCCACCACAATTAGTGTAAACACTAGGTCAATCATACCCATGTAAACACCATTAAAATTTTAATTACATGCTTCCTTAAATCCAAGTACAACTTGTGAACCACACAACATTCTTTAAAATTAACTAAAATATTCCACAAACACCCTAAAATCTAACAAACCCCTTTGCAACAACTTCTACCTAAATAATGTACACACCCAGTACACTCATACAACAACACCATACACTATTGCTTGAGAAACTAACTTCCAAAGAACCAAACCTCAAACCACCTCAGCTAAGAAAAGATACCAATGCTATCAACACTCCTTTAGATCTACAAGACTTGAAACATGATTGTAGAGAAATGCAAAGAAAAAACATTTCTCCCAAACACCTCTACAATACATAGTTTACACATTGGTGAACACAACTTATTTTGTACAACAATCCAACACACCAATCCTAGATATAACACCTCTAAACATCTCTCACCAACATATCTGAAATTCACAAGAAGATCTAAAAATGTAGAAGAAATGTGGAGAAAAACTAGAACACATCTATGCAACACAGAACACCATTGCAACACATTATTTCCTTTTTTTATCAAATTTTCTCAAACGAACTTGGAAACCAAGCACCAAAGACACATCCTCATTATCTTCAACACTTCCTCAACACAAATGAATCAACTACAACATAGAAACTCAACCACATATCCATTGACATAATCTTATCAAAGCAACACTATAGGTTGACGCCAGCAACTTTACTAATGACAACATAATGCAGCCAATCAAACAATGGATAACATCAATTTCTCACACTCTTGCAAAAATCTCACCCAACAATAGACATGAATAACAACATGGGCTTTTTGACATTAGTGATAACACTAACTACTCAGACTTGCAACAATCTCCCCCTTTCTCATTGATGGAAACATATGATGTGAAAAAACCATCAAAGACACAACTATAAATACCAACATACTGCACCTCTTTTCATTACTTCTCCCCCTTACTCAAATAGCTTATTTTTCTCTACCCACCTTTGTATATTTTCTTTTTCACATGTCTTTCTCTCCTGACAACTTGTTCTTTTTCACATGAATTTCTCTCCCCTTTAAAATCAATGGCAAAGGATTTGAATATTTGCATTGTTTATTCTCTCCCTTTGACATCAATCAACCTATTTAGTACTTCTCTAAAACTTATTTCATTTACTTTTTTATATACTCCCCCTTAGAAGCATGCACCAAACTGCACTAAATCAGCAACGACTACATAATGACAACACAGACCCTTTTGATTGCAACAACCAACAATGCTACCACCTACTTCCCTTGAGAGGTAGCCACCACCATTAGTCCAAAATAAGAATGAATCTTGACATCCACTAGACTAATGAATCTCCTTATGCATATAGTTCAAGAAAGGAGGGGAAATGACCCCCAACTTCTCCTAGAGATACTCAAAAGTATCCTTAGGAAGAGCCTTAGTGAATATATCAAAAATTTGATCCTTTATAAGCACATATTCAAGATTTATTTCATTCTCCACAACCTTCTCTATCAAAAAGTGATATCTAATTGAAATATGTTTTGTTCTTTAATGCATTACCAAGTTCTTTGAGATATTGATTGCACTTGTATTTTCACATATTATAGAAATTGGTTCATCATATAAAACTCTGATATCCTTCAATGTTTACCTCATCCATAACACCTATGTGTAGCATGATGTTGTTGCAAGGTTCTCAACCTCTATAGTAGATAAAGATATTAAATCTTGTTTCTTTCTTAGCCATGATACCAATCTACATTTAAGAAAGAATGCACCACCACTTGTGCTTTTTTTTTCATCAACAAAACCAACCCAATCTGCATCTATGTAAGCACTCAAAGTGAAATTAGTATCCTTTAGATAACATAAGCCATGATCCAGAGTGCCCTTCAAGTATCTAAATATCCTATTCATAGCTGCAACATGTGACTCTCTAGAATCTTTTTGAAATCTAGCCACAAGAAAAACTACGTGCATGATATCTATTCTATAAGAAATTAGATATAGTAGTCCACAGATCAATTATCTATGCTTGCTCTAATCAGCCTTAAGAGATTCATAATTTTTTCTTAGTTTGCAACCAGTAACCATAGGAGTACATACTAATTTAGAGTCTTCCATTCCAAACTTCTTCAACATTTCTTTGACATACTTTGATTGTGAAATGAATATACCTTTTTCTGTTTGATTGATTTGTAGCCTAGGGAAAGGAAGAAATTCATCACCCCAAACATAGACATTTCAAACACTTTTTTCATGTCTTCTGCAAACTTCTTGCACATAGCTTCATTACCTCCAAAAATTATGTCATCAACAAATACAACCACAATCAATATTTGATCTTTTTTAACTTTAAATTAAATATTACTATATATAGTACCTTTATTGAATCCTTGCATCAAATACTTATCCAGCCTTGCATGCCAACCTCTAAGAGCTTCCTTCAATCCATATAATGCCTTCTTCAATCTGTAGACCATATTCAGTTTTTCTGATAACTAGAATCCTTTTGGTTGTCCCGTGTATACTTCTTCCAATTATCCATTCAAGAAAGTAGAATTCACATCAATTTGATAAACTTTAAAGTCCTTATGTGCTATAAAAGCTAAAAAAAAATGATAGATTCCATTCTTGCCACCAGAGAAAATGTCTCCTCAAAATCCATTCCTTCAACTTGTGAGTAGCCCTTGCACACAAGTCTTTCCTTGTTTCTTACCACTTCTCCATTTTAATTCTATTTATTTTTAAATTCCCACTTAGTTCCAATTATGTTTTTGTTTGCAGGTCTTAGGACAAGTTCTCAAGTCTAATTATTTTCAATATGTAGTAGTTCTTCTTCCATGGCCTTTATCTAGTGTTCATCTTTGTATGCCTCAATTGTTGTTTTAGGTTCAACTTTAGAAAGTAACCACAAATTTACCTCTTCTTCAACAATTTTACTTCTTGTCAATACACCTTTTCTTTTGTCTCCAATGATTTATTCTTCACAATGATTCCTTTGCACATACTTAGGGGTTCTAGGGTTCTTTTCTAGAGATTCTTCCTCTTCAATCTACACATCCTTTTCCTTAACTTTTTCTTTGTAAATAGGATCATCTGATTCATATCCATCTATCACTATAGAGTTCTAAAAATATTCATCAATGTTGACACTTGCACTCTCAAAAATATTTCTTAGTCTTTTGTTGTAGCACCAATAGGCTTTTCTTTTAGTATAATATCCAAGGAAGATTCCTTCATTAGACCTTACATAGAAATTTCCCAAGTTTTCTTCATCTCTTTTGATATAGCATTTGCTTCCAAACACTCTAAAGTACTTGATAGTAGGGATCCTTCCATACCACCACTCATAGGGATTCTTTATGTCATTTCCTTTTCCTTGAAATTTGTTAAGTATATAAACAACAGTGTCAATTTCTTCTCTCCAGTAGACTTCTAGTAGGTTAGCTTCTTTCATCATAGTCCTATTTTTCCTTTCAACCACTCAATTTTGTTGAGGAGTCCTAGGGGCAGACAAGTTCCTTTTTATGCCACGATTCTCACAAAACATGTTAAATTCATTGGAGGTGAATTATCCACCTATGTTAGACCTCAAACACTTAATTTTCATTTCCATTTCATTCTCAACCTTAAATATAAATGCTTTGAACCTATCTAGGGCTTCAAAGTTTTCTTTAACAAAAGCAACCCATGTCATTCTAGAATAATCATAAATCAAAAGAACAAAATACATGTCACCTTGCAGACTTATTACTCTTGTAAGACCACACAGATCTATATGTACCAACTCCAACAATCTAGTAGTAGATTATTCTTTTATTTTGAAACTTCTTGTTTGATTTCCAATCTGACAATATTTGTAGGCAACATTGCTGGGATTTGTAATCTTTGGTGGATCTCTCACTACTTGAACTGAACTGATTCTTACCATATTATCAAAATTAATGTGACCCATACTCCTATGCCATAGCCAACTTTCATTAATCTGAGTCATAAAATAATGACCATAAATACCCCTAAGCTGATAAAAATTTCCATCTATCCTTCTTCCAACAATAATCATAGTTTCAGAACCTTTTTTGATCTTACATTCATCATCTTGAAACATAAGATTGTATCGTTTTCTACACATTTGTCCCAACACTTAAGAGGTTATGCCTTAAATCCTTAACATAGTAAACATCATCAGTATTATGCTTGCCATCAAAACTAATTGAACCTATTCCACATATCTTAGCACCTGAATCATTCCAAAATATAACCATTCCTCCATCATACTTTTCAAGTTTAACAAACTTATTCTTGTCTCTAGTCATATGGCTAGAGCAACCACTATCAATAATCCAATAGTTTTTATCATGTATAACATGAAAGGTAGATACCAAAGTACCTTCAATATTTTCCCTTGTCTTTGGAGAGATTTTATTCACACATCTCTCAAAGTTAGCAAAAAAATATTCAAATTTTAAAGCCAATGAACAAGCATTCATCAACATCATCTCCATAATCAGATTCATCATTAGAAACACTTGCATCTTCTCTAACATAATATATTTTCTTAATCATCTTACCTTTATTCTCTTTGTTTTTCCATTCACAACTTTGTTTGGACATCTTGAAGCATAGTGCCCTATCTTTCCACAACTAAAAAAATTGAAAGGAAACTTACCTTTGTACTTACTAGTACCCTTTTTCATCCTTCTCAAAAAATTAGCTTCTACATCATCAAGATCCTCCTAATTTAATTCTTCGGTCTTCTCTGATTTTCCAGCCTAAAAAGAAGTCTTAACTTTTGTACCATTATTTTTACGAAACTCTCTTATTTCAAATGCAATTATAGAACCATACAATTGATCTCTAGTATACTGATCTAGATTTGTAAATTCTTCAATAGTACATATACTTTATGACTGTAAACTTTAGGAAGGCTTCTAATAATTCTCTTTACCACTTTTGATTCTTTGAATTTTCCACAAAGACCTTTGATGGAGATGACCATTTTATCTACCCTCTATATGTAGCTTTTAATGTTTTCATCCTCAAACATTCATAAGTTCTCAAATGTAATCTTTATATTTTGCATCTTGTCATGTTTATGTAATGTCATAAAATTGCACCCCTTGCAATTTCACATACATTCTTGTGTTTGCTTTAGTGTCCACTCCCCTAGAATTTTTGTAGGCTCATTTTAGCCCCTACATCAACCTTTTCCCCTCTCAGGATGCTCATGACCCCTTTTCAGCAGCTACCCCATGCATCAACTTTGCATCAAACCTTGTGCTTTTCCCATTCCAATCATTTTGTAGCGTGATGTGTCTCGACACTAGCATGCCATGTGGATGTTTGCATGCCATGCTAGCATTCCATGATGTTTCAACATTAAAATGGTCATTTCTGAGCATGTTTTCCACTTGTCAGCAATTTTTGTTGGTGGTAACGGATATGGATGCCTTGTAATAGCTTGAGAAGATTTTTTTCCCTCTTTAAAAGTTGTCTTTTCAACTCATTTTGGCCTTCTTCACCACCACCATCACCTCCATCCCCACCATCATCTCCTCATCCCCCTCCTCTTTCATCCCCCCCTCCTCCTCCACCTCCTCCACCATCACCTCCATCCCCACCATCATCTCCTCCTCCTCCTCCTTCGTCATCCCCCCATCCTCCTCTATCCCCACCATCATCACCTCCATCCCCACCATCATCTCCTCCTCCCCCTCCTCCTCCACCTCCTCCACCATCACCTCCATCCCCACCATCATCTCCTCCTCCCCCTCCTTCGGCATCCCCCCTCCCCCTCCAATTCCCCCCTGGGTTGTGTGACTGCTCCTTCTCTCCTCCCTGCATCCAAAACTAGAATTGGCTCATTGAGACTAGAGATCCATGGAATAGATGAGTGTAGAAGTACTCCACATACTTCACCATCATCTAAGCATCAATGACCTGAGGAAGATACTACCAAATAATGAGTTGTAGGTCGTGGTACTCAGCACAAGCTACATCATAATCGATGGATGAACCCCACTCTAGTATGTCTTGTTGTCGTCATGCGTAATGCGCTACCCCCCGTGGCATCCCCTAGACACAACTGTACTACCTATGAACCCTCCCAAAAATGAATCTCTCCAAGATGTAGGGTGTCCTCCCTATCAAGTACCGGCTTCAAAACATAAATGGGAACTCTACATCATCTGAAGGCCATGACTCACAATCTAAGGTCTCTAGATCACTGTATCCAGGTCATCCAAGACCCGCCTCCAATACTCTAGCTTGCCCAGCTTATGTTGGACAAGTGGTCCTGAATAGCTAAAAACATAAGGCCATCCTACTGCCCGCACCCTATCACCAATTGGCAGTGTGATGGATCTATGCTCCCAAGCCCAGAGCTGTAGAAGTGTACAACCTGCTAACAAGCTACTCACTTGAAGCTACACCACTTGGCACAAATAATGATAAATATGTGCCAACATGCATGTATCCCAAGCATAAACTATGTCATGAGCTATCATATCCTCTAATAATCAACCACAACCAACTGAGAAGCCCTTCGACCTACGGTCGGGCCAGATAAATCCTTCAATAAATCCAGCTAGCACGCATGGTAAAGCCTATCCAGAAGAAATCAATACCTACCATGGAACCTCGTAACCAAGAAACTGGTCATCATGAAAAATATGATAGATGGCATCCGTACCTCCCTGCTCCTCAACATCATACATCATTAAGGTCCCCATAACTGATATCCGCAGAATCTAATATACATCCTCCAGGGTCATTGTCATCTCACTCGTCGGTAAATGAAATGTGTTGTGGTCTCTATGCCACCTCTCTGCAAGTGTTGTCAGTAGCCCTTAGTTAATCTAGTATTGGGGCATGCCAATCAAGGAGCTCAAGCCACATTGGTCGATAATGGCAAGATCTGTAAGAGTCAGTTGTGGGATCATATCCCATGTCCTTGGAAAATTCTCGCAAACCTGAAGGTTCCCTAAGCCATCCTCCTAGTATCAATTCAAAACATCAAGTCATCAAATCATTCAATCAGCTTATCAATCAAGTACATCATCTAATCAAATTAGCTCATGTGGAATTCTGATCAAATCTCGAGGAGCACCTATCCTATCATTCGATTCTCATTTATCATGAGATCGATCAATCCATCTATCCTAATTCATCATTCCTCGCCTATCATGAGGACGATCATCAACATCAATCAAATCATTCCTCACCTATGATGAGGATGATTATCAATCAATTGATTGATCAACCTATCCTAATTCATCGTTCCTCACCTATCATGAGGATGATCATTAGCCTATCAATCAACATCATCCTATCATTGGCTGACATGATAAAAATCATCAAAATCTAGGAGGAATTTAACAAAATTATCATTTTTGGCTGGATGCGCTAAAACAGGGTTTATGTGCGTTGATTTACCCGATGCGCTGGAAGATCTCCTAGATGCATCAGAACAAAATCGAGATGTGTTATTTTCTTGATGCACCGGAAAACCAAATTTATGTGCCAAAATAGGGTCCCTATGCACCATTTCTTAGATGTGTTGTTTAATCATCTCGATGCACGACTCTATCAACTCTATGTGCTACTTATCAGATGCACTAAATTGGAGGCTAAATGTGCTAAACTAATTTTGGGGTTTCAACCTGGTGGGATGTGCTAAAACATACTCCCTATGCGCACTATTAGGTGCGCTATGCGCTAAAACATGAAAAAATTCAAAATTTTAAATGCATTTTATGGTGCAAAATTCAAAATTTGAAAAAGTGGTTTCGGGCTATATACCAGAGGTCCATACGCGATTGAACACTGGTGGCGGCAAACTCGCTCAAATCGATGTGTGTGGTGCAGAATACTCTCCATCTTTTCTCTGTAGGCTCTCAGTTCTCAAAATGCAAGGTTACAAATGAACTTAACTTTTCACCTTTTACCCCTTTTAAAGGTCAATTAAGGGGTAATTAGGGTGGCATTTTATTTTATTTTTCAAAAAGGGTCTTTTATCAACTAATTAGCAGTGTGGCAACTCTCTTCTAATTTTTGGGAGATAAATTAGGTCATCTATATCAAATCCATCGATCATCAACATATCATTGAAAAATCATTTAAATTTTTTGGAAATTTTCAAAAATCATCAAAAAATTCAAAAATCCCTGATTTACCTCCCAAGGGGGCATCCTTTCATCATCATTGTAAAATTGAAGTCTGGGGTATGTCAAATTTTTTTATCATCATGGTCAGGAAAATTTATTCTTTGAAGCAATGCGACTGTGCACATCACTTCAAAGAGGGGCAAAATGTATGCATGCAAAAAATGGTCTGAGCATCACATTAATTAAATACTGGCTATTTGATTAATATTTCTTAATTCCTCTACTATTATAAATAAATTGTGAAATTTATCTATATATAGGTCATATTCTATTTCAATTCACCTTCCTTCTAAAATTAATTAAATGGACAAATTAATCACTTTGTTATTTAATTGATTTTTCATCTTCCTTTTTAATTTGAAATTTTGAATTCAAATTAGAATATTCTTCTAAAATTGGTTAAAATGCGCAAAGTGATTTATTTGGCATTTTTCTAATTCACCATCTTCTTTTAAATTGAGTTTTTAATTCAATTTAAGCACATTTCTACAAATTTCCTCTAACCACCTCCAACTCACTTGCCACCTCATCATGTGTCTCATAAATGAATTTTTATAAATTGCAAAATGTGGAATATCTTGAACAATTTGTAACCAATTTTGAAAAACCTGAGACACATGGCTTCTCTGGCTCTTTTCATTCCTTTCTTCACTTGGCAATTTGTCTTGTGGAAGGGAACCATCTCCCTGATTCCCTCTAACCTCCTGATGCTCTATCGTTGATGTTGTAGGATCACAATTTGAATCGTCTGTTGTTGCCACATCACCTTGAGGCTTGAAAAATCTATAAATAGAGCCTTTGGTATAGCATTTTCATAACAAGAAGATTAGACAATTTTATGCTGCTGAATTCTAGTGCAATTTGTGAGAGAATTGGAGAGCATTTAGCTTAGTTTGCATTTTTAGTGAATTTTTAGTATCATAATGGCATTTTCCATTTTGATAGTTTAGTTCTTTTCATCTTCCATTTAGTATTTACATTATGTCACCATCATCATTTCAGCATCTAGATTTAACATTATTTCCATCATATGATCATTTAGTTTCTATGCATAAAGTTATTGAAAAATCCAAAAACATAGGCATGTAGATTTCATTTTAAGCATCTCATTTCTTGAGTTGTCAATCTTTGCAGGTTATTGTGCAACCATAATAAGATCTAAGAGCATAATTTGTAGGATTCCTTTATATTAGAGATCCATGAGATGAGTTATAAGGATAGGTTGTAGTTTCATTTATATGTTTCTTTTGATTTCCTTTTAAGTAATGGATTTCATGAAGGTGTGTTATACTGACATTGCAGGATATACATTTAATAACCACACAATAGCAGCCATTATTCATGGAATAAATGCTGATATTTTTTTTCACCAAAGTGAGCTCCCTCCTTTGGATGTACAAAAACAAAATGATGCTTTCATGATAATCTCTCAATAAAAAACAAAAGGGATAAGGAGAACTCTTGTCGATATAGGCTCTACCCTTAATGTGTGTAGTGTGAGCCTTTTGGATAGAGTTGGCATAGATAGATCCCACATCCAACCCGATTCTCTCTCTATCAGAGGATTTGATAATGTCACTAAGAAACCGCTCAGTGTGATCACTATCCCTCTTACAATTGGAATGGCCACATTGGATACTACAATTCATGTTATGCCTCAGGAGGTTTCATACAATCTTCTCTTAGGCAGACCATGGATTCATGCTATGAATGGAGTGCCTTCCACACTTCATCAAAAGATGAAGTATATCTATAACAATAAAGTGTACACACTCGATGTTGATCTCGAACCAAAAAATTTCTTACACATTGACAAATCCAAAGAGAATCACTTCCACACCTTAACCCCAACCACCCAAGTGGAGCCCTCACAACACCCAAACCAAACCCAACATCTTGAGAAAATTGCAAAGCTCTTAGATGATGATTGAGGCTCCTTAGACTTCACCCATCCCTTAAGAGGAGAATCCAAGATCATCACAAACATAGACTTTGAAAATGGATACATAGTCTTGTCCACACAAGACTCATCTAGTCCTTCACAAGCATCCACCTCAACCACGTCCACCAATGAAGCAAATAATAAACAATCACCCAATCCAAAAAGCTGAAAAAGCTTTATGGAAAATATTATGAGCTCATGAAGCAACTTGGCTATAGTGGAAAAGGTTGTGGTGCTAACGAACAAGGCATCCGCACTCTTATAGAGCCTATCAAGAAAACATCCAACCATGGTCTTGGTTATTGTCCTTTACTTGAAATTACCAGACCTTCTCTTCACACCGACCCTATCCCTCATCACCCTTCTAACTCAAACTTCCAAAGTATTCCTTTGACACCAATAAAGGACTCTTCGCTTAAAGCCAATTCCATCTCGCAACCTACTCCTGCTTTAGATTTTACACACTCCTCTATAAGAGTATACAAAATCTCTCCATCTCTAGCGCCTTGTGTAAGTATGACATCCTATACTAAGCAAGATCCTTCCTTGTTTCCAACCAGAGGACCACCTCCTACCCTTGATCAAGAGGGTATCTTGTTGAGACTCCTCCAAGATCACTTGCTATCCCTTCCTCCTCACACTTGAAAGAAATGTTTCTACAAACATTCATTTTATGCTTACCACCAAGTTCATGGTCATCACACTAATACATGTAAGGCCATGAGTAAAAAAATTCAACATCTTAAGGAATTTGGTGTTCTTCCATCTATGGGGGCACCGAATTCCTTTGATTGATAAAAATTCACCCTCCCTTGCATCTCATCAACCCTTTTGGCTCACTCTTGTCCTGCACTAAGTGGGGACAAGAGGTTAGTTAGCCTTCTCCCCTTGTATGTCACTTGTCATTGTCTCTTTCGGATTGTCGTTAACTTTTCATGAAAATATAAGAGAAATCTTGGGATGTGGATGACTTGTCTTAAGTTGAATTTCACATGACATATACTCTCCTTCTCATGATACAACTTTTTAGAAACATATGACTCGGCATCGAGCTTTCCGAACAAGCTCTCATGTCTTCCTCATCTTCTACTTTAAAGTAATTGCTCACAGCATGGTGTTTTGCAATTCCTTTAAAGTGGGGGTATACATCACCACTCACATTTCATTGTGCGATCTTCTTTTTTCCTGTGATTCCTTCTCTTGAAAACATTACACACAATGTTACTCAGGATGAGACATTTTCATTTTTCCACTTTTGCATAAAAGATGAGCCCTTGCCTCTCTTGCATACAATATGAGTACATTTGCAATTTACCTCTCTTGGCAACATTACACATAGTGTTCCTTAGGATGAGACATCTCATGAACACAAGAAAAATCCCTTTGAAACATATCAATCACTTTATTTTGTGGTACCTTATGAAAGTTATCATGAGATATAACTTTTGTATGGTTAAGCGGGAAGCCCAACAAGTGGCACGAATTTCCCCATAGCCACATTTGTGAGTACATACCAACCCTATGTTTCTCACCTTTTGGGACTTCTCACCCCATAGAAACCTAATGTTCTGTGGCCCCAGAGTGAGCACATCTTTTTCACCCTTTCTCTTCACTTCAAATCTTGTCATCGCATGATCATGTATCTTGTTTCATTGTAATGCATTCACCCTTGAATATCTTTTGCATTGATGTCGAGTTGACTTAGAATCTAAAATCCTTGGGGGCTTGACCACCTCCTTCATCTTTCTCGTTCTTCTTCTTTGTCATTCTTCACCATCTCCATTGGGCTAATTTAGTGTGATTTTGCAGCAAGTTCATCCTCTCACTAAAGTGGGGGCTAAATGTGTCACCAAAAAGTGAGGAATTTGACACTTTTCGCTCATTTAGACCTTTGCTTGTGGATTTTGGACCCTTTTCAGCCTATTTTTATCCCTTTCCAAGCCTTGTGCTGAAGTGTTGTAAGGTATTGTAAAAACATTTCACACTCCTCTAGGCTTGTCATCATCAAATTAACCCCTTGTTATGCTATAATGACCCCTTAATACACTTATAAGTCCAATTTCAGTGTGTTTTATGAAGACAATCCTGACAAACATAAATAATAATATTTTAATCTTCGAAAAACAATGTAAATTTCCCAGGTGGACTAGGTCACCACCTTGGGTGACCTAGTACCATGTGGCATAAAATCCAATTTTAAATTAACTTCTTTCAGGATTTTGGTCTCTAAAACCCTAAGGTCAGGTTGTATGGTGTTGTTTCAAGAAATTAGGGCATAACTTGTATAAATAAGCTTTAAAACCCTAATTCCTCATTCTGCATCACTCATTTTCTTCTCAACACACATTCTTCTCCTCTCTCTCTCATCTCTTCTTCCTCTCAAATAAGCTAGGGTTTCAGATTTTAGGTCAACAAGATATCATTTCTGAAGCATTCAAGGGTTGATTGTTGCAACAACACAAGGTCTCTCACCTTGGAAAGGTAACTCATTCCATTATTCCATTCTTTCATATTCATGCTTTACATTTCTATTTCATTTTGGTTTAGTTACCTAAAAGGGGTTTGACCAAGGCAAATCCCTAATCCTTAACAATCAACATTTTTCTCTTTCTTTCCTTGTGTGATTACAGATTCAAGTACTTTGAAGATCTTTGAAGGCATTGAAGACTTGTTGAAGACCTCCCCTTGCATGCAAAGTCAAATAATCCACCAAAAGTCACTCTCAGGCCCGAATATCAAAGTTTTTGAAGTAGACAACTATGAAGAACCAAGGTGCAAACTTAGGGCTTTCGTTTCCCCTTCAAAAATTCCAAAAATCCTGACGAGGACTAAGTCACCAAGAATGGAGACCTAGTCCCTCTAGATAGGTCTTTTTATGATTTTGACATTTCTGGACACCCATTTGGCAAAAATGAGCTCCAAAGTAGTTTCCTAGAATTTTCTAGACGAAGGACTAGGTTGCCTAGCTTGGCACAAGTGTCCCTTTCAGCTTCAACATCAAATACAACAACACTTCTAGCCTCTAAAAATTTCTAGGTGCACACTCCTTTCATCTCTAACCTTTTGTAATAGTTTAGTTTATATTTCTTAGGTCATTTGTATATGTTTGCATACAACATTATGTTTATCAACATAGTTACATTTCATAGTTTATTACATTTGTGGTTACATTTAGATTAGCTTCTATTTATTGTTCATTACATTTAGGGCACTCCACACACATTCACATTAATCCCATAACAACTTCTCTTTGAATTAACACCAAACATATCATTAGGTGAAAGAGATACATTCTTCCAAAAGCTAGCTTCTAGGTGAAAAAATCTAGAATCTCAATGGGGAATCCTCTTTCCCTTCTTGCATATGTTTTTGGTAGTTCACCTACATTAATCCAAGGTTTAAAAAAAATAACTTCATCAAGTAGCTTTCCTCAAAATCAAACCAATCAAACCAACCTATCAAACACAAATCAAATCAATTCATCCATCACAAGTATAAATATGCCACTAATATCACAAAACCAAGTGGCCTCATCCCAACCCTTGATCACATCATCAACATCATCTCAAGCATCCCAAATTCAAGTTTCTCAAGGGTTAATCATGTGAAATCCAAATCCACCATCTATCACTCAACTCCTTGTTATTACACAACAACCACCTCAACAACCACCCCAACTACCCCTCAACATATCATCACAACAAAATATTCCACATCCACCTTAAAATCCCAACACAAAAAATCGATATAGCATCACATTGCAAGCAGTGCAACAAGCATACCAAAAGGAATTGCAACAACTACAAGAAAAAAAAGTGCAAGTGCAAGCCTTGCTACAATAGTAAAAACTAAAAGTACCACAAGCATAACCTCAAGCCCTACAATAGAAGCAAGCATATCAAGTATCACAACAAGTAGCACATCAGTAATCACTAGTGAAAGAACAATACCAAGCACAACAATAAACACAAGTGTAAGCTTATCAACAAGCCCTACAACAATACCATGTACAAGAACAATCATTGATAGCACAACAATAAAAAATAACTTAACAATAGGAACATCAGTAGGTGGTATTAACACAACAACAAGAAGCCCAACAACAAGCATTGTTGGCACAAAAACAACAATGAGCATACCAACAAGCATTGCTAGCACAATAGAAAAATATTCAAACTTACATGAACATGCAACCAATTTCCTTGAATCTTAACATGCAAGGAACATATGCCACCCCATCATTAACACTCAACTCATCAACCATACCACTCCAAAACACATATGTTGCACCACCCAATCCACAAGATGATCTTTCCACATAGGTTAAATTGATCTCATAGAAAATACAAGATATTCAATCTGGAAAGACAAAAATTCATACTCCCAATGGGATTTGTGCCCCTATCCCTTTGATAGGAACATCACCATGGTCCCATTCCCACCAAGATTTAAAACCAAAATTCAATAAATATGGAGGAAAAGGAAATCCTAAGAACCATATTAGAGAGTTTCATGTACATTGCATGGAAGTGACATATCATGAACCTTATCTAATGCGACTCTTTCCCCAAAGCTTGGCTAGTCTCATAATTGAATGGTTTGCCTACTTACCTCTTGGAATCAAAAAGTTCCAACACATCATAGACCTATTTATAGAAAACTTCCTATTTAACCTAGACATGGATGTAATCTTGGAGGAGCTATCCAACCTCAAACAAGCTAGGGGGAATCAATTGAAACCTTCCTACAATGATGGAGTTCTAGAGCTAGAAAAAGAAAATGGTCCATCCTAGAGGAGCAACAAATAGGAACCATCATTTCCAACCTTGAGGGAGAGTTATCCTTCCAACTAAAAATGCAATGTATCACCATGTATGATTAATTAATCCCTAAATTTCTCAACATTGAGAGAGCCCTCATAGCACAAGGGTACACACCAACATACAAAGATAATCGACCATCCATGAGCTATAACAACAAACCCCACCCTTGGGCCAAGAATAATAACATTACCAATGATGGTGTTGTTGATGTCAAAGTTGTTATTAGTGCTCCACAAAAAAACATGCAACAAAAATCATATCCACAACACAACACTCATCAACCACAAATCAACATGCAACAACCCATCTATCAACAAAATACACCACAGACAAAAAATGTTAGAGTATGGATAGACACTGAGAGGGGGGGTGAATCAATGTCTGAACCTTTTTAAACTTTGACCAAGACTTTTAATTTTGAAAACCTTTCTATTGATAGCAGAGCAGAGTAATCACTTTGAGAGAATTCATGAAAAGGGGTAAATAAAGATATGACAACATTAACTCAGTCCATTTGATAACTTATGCCAATATGATTTGAGTGAGATATCTTGCAATTGCCAAAACAATTGTGACTGACAATGTTTAACAATCAAAGTATGATGACAGTACAGGTGTAACTCATAAGACTATGTAAATGAAGACCAACATTACTAAATCACTTCTTAAGCAATTGATTTCAATGTAGCTTTATAAGACACTGCAACAACAGTGCAAAAAAATGACACAAGATAGGTATTGAGACAACAAAAACCTTTAGCACATTATAACAATTCTTGAGCTATGAATCAAGAGAATACTTTTAAAATTTCTATTGAATCATAATTTTCAACAATGATAGAACACTTGTGCAAGAAATTTTGATATAACCATCTGCAGAGATGAAGAAACTAACATTCAACAATGTTTAGACTGATAAGACAATCACTCACAAAATCATCACAATATTGAAGCATTATCACATCAAAGCAATGAGACCATAAGACTATAAAGAATTTACTGAGTGGAAAACCCTCCTGGGGTAGAAAAACCACTCCTAAATTGCCTCACTGGCTTAACTTCAAAAAACCACTGCTTACAATGCCTTACTGGAAAATTTTAGAGCACCCACTCTAGGAGCACCAACCCCTTACAAATTTAGGAACACCCATTCCTAGGAGCACCAACCCCTCTTTAGTTTTTGTACAATCATATATCAAAGGATTTCTCTGTTTCATTTTAGCTCACATATTCCTCTCTTTCTAATCTGTTTAATATCTTGAAGATTCAACTTGAATCAAAAAAATACCAGACACATTAGATTTTTATTTTCTGCATCATAATTTTCAAGGTTTCATTACAAAGATTTTTCATTCTAACTCTTGTCCAAATTGCTCACACAAGAACAATGATCAATCACTGTATTTATATCTTTTAGAAAATACACAAAATTTGTCCACTACCTTCACCGAAGGTTTCAGATAAGACAGAATCCCATGTCTATTATGTTCTAGGAATATTTAATGCAATAAAGTATGCACCAATAAAAATGATTTCGATTGACAATATTGAAGAGATTCGATAGAAAATGCATTTTAAGGAAATGACTCAGAACCCTTCAAAGACCGTGAAAGGTGGAAACCATATTTTTATTTTTGAATCTTCACCCAAGGGTTTTCTTTAGGAAAGACAAAGTGTCATTACAATTTTTTTCTCAAAACCCTGAAACCAATAGAATCTGCACCAGTAATATCACCTATTACAAGAAGAAAATAACATATGCACCTATAATATCACTTTCATATTCAAAGTGTTTTGATAGAAAAACAATAACCTTATGGATCTATTTTTATAAAACCATAATGATTAGTGACAAATGGAAACAAAAATTCACTAGAGCATCTTTTTCTTTCACATATTTTTCAGGCTGATAAACACAAAAGAATCTCACTGCATAGGGTCTGCAAATAATCTGTAACCAAACCCATATCTTCACCAAATACCAAAATAAACAATGCTTTCAGAATACCCACAATGAGGTCAAGAATAATCGAAAACAAATCTTGCTTTTCTGACACAATATTCAACTAACCATTTTCACCCATTCATATTTGAGCAAAGAGGAAAAATAGTTTTCCCTTTGAAGACATCATCAAGCAGAGGTAGGAATAACTGAAATGATGAATGAAACTGAAAAAATAGCATGATAATCTATTTTGAAGAATTTACCAACCCATCTATATAGAAACCAACAAATCTTCTTCCTCTTTCGAGCCCTCAACCAATGAAACACAGTAGACCATGACATAGCTCTTAATTTGAGCTTCACCTACTTCCTTTAGAATTGCAATAGGCAGAATCAACAGAGTAACAACTGTTACCTTCTATACATGGAAGTGGTTGAAGCAAGGGTTTCAAACCTTAACAAAATGAAAAACAAAAGAATTCGCCCTAATTCCATTCATTTCCCCAAGTCATTCGATGACAAAACCAAAGCACAATAATGTTTGAAGTCTGAAAGGATAAACATAGGTAATTAAAAAAAATCATTATGATTTCAAACCCGTAGTCAAAACCTTTTACCAAGTAAACCAACCACATTATTACCTCCAATTTTTTCATACACACATTTGATACACCATAATCACCTAATAACATTATACCACATCCAAGTATATTGAAATGCCAACAAGGATAATGATTATGATGGCTGAAAATTTCCTTTTAAAAGATACTAACCATGTAATACATGGTGTAAATACCTTCCCAAACTTCACATGCCGATGATAATATGAATTTTAAATAAATTCAATTTCTTTATATCCATGATACCCGATGAAACAAACATGTCAAGCAAAACAAAGACTCTTATAATGTCGATGTCAATAAAGTCCCATTATATCTCAAGGACTTATCAAAATATAATGTCATGTTGTGCTCAAGACACCCAATACTTATCCACATTAAAATGTGATAATCAAGACCAAACCATATGAAGTCCTTATGCACCTAAACCTGTCAAAGATGTTGTGATCAACTGTCAAACAATAATAATGTTGCTCAATACCAAATCACTTTACAAAGTGATTGACCATAATGAAATAGTGTCATAACCTATATGCTTTGTGCAAACATAAAATGTGCCACACAAATATCATATGAAGAAAACTTACAAGAAATAAAGCTAAATGTACCACAATCTAAAAAATGATCTCCTTTCTTATAGCAAAGCCACAATCAATGAGTCATAACCATTGATACCAAGGAGATAAAAAGATGCCAAGATCAACCTAATAAGTATCAATGAAGCCAAACCCAAATTGATAATGAGAAATTGAAATAATATACCTGTGACATGTAATAAAGAAGGACCAACCTGTCAAACTGAATATCTTGAACCTATTGCATAATCATCTTTAATGACCTATAATAATGCTTTATCACATTGTCAGTAACCATAACCATCTAAAAATATATTTCATTTATAAATCTAAACCAGAAGCCACATGAGCAATATCACACTGAATATCAACATGAACAACTTGAATCACCATAAACATGAATACCAAAAACAAAGCCTCTGAAAGATTATTTGAGATACCAAAGAGAATGCCAATTGATTTTATCATCAAGGACAACCAAAGACAACTGAGAAGTCAACAAACTCCCCCTTTGTCTTTGATGGAAAAACACAAATTACTCTCCCCCTTTTTGCCTCAATGACAAAGAAATGCAATTCAACCACAACTGTGAGAATCCAACAAAGAATTGTATGAACCAACTGCAAGTAAAACAATAAGAGTAGAAAATGAAAATATATAAGAGATCTGGAAATTAGAACATATAGAAACAAGCTCCCCTTACAAAGAAGCTCCATACACAAATATATCAAAACTGGTATCATTACCCCTTTTCTCAAACAACAAGAGAACTATCAAATAATCCAAATGGGTCATTGAAAACACTTTCAATCCATTGCAAGCACACTAGCAATTCACCACCCCATTTGTAAACCATATTGCAGATGTGCAAAGACTTGAATCTGCAAAAATATTCCTTAATGCAGAGATTCATTCACTGCCTTCCAAACCGGATGATTACCTTTGTTAGCAATATCAAAAATTTAAGGCATTTAGACCACAAAGTTTCAACAACTATCAATGATTGTTGATATTAGAGCCACAAACTCTAACAAGTAGTCATTTCACACTGTCATATAAATACTCAATGAAATATTACTTTAGTATCAAAAAATGAAACCAAGGTCAAGCCAAATGTCCCTATCATTGCCAAAATGAATCATTAAACAACTGTTACCTTTTGATCCATGACATTTTTGTTGTTATTGTTATAATCAAAAGTGATGTCTCTATCCAAGCTCAGTATAACATAGTCCATACAAATTCATCACCAAACACACTGTCCATCATAGAAGAGTATGTTGTCATCAAAGCATCAAAAACCATTTATATCATTGTCAGTTTTAGAGAATAATTGTTGTCATTGAATGGACTGTCTATCCACCAATTTTCTGCAAAGATTATTCATGTTGTCTTTTACTTCTTGGTTCATAGCAATACTTGTTATGAAAAACCATTATGTGAGCCAAAATAAGCCATTATCCTTCCTTCAAATCACTGTCTAGTTCACAATCCAAGCTAATTCATTAACTAACTTGTTCTTCTATTATACGACTTGTGTATTGATTGAAGGTAGTTGTGTGATACTTTTCTTTGCTAGTTCCACTTTCCATGCGCAAAGTTTTTTTCAAGTAAACTGATAAACAAGCAACAAATGCCACTGTCCTAACAAGTAGTTCTTTTCAAGCATTGAACTCTTAGGCAATCTTTAGTTCACTGACTAGACACTTGATTCAACTACAAAATATTTGTCACCATTATGACTATAGTCATCAAACTACTTGTTGTAGATTACAAAAAATTGTATAGTTGTCAAACTCATACCTGCAGCTTAAGAATTGAGCATCAACCTCACCAAAGAACTGTCAATGTACTTTCAAACTTGAATTCCAAAATCCTATGTAGACCTTTATAATTAATTCAATTAGAATAAACACAATGAAATATTGACATTTGCAAACCATTTCTTTACCTCTTATACCACCAATAGAAAATGCATGTTGTCATACCTCATTCTAGACTTCATAGGGGTAAAATATGTTACCATAATAGACTCCCCCTAAGTCTTTGATTCTTCTCAAGCCCTGGATGGCAATACCTATGCAAGGAGTGCACAAGGATTTTTCATAGATTCATCTTTATTACTCTTCTTATCATCTTGATTGCTCTTTCTTCTCCACACCAATGTAAACTTTTTCATTTGTTTGTTTTAAGTGTTAAATCTGCATTGTTGTAATTTATGCCTAATGTTATTACATCTGAAACAAATGATCTTATGACTGTTCTGAGGAACAAAAGACTTCCTACAGACATTTTCATTTTTGTTCCCTACATAATTATCATTTTTATTCATTATACAATCTCTTCTTAAGTGACCAAAATTGTTACAATTGTAACACACCACATTGTCATTTCTAGAGACATTAGAATGATTCTTATTCGACCATTTCATGCAATCAATTTCCTTATGACCAAAGTCATTACAAACATAACAATATCCTTGAAAATAATGATTATACCTAAATGAATGATCATGCCAAGGATGTGAAGATACAAAAACATTTCTCCTTTCTCTGTGAATGCCATTAAATTATCTTCTAATATCAATGTTATCCTTCGGTGCAGCAATATGGTAACCAAGATCAACCTCAATTATTGGTGTTTGCTTGGTTGTAAACCTCTTTCCATCTGATTGAATCTTGACACTTTCAAGATATTTTCTTAATGCAACTACTTCTCCTTCAAGTTTTAGACATTTAATCTTTTTAACCTCCAAATTAGACCTTATAACATCTATTATCCTCTTACATTCTTCAGTTTCAATTTTCTGACTTATAATCATATCATCTTTAAGAGTTAGTTCTTTTAACAAGGAATCATTAGCTGAACTTTTCTTTAATGAAGCAACCTCATTTTCTAGTTTATTACATAATTCATCCTTGTTTTTTAACTTGACTTCCAATCCTTCTTTAGTCCTTTTTCTATCAACCATTTGAGCTTTCAAAAATTCAATAATCTTTTTATCCTCATTATGATTTTGTATTACAAATTTATTGACATCAACACTTTCTTGTAAGTGTACCTTGAGATCCTAATTTTCTTTTTTAAGCCTTTTAAGTTCATCTAAGGTAGCAAGAAGTTCTCCTTCCACATCAACCTCATACTCTTCATCTTCATAATATTTTTCACCAAATTCTTTTTCAAAGTCACTTCCTAAGTGATCTTCTTCTTCACCAACTACAGGATCACTTTTAGTATCAACTGGTACAGATTTGTTGAAGGTTGGTTTATCAACTTTTAGCTTGACACTAGGGGCTTTCTTTTGACCTTTGTTTCTCTTGCACTTACCCATGACAAATACTCCATGACCAGGAAACCCTGAGTTGGTTAGACTTATGTACAAGTATGGCTCTGATACCACTTCTTCAAGTACGGATAGACATTGAGAGGGGGGAATGAATCAGTGTCTAAACCTTTTTAAAATTTGACCAAGACTTTTAATTTTGAAAACCTTTCTATTGATAACAGAGAAGAGTAATCACTTTGAGAGCATTCATGAAAAGGGGTAAATAAAGATATGAAAACATTAACTCAGTCCATTAGACAACTTATGCCAATATGATTTGAGTGAGATATCTTGCAATTGCCAAAACAATTGTGACTGACAATGTTTAGCAATAAAAGTATGATGATAGTATAGGTGCAACTCATAATACTATGCAAATGAAGACCAACATTATTAAATCGCTTCTTAACCAACTGACTTTAGTGCAACTTTATAAGACATTGCAAAAATAGTGGAAAAAAATGACACAAGATAGGTATTGAGACAACAAAAACCTTTAGTAGATTATAACAATTCTTGAGCTATGAATCAAAAGAATACTTTTAAACTTTCTATTGAATCAGAATTTTCAACACTAATAGAACACTTGTGCAAGAAATTTTGATATAACCATTTGCAGAGATGAAGAAACTAACATTCAACAATATTCAAACTGATAAGAACAATCACTCACAAAATCATCACAATATTGAAGAATTATCAAATCAAAGCAATGATACCATAAGACAAATAATTTACCAAGTGGAAAACCCTCCTCGGGTAGAAAAACCACTCCTAAATTGCCTCACTAGCTTAACTTCAAAAAAACACTGCTTACAATGAATTACTGGAAAATTTCAGAGCACCCACTCTAGGAGCACCAACCCCTTAAAAATTTAGGAACACCATTCCAAGGATCTCCAAACCCTCTTTAGTGTCAATACAATCATATATCAGAGGCTTTCTCTGATTCATTTTAGCTCACATATTCCTCTCTTTCTAATCTGTTTAATATCTTGAAGATTCAACTTGAATCAACAAAATACTAGACACATTAGATTTTTATTTTTTGCTTCATATTTTCAAGGTTTCATTATAGATATTTTTCATTCTAACTCTTTTCCAAATTACTCACACAAGAATAGTGATAAATCACTGTATTTATATGTTTTAAAAAATACACAAAATTTATCTAGTACCTTCAGCAAAGGTTTCAAATAAGACAAAATCCCATGTTTGTTATGTTCTAGGAATATTGACTACAATAAAGTATGCACCAATAAAAATGATTTCATCTAACAATATCGAAGAGATTCGATAGAAAATGCATTTTAAGGAAATGACTCAGAACCCTTCAAAGGCCATAAAAGGTGTAAACCATATTTTTGTTTTTGAATCTTCACCTAAGGGTTTTCTTCAGGAAAGACAAAGTGTCATTACAGTGTTTGTTCTTAGAACCCTAAAACCAATAGAATTTGCACCAGTAATATCATCTATTACAAGAATACAATAACTTATGTACCTATAATATCACTTTCATTTTCGAAGCGTTTTGATAGAAAAATAATAACCTTATGGATCTGTTTCTAAAAAACCATAATGATTAGTGACAAATGGAAACAAAAATTCACCAGAGTATCTTTTTCTTTCACATATTTTTTAGGCTGATAAATGCAAAAGAATCTCACCGCTTAGGGTCTGAAAATAATCTGTAACCGAACCCATATCTTCACCAAATACCAAAATTAACAATGCTTTTAGAATACCCACAATGAGGTCAAGAATAACTGAAAACAAAGCTTTCTTTTCTGACACAATATTCAACTAAACATTTTCACCCATTCATATTTGAGCACACAGGAAAAATAATTTTCCTTTCAAAGACTTCATCAAGAAGAAGTAGGAATAATAGAAATGATGAATGAAATTGAAAAAAGAGCATGATAATATGTTGTGAATAATTTACCAACCCAACTGTGGAGAAACCAATGAATCTTCTTCCTCTTTCAAGCCCTCAACCAATGAAACACAATAGACCATGAAATAGATCTTACTGTGAACTTCACCTACTTCCTTTATTGTTGCAGTAGGTAGAATCAACAGAGTAATGGATGTTACCTTCTATCCATGGTGGCGGCTGAAGCAAGGGTTTCAACCCTTAACAAAATGAAAAACAAAAGACTTCACCCTAATTCCATTCGTTTCCCCAAGTCATTCAATGACAAAACCAAAGAACAATAATGTTTGAAGTCTGAAAGGATAAACATAGGTAATTAACAAAAATCATTATGATTTCAAATCTACAGTCAAAACCTTTTACCAAGTAAGCTGACCACATTATTACCTCCAAATTTTGCATAGACACATTCGATAGACCATAATCACCTAATAACATTATACCATGTCCAAGTAGATTAAAATTCCGACAAGGATAATGATTATGATGGCTGAAAAATGCCTTTTAAAAGATTTCGACCATGTAATACATGGTGTAAATACATTCCCAAACTTCACATGCTGATGATAATATGAATTTTAAATAAAGTCAATTCCTTTATATCCATGATACCCGATGACACCAACATGTCGACCAAAACAAAGACTTTTATTATGTTGATGTCAATAAAGTCCCATTATATCTCAAGGACTTATCAAAATATAATTTCATGGAGTGCTCAAGACACTCGATACTTAGCCACATTAAAATTCGATAATCAAGACCAAACCATATGAAGTCCTTATGCACCTGAACCTGTCAAAGATGTTGTGATCAAGTGTGTGTCAAACAATAATAATGATGCTCAATACCAAATCACTTTACGAAGTGATTGACCATAATGAAATAGTGTCATAACCTGTATACTTTGTGCAAACATAAAATGTGCCACACAAATATCATGTGAAGACAACTTACAAGAAATCAAGTTGAATGTACCACAATCTGAAAATGATCTCCTTTCTTATAGCAAAGCACAATCAATGTGTCATAACCATTGATACCAAGGAGATAAAAATATGCCAAGATCAACCTAATAAGTATCAATGAAGCCAAACTCAAACTAATAATGATCAATTGAAATAATATACCTGTGACATGCAATAAAGAAGGGTCAACCTGTCAAATTGAATATCTTGAACCTGTTGCATGATGATCTTTAATGACCTGTAATAATGCTTTATCACACTTTCAGTAACCATAACCATCTAAAATATATTTCATTCATAAATCTAAACCATAAGCCACATGAGCAATATCACATCGAATATCAACATGAATAACTTGAATTTCCATAAACATGAATACCAAAAATAAAGCCTCTGAAAGATTATCTGAGATACCAAAGAGAATGCCAACTGATTTTATCATCAAGGACAACCAAAGACAACTGAGAAGTCAAAAAACACACCCCAACAACAAAACAACCAAGCTTTCAACAATGTAAATGCTCAAAGAGGACCACCCCCAAGAAACAATTACCCACAAAAATGCAAATATACACCATTGGGGGAACCTATCAAATCTATCATGAAAAATCTAGTGCAAGCAAGTCTCATCATGCTCCTCATTTTTTTAAATTACCAAGAGCCTCAAGTTAAACCACCATGGTATAATGAGAAGCACATTTGTGATTATCAAAAAATCAAGGGACACACAATGGCTAGTTGGGTGAAATTGAAGAACTTCATCCAAGACCTAATTGAAAGAAAGGATACAACTATTAACCAACAAGTAAGGAACCAATATTTGAAGATATATACGAATCTAATGCCCAATCATAACAAGGTAAAAGACAAGGGTAAGGGAGTGAACGACACAAATATCAACCTTGTCTACAACCATGTTGTAGCATCCTTAGACGAGTTCATAACAGTTGTTAATATCAAGGGGCCTACACAGAGTGTGGAGTCACCACACATAGAGGCACAATAACCATCCAAGGACCATCACTACCCCTAGAGGATCATTTACTATTCCAAAATCAAGTCCTAATGACTACAATGTCTTGGACCAATTGAAGAAAACCCCCGCTCAAATCTCCATCTTGGAGTTGCTAAAAATATTGCCTGAGCATAAGGATATTCTAAAGAAAGCTTTTTCTACATCCACTATGCCCAATGACATTGATGCAAATAAATATCAAGCTATGATCCTACATATTACCACACCCCATCTTCTCACATTTTCTGAACATGACCTCCCCACGCAACCATCCCATAATCGTGCCCTACATCTTGAGATCTTGGTTCACAAGAACAAGGTTAAAACAGTCTCGGTAGATGGAGGTGTTGATCTTAATATTTGTACCTTGTAACTAATCAAAAATCTAGATTTCTCTAAAGATGTTATTGAAAAATGAAAGGGTATTACCATCAGAGCCTGTGATGATCAAGAGTGGGTGCCCCAAGGCACCATCCAGCTTCTCATTCAAGTGGTGCCAGCCATCATTGAAACCACATTCCAAGTCCTTGACCTTGAGATTCCCTACAATATTATCCTAGGGCATCCATGGATCCATGGGATGCAAGCCATTGAATCTACTTACCACTGATGTGTCAAGTTCCCCTATCAAGATAAGGAAGTAACAATCCATGGTGACCTCGATCCATTCTATTATTGCATGAATTTAGAAGCCAAGTAATACAAAATACCACAAGTTCTTAATAATTATGAAGGACCCATATCTTCCTATGTTGATCCATCCACCTTGGCCTCCACATCGGAGACAAAGACACCCTCCATCCAAAATATCCTTGATATCAAAAAAGTAATCAGAGATGATGGTTGTGGAGACTATAAATTGAAAAAGGATTCATTTGTACTAGGAGAGTTACCTAAATCTCTTAAATATCATGGAAAACCACAACCTAATGATACCACATCCCAAGTATTCACTGCAGCACCTACCACTTTCAAAAAGTGGGGAGATCTAAGCAAAGAGGTTGTTGGCAAAGAAGACATATCTAGTTTACTATATCAAGACAATAGACCCACCCCTATTCTTCCAATGGAAGATAAAAACAAGGGTCTACAATTGATGTTTGGTTGGGGCTATAACAAAAATGAAAAGCTAGGGAAGAATGACAATAGCTTACCAAAATCCCTCATTCTTAAGAAACATTTAAAGAATCTTGGCCTTGGTTTTACTACAAGTAAGGTGACCATTCTTGGAAAGCGTACTCCTGTTAAAACAGTCAAGGTTTCCCCTTAATTATCAGTATCCATTGGCCTCCCCCTTGATAACTATACCTTCTATATAACTGACCTATATGATGAGGATTCCAATGTTTTCATGATAACCACCACGTCATTTGATCCAAACCTTCCCAATACTAAGCTACAACTTATATATCCCCAACACATTAACTGGGACCAACGAGGACCACCAACCTTGGATTCATTCAAAAATGATGAAGCTCTCTCTGAATTTATGTGAATGAAGGATAGCATGCCATACAGAGATCACAAAGCATGATTTGACATTGAGCTAGATACACATGCATACTATGGGGAAACGATTGAATCACTTAGTCGCAAAATTGAAAATATGAGAATAACGTATCGATCCTTAAGTGAAAACCACATTGTAGCATTTTTCTGGTCCCAAAATAGTAAAAACAAAGGGCATATCCGATGGTGAAAACCTCTTTGAGGTGAAAAATGATGAGGGATTCAATCTTCCCCATAGTGTTACACATCAAGAAAAATTAGCAGTCCTAGCAGAGAAGTGCAACCCAATGAATGTGGGAACTAAAGAGGCACCTCAAATCACCTTCTATGCAAAGTCACTCCTAGGAGAATAACAAAAGAACTTAGGAGAATTCCTCACAAATAGAAAAATAAAATCTACATGGTCATATGCAGATATGCTTCGCCTTGATCCTGAAGTGGTCATCCATAATCTAGCAATATATCTTGAGGAAAAACTAGTTAGAAAAAATTTGAGGAAGATGCATCCCCGGATAGCATTACTAGTCAATCTAGAACTACAAAATCTCCTCAATGCAGGATTTATTCAACCCATTGATTATTTAGAATGGGTTTCTAATCCTGTACCAATTTCCAAGCCCACTAGGGGCATCAAAATTTTCACCGATTTTAGAGATTTGAACAAGGAATGTCCCAAGGATGATTTCCCTTTGCCCAACATTGACATGATAGTAGATCTCACCACAAGACATGAAATTTTATCATTGATGGATGGATTTTCAGGCTATAACCAAATTATGATTGCCAAGGAGGATCAACATAAGACAACATTCACATTTCCATGGGGCACTTATTGTTGGAACATGATGCCATTTGGGTTAAAGAATGCCAGAGCTACCTATCAGAGAGCTATGACATTGATCTTCCATGACATGATCCACAAGACTATAGAAGACTATTTCAATGAAATCTGAGATAAATCTAGGAAATGAAAGGATCACATAGAAACCTTAGGACCAATCTTTGATAAACTTGAAGAATACAAGATGCGGTTAAATCCAAAGAAGTGTGTCTTCGGTGTAACTTCGAGAAAGCTCTCGGGTTACATTGTATCATTTAGAGGAATTGAGATAGATCCTGCAAAGTTCAAATAAATTATCGATATGGAGGCACCACAAACATTGAAATAGTTGAGGGGTCTATAAGGAAGTCTATAATCCATTAGAAATTTCATAGTGCAGCTAGCAGACAAGACTATCCCCTATTCTCATCTACTACACAAAGGATTAGCATACAAATGAGATGAGAAGTATGACAAGGCATTCAACCAAATGAAGGAATATTTACTAACACCACCCATCCTTATGTTGCCAATCTTGAATACTCCTTTGATACTATACATATCAGCTACATCAGTAGCTCTAGGAGCTCTTCTATCTTAACACAATGAAATGGGAAAGGAGAGGGAAATATACTATATCAACGGGACTTTAAAGTGGGACATGAGCTCAATTAAACTTTCATATAGAAGGCTTGCCTCGTAGTCATGTTCACCTCACAAAAATTTAGGCACTACATACTAGCTCATCAGATAAAGCTCATCGCTAAGATAGATTCACTAAAAAATCTATTGGCTAAGGAAACTCTCACAGGATGGATGGCTAAGTGGGTCATGATCTTGATACAATTCGACATAGAATATGTAGAACAAAAATTCATCAAAGGGAAAGCAATTATAGATCAACTAGCCGAAGAACCCATCTATATAGAGAATCCACTAGTATCAGAATTTCCAAATGAGACGGTCTTCCTTCCGAATACATCAGATTATTGGAAGATGTATTTTGATGGTTCTTTCACACAACATGGATTATGAGTAGTTATCTTATTCATCATTTTGCAATGGGATTGTATCCCAAAATCATATCACTTTTCCTTCCCATGTACCAACAACATTGTAAAATATGAAGCTCTTATCATATGACTTAGGATAGTAGTACAATTGTAGATTATCTCACTAAAAGTATTTGGGGATTCACAGTTGATGATTAATCAAGTCAATGATGAATATCAAGCAAAAGATGAAAAGCTTACTCCCTACAAGAAGCTAAAAAAATATCTCAAGGAATTCTTCATTGATATCACATTTGAGCAGATACCCCGAGCAAATAACAAAGCTATAGATGCTATGGTGACAATCAGATCCTTGCTAGATATCCTGAATAATACCCATAAATGTGAATTTCTCATAAAGAAGTTTCTCATCCCAGCTTTCAAGGTATCGAAATCAATTTTTTGTGCAAAATCGTTGGTCCTGGTAATCCTTGGTGTCATGACATATTCACCTATCTAAAAAGAGGAATCCTCCTTGATGACATCACCTCAAACCTAAAAAAAACCTTTGTTAAAAATTCATCTCGCTTCCTTATCCTAGGTGAGACCCTTTATTGTAGAAGTATCGAGGGGACCCTATTATGATGCCTTAACCCCGAGGAAGATTTGACTACTTTAATTGAAGTACATGAAGGAATTTGTGGATCACATTCGAGTGGTATGACCTTAGCCAAGAAAATGTTGAGGACAAGGTACTATTGGCCCACCATGGAGAAAGAAGCCCATGAGTATGTCAAGAAATGTTTGCAGTGTCAACAACATAGGGATCTCATCCATGCACCAGTTCAAGAACTTCAACCCATCATCACTCCTTGGCCTTTTTCATAGTGGGGACTCGATCTCACAGGGAAGATCACACCTACCTCATACAACAACTACAAGTTTATCATTACCACCACAAAGTACTTTAAAAAGTGGGTTGAAGCCATTCTTATGACCTATATTACAAGGAAGAAAATCTCCAAGTTCATCTTAAATTACCTAATCTATCATTATGGTGTTCCACAAGCCCTTATCTCAGATAATGGGACACCTTTTAAGAACCGGGATGTCCATGAGTTATGCCAAAGATTTAATATCCAATATCAGTTCTCCATCCCTTATTACTCCCAAGGTAATGACCAAGTTAAGGCTACAAATAAAACCATCTTGAAGATCCTTAAGAAAATAGTCAATGACACTGGTCATGATTATTATTTAGAGCTAAACCCCGCCTTATGGGATTACAAAACTAGTATCGACATGCCTACAAGTGCAACACCTTTCTCCCTAGCATATGGATCGAAATCTATCCTATAATTATTAAGGTTGAGCTCCCATCCTTACGAATATCCTTGTAGAATCTTATTACCGACGAAGAATACAAGGTTTCATGGTTGAATGAGCTGGAGATACTGGATGAATGATGCTTAGATGCTCTAAATCACTTATAGGTTTATCAAAACCATCTCAAGAGGAGCTAAAAATAATATCAAAATTCAATCCTGCTAGGTTGGAGAACTTGTGTTGAAGGAGAACCAAAAGAATGTACCCAATCCTGGCAGCAAAGGCAAGTTTGAACCTAATTGGTTGGGACCCTTCATAGTCACATCAAGTTACAAATCAAGAGCATATCAATTGTTGACAACTGAAGGAAAACCCTTGTAGGAACCCATCAAAAAAACACATATCAAGAAGTTTTATGCCTAGGCTTGCAAGGTATAGATCTAAAAATACAAAAAAAATATAACAAAATCCAAAAAAAATCAAAAAAGGATTGAAAAAAGTAAAGAAAAAATCATCCTCTAGTGAAAACCACTTCAATGGCGCTTTGGGCAAGTACCTTGGTGAAAACCTAGAAATTAGGTGCCTTGTGTAAATAAGCACTCTCCATCCACCATCGACTCTTTGACTTGTTTTGCATCGCTTTCCATCACTTTCATCCTTCATATTCATTATGTCACCCATTCACATTTGTATTATAGTTGGATCTTGTGTGAGTATCATGTTCCCTTTTAGTACTACTCGACACATTCCCAAGGTCAGTTTGTCCTTCCTATATCGAGGTATTTTATCGTATCATGCTAGGTGAAATTTTCTATACTTACATTGGATTGGATTCGTGTATATCCTTAAATTCATTCATAACATCCAAAAAATCCAAAAACATCCAAAAAATGTCAAAATCCAAAATAAGGTCAAAAATTTTAAAAATTCAAAAACATAGACACCATGTCAAACTACGAGGCTTCTACATGTATAAAATAGGAAAGGCTAATCTTTGATCAACCACAGAGGCCCCTAGGATAGGTCCTTTAGGTGTCCATCATAATAAAATGGCAATCCATCAATGTTCATACCTCATCAATAAACGAGTCTATGTCAATTGAACTATGTGGTCTTTGCATTTACAACATAGGCAAGGCTAATATTTGATTAGCGCCCGAGACCCCTAGGATAGTATTTTAGGTTAGGTTCTTGGTCAAAATCTCAAAAAACACAAAAAACATTTGAAAACTTGAAAACCGAAACATTTGTAAAACATCTCAAAAAATCCCAAAATAGCCTCATAACATTTTGAAAACACCAAAAACATTGAAAGATTTTAGAAATTTCAAAATCAACTACCTTATTTTACTTTCACTCATACTAAACTTCCATCCATAATAAATTAATCATCACCTTTAACCTTTGGAAAAACAAGTATGGTGAATTTTTCAAAGTATAAAACTAAGTATAAAGGTCTCAAGTCTAGGTCAATAGGTAAACAAGTTGGTAAACTCTTGGTATCAATAGCATGTCATCCCGTTAGTGTTAGAATCATCTGATAATCATGTCCTAGGATGCATCCTTCCTACAATGGACATCAACATCAGGCATCACCGTAGTTTGTCTTTGCTAGAGGTATGACGAACATTAGCTTGTTTATTTGTTTGATCTTTTCTTTTGATTTATCTTATTGCACTCATTCCCATGACCTCTCAATGATTTCTACCAAAAAAATTTAGAGAGAAAGGAATGGGGAATTGATCATTATCTTTCATTTGTTGTGCTTATTGGATATTCTTGTAATATAACCTTGGTGAATAGTCACTTTGTTAGATAATTGTGGAGGGTGTTTTGGATAGCTTGATGAATACTACATTGGGAGGTTATGCCTTTCTATGTTTTGGTCTAAGACGTTCGAAACATCTAAAGTACATCCTAGCAAGGTTTTTGTATGTTAGGTGTGAACAAGTATACTCCTATCTATTTGTTAAGTCAAAGTCCATCGCACTAGATACCACACCATCCTGGTTATCTATACATGGATGAATTGTATATATGTGTTTTATAAAACATAAGGAAAGTTGTGCCATTCATACCCCAATCCCTCAATATGAAAATCATCATCACTCATCACCATGTCTAATAAATTCTCGATGATTCATGGACTTGTTGGACTTACGCATCTTCTTGGAATGAAGGGTCTATCCCTCTCATTCTTCTATCTTTTATCTGTACTAACATGGTATCATAACATTCAAAAAAAATATCAATACATCCATCCTACATCCATAAAAATGTCAATATACACACATCTAACATAATCATCGCATATCATCATAATAGGAAGCATAATTCATTCATTACATCATCATCTAAGTTGTTTAGGATAATACAGATTTGTTATTCTATGCATCTTAATTCATCCATTGCATCATCATTATCATATAAGTTGTTTTGAATAATATATATTTGTTATTCTAAGCATCTTATTGCATTACATAAATCATTCATTACATCTATAGCATGAACATATACACATAGAAACACATTCATACATATATCTTGGATCATCATGGTATATCACATAGAAAATATATTGAAAAGGAAAGTCAAACCATGAATCACATTTGCATCCATGTCATACATCCATAACATTGCATATAGCACATTATGAATCATAAACATCATCTCATAATCATAAATAAATACATCCATAGCATATCATATGCATCCATACATCCATAAAGCATGAAATAAAAGAAACATCACATCATGGAATGCTGCGTCAGAGCCATCTCATATATATCTCAAAAATCGAATGTCATGGTACAAATCAAGATCAATGTGTAATATCATCAAAATAATATACAAGAAGCTATCACAAATCAACCAATGAATGTATACACATCAAATAATCAGGTTGTACATCCAAAAAAGTGTTTATAATCAATTATAGTTATTCGTGGCTCTGCCAATCACCATGGTGGGAACTCGACTGATGGTGACTAACTAATGGGTCACCATGGGACCCACTTGGTGCAACCCTGATCATTTGAGAGAAATTGGGTTGGCGATGATGTTGTGGGCACTCCTTATAATAGCACATCTTGTAGTACACAACCTCATGCATGGCTCTCCCGTACATCTGTATCAAGACCATCAGTTGCCCTTATGCTTGCTATGTGGTAGCCTCAAGCTACTACCCACGTCTTATCTTCTAAGCCAAGGAAAGATCAAAATATTGTTGCAACTTTTGCTCATGATCAATCTATCCCCTGGCAATCTGCAATTGTTGTCTTTCTTGATCTCTCTCTAAAGTAACCTACTACATCTAGGAAGTCAATTTTTGGACCTGTGTTGTCAATGCCACTATTTGAGCATCCCACGGATTGGGACCTAGCAGTGGTTGTTGATATGGCTACTACAGGAGCCTTTTCCCTACTGGCGGTAGCAACAGAGGCTACTAATCTAGCCTCTACTGATCATCTTGTCATTGATCTTATCATTGATCATTCCCATCATGACCATCTTGTCTACTTGATGGTGGATATTTCTATTGACCTAACTAAGGACCTCTTTGTCATCCTCTAGCTAGATCTAGAACAACAATTGGATCTATAAGTCGTACCGAGGCATGAGCCTACCAATATGCATCATAGGCCTGTGTCATGCCAACATCCTATGGTCCATCAAAATATACCCATGGCTAAGCAACCAACTGTCTAAAATTTTCCATGATAACCTAGGGGGAATCTGTTGTCCCCAAGTAGTCTCTCGGGGCATCCTCACAAGCATAGCCCTATAACCATCCTATGGTGCGTCTTACACCTCTCCAAACTAACCAGCTACCCTATCTTGGAGGTAGTAGTTAATCATCCTGTGCTCATGCCCCTTCATATATCTCATATGCCTCATGTAAAATAGTTTCTCATCATCATCAATCCATCAACAAGAATGAATTAAAGGCCTCCATCGAAGTTCACCGTCATCTCATTAATCACTCATCTCTAGTGTGGGATATCTGTGATACCTGTGTACTGAATATTATTCATCGCCTCGTATCTATATATTGTAGGCTCATCCCAATCTGTATCCATGAGTGTGATAATTAGCCATAAAATAGCTATGGGTTCATAAGCCCAAATTTGGAGTAATGCAACCCCAAAACCTATGTTGTGTGCACCATAATATACTACCTGGTGCATATCATGATACCGAGATGTTATAAAAATTGGGCCCCAAGAATATACCATCATCTCCTCCAAAATCCGCAACCAAACAATGCCCTATCCAACACTGAATCCCCTGGCTTGTCTGTCGGGTACCAAGACCCCCAAAATCAGTGCTCCCACAAACAATGTCAAGTCTAGGGCAATCCCCTCATAAGCATGGAGGTTGATCTAGCCACTATCAATATCATACTCATCCATGCCAAGCACCTCAAAAATTGCATCACCACCACCCTCTGTATCATACACAATCCTCTCACCATGGATAGGGATATGTAGGATCCACCACACATCCTCAAGAGTCATTGTGGCCTCCCTAGTGGGTAAATGAAAAGTTGTATCACTCTACCACTCTTCGACCGGAGTTGTCATCATCACCAAATGCATGTAAATCACCGACATCTGTGTGACGAACTCGAACCCAATGGCTCCTATGGAATACATCACATCATCCATCAAGAATCTTTCTCGATGAAGAATCCGACATCGATGCTCCTTCGAATAGAGCAGGCAAAGAACCTCCTGCAATCAAAAAAGTGCACCACGTCAATCTTTTTGAAAAACAATGAAAAAAACCTATCTAAATCCCTAAACAACAAAGGTGAATCAGTATTTTCAAAAGTGGTGCTTTGGCTTTAGCAATAGCGACGCTAAAAGAAAATGTGGCACCATTTCACAAAGGCTAATCAAAATTCGCAAGCAACACTAAACCTAAAGGGACCCACGCGATGTTATTTCCCAAAGGTGCATCGGCATTCTAAAGTGACACTAAACCTATTCTAGACCACACGATGCTCTACCGCAAAATAAAATCAGTATTTTACAAGCTACACCTGACCCAAATCAAGCCATGTGATGTTATCTCTTAAGGGTGATGCTCCAATGTCAATAGCGATGTCGAGCGAAGCAAGAGCGACTCAGTACAAGCTCACTTTTGATTGACACAATTGAACCCTAAAAAATGTGAAATAAACATGAAAATTGAGGAAAGATTTGATTTGTGTACTAGGGATCTTGCATTTGGTGGCTGTCAGTACTCACGAACTTGATCCACATGGTGTTTGGGAAGCAAACAATCGCCCATAATGTTAGAGCCTCAAAGAAAAATCGTAATAACTCTATAAAGATGTGCACAAATGAATTGAAAATGACTTATCCTCTCCTATTGAAGCTTGAAAATTAGGGTTTTTGAGGAGGGAAACTAGGGTTTTGAGCATTTTTATCCATTCTTCATGCCATGAGGCCTTTTTTGATCATTTTTTGGAAACTTGAGCCTATTTTTGCATCCTACGTCCTATTTTCTGCAATTGGATCTTTGTTGAATCTTTATCATGAGCTCAACCCAAAAATTAGAATTTTCACCCAATCTCTCGAAGGGGCAGTGTAGGAACGTAATTTCTTCTACTGGGGCAATGGTGGGGCATCTAAAAGATCAAGAATTTTTTGAAATTTGATCTTGGCAACGTTAATCTTTGAACCAACATAATAGGTACCTCACTTCAAAGAGGGGAAAAATGTAGACACTTAAATAGTCTTGATCAGTATTATGCATCTGAATTTGATTACTAACAACCGTTTCTTCCTAAATCACTTCTATTCTAACCATTTAATTAAATAATCTTTATTATTTAGTTAAATTCATCAATTTTTTCTTTTAATCAAATAATTAACTTTATCAAATTAATTCATCCTCTTGTTACTAATGTTCATCCCATTTAATTAAATAAATCAAACTACTTAATTAAACCCCCTATGCCATCTCATTTGATTAAATAAACCTAATTATTTAAACAAATATCATAAATCCCCCAACTTGCCTAAGTTAATTAATTCTAAATTAATTAACCTTAAGCTACCTCCTAATCTTCATTATCTATTTCTCTATCTTTTAACTTCACCTTGGTCAAGTAAACCCATGGTTTATTAACCAAGTTGCACATGAAATTCATTTCTTTTAATTACTAATTAACCTATTTTCCCTCACAAAGGCATATTCTTTGAGAATATTCCCTGAACTTGATTTTCCCTCTAAAGGCTTAAAAAACCTCTTACAAATGTCTTTAATGCCTCTTACAAGGGCATTCAATTCTTCTTACATGACATCTTGTCTCTTACAAGGGCATTTACCTCTCTTACATCCTCACCAACATTCCCTTACACCCTCAACCATATCCATTCAATTCTCTTACATCCTCTTACAATCTCACCTACATGTCTTAACTCATCCCTTCTTTCAAAATGTTCTCACACATATCCCCATGGCTTTCATTAGCCTTGTGATAAATATCACAAAGCTATTGGTTCCCATTTTAATCCCACATTGTTCAAATTCACCAATTCTTCAACCCTTCTTTCATATAAATAGAGGCTTTCTCTATTGAATATGGATCCATAACTTCATGCATTGTTACTCTATTCATTTTCATCTGTCAACTACATGCTTTTCATATCATTTTAGCTTGAATATACTATCATTTTACATCAAAATCATCATTTTTCATCAAAGATCTTGGAGCTTATCAACTTGGGATTGGGAAAGGGCCACTTTCTACATCAAAGTGACACCAATCCCCCTATAGGATGGAGGTTTGAGCTACTTAGATAGTTTTATATGTTTCATTTTCTTGTATTTCATGTTTTGTTTCATGTTTTCATTATCTTAGTATGATCAAGAATCTCATAGGGAGTGATAGTTTTTGGCTTTCTAACATGTGACTAACCTTGTTTATTTTGTTCATGCTTAGCTAGGTGCAGATTATCATTCACAATAGACTTGCAGGAAAATATTGAGGATATTCATATTCTCTTTGATGTTACTTCTTATAGAGTTGCATCATCTTCTTTAGATGTTGTAAGAGAACCTTTATACCATCTTTATCCTTCTCTAGCTCATCATTTATCATAGTTTGGTATTGGTGTGGAGACATTTGAGCAACATTTTGAGAAGTCATATTTGTCTTTAGATTATGCTCTACATCGACATAGGGACACTTGACTAGAATGTAGATACATCATTTATCTTCGTCTTTCTTCCCTCATCTTCTTTTTCAAAATGAGAAGAAATCCTACATACTTTCTTAGTTTTTTCTTCCTAATGGGAGGAATGTTGTTTGATAAGATTAAATCATCTTCAACATTCATTGTCTAGCATCTACCATCATTGCACTTGAGACTCTACATTAAGGGGAGGTTCCATAGTCTATTTTCTTCTCTCTAATGGAGGGAATTTTTCCTCTCATGGGGCTTTGTTCTTCTCAATCTTCTTTGAGAATATTTTATATTCTCTTTTGGAGAGGAGTTTTGTCTCTCTAGGTTTTCTCCTTCACTCCATTTATGTGAGATTGCATTTGTACATGAGGTACCTAACATTGTCTCACATCCATGACCCATCTCACATCTTTGCATCTTGTACATTCTCCCCAAGTTACACTTTAGGAAAGGTTTTGGTGTGAACAAGGTGTTTTACTTAACTAGTTCATCACCTAGATCCTATTCACATTAGTTACTTAAGTTTACTTAGGGTACACAAGAAATTTGTCACTTTATGTCTCAAATCATTCAATTAAGAAACATGTCATAATCTTATGCAATCCTATGTCTCACCTTAGTATATATAATCAAAGGGTTCTCTTTGCAATCTTAATTCATTATCATTGTATATTTGCATCATTCTATAGAATAGCATTATTCTCATAATTTGTCTCTCTTGTGCTTTTCACTGAAGCTCCTAGATCTTGAGTGGATACATCTTACACCAAATTTTGCATGAAATATTGCATTTTATACCCTTACACTAAATAAAGCCACAATTGATATTGGTAGAGCCAAAAAACAAGGCCTCACATTTACAACTAAAACATAGAAAAATATGTTTGATCAAAATGAATTGATGAACAATGGACCTATTTCTCTAGTTTCATTCAGCATGTGTATTATAGAAGATAGATCTGAAAACTAACAGAACTAACTATCAAAATGCAGATCTAGAAAGGTGAGAAATTTTTGTACCTATCACCAAAGATGCTTTTTCAGGCTCTTGAAAATCAATTTTTAGGCTCTGTTATGCTCATTCTGCACTCCCAGGTTCGAGTTGTTCATCGTCGAAAATCCAAAAATAAAACTTGTAGATCAGTTTTCGTGGTTTGACAACTTTTCTTGCAACTTTGACAACTTTGTAACTTTTTTCAATATTGCTCTTCAAATGATCTTCAACCTAAAACCTGCAGTCACACATCAAAGAGAGAAAAATGTTGTTTGTTAGGAAATAGGGGCTTTCCTTCATCAAACCTTGTTTTGGTAATTAAACTTTGAAATGAATAAAATAATGAAAGGAATGATGAATGAACAAGAGCAATGTCACAACTCACCAATCCTTATTTGAACCTTGGATAACAAATTTGTAATCTAGCATGAAGTGGCCTCAATGAATGTAGATCTTGATCATGAAACTTGATGTGTAACAATGCCTTTGATATGCTTGATTGATCTTGAACACTACATCACCATATTATCTCAAACAACATGCATGATGCAATACATCTTTGAAATGATAATAGAATCTTGATTGTTATAATATTCTTCTATAAATATGCCCTTGAATGCCTTGAAAACTCTTTTGAAGTACTCTCTTGATCATAAGTTTTCTATTAGGATGCTCTCATCAAAATTGCTAAGTAAAGCTAAGTGAAACAACCTTGTATTTATACATATCTTACGATTAATTCTCGAAATTCAAATATCACAAGCCGACATTGAATTATAGATTTAAAATCATTAAAACACCTAGAAACACATATTTCAAAGAGGATTCCTAGGTCTAAGTGAGGACCCATTCGCCATAGGGAAAATGGCTGCTAGGTCACTTACCTAGGACACACATCGGGAAATGTTAAACATTATGCAAAAATAGGGTCCTAGGACTAAGTGAGGACCCATTCACTCTATGGTGAATGGGTCCTCACTTAGACCTACCTAGGACACACATCTTCCAAAGTTAAGTGTTGTGTAATGGCATTTATGAATGTCAGGTTTTAACCCTCATAATTTGTATTTAATTAGACTTGGATTTGAATTAAAAGGGCCAATTAAGGAAAATCAACCTCAATTGATTAATAAAACCGTAGATTAGTGTGAAAGTGTAAAGGTACACCTTATAACACCCTAAATAAGGCACAATTAAGTCCATTTAATTTAAAAGGGCCCTAAACTTAATGTGAATATGAAAAACATATTATAACACTAAATTAAGTCATAATTAAGTTTTTTTTATTATTAATTATTCCCAAATCAAGTGTGGAAAAGGGATACTTTTTTGACACTACAACAACAATTTCTGGAATCAAATCTATAAAAGGCCTTCATATAGAGCAAGCATTCTCTTTTGAGTATACCATCCCATAATGAAAAAGAAATCCACACAACATTATTAGAAAGAAAGAAGAAGTTCACCTATAATTGCTCTCACAATTACATATTCAAGTATGCATGATTAATTACATGCTTTCTTAAAGTTCTATACTTTTAATTATCCTCTTTTTTAAAAGATAATAATAAAACTAATCAATTACAATGCTTATCTTATACAAGTGAACAATCAATAAGCAAAAAAAGAAAAATATAATATTTAACCTTCTTAAGAATTTTTTCTTTTATTACTAAATTTACATATGTAATAAAATGGTTGCATATTATGATTTTTCCTTTCACAACATTGTGTTTCAATACATAGGAATGACAAGACTTTAAAAAAGAAGCTACAAAGCAAAATATGACTTACAAAGACAAAAATACACTCTTATAGAAGTTTGATTGATGCAAAATGGATACTCATCTTAAATTCAAATTGTAGAGAATCAAACAATTTAACTACAATCACTTCTATCATATTATTCATATAATGATATGTGGCTATTTAAATTCATCAAAATAATCTTTAATTTTTTATAAAAAACAAGAAAATTCAACAAAAACTGAAAAAATGCTGAATAACATATATATGTAATTATATGATAACAATGATTATTTATACAAATCAAAATTTATATTTGCAATCAAAATGTATATAAATTTAATTATTATATAATTAATTATGTAATTAGGGGATAGGCTACATATAGTGTGAGATTTGAGCCTGAAACAAGTACCACTCTTGAGTTGTTGGAAAACAAGTTTTAGCTGTCATTTAATGGTAAAAGCCTCCAAAATCTCACTTATCACATAACAGCAAATAAATATTATTTTCTCAATTGAATGGAATATTCTATTTCCATTTACAATATTTTTTAATTTCAATTTGATGGCAACTTTTTTTTTTTCATTTGCATTGCTTTATGTTTTTAATCTATATGCAAATATTTCAAAATCAAATAATACTTAATTTCTTCAAGGAAAAATTCTAGATTTGTCTAAGTTGATTTCATTTCATTATTTAGCACTTATTATTAATTGTTTAGTCCAGCAAATGGTACCAACATGCACTCATGCACAAACACGTACTCTCTAATATATTAACACACATATAATTTTCTATCCGCGTAATCCTTGAACCTTCTTTAAGTGTAAGTGCTATTATTAAAATACATTTAAATTTTACCTTTAATTTCCTATCAGTATTGACCTTAAACCTTCTATGAATAAAGTGCTACTGAAATATTCCAATTAAAAAACAGGTCACATGGCAGGGTATATTCTTTATTATTAAGAAGAAAATTCGAGCGTATGCTTAAGAACTAAGCTTCTAAAAAAGAAACACTGCATTTACCTTTTTTTCTTTTTTAACATGAAAAGTATAATTCATCACCTTCGTTCTAACCCTCAAACAACTTGATCTGTCAGACCGTCACCATATTTTTCAGCTGAGGAAAGTAAGACAGAATTCTGGAGACTCTCAGTTGGTAAGGTAATCTTAATTTTCTCTCGCCATTATTTTGTATGACAACTTTTGCGATTATAGAGTAAGTTAGGTAGCATTTGAGTTGCATTTGGGAAAAGCTGTATGCCT
Source organism: Sequoiadendron giganteum (assembly GCA_007115665.2). Lineage (NCBI taxonomy): Eukaryota > Viridiplantae > Streptophyta > Pinopsida > Cupressales > Cupressaceae > Sequoiadendron > Sequoiadendron giganteum. The sequence continues at coordinate 824,923,992 of CM021101.1, forward strand.
GCAAATTAAGTGTTAACGAGCTGTGTACGCCTGCATCATGACTTCTTTTTTCAGGTATTTAGATTCATTGATTTTGTTTTCTTTCTAGAGCAAAGCGTATATTTTGTCTTTTATCATCGTGAGCTGGAAATGACGCATCATCTTCTTTAATTTCACACTTTTGATCTCGTCATTTATTTAATTAACTTTTCTGTTTGTAGCTGCTGCCGCCTCTTCTTTCCCCTGTTACAGTCAGGCCCTGCAGTACCTAGTAAGTTTGTAGCCTACATCATATCAACTGTGCTCACTTATTCCAACAAGTTCAAAGTGAGCCCTGTCATCCCTGCTGAATTTACCTTTCTCTGTTGCCCTAATTTCTCGAAACCTTCTAAAATGTGACCAAGAAAAATAAAAGACTCTTCAGTTCCTATTGTCACTTTAGCTCCCTAAAAGTGAAGCATTATGATTTGAGAAGGAGTGCCTTGGAGTAAGCTTCTCTCTAATAATCAATAGTGTTGTATCTTGAGGATAAGGTCAAGCTGAAAAATAAGCTTGCATGTGGGACCTTTCCTTTAGTATGTTTGTCCCCCAAGCCAGGAAAAGCAAAGCAACATTTAACAACTGTGCCCTTTTTCCACAGTCCATCAAACAAAGGATAGCTTAGGAGACACTCCCATGCAGGGTGCTTCAGGTTCTAAAATCAAGAGAGACAGGTTAAGGAGTAAAGAAATGCTATAAGATCGATTGAAATCTTATTTCAAAAAATTGGGATTTAAAAGCAAAAAAATTTAGTGAATGGATTTTTTATTGCATAATGTTATGAGAAGACATGAATTTTTTAGATTTCTGCGAATAGAATTAAAAACAAAAATTAGAAAGGATTTTTTTTTAGTATTGCAGTTTTTAAGATGAGACCATCTATTTATTAAAAAAAATTGTTAAAATTTTTAAATGACTTATAATTTTTTTAGCTGTATTAACTTAAACATTTTAATTAATGATATCAGATTTCCACAATCCATATTGTATAGTGCAAAGACTTCTGGATTTGATTGTGTCCAGTTTTAGATAACCCCTCATGAAACCATATCAACTCAATCAAATCTAGAAGTCTTTGCATTAAACATTTTAGATAACCCCTCGTGAAACCATATCAACTCAACCACATAAATTCAATTGTTAGCCCATCCATGGTAATGATGCCTTATTCTACTTGGAAAGGCGAAATAATGCCAAACCAAGAATCTAATCATTCATCCATGTGATAGGAATGAACTGAGACAGTAGCAACAATCTTTGTAGTGGTAGAGAATTACTTAGCAACTATAGAAATACCAAAATCTTATGGATCAACGATAGTTTTATATCTTTTGAGTTTTTGAACCTTTTAAGTCTTTGGACATTTCTTCATAAAATTAAAAATACTGTCTGTACATGTTGGCTCGGCATTATGTGTGTTGTATTTATTTTTATAGTGGGTGGTTTAGAGTTGGTGTGTTATTGGATTTGAATTAGTTTTATGGTCTTCAGTTGGATTGTATTGTTATATCTGATTTTTTTGGTTGTAAAAAAGTTTTAGATCTTTTTTAAGACTGTTTATTTATTTTTGTAGCTGGTGGTTTATAGTCAGTGTATTGTCGGATTTGAATTAGTTTCATGGTTGTCAGTTAGATTCTATTGTTATATCTAAATTCCTCTTTCTAAAAAGATTTTGGACCCTTTCAAAAACCCACCTTTACTCTTTATCAAAAAATAAATACTGACTATGCATATGAAGAAATTTTTAGAACCTCACTCAATTGGATCTACACACTTACATGAACAGCTCAATTTTGTACCCTGCCTCTTGTCCCAACCAGTTTGCATTGCAGTGCTAAAGTTTTTATAAATAACACTGTCCAATGTTAGTGCACACAACACCAAAATGAAAAATAGAATGACTATTCATAACTTATTTCCTTGAAGCAAGAGTTATGAGTATCTAACTTTTTTGAATATATAACAATATTGGATTTACTTTTAATTTGAATATTGTCTCCTAGTTAGCCCTTAAATGTTGACCTTGCTGCTTGACTGGAGTCCTAGGCAGTGGCCCTTTCTCCTTGTAAGAACTTATGAAAATCAACAATAGGATCTAGAGATCAAAGATAGCACAAAAGAGAGAGAAAGAATGAGAGAATATGATGATAGTATTCTCAATATGCATGAAGATAGTTGACCAAACATGTATGTACAAGGCTTGCTTATAAAGACAAGCTAGGACACAATGAAGGGCCAGGAATGAAACAAGTGGCACAATCATGTGTAGGGTAGGTGGAGAGAAATAATAGATAATTCCATGAAAGGTGGATCACCCACCTAAAGTGGAATTATCATGCCACGAAAGGTGGAGATGAAAAGGTGATAACTAGATCACACCACAAAGAGTGGAATTTCTCCAACACACGCTTCCCTAGGTGTCCAACTCATATCTCTCTATGCATGCACAAACCTAGATGCATGATGCAAATAACTAGGTGTCACAAGTGCAAACTATAATGATATGCATTCCCTACGTAAGCTTAAGTAAAGTGTAATAAGTAAAATACTTATTTACACCAGCACCTCCCCTTAAGTGCAATTGGGGTAATGAAGACTCAAGAAAACCATGCAAGATGGGTCCTGACAACTAGGCCATGTTAGGTACCCATGTACAAATGCAATGCAATCTCTCACAAGTGAGGAAAGGGAGAAAACCTCATAGGAAAAACTCCCCCTCAAAAGATAGAAGAAAATAAATGAATGTGCAGGGTATGTGCAGGATCATCATGGAAAAAATAGGCCCTTAAGTGACAATAAAATTCAGAAAATCAGAGTTAGGCAACTTGACGTAAAAATTTGAATAAGTTATCTATATTATTTCAAAAATATGTAAGAATATAAATTGTAGCAAATTGAATTTAGTTTCTAAATTACTAGGTTTATTTTTATTTTTTTAAATCTATTTAGTGAAAATTTGAAATTTCAATGCAGTAGTACTTAATTTCAGGTAAAAAATAAGAAGTGGGTGTCTGTCTGACCACCCCAACCACAATAAAATGATAATATTTTTTATAATATATTATATATAAGTAGGGGAATCATGTTTCGATGTGATGCATATTTTTTTGTAATTTTTTTCAAGTAAATAATTAATTATGATTTTTTTATTACAAATTTTAAAAATTATAAAAACTCGTAAGTCTAACCACCTTAACTTGGTCAAAACTTCATGAAATTAATTTTTTGTTTTTTAATCCTATAGTATTCAAAGCATAGAATGTGACGCATGTTTTAGATTCAAAAAATGTGATACTGTTTGAAAGTTATAGATGTTTTTCAATCAGCCTATCAATTAGCAATTTAGTCGTAATTCAAATAGAAAATAAATAATAATTATTTATTAAATTCAAAGTAAAGAATAATTTATATTGGTGGAAAGATGAGAATCTCCTTTAAAAACCCTTTTCGTTTCATCAATTTTGGGTAAAAAAAAAGTCATCAGCCACATGGGTCATCATATCACTTAGATATCGCCACTTTTTGGCCCATCATGATCCTGCACATTCCCTACAAATGAAGTAGGACAAAACCCCAAGATGAGGAAAAATTCCCCCCCATGAAAGAGAATGAAGAATTCAAGTGACCCCCTTGTCACATTGGTGTAAGAGGGTATGGATGGAACACTCACTGTTCCATGCTCCGAGTCTCACCTTAACAATTCCCTTTGGTGGCTCTCTCCACCAACTCAACCTATAGGTCCTAACTCAAATACGGATACCCTTGGTTCTACTGGCCATCCCCTCTTCCATCCATGTCACACAACACAACCAAAACTTAGTGCTTAACCTCTATTTCACCCTTGACCCTTAATCATCCCTAAAGGCCAAACACACACAACACTCAACTAGATTCTTGCATGGGTGTAGAGATGTGGAAACATGCTTCTTAGCATCCTCTTAGGGTTATCAACCAACCACTGGAATCCATTTCTCCATCGCTCCCTCCAAACCCTCACTTAGGGTTAAAAAGGCTACAAGCCTAAAGCCACTATTAGCCCTCCTAACCCGAGAAAAGTGGGTGTTACTCAAAACTTTCCCAAAGAACCCCAAAGCTTCCCTATGGTTTCTTGGACCTGATGCCAACCTCTTCAAGATTTCCAAAGGCTTAGGCCTTGTCTTGCCGTACACGGGTTTATTCACCAACTTAGCAAATGTAGGGTTTTTTTGTCATTTCTTGGCCACCCGGTTGGACTGTCAAAGAGTTCTTCCATCAAATGGATTGATGTAGCCTCTTACCAGATACCAGACCTCTGTATGGCCTTCTTCCACCTTTCTACCACAGGAATTGTCATGGAGAGGTCTCCCCTGCAAGTTAGGTGATTTTCACCTCTAGACTTTCCTAGTCAGGCACTGTTTAGCTCGCCTAGGAAAGGTCTTCTTTCATGCTTGTTTGCCTCCTAAAGACTCCTAACCCTACTAAAAATATAGGCATGGAGCCTAGCCACTATTTCCAAAATCCCATACACCAGGTACAGGGGAAAGGTGGTCTAGGACTCCATTTATTGCAGCTTGCCAGGTAGAATGAACAAAAATAGGAACTTAGAGAACATAAATTGACAACTAAAATGATGAAACAACTAATTAAGATCCAACCAACACTTTGAGATCAAGAAAATGACATTCCACATGTATTCCAATGCCTGGTTAAGCCATTAATACACTGCTAAGAACACAAAAACAGAAAACTAAGCGGTTACTCCTATTGTTCTTCCTTCTCATTCATGAAAACTTCAAATTTACAAAACTTCAAATGCCTTCCAACCTTTCACACGGGTTGAGGCAATCCTTAAATAGGTTTCCCAAGGTGGTTACCCTTCCCTTGGTCAGACATAACCACGACATTTGGCCAAAATTGCACAAAGCAACATTTTGGGCTTTATTTCCAATTATTAGAACTTACCAACCATGAGTGTCTAAACTCACAACTCTTCCACTCCTGATAGCTCCTGACCAAGATATGTCTAAATCTCACCCACAATTTCAATGGTCAACATGACCTTATCAAATTAAAACAAAAATTCACAAACCTTTCCTATTCCTAGTGTTTCCTAGGTGTTCTTCTAGGTGCTCCTGCACCATTCTCCCCCTCTCTGCCCAAACACTAAGGAGTAGAAGAAGAGATCAAGGACAGGTCAATGCCAAGCTTCTAGAACTGATCTTCTTGTACCCGTGTAGCTTATGATTCATGCTTATTCTTCCACTTAATAAGGTGCTCCATGTACACCTTGTGTCTTGTAGACTTTTGTACCCTTGATTCCAAGATCCTTTCAGCTTGGTGCTTGTCCTGAGTAGGTAGGGGTATGTTGCTGATGTCCTTGAAGATCTCTTGACTATTCTGATCCATTCCCTTGACTGATCCCTTATATTTGATCAAGTCAGCTATATTGAAAATTGGTGAGATTCCTAAGTCGGTAGGTAGCTCAACCTTGTATGCATTTTTCCCATACTTGGCCAATATCTTGCATGGTCCTACCCTTTTCATCTGTAGCTTGGTTGACACTCCCTTCTGCAACCTAGATTTGTTGAGGTGAACCATGACATACTCACCCACTGCAAATTGCACATCCTTCCTTGTCAAATCTACCTTCTCCTTCAACTTTTGTGTAGCGTTGGTGACTGTCTTCTTCACCTGCTCTTGAATCTCTTTCATGGTTTGACTGAAGTCTTTAGCATGTCCACTCCTGTTCTCCATGGCTCCAAGATCTCTGAGCTCACAGATTCCTCTTGGGTGCATCCCATACACAACCTCAAAAGGAATCTTCCCTGTGGTCCTGTTGACACTATCATTATAGGCATACTCAGCTTGTGAGATGACCATATCCCATGTCTGTCCATATTCCTTTGTTAGGCACCTAAGAAGATTACCCAACACCCTGTTAACCACCTCTGTTTGACCATTGGTCTGAGGATGGTAAGCTGATCCAAATGACAGGTTGGTACCCAATCTATTCCATAGAGTCTTCCAAAAATGACTCATGAACTTAACATCCCTGTCTGAAACAATGCTTAAAGGTAAACCATGAATCCTTACAACCTCCTTAAAGAAAAGATGAGCTATGTAGCTAGCATCATGAGTAGTTTTTCAAGGAATAAAATGACTCATTTTGCTAAATCTGTCCACCACTACATACACACTGTCAAAACCAGTCTTGGTCTTAGGGATTCCTACCACAAAATCCTTGCTCACACACTCCCATGGTCTATTAGGAATGGGTAGGGATTGATAAAGACCAGCATTACTAGCTCCTCCCTTAGCTTTCATACATACAACACACTATTCCACATACTTTCTAACATCTCTTGCCAACTTCGGCCAATAGTAAAACCTTTGTACTAGTTCCAAAGTCTTGTTGATGCCAAAATGTCCACAAAGACTGCCATTATGCTTCTCTTGAATGAGGTTTTCTCTCATTGACCCTCTTGGAACACATAACTAATTCCCTTTAAACAATAATCCACTTTGCAATGTATACTCAGCATATTGACTATGGAAATGATTCTCAAAGTCTAAACATACCTTATAAGTTGTTGAGAAATCTTCATCCTCTCCATAGAGATCTTTAAAGCTTTCAATCCCTATGCTCTTCACTTGTATCTCTTGTACTATCAACAACCTCCTGCACAATGCATCTGCTACCTTATTCATCTACCCCTTCTTGTGCTTGATGGTGAAGGTAAAAGCTTGGATGTATTCCATCCATTTCAAATGTCTGTTACTCAACTTCTCTTGAGTGTTGATATAGCTGAGTGCTTGATTGTCTATGAAAACTACAAACTCCTTGGGTAGAAGGTAATGCCTCCACTTCCTAAGTGACTGAACCAAAGAATAAAGTTCTAAGTCATAATTTGAATACTTCTTCTTTGCTTCATTGAGCTTCTCACTAAAGAATGCTATAGGCCTGCCCTCTTGACTTAACACTCCTCCAACTGCCACTCCACTAGCATCACATTCCACAGTGAACAACTTGTCAAAGCTAGGTAACAAGAGAATAGGTTGAGTTGTCACTTCTTGTTTTAGTTTCTCAAACCCTCTCTCAGCTGCTTGAGTCCACACAAACTTGGTTTTCAAACCACCTTTTATTGTATCCAGGACCGGTGCACAAATACCACTAAAGTTCCTTATGAATTTTCTATAGAATTGAGCCAATCCATAGAAACTTCTTACCTCAGTCCCTGTAGTTGGTGTAGGCCAATTTATGATTGCCTCCACCTTGCTTGGATCCATCTTCAATGATCCCTTAGACACTACAAATCCCAAATATACAAGCTCTTGTTTAAAGAACTCACACTTCTCTAGATTGATTGCCAACTTCTCCTCTTGCAACCTTCTAAGAACCAACTCCACATGTTTTAAATTCTCTTCTGTTGTCTTACTGAATATGAGGATGTCATCAAGGTATACCACCACAAATACTCCTGTGAAATCCTTGAGCACTTCATTCATGAGCCTCATGAATGTGCTAGGGGCATTGGAGAGACCAAATGGCATCACTCTCCATTCATATAACCCATTATTTGTCTTAAATGTTGTCTTCCATTCATCACCATCCTTAATTCTGATCTGATGGTATCCACTCTTGAGATCCAGCTTGGTGTAATATTGAGCTCCTCCAAGACAATCCATTAGATCCTCAATTCTAGGAATAGGGAACCTATTCCTAATTGTGATCCTATTTATTGCTCTAGAATCAGTACATAACCTGCATTTGCCCCCCTTCTTGGTTGTCAAAACTACTGGTACTACACATGGGCTGATGCTCTTTTGAATCAATTTTTGATCCAACAACTCTTGCACTTGTCTGGCCACTTCCAAATTCTGATCTGGTGTAAGCTTATATGCTACTTTGTTAGGCAAAGATGCTCCAGGTATGAAGTCAATTTGATGACTAATAGCTCTTTTAGGAGGTAAATTTGTAGGTGTGCCATCACTTACTATGTCTTTGTACTTCTCAAGTAATTTATGGACTGCTCGGAGTATGACTGGTTTTTCAGTCTTATCTTCCTCCTTGGATTGCAATAAAACTACATATCCTTCTCCACCTTCATGTAGGGTGGTGAGGAACTCTTTCCCACTACTTATTAGCACACTTGGTGTCTTTGACTGTCCTTCATCCTCCTCTGACAGTGACTACAACTTAAAATTCCTTCCGTCCTTCTTAAATGAGATTGTATTATCCTTTCCATCATACATGGCACTCCTATCATATTGCCATGGTCTACCCAATAGTAGATGACATGCATCCATGGGTAAAAAATCACAAACTAACTTGTCCTTGTACCCTCCAATGGAAAACTCCACCGTTACTTGCTCATTCACTAAAACACTTTGCCCTTTGTTAAGTCATGTGACCTTGTAGGGATTGGTGTGGGGTACCTTTTCGAATTTCAGTTTCATTACTGCCTCCTTTGAGATAATATTGTCTGTTGAACCTGAGTCTACTATGACCTTGCATACTTTACCAAGTATCTTGCACCTTACCCTGAATAGAGCTCTCCTTTGTTTTGGTTCTTCTTTGACTGGTTGTCTGATCAAGACCCTTCTAAACATCAAACTCTCACCCATCTCAGATTCAATGTGACTAACCTCAGCTGCCTTAGGACTCATGGTGTCCTCTTGTGTATAAGCTACTCTTTTCTCATTGCTTGATGAAGTTGCTTTCTCCGGGCACCTATAGGCTGGGTGTCCAACTTGGCCACAATGATAGCATTTCATGGTTGCAAATAGGAATTACTCCTGCCTGCTCCTCTTCCTCTATTTGATCCTCCTTGAGAAACTCTACCTCTATTATACCCTCCTCTGGAAGGTGTTTCATTGCCATGATCTGTGGATTTGAACTCTCCTTGGTTTCTTTGGTCATTGCCTCTACCTTGGTAGCCACCTTGTTGTCCTCTTTGATCCCTTTGATCTCTTTGATCTTTGCCTTTGCCTCTGCCTTTAGAAGCCTGATCTTGCTTCTTCTTGCTTCTTTCCTCAATCTTGATAGCTAATTGATAGCATTGGTGTACTGTCTTTGGACTTAAAAGAGCCATCTCCTCTTGAATGTTCCATTTCAAACCATTAAGATACCTAGCCACCTTGAGACTTTCATCTTCTGAAACATTAGACCTTATACAAATTTTTTGGAACTCCTCTGTGTAGGTATTCACATCAAGGTCTTTTTTCCTTAGGCTTTGTCTCTTCTTGTGTAATTGAATCTCATAATCATCAGGCATGTAGGCTTCTCTCACATCTAGGTCCTTCTCCCTCTCTGTTTGGATGAATTTCCACCAAGTCAAGGTTGATCCTCTCAATCTTGATTTAGTGACCTTCACCTTCTATGCTTCTATGACTCCATCACACTCAAAATGATTCTCCATGCCTTCTATCCAATCCTTGACTAGATCGGCTTCCATCTTCCCACTAAACAATGGTATGCCTTCTAGTGCTTTCCAACTCAAAGCTTTCAAATCCTTCAAGAAAGGCTCCTCTTGTAGAATAGGGTCAAGTTCAGGGATCTTGTCTTCCTCTGCAACCTCTTCTTTCTTTGGTACCCTATTACTGTCCTCACCGTCCCTATTTAGCACATTACTCAATGTCTCCTACAATTGTGCTAGTCTTTCCCTTAGTCTCCTATTATATTCTTCTTGGTCTTCAACCTTCTTTTCCAACTCAGCATTTGTCACCATGATTGTGGAACCACTGGATTCTAGGTCTGACATACAAAATTCACTCCCAAATCTTTAACTTGCTCTGATACCAATCTGGTGTAAGAGGGTATGGATGGAACACTCACTGTTCCATGCTCCGAGTCTCACCTTAGCAATTCCCTTTGGTGGCTCTCTCCACCAACACAACCTATAGGTCCTGACTCAAATACAGATACCCCTGGTTCTACTGGCCATCCCCTCTTCCATCCATGTCACACAACACAACCAAAACTTAGTGCTTAACCTCTGTTTCACCCTTGACCCTTAATCATCCCTAAAGGCCAAACACACACAACACTCAACTAGATTCTTGCAGGGGTGTAGAGATGTGGAAACACTTCTTAGCATCCTCTTAGGGTTATCAACCAACCACTGGACTCCATTTCTCCATCGCTCCCTCCAAACCCTCACTTAGGGTTAAAAAGGCTACAAGCCTAAAGCCACTATTAGCCCTCCTAACCCGAGAAAAGTGGGTGTTACTCAAAACTTTCCCAAAGAACCCCAAAGCTTCCCTATGATTTCTTGGACCTGATGCCAACCTCTTCAAGATTTCCAAAGGCTTAGGCCTTGTCTTGCCGTACACAGGTTTCTTCACCAACTTAGCAAATGTAGGGTTTTTTTGTCATTTCTTGGCCACCAGGTTGGACTATCAAAGAGTTCTTCCATCAAATGGATTGATGTAGCCTCTTACTAGATACCAGAACTCTATATGGCCTTGTTCCACCTTTCTACCACAGGAATTGTCATGGAGAGGTCTCCCCTGCAAGTTAGGTGATTTTCACCTCTAGACTTTCCTAGCCAGGCACTGTTTAGCTCGCCTCGGAAAGGTCTTCTTTCATGCTTGTTTGCCTCCTAAAGACTCCTAACCCTAATATAAATATAGGCATGGAGCCTAGCCACTATTTCCAAAAGTCCATACACCAGGTACAGGGGAAAGGTGGTCTAGGACTCCATTTATTGCAACTTGCCAAGTAGAATGAACAAAAGCAAGAACTTAGAGAACATAAATTAACAACTAAAATGATGAAACAACTAATTAAGATCCAACCAACACTTTGAGATCAAGTAAATGACATTCCACACGTATTCCAATGCCTGGTTAAGCCATCAATACACTACTAAGAACACAAACACAAAAAACTAAGCAGTTACTCCTACTATTCTTCCTTCTCATTCATGAAAACTTCGAATACCTTCCAACCTTTCACACAGGTCGAGGCAATCCTTAAATAGGTTTCCCAGGGTGGTTACCCTTCCCTTGGTCGTACATAACCACCACATTTGGCCAAAATTGCACAAAGCAACATTTTGGGCTTTATTTCCAATTATTAGAACTTACCAACCATGAGTGTCTAAACTCACAACTCTTCCACTCCTGATAGCTCCTAACCAAGATATGTCTAAATCTCACCCACAATTTCAATGGTCAACATGACCTTATCAAATTAAAACAAAAATTCACAAACCTTTCCTATTCCTAGTGTTTCCTAGGTGTTCTTCTAGGTGCTCTTGCACCACACATCCCGCACCCCCAAGAGAGCTCACAACTGATGGTATTTACTCTTAGTGAAGGGTTTGGTGAATATGTCAACTACCTGCTCTATTGTTGGACAATAGCACAAGTTAATGACCTGATCCTAAATCAGCTCCCTGATGAAGTGCAATGAATCTCAATGTGTTTGGTTCTCTGATGTTGGACCTGATTCCTATAGATCGCAATAGCACTCTGATTGTCACACCAAATGACTTTCGGACGTGGAATGGAAAAACCAAACTCGGAAAGAATGTGTTGAAGCCAAATGGCCTTAGTGGTGGCATTAAAAACCCCCCTATACTCAACCTCTGTCGATGAAAGAGCAATGGCATGCTGCTTCTTGCTCTGCCATGAAATAGGTCCTGGCCCAAGATGGAAGCTGTAGCCAGAGGTGGACTTGTGATCATCAGAATCACCAGCCCAATCTGAGTCAGTATAGCCTACTAAGTCAAGTTATGCACCTGCTGCATAATGAATCCCATGCTGATGAGTACCCTAGATGTAGTGCAAGATGTGTTTGGGAGCTTTCCAATGAAGCTCGTGTGGTTTCTACATAAAGCGGGAGACCATGCCAACCGCATAAGAGATGTCAGGGCATGTATGAGTCAAGTAGATGAGACTTCCAACAAGTTGACGATACAAAGTGGCATCAACAAGTGGAGTGGAGCACTTAGCCTCAAGCTTGACTCCTGAAAGAAAGGGAGTCGGAGCAGGCTTACAACCAGTCATGTGAAACCATGAAAGAAGAGCAAGAGCATACTTGGGCTATGACACTGTAATCTTAGATGAAGACTGGTGAATCTCAATGCCAAGAAAGTAGTGAAGAACACCCAAGTCGGTCATGGAAAATCTGTCCTGCAAAGTAGTTTTGACATTGCCAATGATGGATGAGGTGCTCCCTGTAATGATTGAGTCATCAACATAGAGCATAAGTATCAAATGTGCATCATCCTGCCTCAAGATGTAGACATTCTGATCAGAATGACACCTGGTGAATCTTGTGGAGAAGGAAGGAATCCATCTTGGTATACCAAGCCCGAGGGGCTTGCTTAAGGCCATAGAGGGACTTCATCAACCTTCAAACCAATGAAGTATCCTGGATGAAACCCTGTGGTTGCTCCATATAGATCTCCTCATCAAGATCCCCATGTAGAAAATAACTCTTGTCATCCATTTGATGTACTGCCCAACCATGTGAAGCGGCAATGACAAGTGTCAGGCGAATGTAAGTCATCTTTGCAACAGGGGCAAAGGTCTCAGTGTAGTCAATTCCTGCGACCTGTGAGAAACCCTTTCCAACAAGTTGTGACTTATACTTATCAACACTCCCATCCGTTGCATATTTGATCCGATAGATCCACTTGCATTGAACCATCTTTCTCCCCTTAGGGAGAGGGACTAACTCCCAAGTGTTGTTCCTCATCAAAGAACTATACTCTTCCTCCATAGCTGCATCCCATTCAGGAACCCCATAGGCTTCCTTAAAGGATTGTGGATCTGAAGCTGATGCAATGAGAGCATGCGGAAGAGGCTCATGCTCATGCTATGACCTAGTCCTTCGAGTATCCAAAGGATCCCCAACAAGTGGACCTGCTACCTCAAGAGTCTGACGAGCCCAACGAGGTCTAGTAGGGGTAGAAGGACGAGGCTCCTCAATTGGAATTGGACCCTGTGAAGGTTGAACCTTGCGAGTTGGTGAGGAAGGAGAGCCATCATCATCTAAATCACTACCATCATTGTCAACTGTGGAGGAAGGAGGAGTAGAAGAGTCAAGGCTAGGTGAACTTTCCTCAAGATGTAAACTCCTCTCATAGAAAATCTCATGAGTCTTAAGATCCATCAGTCTGTATGCCTTAACACAATCTGCATATCCCACAAAGATACAAGGCCTGCTTTGTGGCTCCAATGCCGTATATTTTTGTGGAGGAGTACAAGCCCATGTTGGACTCCCAAACACTCTGAAGTGTTTCACAATGGGTTTCCTAGCAAACCAAGCTTCAAAAGGAGTGATACCCTTCAAATCTTTATGAGGAACCCGATTCTGGATGTAGGTGGCACAACTGATTGCTTCTACCCAAAAAGTTGGACCAAGAGACTTGGCATGTATCATGCATCTTGCCATTTCCTTGAGGGTTCTATTTTTCCTTTCTGCCACACCATTCTACTAGGGTGTGTAGGCAATGGAATGTTGTAAGTCAATTCCCTCAAGTGTGCAAAATTCCTCAAATCTATAGTTCACATACTCTCTTCCATTGTTTGTACGAAGGATCTTGACTTGCTTCCTAGATTGCTTCTCAGCATGTTCTTTGAAGTTGAGAAACTTGTCAAATACTTCACTTTTGTGACAAAGGAAGTAGACCCAAGTGTATCATGAAAAATAATCAATGAAAGTGAGGACATAACGAGCTTTGCCAAAGGATGGCACTGGAAATGGGCCCGCTACATCAATGTGAACAAGCTGAAGAAGATCCAAGGCTCTCCAAGAGTTCCCTCTATCAAACTTCTCTTTGGGATGCTTTCCCATGAAACATCCCGAACATACACCCTCTGAAAAATTGAGTTGAGGAAGAACTTTGACCATGTCCTTGGTGTGAAGTTGCTGTAGATAGCGGTAGTTGAGATGACCAAACCGCTCATGCCATATCTTACTTTGTGAGTTTGAATGAGTGATCAATGATGTAGAAGGAGAACGAGGTACCCAATGGGAGAATGAATAAAGCCTTGCATTGTGATTAGCTCGATCCATTGCAACCAAAGCATCATTTGCAAGTTCCTTTACCACAACTGTGTCCGGAGTGAATTCAACTTTCTTACCATCTCCATGATGTGTGATTTGGTAGATGGAGAGAAGATTGGTGCTCAAGTTTGGAACATAGAGCACATCCTCAAATGTCCCATCACCCATGTCAATTGCACCTTTCCCCTCAACTTCCACTTGTGTATTATCACCAATGAAGATGTGAGGCACTGAAGAGGACTCCAAGGAGGAAAATTGCCCCTTTGAAGAACACATATGTTGAGTTGCCCCTGAATCAAGAATCCACTGTTGTGATGAACTTGTTGTTGCCATGAAAGCTTGCCCTTTTCCCTTAGACTAAAATGAAGTAGAAGTGGAAGAAGATGAGTCCTTCTTTTTATAGGCAATAGGCAAATTAATGTTGTTCTTCTTGATGATGTTGGTCAACTCATCAATTTGCTTGGCATGACAATGATGCTCCTCATGTCCAATCTTTTTACAATATGCAGAAGTTGGTTTCTCCTTCGTGTTTTGAATTGTTCTTCTTTTAAGAAGATGATGAGCCTTGTTGTGGAGGAGTGGATTGTTTGTTCTCTCCTTGTGGCTTTGGTGAATATTGTTTTTGGCCTTTCCCTTTCCATTGCTTTTGTTTCCATGATTGACCACCAATTCTTTTGAAGTTGAAGACTTGAGAATGCCCATTTTCATCAACTTATTTTGCTCAAGAATCAAAAGATTTGTGAGAGCCTCAAAAGCTGGTGATGTGAAGTTGCTAATTGTCAATTGTTGAGTCTGAAAACTTGAAACAAAGGCTACATACTCGGCTGGAAGCTTGTCCAACAAGTTGAAGACCAATTGATCATCCTCTTTCTCAATACCACAATCTTTTAGTTGTGCTCTTAGCTCATTTGCTTTAGTGACATAATCTTGAATAGTGTCAAAATTCTTAGGATCAAGGCTTAGGAGATCATTTTCAATTTTGTATCCCTTAACCTTATCAACCTTACCATACAAAGTAGCAAGCTTATCCCAAGCTTCCTTGGCTATAGTAAATTTATCAACATGGAAAATGAGATCATCTGAAATGAACTTTCTAAGTGTACCCAATGCCATAGAAGTTTTAGTGAGCCAATCCATATATGCATTTGGATCCACCTTAGGATCTATAGGTGCAGTTATGGTTCCATCAATGTAGTAAATTAAACCTTTTTCCATTAGTTACTCCATGCACGTACTTTCCATGTAGTATAATTATGTGCCTGCGTTACGAGTGGAACTTTAGATGAACCCATGATGGAATGCAAGAGAAAAGGAGAGAAAATAGGCACAATCATAGAATAGACACTCCTCCAAATTCACTCAATCAAAGTACCCCCCCCCCCCGCTCCCCCCAAAAGATGATTTTGGCACTTTATAATTTAGTGCGTGTACAATAGGCCACTTGCAACTTGGCTAAGTGGACTTATGATTTATGATTTTAAAACTTGCCACAAATATTTTGATAATATACTAGAACAATGAAGCAAAGACCTAAATTCAAATCTATATAATATAAGTGCCAAATAGGCAAAAAAAGACCATATGCTGAAAGTAAAAAATCCACTCAAGATGGCTTCAAATTGATTACATATTCAATAAGTAGACGAAAAATCATGCACTTTCAAAAAAAACGGCACCTAAATAGGAGTTCGTATGTGCTTGTACAGAGCCCCAGAAGTTGTAGAAATGAGGATTGGATAGGTACAATGATGAAAAACTACAAATTATGGAAAATCTGCTCACCAAAATCAGAAACCGATTGCACCACTGTGAAGTGCACGAAAAATTAGTCGAAATAAAAAAAAAAATCTCGAAAAAAAGAGCTAAAATGAGCAAGTTATGGCCTCGGACTGCAAAATTGTAAAGCTCATTTGTGAGGGGGTCCAATTTTTCAAACATGTGCTGATGTCAGCATTTCACAAAGTTGAATTTGACGGCCGTCTAGCTATCACAGTCACCGTCGGTCTCTTGCCGGAAAAAGATGTCATGGAATATTCTCTCTACGAACGGAATATTCTGAAGAATGTCGGAATATGCTTGTCGTCGCCGGTTATGGAATCTTGGGGAAATCTGGGAATATTCGCCGCTGATTTTTGATCGGCTGTCGGATTTGAATTTGTCGCCTGCCGGTAAAAACTGTCGCCGGTTTTTATAAAACCGACTGCCCGTGCTCGCTGGCCGGGCCTGCAGCCCGCACCACGCGACGCTGTGTGGGTCGTTGAGTATAGCACCTACGGGTACTGTGAGGTATTTATTTTTTAATTTTTTTTTAATAAAAATTTTACAATAAATTTTTCCGGAATATTTTTTTGATTTTTAAATAAAAAATAAATACAAAATTTTTACAAAGGAATTAATCAGAATATTATCTTGACTTTTTATTTTATTTTAATAAAAACAGAAAATTTCATATAAAGAAAATGACTAATTTTTTTTTTGAAGTAGATTAATTTATTTTTTTTAAATTTCAAAAAATTTCAACTGAAAAATATTTTTTTCCAAACTATAGAAAAATTCAGAAAATTGAAAAAAATACTCAATAGGTGATTTTTTTCGATCTAGAGCTCCCAATGTCGGATTTTGACGAAATGAAAGGCTACCCTAACTGGAAACAGCCTTCTGAATCCGAATTTGAGGTTAGATCTGGTCTAGGATGTACCAAAATGATGTTGCTCCTCAGATTTGCCTCTTGACCACCTTCACACGAACAAGAATCTCCCAACAATGGCTATGCAAAGAACCTCCAACTGATTTGATACCATGTAAGAACTTATGAAAAACAACAATAGGATCTAGAGATCAAAGATAGCACAAAAGAGAGAGAAAGAATGAGAGAATATGATGATAGTATTCTCAATATGCATGAAGATAGTTGACCAAACATGTATGTACAAGGCTTGCTTATAAAGGCAAGCTAGGACACAATGAAGGGTCAAGAATGAGACAAGTGGCACAATCATGTGTAGGGTAGGTGGAGAGAAATAATAGATAATTCCATGAAAGGTAGATCACCCACAAAAAGTGGAGTTATCATGCCACAAAAAGTGGAGATGAAAAGATGATAACTAGATCACACTACAACGAGTGGAATTTCTCCAATACACGTTTTCTTAGGTGTCCAACTCATATCTCTCTATGCATGCGCAAACCTAGATGCATGATGCAAATAATTAGGTGTCACAAATGCAAACTACAATGATATGCATTCCCTACGTAAGCTTAAGTAAAGTGTAATAAGTAAAATACTTATTTACACCAACAATCCTCTTCTAATTGGCATTTATAAAATGCTATCGTTATATTTTTCAGTCGATACAGTAGGGTCTCATGTAGCTCTTTAGTTTATTTTTTAGTAGGGATTGTTCAAAATTAGTTTCAATTAACCAATGGTTTGCTTATTTCAAGCAGTCGTCAAGTTTTAATCTTTTTAGAATTATTAAAAAAGATTAAGATAAATAAATAAGAAAAAGAAAGAAAGATGAATTATATACCTTTTACATATTATTCAATTTTCAAACTCCAAATTAAAAACCTATTACTACCTGTTTGGACAGGCTAAATGGCCCATGATTTGCATCTTGCTTTTCATATTTCAAGCTTCATATATGCTTATGCATTTATGAAACAAATATTGTATATTCATGAAATCAAGCATACAATTAATTATACAGTCACAGTAGCAACAAAAAAATTTACAAATTAAAAATAGAGATTTTTAAAATTAATTATTAAGAAATAAGGAAATCAGGTTAAGATTAGAAAATAATTGTTGTCGAAATGAGAAAACACATCAGAATTTAATTTTTTCAAATTACAATTTAATGATTAAAAAAACTGCACCTTCACCAAAAAAAAAAAGCGATTAATCATAATAAATTGGATGTTTTAAATATTTCTACAATACCAGGAATTTCAATGCTCGGCAATAGAAATTCAGGGCAATTGCGTACAAGTAAAAATTATCACTGGTCAGCCTTAGCTGCCCCGAGGTGCTACTCAATACCTTTTTACTGGCTTATTAAAAGCCGAAGGTTGTCCATGGGTGCCCTATATTGTAACTCAAAAAAAATCATCAAAATAGAGTGCTAACCAAAACAAGATGAATTCACATATTTATAATGGTACGCTCTTTCTACTGAGATAATTCCCCTTGATGCATTGTCAAATTATTATTTTGATTGAGGGTTATCGCATCAAATGACATCAACTGATTCAACTGAGTAGGATTCCAAATCTTCCCTCAAATTGCTTCCAAAGAGAGAAATACAAGTTGTCACCAAACCTTTGCAGGTCCGGTTACCAACAAAATCGTCCCTTTTTTCAATTAGCAATGAAGTGAACACGATAAGCTTCCATAAAGCTATAAGATTTTAAATAAAGAGGCATGCGATACTTGAATCTTGAATTTGAATTTTAAATGCAATATACCAAATTACGATGTATTATAATTGATTATAACACTGTACATAATAATATATAACTGCAGGTCGATTAATTTTTTTCAGAAAAAGCAGGCAATCTTCTATCTGCTATTAATTATGTTTCCTGTGGTATTCTTTACGTTGGAAATTAATCCCAACTATTCTATTTAATTACTCCGTATTCCTTCATCTCTCCCGCCCGTCGCCATATCTTCCTTGATAGTTCATACGTGTCGTCGGATTTCACTTCTCCAGCTCTGTTTTCATTTCCTCTTATCTTCACATTCTCTGAATCAAGACAATTTCAAATATAAATTAACTGCATAATCTTCTTGGTCAGATTTTCCCACGCAGCAGAATTAAATGCAATTAATAGTTTTGTTTATTGTCTCTTTTGCTGGGCACATATGTTGAAGAAGTACCTAGTCATTTTTAAAAGTTATGAAAAATGTGCACGCTCTGCTGTAGCAATAGGTTGAAGTAGCAACTGTTTTTGATCTTTGGTTGCAGGGTAATGTTATGCAGAGTTTATGGTCCTCATTCGAATCTTGTTTAGACCTGTTGTTAGCTGAATTGAGCAACAATTTGTTGCTTCTGGGTCTGTTTTGCTGTTATATAACCTTAATCACATTCTTTTGGAACTGTGTTTTTGCTATTCTGTAACAGCTGTTGTTAGCTGAATTGAGCAACATTTTGTTGTTGGGTCTGTTTTGTTTTATAACAGCCTTATTCACTTTTCTTGGAATTGTGTTTCTGTTGTTTTGTAACAACTCTGTAATCGTTATTTTGTTGTAATTCTTTATGCTTATTCTAATAAAAAAACTGTTTTTGAGCAGTCAACGAACAGGGGATTGTGGTAAGGGCAGGTCTCCATGCAGCTGCTTAGCTTATTTTGGTTAGGAGTCACTGTTCAAATTTTTTAAGAATAATTTTTGGAACTGGTGATCCCATGAATATTAATTCGCTGCTTATTTTTAAGGACTCATTATTGTTTATTTACATGCAAACAACAGCATGAAAACATGAAATAAGTTAGTTTTTGAAAGTGGAAAAAAACAGCAGCTCTGTTTTATGAGATCAAATTTTATATGTTTTTGAATGAAATATATATAAATTCATATCTTTTGGATTCATCTGTATTTTATTTCTGTATTTTCTCTCTTTGTTTCTTACTCTGTTTCTGCTCTGCCTCTTTCTTCATTTTAAACAGCAAGGGCAACTCTGTTTCCATTTGCTTTGAGGCTGTCCACAGAAAGAGCAGTTAAGATCATCAACGAAAACTATCAGCTTAAGGTCATCATTCTGCCAGCTATTTCCTCAAACAAGCCATTCTCTGTAAGTATTATCACCACAAGCATGCCACGTGTTTTCTGTGTGTATATATAGCTTCAAAATTTGAAAGAAGTCTGTTTTTCAATAATGTACTATTATTTTTATGGATCAGTTACGATTAGAATTTAAAGATCTTTTATGTACATGTTAGAGTGTTCTATTATTGAACTATTATTTTGAACTTTTGATAGAATCTTTCATTAGAGTTTAGATGTTCAATTCTTAAGTATAAATTATTACTGTATACTAATTTTTTTTTTTAATCAATTGCAAAAGAGAGGTTTGAAAGGGGTTCAAACTTTTTTTCGAAGATTAACACAGATTCAACAATAAAACTTTATGAACAATATGGACACATTATTTTTTGTTAATCTAATAGCAACATGCACTTAACTAACAGCAAAAGGACATCAAAGCAAGATGCTGAGACAAGACCTTCATTCCTAAATCTTAATAAATGGCTTCAAGCCACAAAGATCCAAAGTGCTCTAACAGCCATTAGCCACAGCATTTTTGTATCCTTGTCACAAATTTCCCCCATATTCCATCTTTCTTCATATCCAATCTTCCTTTATTATCCATATATGTTTAACTTTTATAACTAATTTTAAATCAAAATCCATCTGTCTATATACATTTATGTGTATATACACATACACACATCCAATAACTTTTATAATTAATTTTGATTATACACACATATACACACCTATGTTCTATCAATAGATTGTTTCTCATTATCCTTTGCATTTTCTACCTCAGCATTGTTGGCCTAAATCTAGTCTTCTTTTACATTTCCAACCATAAAAAAAATTGGTTGGATTAATTGGTGAAAGCATTGGATTTTCATTGTGGACATCCAAATTCAAAGTGGAATACTGAATGACAACTCTTAAACTTTTATTGTGAACCTCTAAACAAATTAAAGAAAAATAATTGCATAATGATCAAAATAGATTTTCATATATATATACATACATACATATAGATATCCATCACAATCTAAAGCCTAATTTAGATAGATAAATGACCACCATGTTATCATTTTCCTCCTACATGTTTTATTCCCTACGACCAAGTTGGCAGTAAATTGCTCCCCACCACCCTCTGCAAGTTCTGCCGCAGCATTGTTGGCCTGAAACTAGTTAGCGGATGGGGATCTTTTGAATTCGTCACAGGAAAATATAGAAATATGTTTATAATAAAATGATCACGCACAACGCAAACCCTCAAAATTTTACCTCGACGAGCCCTATAGAAACCTTCTCATTGAATTTTTCCGGATTTCCTTTCAATGCCCCATTGATGTTTAGTTTAATACATCTTCGATCTGGAAGAAGACACTTATACTAAGTATCTGTTTATCTTGACATCTCGTACTCTTTTATTTTGGTGTCGGAATCATCAATTAAAATAGAAAATGCGGTTTACTTAGATATATTGGAACTGGCTTTTAGGTCATTTCTCTCTGTTTTCTTCATTCAAATTAAATTATGGAATAGTTCTCATTTCTGATTTTACCATGCCATTTATTTCCCACTGTATCATCAAGATTGTATTAGTTTATTCACTGAACGAAGATACCAAGCGGCATTCCTGCAAATCAGGATCCAGTTTATGTACAAAGAAAATTCCAACAATAAGGATATTAAGATGACTGCTAAATTCCTGCGAATCACTTAGTTTGCATGTGTTGGTTTCAAGACGATCACAAGTTATTGGCAATAAAACTGCTTTAGTGGATAATTTCTATTTTTACAATGATGATAACTTCTCAAAAGTTTGTTTAGGGCAGTTAACACTGTTAGTGTTTGATTGGAGTGGTTAGAGAGTTAATGGGCCTAGGAGATAGCTGGTAGAAAAACAAGGGTGTAACTCGTGTGAGCATTAGAAAGCTTTTGCAATATGTTTTAGGGTGCATTTTGTTCTAAATTTTTTGTTATTTTGGAATTGATAACAGCAGTTTCCTGTGATTACATAACTGAAAATTTTCCAAATATTCTTCTTACATTCATGCAGAATATAACATGGACAGAGAGGGCAAGGGTAAGGCTATTCGCATTGATCTCGGGACAACTTACAGCTGTGTAGGAGTGTGGCAGCATGACATAATTGAAATTATTGCTAATGATCAAGGAAACAGAACCACTCCCTCCATGGTTGCTTTCACGCCCGATGAAAGACTTGTTGGAGATGCTGCCAAGTTCCAGATTTCAATTAATCCTGGCAACAGTGTGTTTGATGCCAAGAGACTCATTGGAAGGAGATACAATGATCCCTCTGTGCAGTCTGACAAACAATTGTGGCCATTCACTATCGTTCCTGGTAAGAATGACAAGCCTATGGTTGAAGTGGCTTATAAAGGTGAGAAAAAGCTATTTGCATCTGAGGAAATCTTGTCTATGGTGTTGATGAAAATGAAGATGATAGTCGAACAATACCTCCAGTGTGATGTGAAGAATGCTGTGATTACTGTGCCTGCTTATTTTAATGATTCGCAGAAGCGAGCAACTAAAGATGCTGATAGGATTGCAGGGCTTAATGTCACGCGGATCATCAATGAACCCACGGCTGCAGCAATAACTTATGGCTTTGCTTCATTGGAGGGAGGAAAAAGAAACATTCTAGTTTTTGACCTTGGAGGAAGTACTTTTGACGTATCTATCGTTACAGTTGAAAGAGGTATGATTGAAGTAAAAGCTGTTGGAGGGGACATGCATTTGGGAGGCGAGGATTTTGACAATAACATGCTCAACTATTGTGTTAGGCAGTTCAACTAAAAAAATAAAATCGATATGAGTATTAGTCCCAAAGCTCTTCGGAGACTACGCTCGCAGTGCGAGAGGGCAAAAGGAAGTTTGTCTTCGTCAGTAGAGACTGTAATTGACATAGATTGCCTCTATGAAGGGCAAGATTTCCACACAAAGATCAGGCGAGCCAAGGTCGAGGAGCTTAACGCAGACCTATTTTACAAAAGCATGCAGTTAGTGAAGCAATGCATGGAAGACTCCCAGATGAGTAGACACCCAATCAACGACATTGTATTAGTAGGAGGTTCTTCATGTATACCAAAAGTCCAGGAATTGCTTATTCGGTTCTTTAAGGGAAAGGAACTCTGCAAAAGTGTAAATCCAGACGAGGCAGTTGCTTATGGTGCAGCATTGCAGGTAGCTGTACTGAACAAGGCAAACATCCACTTAGTCTTGATGGACGTGACTCCTTTGAGTCTTGGAATTTGTTGGAAAAGCTAATCTTGAGCAGCCACAGAACAGTGCATTTAATGCACAACTTGATATGATCCGTTGGGATCCTCCACCTGCCGTGTCCAATGTTGGCCAATTAATTTTGGCAGAGAATTAACTCTTGGTAGGTGAATTTGAATTGAGCGCCAATTTTGGAAAAGGTTGGAAAAGACAAAAGAACATAATAGAATGCTTTTCAGTTAGAGAAAGTAGAAGAGTTAGAGACAGAAGACAGAGAGTAGCAGAAGAATGAAAGGAGGAATGTTCAGGTGAACCTGCAGCAGCAGAGGAAAGTGCTCCAGAATATTGATAGAGGCCCAGTGCTCCAGAATGTTCGCAGCAGCACACAATAGCAACTAGTTTGCTCCAGAACATGCACAATTTTTGTATGAAAGAATGTACAGAGCCTTGCTCTGTGTTTTTGTATGTAAGCATTGAAGTTTGTAATCTTTTTGGTTTAGTTGAATGAAACAAGAAAATATTCTGCTTCTTCTTGCTGTCCATTTTATCTGGTTTGTGTTTTCTTCTTTGTCCACTGTAGTTGGGTTTAATTTTTCCTAACAGATTGGTATCAGAGCCCTAAACTTTCTGGGCATTTAGTTTTTCAAAGCCCTAGCTAAAGTCCTGGGCATATTGTGATAGAAGTCTTGCTTTTGGGTATTTGGGAAAACCCTAATTTTCTAGGAAGTGAAGAAAAACCCTTTGGTTTTTTCCGAGTATTTGTAGTTTCCCCCATTTAGCAAAATGGCTGGAGGAGACAGTAGGAGTTGGCAGCAGCCACCTATTTTTGATGGAAAAAGTTATGACATCTGGGCAAAGAAAATGAAAACCATTCTTGTAGCAAATGATTTGTGAGAATTAGTAGCAAATGGGTTCACAGATGTGACTGACCCAAATGCATATGCAGTATTGACCAATCCCCAAAAGAACCAGTTCAAAGAGACAAGAAAGAATGATGCAAAAGCCCTCAGTTTGATTGAGGCAGCCTTAACAGAGGCTATTTTCCCTCGAATAGCAGCAGCTTGCTATGCAAAAGAGGCATGTGAAATACTTGAAACCACCTGCAAAGGGACTGAGAAAGTCAGGTCTGTGAAACTCCAGCTGCAAAGGAGAGAATTTGAGACCATGCAGATGAAGGACAATAAGTCTATTTTAGATTTTTATACGAGGGCTTCCACCTTGATTAATCAGTTAAGGATAAATGGAGAAACTATGGTAGAACAAAAGATTGTGGAGAAGATTCTTAGAAGCCTACCTACAAAATTTGACCTGGTGGTTATTGATTCTTAGAAGCCTACCTACAAAATTTGACCTGGTGGTTATTGCCATAGAAGAGGCAAAGGACCTCTCAACATTGTCAATTGATGAGTTAATGGGTTCACTTCAAACCCATGACCAACGCCTAAATAGGTCTACAAATTCTTCCCAAGAACAAGCCTTAAAAGCACAAACAAACGTAAGAGGAAGAGGAAGAGGAAGAAATGGTAGAGGAAGAGGTCAAAGAGGCAGAGGTAGAAGCAACTCTGGAAGAGGAAGCTCAAACAGCCAAGAGGAAGCCAACATTTCCCAATCAGATTTCCAAAACACAAGGAATATCAACTCAAATTAGAGGAAAGATAAGAGCAATGTGCAGTGTTACTACTGTCACAAGTATGGTCACTATGCAAGTGAATGCAGGAAGAAACAACATGACCAAGGGAGTCAAAATGCAAATATGGCAAATGAGAACAAGGCTGAAAATGAAAAACAGTCACAAGTTTTCATTGCATGCAATCTAGCAGAACAAGGCAGCGCTAAAGTTTGGTACTTGGATAACAGCTGTAGCAACCACATGTGTGGTAACATAAATTTATTTGCCTCCATTGATAGTAGCATCAAGTCCGAAATCAAAATGGGCAACAATGAGAAGGTTCCAGTCAAGTGCAAAGGCATAGTGTGCCTACAAACCAAGCATGGTGAAGAAAGACAAATTCATGATGTCTTTTATGCCCTAGGAATGAAACATAATATTTTGAGCATTGGACAGATGGTCCAAAATGGCTATAGAGTGTTGATGGAGAAAAGAGAATACATCATCTATGACAAGGTGGAAGCAAGAGAGTTATGACAGTGGTTCAAATGACAAAGAATCGAATGTTTCCCCTCAAAATGCAAATCTCAGCACAGTCAAAAGGCTCACAGCAGTCAAACTTCAAATCGGTCATCCAAGACCCATCCAAGCTTTGGTATTTGAGGTATAGACATTTAAGTTATTCTAGTTTACGTCTTTTAGCTAAAAAAGGCATGGTTAGGGGCCTACCACCAATTGTAGAGTTCGATAGAAAATGTGAAGCATGCATCCTAGGTAAACAACATAGGCAACCCTTTCAATCAGGGCATTCAAGGAGAGCAAGAACACCATTAGAGTTGGTGCATTTAGATTTGTGTGGTCTCATGAAGACCCCAACACTAGGAGGAAGTGTTTATTTCATGACACTTATAGATGACTATAGTAGAAAAATATGGGTGTATCTTTTGAAGAACAAATCAGAGGCATTTGATAAGTTTAAGGAGTTTAAGGCCTTGGCTGAAAAGCAAAGCGGCCATTATATCAAAGTTCTCAGAACAGATAGAGGGGGAGAGTATATCTCTCAAGAGTTTATGAATTTTTTTAAGTTTCAAGGTATTCAGAGACAACTCACAACCAGGTATACTCCACAACAAAATGGAGTGGCTGAAAGAAAAAATAGAATAATCACGGAGATGGTAGCAAGCATGTTGAAGGCAAAAGGTTTGTCAAATGAATATTGGGGTGATGTTGTAGCAACGATAATTTACATCTTGAATAGGTGCCCCACAAAGGCTGTTCGTGATAGGATTCCATAAGAAGCATAGACAAAATGCAAATGGAGTGTTGAGCATTTGAGGATATTTGGATGTGTGGCATATGCTCTCGTGCCAAAGGAGAAAAGGTAGAAATTTGATGACAACGATGAAAAATGCATTTTCATAGGCTATAGTGAAGAATCCAAAGCCTATAGATTGCACAATCCCATCACCAAGAATGTGGTGATTAGTAGGGATGTTGAGTTCATTGAAAACGAATCATGGGATGGAATAGTTGATAGCAACACAAGTATTTCTATTTCAATACCTTTTGAGGATGAAGAAGTTGCAGAAGGAAGGAGCTCTAGAACCTTACAACAAGGTGATAGTTCTGAAAATAACAACAATAGCTCTGGAACCTTTCAGCAGGGCGGATGCTCTGAAACTATACAGCAGCAGTCTTCTTCATCAGAATAACAGTCAAGCAGCTCTAGAAATTCAGACCCTATGCTTGCATCATTGATGCCACGAAAGACTAGAAGCGTGAGGGAAATTTATGACAACACAAGGTATGAAGATTTTGATGAGAATTTGGATTTTGCTTTGTTTTTTCACAGTGATCCAATGTATTTTGAAGAAGTCGTGAAAGAAGAAAAATGGTGTAATGCCATGGATGAAGAGCTGAATGCTATAGTGAGTGTAAGTGTGGAATGAGGTGTAAAGCACAAAACACTTCTTAATAATATATTATATCAAAGATAAATAAATTTGAACTAAATCAAAGCAATAATCTATCGCAAGCATCATATAGTTCTCTATCTCCCAAGATTTATTAAATCACTATTGCTCTCAGATCATGAGTGCACTATGATTGTTAAAATGAAAATTGAAAGAACGAGATGGATACTAAAGCAATGATATGGAACTAAATATGACAATACTAGATGATAAGTGAAGTAAACTAAGCATGAATTGACATGAAACAGATAATTGCAGCTACAGGAGGCAGCCATGATATTGAAGCTTGATTGCTTGATGCTTGGATGTTTGAATGCTTGATGCTTGAGTGCTTGAATTCCTGCAGAGTAAGAGTGCATAAACTTGATTATTTGGATCTTTTTTCTTGGTTCAATGAGGCTTTATTTATAGATTTCCTGGCTATAGAAATACACAGGGAAGGCATTGAGAGGTTTGGATTCAATTTGGAGGATTGAATGGTGAGATATAGAGGAGATTGAGAGAATTTTGGTGATTGTCTCTACCCATGAAAACACTAGGCAAGAGAAGAGGAAGGATTGATGGAGGAGGATTGAGAGAAGAATTTGGAATTTGTCTCCAAAACTTCCCGTGAAGTTTCAAAGCATTAATTGTGACATATTTTAGACATAGATTAGACATAGGATATCTAATTCATTTTTGAGGAATTATAGATGGAATATTCTTTATGCTTTAATTCAGATATTTTGATTTATTTAAATTAGCAAAAGAAAGATAAATAATTTAATAAAACGAACTATAGGATAGTTGTTTATTAAATTAAACAGAAGAATATGGCAATTAATCAATAAAGTGTTTGATCTTTATTTAATTAATTTAAGATTGATGTGATAGAATAAAATAGGGAAATGATAATTAAATAAAACAAAGTATTTAATTTTTTTTATTTAATTAAGATGAATTTAAATGTGACGTGATTGTGAACTATATAAATAAATATTTCTATTTATTCAATAGTAGAGGAAATTAGGATAATTAATCAAATAATTTGTATTTAATTAATCGAATGCTCCAGACCAATTTTAGGTGTATACAGTGAGAAACAAAACATGGGAGCTCACTGATTTATCCAAAGCGAAATCAATTATTGGAGTTAAGTGGGTCTATAAGACCAAATGCACTGCTGATGGTAAGGTTGAAAGACATAAAGCAAGGTTGGTTGTTAAGGGATACAAACAATAGCCTGGAAGAGATTATGATGAGACTTTTGCACCAGTTGCAAGGCTGGAAATAGTGCAGGCAATCCTAGCAATTGCAGCCCAGCACAAATGGAAAGTACTACAAATGGATGTAAAGTCAGCCTTCTTGAATGGAGTGCTGAAAGAAAAGGTGTATGTGGAGCAGCCACCTGTCTACGAAGTTGCAGGGAAAGAAGACAAAGTCTACAGGCTTTGGAAAGCTCTCTATGGGCTGAAACAAGCACCATGAACATGGTACAACAGAATTGATACATACCTTTTGAGCAATGGATTCAAAAAAAGTGGCAGTGAGCCCACACTCTACATCAAGGCAGCCAATAGTGAGATACTTATTACTGTTTTGTATGTAGATGATTTAATTTTCACAGGTAATAGTAATCTTTCCATTGCTGATTTCAAAGAGGCAATGAAAAATGAGTTTGAAATGACAGACCGAGGTTTGCTAAAATATTTCCTAGGCATAGAGGTCCAACAAACAGATGATGGCATCTTTATTTGTCAAACAAGTTATGCTAATCAAATCTTGAAAAGATTTAGAATGTTGGACAGCAAACCAACCCCAACTCCAATAGCTACAGGTCTGAAATTAAGCAAAGAGGACAACAACAAAGATGTTAACCCAACCCTCTATAAGAGCATGGTTGGAAGCCTCATGTATTTGACAACAACAAGACCCAATCTAATGTACGCAGTAAGCCTGATTTCTAGGTTCATGGAGCAGCCTAAGGATGCACACTGGCAAATAGGAAAAATAATTTTAAAGTATGTCAATGGCATGAAAGGCTATGGCATTATGTATACTGCCTCTAATGAGTTTCAACTTGTTGGGTACACAGACAATGATTGGGCAGGAAATGTAGATGACAGAAAAAACACTTCAGGATATGCATTCCACATGGGTTCAGGAGCAATATCATGGGCATCAAAGAAGCAGCCCATAGTTTCTCTCTCCACAACTGAAGCATAATACATTGCAACAAATGCAACAGAATGCCAAGCTATTTGGCTTAGAAGAATCCTTGTAGATTTGAATGAGCAACAAGAAGATGGTGACAACGTATCTTCTATTGCCTTGACCAAGAATCCCATCTTTCATGGACGAAGCAAGCACATAGAAATCCGCTACCATTTCATAAGGGAGTTGGTGGAGCATGGAGAGATCAAGCTTCAGTATTGCAGATCTGAACAGCAGTTCGCTGATATTTTCACAAACGCATTGTCAAAAGACTCCTTTGAATGCTTAAGAGATAGGCTGGGTATGCAGGAATGCGCTGGAACTTTGGTTCTGGTAAACACAAAAAAAGAGAGATGCTCTGGAACCTTGGTTCAGAAAAACAAAGAGGAGTGCAGGTGCTCTGGAACTTGGTGTAGGTGCTCCGGAACTTGGCGCAGATGCTCCGAAACTTGTGTTCAGGGAAACACAGAAAAACACAGATGCTCCGGAACTTTGGAGAAGTGCATATGCTCTGGAACTTATGCTTCAGAACTTTTGAATGGTGATGTAAATCAGAAAGACTCAAGATTAAGGAGGAGCGTTGGAAAAACTAATCTTGAGCAGCCACATAAGAGTGCATTTAATGCACAACTTGATATAATCCATTGGGATCCTCCACCTGCCGTGTCCAATGCTGGCCAATTAATTTTGGCAGAGAATTAACTCTTGGTAGGTGAATTTGAATTGAGTACCAATTTTGGAAAAGGCTGGGAAAGACAAAAGAACAGAATAAAATGTTTTTCAGTTAGAGAAAGTAGAAGAGTTAGAGACAAAAGACAAAGAGCAGCAAAAGAATGAAAGGAGGAATGTTCAAGTGAACCTGCAGCAGCAAAGGAAAGTGCTCCAGAATATTGATAGAGGCCCAATGCTCTGGAATGTTCGCAACAACAAACAATAGCAACTAGTTTGCTCCAGAATGTGCACAGTTTTTGTATGAAGGAATGTACAGAGCCTTGCTCTGAGTTTTTTTTTGTAAGCATTGAAGTTTGTAATCTTTTTGGTTTAGTTGAATGAAACACGAAAATATTCTGCTCCTTCTTGTTGTCCATTTTATCTAGTTTGTGTTTTCTTCTTTGTCCACTGTAGTTGGGTTTAGTTTTTCTCAACAGAATTGAAGTTAATGATGGTGTCATGGAAGTAGTAATTCCCCGCAATACTCCCATTCCTACCCTAAAAGAGACAACTGTCACCACATGTTATGACAACCAGACAAGTGTAATTTTTCAAATTTATGAAGGCGAGAGACCTTTGATTGCACACAACAATTTGCTGGGAAAATTTGTCCTCGATGGGATTCTACATGCGTAGTGTGAGGTGCCAACAATAAGAGTTTTCTTTAAAGTGGATGTAGAGGGAATTCTGACAGCCTCTGCCCAGGACATGGGAACAGGGTTAAACAACTAGATTACTGTTACAAATGAGCGTGAAAGACTAAGCAAGAAGGAGATAGATAGAATGGTGGCTGATGCAGACAAATTTCGAAGAGAGGACAAAGAAGTAGAAAACAAGAATCTTGCTAATAATGATTTGGAGAGTTATGTTTGTAACATGAAAAGTAGGGTGAGAGAGGCCAGGGAGAAAGGGATGATGCAAGAAAATCTTGCTAAAGGGATTATGCGGCCCTAAATAATGCTGAGCAATGGCTAGACAATCATGACTTTGCAGAAATTTATGAATTGCAAGCCAAATTGAATGAATTGATGTTGAAATGAAAGCCCTTGACATAAATGGAAATATGTAGTTTGAATAAATAAGTTTTGTTATTTTATGTTTACAACTTTGTAAAGCACTGTGCTTTTCACTTTTTTGAGTGAGCATAGTAGAAGCCGGTTTAGCAGCGCACCTATATTTCTTCATGCTATCAAAGGAAATAACCTCAAATATTACTGGTTATTACATTTGTACTTATTACATTAATGTTTACAATACATTAGGGTGAAAGTCATATGAAATTTCCTTGAAAACGGATATTCATGGAAAGTCATATCTGTTACCAGTGATTTTATAGATGATAGTTGTAGGGTAATCCACTCAAGTAATAACACCAAAAAAATTGTCTGCCTATTTTTTGATTTATCCTTCATTTAAATTCAAAAGGGTTTTTTTCAGATAAATTGGAGTATCGTAGTCCGTTTTAATAGGAGACTAGACATGAATTTTAGTCTTATTGAATCAATGGCTCTCAAATAAAATTAATACAAATTATGAAATAATTAATAACTAGCAAATTGTATCTTGGTGTGCAATAAGTGTCCGAAGAGATTTGGAAGGTCAATTAGAATAAATTTTGGTCTATTTTTTCATACATTTGTGTAATACAGGAGGTCAATTGATAGACCATTTGACAAATGATGTTTGTGCAACATAGGTTTCAAAGGAGAAGTGATAGCTTCAAATCAACAATTATAAATCTTCTATATTTTTGTTTATATTTGTCTTCTCTTTTATGCATTATATCTAATATATATTATTAAATATAAATATAATATCATTTTTATTTAGTATTTAAATAGAAAATATATAAATATTAAATATATAACATAGTTAATATAGATATATAATTTTATTATACAATGATATTTTTTAAATAATATTTAATAATTATGTAATGCTAAATAAAAAGTCAATTAAATTATTAATTTTTTTATAAATTAATTAAATATAAGATTATATTATATAATTAAATAACATAAATTAAAATTAAACATATATTATATTTAATTGCAAAGGATTTTTGGATGCAAAAAATTACACACAATCGAATCCAAAAATCCTTTGCAATTAACTATATGGATTGTGGAAACTTGTTAGCTTTGATCATATATTATATGTAAATTTCTTTTTTTAATACACAATAAAATAACTATAAATATTATATATGTTATTTTTAAACATATAATATTAATATTATAGTTATTAATATCTATAATATATAATATAGTTATTAATAATGTATAACTAGAATATATACATAATATATATTATTAATAACTATAAATATTATATAAATCAATATTATAAATAACTATAATATATTATAAATAATTATTGTATTATAGTTAGTAATATATTAAGTTCTTGTAAAGTAAACTATTATTATTAGTATATTTATTTTAAGTATAGGGTGATCCCACAATAGTGATTTACAATTTTTGGCCAAACTCGACACTAAAATATTTTTTTCTAATTAAATCTTCACTTTCAAGCACCTATAGCGACTAAATCCCGAGGAATTTGAAGATGATGCAAACTAGTGATTTGTGACATTTTGTCTGTAGATTATAAATATATTTTTTTCAAAATTTTTGGAATCAAATTGCACTTCTTTTTCCATCTCTTTTGAAAACTAGTTTTTTTTAGCAAACAACATTTTTAAAGAGTGACACTCATCGTATAGAACATAACTATTTTTCCATGAAGGATAAAATTCTAATTCTTTCGAATTTAGATTTTTAACCTCGATATCTAGTGCTTCCAATTGGTATCATAGTGTTTTATTGAATATTTTTTCCGTAATCAAGTTTCGAAGTCAAACCAATTACAATTCAGATATAGGTGGACCGTATACAACGTAACTTTTTTTGTATGTATCGAAATTCAATTTTTTTTTGTTAAATCAAGGACTTCAATATCTGGTGTGCTCATATTTTTTGATTTTTTTTTTAATAATCTACTATTTTTCCACATGCGTAGAACATAGAGCTTGATTTTAGGTGAAAAACGTATGTTTAATAAAACTAAAAAAATAAACACATAATACAACCAAAACATATTAAAATTATATTCGTTGGATAGCTCGTTCCGAGGACTACCATCTTCCGGTTGGGTCTGTGAAGTCTCCATTTTTATCCTCAACCCGAACTTTGAAGGGCAAAAATCTTGAGCTTTTTTGTGCCAGAGGGTGGGAAGGTGGGAAAAGGGGGGTTCGAGCGAACCTAAGGGGTTCGAGTGAACCCCCTTTCCACAATGGGAAAATGCAGCTTCCCACATTTAATGGGTTCGCTCGAACCCCCCAAAACAATTTTTTTTTGAATGGGGTCATTTTTTGGAAGTTTTCCTTCCTCACTCGAATTGTAAACCACTTTTGTGGGTTCACCCTATAATATTATATTATAAATTGTATATTTAAATTAAATTGATTTATTTATTATTTATGCTATATTTTAAAGTATATATTTGTATTAAATATGTTAAATACTTAACACATATTTGTTATTTAATTATATATAAATTTTAAATTATATTTCTATCTATTATTGTGTACTATATTTTATATAATATATGACATACTATAAATTCATTGCCAACAATTCACCAAAGGAAAATTCACCACCAATAATTCACTCCCATGGAAAATTCACCAATGGAAAATTCATTGCCAGCAATTCACCATGGTGGAAAATTAACCACATTAATATTTTTTAATATATATTTCAAAAACTTTGATTTTATTAAAATTATTAATGCGGTGAATTGCTGGCGGTGAATTTTACTTGGTAGTGAATTTTCCATGGCGGTGAATTGTTGTGGTGAATTTTCCTTTGGAAAAAATATATAATTTATTGGATAGTATTTTTCCTAGCACCAACTTCACCCACCATATTGGCCTTATCTTCATTTTTCTTTCCTTCAAAATTGTAGTTAGAATTCACATAGATTGACTTACAATAAATAAATTCTAAAATGAATCCATTTTGCAATGAGATGATAGTTCTTGAAAGCTACTAATTTGTTTCTACCTTTCATATTTAAAAAAAGAAGATAGAATAGACAATAAAAAAGATGATATACACTTCCCATCACTTACAAGCACATGAGAAAGGTTACTAAAGACCCTTAGTTGGAGGATGGGGAGATAGAAAAAATGTAGTTAATTAGTCAACATGGTTATAGATTTATTTGGTAAAGTTTATCAATCACTTTCAAAGAAGAGACTCTTATCATTTTCAAAAAGTTATCAAAATTCCTAACTATATCATAATGTTTAAATAAAGTAGCATAAGAGAGAACACCACATTATATGATTGTAAGCTAGTCCACAATGTTTGTTCCCATGTTCACATTTGGCAAGGATAAAAATTGAAATAAGTTCATTAGCTCAAAAAGTATAAAATTATAAATGATTTTTTTTTTTAAGAAAAAGGAATAATGCCTATATATATATTTATAATTATAATAAAGATAATTACAAAACTTGTAATGTGACCTTCCATGAACATTATGTTTAATGTTGCCTATACAGCCAAATACCTACTAGCCTGTCTATTACAAAATCAAGCCAAAAACCTAGGTCTAGAAACTCACTTGTAACATTCTGAGCACCTTGCAAGATGGACCCTAACTCAAAATAGTAAGCATCATTATCAAGATATTTACTTACAAAAATTAAACCCTATATCCATTCTGCTATTCAATTTCCATATGTATTGGATGATCATTTTCATCTTGACCTTCTACCAAGCTGCCATCAACAAAAGGAACATACAACCACACATTGCTTGCAAATCCACCCATTGGATGAACATGAACTCTCTGATCTTCAACTGCAAAGCACCCACCATACTGCTCCGGAGGCAAATCATTAAGGTTGAAACTAATGGCATTACAACCAACCTGATGTTGGCTATTAACACCCTCTGGTTGTACCCTTTCCTTTGAAACTTTTTACACTATTTTCCCAGCCACGTGTTGATATTCTTATGCCACTTTATTGCCATTTCGAGCCGTCAACTACTGGCCATTTAACTTTGTAGTTTCTTGGATAGGTTGTTCCTCCAACTGCCGAGGTTGATTACTGGGCCTTGGAGGTTTGTGCTCATGCATGAGCAAAGCCATAATAGCTTGAAATTTTTCCCTTGCTTTTTCTGTAAACCTTGCTTCGAAATCCCTTGCATACCTTCCAAGAATGGTAATAATGAAATTGGAGTTTTGTTGCGACAGGAATTTGATAATTTCAACAAACAGTTTTTGATATGCTAGTCGATGTAGTAAAAAGTACCTAGGAAATAGGCTTCCTACATAGCCATGGCCTTTCCAAAAATCATAACATAGGCATGCTTTATTGAGGACTCCTCTTTTCAGAAATTCTTCATGTACTACTTTTTTTCTAATAGCTTCCACTAAATTGACATCTTGAAGCAAGTCCATAATGTTAGAAATGAAAATTAACAGAAATTGTGAAGGATAGATCAACCTCTTAGCTTCTGGTTCCATGTTTTCACACCAAGAACCCTTTTAATATGCTTTTTAAAAGTTTCACAATGATCTTTAAACACCAAGTGAAGCTCCACTTCTCTAAGTTCTTCTGAAATGGGAAATTCCCATTCATTAACAGGCAAGAAGATTATGTAGTTCCTCAAATAGAACTCCATTGTTTTCCTCCTACACTGTGTACAGAAACTAGATGGAACAAAAAGATCCTCACTGCTGGAGGATTCCTACTTGAACATACACACGGCTAAATGTTTTTCCACACACACCACAAACAAATTTCTTTTTTTCTTTTTTAAGAACTGTATACATAGAAGGAGATTATAAATTGCTCATGAGGAGTAATAGGCATTTAATCAACACCATTACATGCTTTTTGCTAAGCCGATAATCCCATACGAACACATGATGCCATCATACACATTGATTGGACTTGTATTACATTTTTTATAAAATTATCCCCAACACCATATTTAGTAGTGCTATGTCTCATTAATTTGTTGCAATTTTGAGATTTAGCTTTGTCACTGAAGCAAAAAAAGAGCTACTACTTATGGAAATTCTGCCACCAATTTTCTATACATAGGCCATTGCACGGATCACACATACCATAGGATTATGGCAGATTATAGCTTGAGATCTTACTTTACACCTGTATCATGCACATTACACACACTAATTAGATAAAAATTTGGGAATCATGATCTTACATCATGCTTTCATGCTTCGAACCTGCACCAAGATTTTATTTTCCTTCAAATGTGGATGAGGTGCATTCATGTACTACTCCATTTAATCTAGTCTATACCAAACACATGACATTGCACAACTCACACACCTTACAATGAATACAAATCAAAGCACCTCATATAGCTGTATAGCTTGCCTCTATTTCACACACTTCTAGAACATTGAAACCCA
The DNA here is from genome assembly GCA_007115665.2 of Sequoiadendron giganteum. Lineage (NCBI taxonomy): Eukaryota > Viridiplantae > Streptophyta > Pinopsida > Cupressales > Cupressaceae > Sequoiadendron > Sequoiadendron giganteum. The sequence continues at coordinate 824,959,949 of CM021101.1, forward strand.
AAAAGTACCTTCCTATATTGAAACCATCTGACAAAGAGTGTACCTGACCATTTTTTCTCTATACAAAAGAAGTGGCATCATAATGCCATGTGCCTAACAGTGTCATCAACAATGATGACGTGGACAAAGACAAGGATTTCCAACCAAGCTTCTCACATACAATAGATGATGTACCCTCTGAACGCATCCATAAAACTAACACTTACTCCTTCAAGCATACAAACACCCGATTAAATTTCTTTCCTCTGCCATGTCAACAACAGAACATTCTTACCCTTTGAATTTGAAGGGTTGACAAATTGTATCACTAAAAAGAAATTAGAAGAGACAATAATAAAAATTGGAAGGAGAATTATCTTTCCTCTTTTGACAATAAAAGTTCTAAATTGGAATGCATCTTACCAAGCTCTGCAACATGTGTAACTTCATTATCAATTTGATCACAACCATAATTTGCTAGAAAGTCTGCCACCACATTACCTTCTCTATAAGTGTGAAGAATTTGATAATTTCTTAACTTATCAAGCAAGGAACAAATTTGTTTTACAATATACGTCAGCCTCCAATTTTGAATCTTACATTCCTGACAAGCATTTATTAATATCAATGAATCTCCTTCTACTTGGATCATGAGAAGTTTTAGACTATGAACTAACTTTAATCCTTGCAATAAAGTTTGAGCCTCCACAACGTTATTAGACCCTGATGTCAACTTAAAAGTTTAGCACATAGCACTAGCCCTTTATGATCCCTAATAATCACTCTTGCACTAGATAAACCTAGATTTCCCCTTGATGCTCCATCTATGCTCAACTTAAAGAAGCTAGGTGGAGGTGGAATCCAAACTATGGAAGCTTTGTTCACTTTTTGTATTGGATGATGAAGACTCCCTTTGAAAGGAAAAGATAGTCTTAGAGTCATCTACATTAGCTAATAATTAATTAATCTTTAATTGATTATTAGTCTAATTTATTCTTTGCACTTAAGCTAAACTTAGGATTGATTTATTAATTGAGTTAATATTAGATCATTATGTCTCATCTCATGTGATGTTGACACTTGTCATGATCCGATCCCTTTCTCATTTAGGGCTTTGCTCTTATAATCATTCAACTCTCTTTGTAATTATCTCTCAGATATTATCTGAAACTTTCATATTTCTTGAAAGTCTCTTGTTGTAGCTTTTCCTTGTTGATGAATATTGCACATATTATTTTGTGGATCTCTTGTGTGGAAGGTGTCTTTGTTTTTTTTTTAATCCTGTGGCTCATGGTTTTGTGCTTGTTTCACAATTCTAACATGGTATCAAAGCATGGATTCAGTGAACCCCTTCTCAATTTATGATATTTTCTTTCTTCAACGACGGTTACAGGCTTCTGATATGAATCCCCTTTGCTCTTTCTGCAAATTTTGGAGGTGGGAAAGTTTTGGTGCATTTTGTGTGAAAAGGACCTCGTCGTTGGATCCAAAGATGCCGGAATAGTAAAGATTGACCTTTGTTTTGTCAAATTTGGCTTTCGTTTGTCAGATTTGTGAAAGTGCATGTTTTTTCATGTACTTCAATGAGCCATATCTTTTGCATCTAGACACATTTTTGGGTGTCATTTTTTTTGAAAGTGCATGTTTTTTCATGTACTTCAACATGGTGCTATCAATTTCCTTTCTTTCTATCAGAGAATTGTATTTTCAGCAGGTAGTCCTTTTTTGGACATTATGGGCTCATATTGCATGTATTTATCTTAGATAAACACACTGAAATAAAGTGCCACAAATGGTGTATTATGGGATCTTGCACGTCACTTTGTACCTTATTGTACTCGCACTATGTTATAAAGTGTCATGGGGGTTGATGTTTTCCTTTGTTTTCCTTTATACCTTTCTCATGCGTGTGTGACTTTTGTTTTCACACCCTTTATATCTGCTTGTACTTTCATGTCTGCACATTTAGATGTTCCTAATTCTTCTTCATGCACTTCTTTCTGGAATTCAGTTTTAGTGTACTTATCACACCTCTCCCTTTTCAACATTATGGGGGGGGGGGGGTTTCTACTATTAGTGCTAATGCTTCCTTGGTTTCACATTGGAGTGAGCTATGTATATAGTATTTGTTCCTATGTACTAGGTGGATGTAGTGACTGATTACCCATGCATTTCAGTGAGATGGAGCACTTAGAATATGGACACTCTTGCATTCCTATTTCTGGAGGTGACCTTCCATTTTCACATGATCAATTCTTCAAACTTTTGGTACTTTTTCCATCTACATCTTTGAGTTCCAGGTGTTTTCCTTTGTTTTCCATCTGATTCGAGTAATGTCATTGTGGGAACTCATGCAGATTCTTGTCTTCTTGATCTTGATCATCATCTATTTCAGTGGAGGTTCTTATTTCAGCATTTCAATAGTCATTCTTTGATAGTGTTTGCTGCTTCTTCATGCTTCAGTGGTGTTCTCTTTGTTCATCTTTTGTTCCTATCTTTTGGGACAACATTGTCTTGTTTGGAGGCTTCTTCAATCCTTCACTTGGATTTCATCTCTTTTTGGAGTAGAGTTTTTCCCATGAGGTTTTCTCTATTTCTCCACATTATAGATATCTTTTGTTTGTACATGGGTATCTTTTTTGGCCTTGTTTGTTGGGACCCATCATGCATTCATTTTAGGGTTTTTAGCTACTCCCTAAGTTCATCTTAAGGGGGGTGTTAGAGTTATCTACATTAGCTAATAATTAATTAATATTTAATTGATTATTAGTCTAATTTATTCTTTGCAATTAAGCTAAACTTAAGATTGATTTATTAATTGAGTTAATATTAGATCATTATGTCTCATCTCATGTGATATTGACACTTGTCATGATTTGGTCCCTTTCTCATTTAGGGCTTTTCTCTTATAATCATTCAACCCTCTTTGTAATTATCTCTCGGATATTATCTAAAAATTTCATATTTCTTGAAAGTCTCTTGTTGTAGCTTTTCCTTGTTGATGAATATTGCACATATTGTTTTGCGGATCTCTTGTGTGGAAGGTGTCTTTTTTTGTTGTTTGATCCTATGGCTCATGCTTTTGTGCGTGTTTCACAATTCTAATAGATAGTAGAGGCCATGAAGATAATAATTTTGAATCCCAATCAGTAAAAATTGAACCAACATGCTTAGTTTTATGCACATATGCATTTATTGTTTCAAAAATAGACTGCTCTAATAAAATTAAGACATGTTTACAATTTAGTTTTTCTTTTCTAAAGATGCATCTATTTCTTGCCCACCAAATAGCCCAAACAACTGAGGATGGGATAATACACCACATGCTTACAAAAAAGGAAGATTTGTATAATTGAGGCCAACTAGAAAATAATTTCCAAAGAGTGCTTGGGAATGAGGAATGCCAATTCATTTTGGAGAATACAAACATCCAACATAATTGAGCTAGTGGACATAAAAGGAATAGGTATTTGTTATCTTCTAGTTCTTGATAACAAAGCACGCATTTAAAAGGTTCAGCTATTCGTAATTTTGCCAGCTTATCACTAGTCAGGATTTTATGTTTGATTGCTAACCATGAGAAGCATCCTGCTTTAGGCAATAATTTTGAATTCCAAAACAAATTATATGCTCTTTGTTGTACTATTTGTGATGCACCTTGAGAGACCGATTTGTAACCCTCTTGTACTGAGTAGCAACCTGTTTTTGCTTTAGACCATAATAACCTATCAAGTTTGGATGAAAAGAATTTTTTTCTTTCCTGAAGACTAGATAGAATTTGACTTTATGAGCATTGTCTATGAACTCATTTGAAAAAACCTTCCACTTAACTTTTCTCGTCAAAGGATCCACTTGTTGAACATAGTCTTTGACCTTTGGACCCCACCTATGAGATAATAAATTTGCAGTAGTCTCAAAATTTTGTAAACTACTTAAGATTGGAAACCCATTCCATGAATCCTTCTAGAATAGAGCATCATTACCATCATTTACTTCCCAGGTTAGGTGCTCTATAAGATTATTTTTCTATATGAAACTAAAAAATTCCACATTGCTGGCCCCATAGGTGGGTTTGGCACAGCTAAAATTCTAGATAGACATAAATTATCCAAATACTTGTGTTGCATGAGGCGACACCACTTTAAGGATGGCTTTGTGTACATGTGCCAAACCATTTTAGCACATAATTCCAAGTTCCTTTAAATCAAATTGTGAAGACCAACCCCCCCTTTTAACTTCTCCAAACACATGGTTTCTAGAGAAATTAGGGGAATTTTCCTTTTATTGTCTAAATTACCAAACCATAGAAATTTTCTTATCATCTTTTGAATTTGAATGATGATGGAATTTGGAGCTTTTAAGATTGCCATATAATAGTTTGGAATTGTAGACAAAACAATCTTTACCAAAAAAATTCTCCTTGATAAAGAAAGCCATCTCCCTTTCCATGACAAAATTTTAGCTTGTATACTTTGAATTATCTTTTACCAATAAGAAGTTTTATTTTGACCTACAAAGAATAGAATCCTCAGATATTTACAAGGAAGTTGGGCTTGATGGAAACCTAACAGACTCACTATACTTTTCTCAACAACAATTTTTGTATTAAATACATATACTTTTGACTTTCCTTCATTTACCCTTTGACCTGAAGCACTAGTATATTTATCCAATATTGCCTTTATGTGCAAAGCTTCTAATATGACAACTTTTCCAAAAAATAGCGTATCATCAACAAAAAGATAATGCGTTACTAATATGTTTGTATTTGGAATACAAAGTCCCTGAATGTTTCCCTATTCATGAGCTTTATGAAATGACCTACTCAAAGCTTCTTCTAGTATAATAAACAAAAATGGTGAGAGAGGATCACCTTGTCGAACCCCTTGAGTTGATCCAAAGAAACCTACTGCAAAACCATTTACAAATACTGAAAAATTGGTACTTGATAAGCATGACATAATCCATTTACACCACATAGAAGAGAAGCCAAAATTCAATAACACCTATTCAAAAAGGACCAATCAACCCTATCATATGCTTTCTTCATATCAAGCTTTATAATCAAGGAGGGCAATTTATTTATAGCTATGGAGTGCAGAATTTCATGAGCAACAATTGCACCTTCTACAGTTTCTCTACCAGGAACAAAGCCACCCTGTTCCTCGGAAATAATTCAAGACACAAGAAGATGTAACTAAAGATAAATGGCCTTTGTAAAAAAATTATATATTGTATTGCAAAGAGAGATAGGCCGAAAATCTGAAAAAGTGTTTGGGGTTGCTATTTTGGGAATGATAGAAATTTTTGTTACATTGAACTTCTTCAACATACCTCTTGATTTTCTTGACTCTTCCAATGTATTTAGAATATCAATTCCAATGAAATCCTGACATTTTTGATAAAACAAAATAGTAAAACCATCAATACTTGGAGCTTTTTTAGGAGGCATGGAAAATACCACTTCTTTTACTTCATTTATAGAAAAAGGAGCTAGCATTCTCTTCATGTGATATAAGTTTTGGACTATCTTGGAGAAGCTCTTCTCTTTCCCTTAGTAACTGAACATTGTCATTCTTTATGGCAGATAACAAAGAAGAAAATAATTTGATTCCTTTATTTTGAATATCTTCCTCCTTAGTAAGTAAGTCACCTGACACACTATCATGAATTGAGAAAATTGGTTTTTTTGCTTTTTTGATTTGTGCTAAAATGTGGAAATTTTTTGTGTTCCTATCCCCATCCTTAAGCCACAATTCTCTTGAATTTTGTCTCCAGTAAACCTCCTCTCTCAATAATAATTCCTTCCATTCCTTCTACAAATTACTCTATTCTTGAAATAAAACATTGTCAAGGCCATTAGCAATAATGTTCTCATTTACCTCAGTAAGTCTTCTGTAAACCAGCTCTTTCTGCACACACATATTTTTAAACACTTGCTGATTCCAAACTTTTATATAATGCTTGATATGATCCAACTTCTTACTCAACTAAAACATTCTAGAACCATGGAAAAAGGTGCATTCAACAACCATTGCCTTAATAGATTAATAAATTTTGGATGCCTAAACCACATAGCCTCAAACTTAAAAGAAGATTGAAACTTTCACTTCTTTTTTTGCATTAGATCAAGTGAAATTGCAAAATGATCAGAAGTCGCAAAGGGAAGAATTTATGAAGTTAAATCAAATTCACTTAAAATCCAATTTGGAGAGGTTAAGAACCTATCTAATCTTTCCACAATTTGAAGGAAATTTTTCCTCCTGTTTGTCTAGGTAAACCTGCCATTGGGTGGTATTATATTAACAAGAGCATTGTCTTGTATAAAAGAAGCAAAATCTTCCATGTCTTTTTTTGGGGGAAGAATTCCACCTTTTTTCTCTAATAAAATTGATATTGAATTAAAATCCCCTGCTAAAACAACTTTTTCTTGACTCAACATATCCAATTTCTGCTTTAAGGTATCCCACAATAACTTCTTGGCTACTGAATTATTAAGACCATAAACATTCAACAACCAAAAAGATAAGTCAAAATTATTAACTTGCATTAACTACCAGTTAGAGTCACAAGTAACATTGCTAATGCTAATAGTTTTAGCATTCCAAAGAGTAATCAAACCACCTGAAGCTCCATGAGATGGTGAATGACAAGCTTTCCATTTATTCACTTCTTACTAATAGATTCAAAGGTCACATCTAAAGATTTAGTTTCTTGAAGAACAACTACATCTACCCCACAAGCATCCAATTGTTGCTTGATTTGGACCCTTTTGTCAGGGGCATTAATGCCTTTGACATTCCAAGATGTAATCCTCATTGAAACTTAGGAGAGCAACATGCTCTCCTAGGTCTTTTTTGTTTCTCACCTGGACCCATTTTGACATCTAAAGTCGATTGAATACCTGGTGTTGTTTCCTCTTGTAGCTTGGTAGCCAAAGATTTTCTCCCCCTCTTGGCAGGAGATTTCTTAGTTGAGGAAGGAGTCAACAACGTCTGGGAAATGGACAAAGAACCTAAACCATCTAAAAAATCCCCTTCCCCAAACACCTCAGACGAAATATCATCTATAATTTTTTCACCTACAAAAAAAAAGCTTCATCAACAAATTTCTCAAGCTCCATCTTAGAAGGTATATTAGAAAAGTGAGCATTAAAGCCTTCCAAATCCTATTGAGACTGCAAATGCTTCGTATTAAAGCCCTGAAGAACCTAATGAGAGGGTAGATTAGAAGAAAGAGCATTATAGCCTTCCAGAATCTTAAGGGCATGTATGTTGAAACTATCCCCATCATCTTGGCTATCAAAAACCTTTAACATGCCATCACTTTGATTTGTCAAACCCAATGTTAACATTGAAGAGCATTGGTTCAGTTGTTGAAAAGTAACACTCTTGAACTCAAGGACCAAAATTTGAAGAGAATTAAGAAAAATATTAATAGGAGACAACAAAATATTCTCCCAACTAGGTACAAAGGAAACCAAAATAAACTTAATATGAGATCCTGAGTCCTTACTAATAATCCCATCATTATTAAGGCCAACATATGAAGAATTTATGGTCTGAAGAGAAGGAGATGTGACATGAACACATTCTATCTCATCAGAATGAATAGGCTGCACAACCACATCTCTTAACGGAAAATAACTATTATACTGAAGCCCAATTATTTCCTTAGAATAGCCTTTGTTCCATAATTGCATGCTTAGAACATTGAAATTCTGTATCCACTTATAACAAATATCAAAAACCATAAAAATGAAAAATATATCATAATTTTGAATTGCAACCTTGACAAGAGTGGTACAAACAACACTTGAGCTAAGAGATAGAGGATTAACAAAACCATTAGGATAATCCCCTGCCACTTCCATGTACTGATCCTCAATCATCACACACTTTTTTAGAGGATGAACCAATAAGTGATAGAGAATTTTTTTTGCTTAGGATCCTCAAAAACCACCTTTTGTTTCCACAAACCATAGATTGACTTGATGTTGACAAATTTTGGAGGGATTTTTGTAACATCAATAAGGATACAAAGCCTAATTGAAAACAATGGGTTGGAAAAAAATTGCAAGTCTTGGTGTAGAAAGATGCCTAACTGAATTCCTTAGAATTTGAATGATGTGGGACTCTATGTACTTCAATAGTAACCCTTGAAACTAAACCCAAAAAGGAATGAATTTGACAATATTCTGAGCAAGACAAAAATTTGGAGTCCATAAGGTAGAGAATAAACCACGACCCTCACAAATCCAAGACTTTCTTCTATAAACAACATTCCTAGAATCTTTATCATAAAAAATCGCTACAAAAAGTCCTTCCCCCTTGTCTAGAAAGAATACTTGGTTAGATCCCTCCCAAGTTTGAAAAATCCAACGTTTCAAAAAAGAAAGATCTTGAATAAATTTCCAAAATATACAGATGAGGACCACCTCCTTGAGATCCTTGATCTGCAGCTACAATATGGCATTGAGAAGATTAATGTCAACTTGATCCTTCGAGATTCGTTGTTTGGGAACCCACGCCTTGCCAGTGTGACCAAAAGCATTAACCTTCCTCTACGAGTGAGATTTGAAATGATACTACCCACTATGCTCAACCTCAACAACTCCATTGACAATCGGATCCACAAGAACCCTCTTATTGATAAAAATGTTGTTTGGAAAGGTCAGAGGGGAACATAAAGGAACAAATATTTTAGGGTAAGAGACAGGTATGTTGTTTGGGAAAGAGGCAAGGCATGAAAAAGACTTTGGATTGAAGGAAGCTCGATAAATGGGAATGTTGGGGAAAGAATCCAAAGAGTGAGAAGCAAAAACTACCTCTACATAACTTCTGCAAAGAGGAGAGTAATGACCACTTGACTCTGAATCAGGTACACAAATTTCAAATGGAGGTTGGACATCTCAAACAATCAACTTCCCAAATCGAGGCTGAAAAGAAGGCTTTGCTTGATAATGGGACTGCCAAACACCATTAGGACCCCTCTCTGTGTTAGATTTCACTTGTTGAGCTCCATTAGAGATGCAAAAATTTGCAAAACGAGAAGAATTTTTTGAAAATTCTCGTTGGCGCTAAAATTGCAGACCATTTTTCCTCCTCCTCAACACTATTGCTTCATTAAAATAACTAATAACAAATAACTGTACAAAAATATTAAAATATTAATATCTCCAAATAATGAAAATAAATAAATGATCCAAATAGGTATTAAGAATTTAAGAAATATAAAAATAAAATATTAACATTATTAAATTTATTTTTTATTTAATTCAAAAATTATATACTTAGAAATATTCATAAAGATATATTTAAATTTGTATTAATATATATGATGAGGAGGACAACAATGATTCCTAACATCCTTTAGACATGCCTACCACTGCAGGACACAATTATAAATATTTAGTAGATATTAACTCTTGTTAATTTACTAGAAAACTAAAATAAAATATTTCAAAGACCTAAATCAGGTACTTAGAAAATATTTGAGATTTCTCAATAAATTATAATTTATGTTGGTTGAAGCTAAATACTTCGTGTCCATAGGGAAAAATAATTCCAAGCCTCACAAATAGGCCCCCATTTAGATGGATATCTTGTTCAAATGACATGGATTTCTAAAATATGTTGGTTGCAATGCTTTGAACAACAAATGGCAAAGAGTGTAAAGTTGGCCCTCCAAAAAGCACCAAAATACTGTAAATCTTCACTAATATTTTTTTGCTGAAATTAGTCCTATAAACCCATAATTGCAAACCGTCTTAAACCCTGTCTTGGCTTATTTTTAATATTAACCTTAATGGACACATAAATTTATTTTTAATACATATATTGTATAGAGAATGTCCAAAATGAAGAAATTTTATTTTCACATCTTTGTTGCTTAGAAAAATCAAACAACAATTTTATTAATTTTTCAATTCAATTCTCAATTCTAATCAAACACTGAACAATAAATTCATCTGCATTCAAACTGTACAAATTTATTCAACTATGAAATGTGTTTTGGAGGATTCAATTAAATTTGTCGACTTTGAATATTTTTCATTGATAATTGGAAAATTCTGACTTAGCTTGTAAGCATAACGGAACAGAACTAAGCTGTAAAGAGAATTTTATGTTTCTAAGTCCTATCTACAATAATTTAAGTGAAAACATGCTTATTTCATACATATTCACTATCCACTTTTGTCACTTGTACAAGTCATTTCAAGGTGTTATCTACAATAATTTAAGTACAAATGCTTATTTCATATATAGTCACTTTTCACTTCTTTCTCATGTACAACTCATCTTTGCTTACCCTTTTGGAAACCATTAATAGACAGGTTGCATTCATTAAGGGATTATCAAACAAATATTCATCTCATTCATCTTCTAGCTATTAGGGCACCCAAAAAACACATCCACACAATCACCATAGGTTTAACTGGAATTTTAATGATAAAGTGTAGAGTGTCTTCAAGATAGTCAACCCGAGAAAGAAGATCAACCATGCAAACATAAGGATCAACTGTAGATGTAATGCAATAAGGGTTACTCATATGATTGAAGAATGTACAAACCTCATCTACTAAACCTGCATGGCTGCATGCATATAGAACATAAACAAAGCTTACAATGTCATGATATGTTCTAGAGTGCTTCATTAATTCAAATATTTTGAGAGCATCCTTGGAAAATCCATTTTGTGCATATCTTGAAATCATTACATTCCATGAGATGAAATCTCTTAGGGGCAGTTTTTCAAACAGTTAGCATGCCTTTTCTATTCTTCTATATTTTTCATACATGTCCACCAAGGCAGTTACAACTACAATATCTGATAAAATTTCTCTTTTCTTTATGCTTTGATGGATTTCCATACCCTACTCCAATTCTCCTATTTGGCATGGGCGGGCGAGGAGAACACTAGAAAAAGTTGCAGAGTCTGGATTTACACTTGCCAATTGCATTTGCTTGAAAGTTTCTAAAGATTTTTTGAAAATTCCATTTTGTGCATATCTTGGAATCATTGCATTCCATGAGATAACCTCTCTTTGAGGCATTCTGTTAAATAATTTACGTTCCTTTTCTATGCTTCCAAATTTTGCATACATGTCTACTAGAGCATTTCCAACTATAATATCTAAAAAAAATTCCTCCTTCCATGATGCTTTGATGGTTCTCCATACCCTATTCCAAAGCTCCCATTTTGGCACATGCAGGGAGGGTATAGGTGAAGGTTGTGGAATTTGGCTATACACCTACCAATTACATAATTTACTTGAAATTTTCTAAATCCTTTTCAACATTTATCCATTTTGTACATATCCTACAATCATTACCTCTCTCTCCCTCGATGGTGTTGTGTAAACAGTAAATGAAAAAAACAAAAATTGAATGGTATAGATGGTTTTCATCATCTTGCATCCCACCTCAAAATGTCTGCACCATCAATCTAAAAATCATCTAGGCTTTGTTCAATGAGGGAACGCCTTCGGCGTAATTAAGATGAGTAAGTCAATAGTGTTGAGAAAACTTGAGTTCATAAGTATATAATGTTGCAACATAATTTAATTATGAAGAATTAAAGAAAAGATAAAATAGAATAACAAAATAACATTCAACAAGACACAAATTATCGTGGTAACACCTTGACAATATGTCAAGGAAAAATTCACAAGTCAAAGTATTGGTATTATTATTTCTTCTAGAGGAAAAATTACAATCTTCATGACAATTGTTAGTATTAAAAATTAATTTTCTTTCAAAAATTGGAAGATTATATATATAGGCATCCCATATTCTTTATTTAAATACATCGATGTCATTAAATCCAATTCATGATAAGGAATTAAATTGAATCAAGCTTTTGGTAAATTTTAAGATCTTCTACAGATTCTCCTTCAAGAATTATTTGATTAATTTCTATGTCCTATTCTCGTAATAAATGTCTTAACTCACGATAATCGTGTTGATTATGAAAACCCAATGTAAAAATTCCAATTATATTGATAGAAGGCACATTAATTAGAAATTGATCCCATTTTTCTTGTTCATGGGATCTATCTAAATAATATCGAACAACCTATTCTAAATTTCTATCTACTCTATGAATTTTATTTACTTGATAAAGATCAACATCTGTAAAAATGACGTCAGAATCAAAAATTATGGATGCTCTATTCACAATTTTTTGTAAATATTCTTGCAAAATATTATCTAGGTACATGTAGGTGTCAATATGATAAGATCAGGATGTTCCTCATATTTCTAGAGAATATTATCCACCTCTTTCTTGAGATCCATGTGCTAGTACGTGATGATCTACTATGCTAGTAGTTGTAGCAGTAAAATCTCTTTTGTGGTATAACATATAACACATTACATTAAAAATAATCATCTCCTAGAGGAGCATGCATAATGAATGTGCACATTTTTGAAAGAACTAGCTACTCATAGGGTTCCAATATGAGGAGGACCAACATACATCCAATAGGCTAATTTCATAAATTAGACTTTATCTCTATCTTAATTTGATTTGTATTCCCATCCTACACCACAAAAATATCCCTTTCTCTATTTAGATCTTATTGAAATCATATTTATGTTCTATAAGTATAGTCTATATTATATATATAATGAATAAAAGGGACAATAAGGATGGTGTTAGTATGGGCATACATTAATTTGGGTGATATTGGCCATAAGAAGACAATATGGGCATCTATATCCATTAAATTCCTTAGAACTTGGCTTTCAAGAAAACATCGTTGGTAGGTGAAAAGCCAAACTCCATGACCTTTCTCAGCATCATCCCTACCTACATTGAAATGAAAGTTTTCAAATGGGTGTGGACGTCCATTTCATTGCCCTCATCAAAATTCAAATCTAGATCGCAGCATGTGAGCCACCAAGAAGTCAATGAAAAGTGGTGTTGATATCATCAATGAGATAATGCTAATAAAAGTGGTGCTAGTGTCATACTAGCAATTTAAGATAAACATAGTCAAATTAAAATTAAACTATAATTTACCAAATGCTAGTGGTTGTGTCAAAAAGGTTGAGACTCTTTCAAAAATAAGATACATATGGAAGATTATTCCATAAGAAGAAGAGATCAATCCATTGAATAGGAATATTATGACTTATTACAAGTGGATATTACAACCAAAGGCGATGAAACCCCTTCAAGAAAAATTGAGAGATTGAAGGACAAAAAACCTTAACTTCTCCTATCAAGTTATTGGACGAAAACCCATAACTTGACTAGATAGTAGGGACAATCATTCAAGGACAATAGTTACAAATTGCAAGGAGAACTATAGCAAAAAATCAAGATAAATTCTATTTCAAAATTATGTCTAAGTTATAAATATTAATATTACAATAAAATTAATGATTTTAGATAAAGTTGTGTTTATAAATATAATGCAAAGTTATCATTTTGAGTTAGAATTATTGTTTAAAATAAAAAATAAGAAATTTTCTAGAAAGTGACACCAAAATTAGTATTAGAGCATTGTTCTCGCCGGCCTGTGAGGTGAAGCTAAAATGTTGGACACATTCTAGTCAAACAGACTTGAAGGTCTACAAAAGGAAGAAAACATGGTTCTTATGCAAAATTTATTGTACAAAATTGTGGCCCTTAAAATTATTAATTGATATCAAAGTTTATCAAATCATGCAAAATCTTGTGTTCCTTTTGATGAGTTCTTGGAGGCACTTGAGTACCGGTTTCCCAACAAAAGAGGTCCATGTGAATACATAAGAAAAATGGCTGAGGAGGATATCAAGGAGAAAGATCCAAGAGAACCATTAATTACAATAGAATAAAATTTAAAATTAGAATCAATAGAAATTGATCAAACCAAAGAAGAAGAAGAGCCAATATTGTGTGTCGAAGAAGTGTCAATAATTGTAAATAATTTCCAAGAAATCTCCATCCAATTTTCAAGTATGGAAGTAATGTGTCCATTTAAAAATGATTTGCAAGGTATGGAAATAATTGGACCATGTGACGATGATGTGCAAAATATTAATTATGCTATCTTGAGGAATGATTTGTCTAAGACTAACCCCTATGAGGAGGAATTGCATTTTTATCAAGAAAACTCCATGATGATACATGCTGACTACGTGGAAGTTAACCAAGGGACATTCAAAATCCCTAGTGGTGAGGGCATGGGAAGAATTATACAAGGTAAGCCCCCCTCATCTGACCCTAAGAAATCTATTTTAATTCCAAATGAGGTGCTTGATAATGCAATTGATGTTGAAGACAATAAACTCCAAAAAACTGCAATCTTTTTTGTTGTCGTGGACATCACTAGGGTTCCGACAAGAAAATATATGGACGAATGGCTATGTAATGTATGGGAAAAAATATTAGGGTTTAATTATTATTATTGCAGGTGGTGCAAAAGAGATTGTTTGTTGTGTTTTTCAAAAACCCTAAGTCTTGGGAAGAAGTAGTTTATAAATAGTTTTGGCATGTTGACAAGTCAATTTTCCACACCTTGGCATGGCTACCAGAAGCCATTAACGAAGAAGTCCTAGCATTATCTAGCCCATGATGGTTAGTAATTAGAAATGTGCCTCCAAGATTATGGAAATTGATCCCACTCCTAATAGAGCCATATGGGAATTTAATCAAATTGGAGGATACTAAAACCTCCCTACTACACTCTGATGTGAGGGCTTTAGTATCATTATATATAGGGATTGATATCCTAGAGGTGCTGGAAATAAAAAGTAAGAACAACACATTTACATGTACCCTCAAAATCCTTGGTGGGCTAAATGCATGTTATTTATTTCGGAAAGAAGGGCATATCAGAAGGAATTTTTCGCTAATAAAAGAAAAAAAACAAATAATGCCACGAACATGGGAAACACTAGAAAAAAATAGGCAAATAGCACCTAAAATAGCATTAGATTTTAGTGTATTTTTGTTCATGAATTGGGTGTTCTGGCTGGCACAAAACCCGGTGCAAATAGGCATGGTTAGTTCGGCACCGAATTTTGCACTGGACTGAGCGCTAGATTGAACGCCAAATTTAGTGTCAAAAATCGTGGCACCTTTATTAGCGCCTAATATAGCACCAGGAAGTAACATAAAAAATTGCACCCAATTTGGCTTCCGGTTTGGCTTCCATGTCTACTCCCATTTTTGCTTCTAATTTGACGTCCAATTTTGCTTCCAGGTTTGCTTCCAATTTTGCTTCCAAGTTTGCTTCCAATTTTGCTTCTAGTTTTGCTTCCAGTTTTGCTTCTTGTTTTGCTTCCAATTTTTCTTCAAATTTTGCTTCTAGTTTTGCTTCCAATTTTGCTTCTGGTTTTGCTTCCAGTTTGACTTCCGGGTTTTCTTCTAGTTTTGCTTCTAATTTTGCTTTCGTTTTTGCTTCTAGTTTTGCTTCTAGTTTTTCTTCCAGGTTTGCTTCTGGTTTTGCTTCCAATTTTTCTTTCAGTTTTGCTTCTGATTTTGCTTTCAGGTTTGCTTTTGGTTTTGTTTCCAATTTTGCTTTTGATTTTGCTTTCGATTTTGCTTCCAGTTTTTCTTCCAATTTTGCTTCCAATTTTGCTTCCGATTTTGCTTCTTGTTTTGCTTCTAGTTTTTCTTCCAGTTTTGCTTCTAGTTTTTCTTCCGGTTTTGCTTCCAGGTTTGCTTCCAATTTTGCTTCTAGTTTTCTTCTAGTTTGGCTTCCATTGTTGCTTCCTTTTTTTCTTCTAAAAATGCTTCTTGTTTTGCTTCCATTTATTAATTTAATATGTTTTATTTCAATTTAATTAGTTAAATATATTGTGCCTCTTAAATAACTCATATGATTATAGAGTAATTAATTTAATTATTTAACTCATATGATTAAATAACAATATAATTATTGTAACATGATCATCATCTATAATTAAAACAAGTGAGTCAAATATCTATAATTTAATTGAATTTGACAACATCCATCCTGAGCAGTAAATTAAAATCATCATACTTAATAAATATCCATCCAAAAATCATCGAACACTTTTAATATATATAAATTGACAAGTCAATACTAATAAGATCATCATCATATATAACTAAAACAAATGAAAGTCAAATATGCCAGTACATCAAAAACATGTCAAAATGATACATGTCCAACAGTCAACAAAAGTGAAAACGATACATGTACAAATGATATAAATAAAATTGATAAATTATGTAACCCAAATTGATATAAGTCAAGATGATACATGTCCAAATGATACCGTGAAAATGATACATGTCAATATGATACAACTCAACAATATAGTACTGTAGGCTGTGAAAATGATACATATGATAGTAAACACGAAAAGAGTCATCATAATGATATATCAACAATGATCCATGATGTAGTCTATATGATCATGAATGTCACTAGTTACTATCACCAACTATCTCATCATCATCACCACCATTGTGATCATCATCATCATCATCATCATCATCATCGTCGTCGTCGTCGTCATCATCGCCATCGTCGTCATCATCATTGTCATCGGCCTCGGTGTCTTCCGTATCTGCATCATCATCATCCTCTGCCATGTGATTTGTATTAGAAGAACCGGTATTTTGTGGATCTATATCATGTTGAGGATCATCTTGATCTTCTAGAAGACTCGCGTTCTACAAAAAAAAACATTATAAATGAAAATTTATTATTTATTTCATGTAATAATTTTTTTTTTTTGTTATATATCTAATATTACAACATATGAGACAAAACCATAATCATATTACATCATATCAAAGTGCACATACCATAATAAAATTTCAAAAAAGTTACAGCTAATACTTGTGAGTCAGGAGAAACTTCAACTTTCAAAAACAAATCCAATTAGGCTAGTAGACTTGTGGATCAGGCCAACAATTGGTGGAAGAGGAAGAAAGATGATTGGAACTCTGGAGGCCCACCATAATGGATATCAGTATTCAACCATGAGAGCATAAGAGAGAGTTGATATCATGTATCAAAACATTAAGCATGCATTCTTCTAGCTAGCGGAGAAGGAGATGATTACTTTGCTTCATTTTCATTTGCATAACCATATCATAGGGTGGGAACCAAGAAGACCAAGAATGTCCAATTTTATGTGGAGGTAATGGATGTGGTCAAAACTTTAGGAGGGGTAAGAATGTCAATGTATGATCCTGATGAAATTAAGGAAGAACAACAAGAGAGGGACAGGAAAAATAAAATCAATACACAGTTTCAAGGATTTGTCAAGCGAGTAAGAGAGCTATGGGAGTAGCCTCATCTAAAATATTTTGAACTAGAGTTTGATATACCATTTAGAGAGCTTGGTTTTCATGGATTTCCTTTCAAAGCCTCTGCTTTTATTGTTCCTACGGTCAACTGTTTGGTAGAGTTGGTAGAATTACCTTTCTTAGTAATCACTATTATTGAGATTGAGATTGTTAACCTTGCGAGAGTAGGACTTGGGAAAAAGGCATTTGATATAATTGCTATTGTTTTAAAATACTTCAAGCGGGATGTACCCTGCATTGACATCATTCCTCAATCTTCACTTGATGGCATCAAGGAATGGTTGAACTCCATGGATATAAAGTATTATGAAAGAAAAATGAACTTGAACTGGCGACCAATTTTGAAGAGTATTACTGATGATCCAGATAAATTTATTGAAGATGGTGGTTGGGAATTTTTGAATATGGAAGCTAGTGATTTTGATTATGATAATTCAGAAGAGTTAGATCAAGGATATGAACCCTCTGATGTAGAAGAGGAATCAGAATCAGATTTCATGTAGCCACCATCAAGAGTGTTACAAGCCAACAAGATGGAGGGAATTCTTATATAAGGATAATTTTCAATGTTGTAAGTACCAGCTTTAATGCCAACTACAATGGAAACATTGAAATTCCCTAGCAATATTTATGTTAAGGAAATTTCCTTTAGATGAAAGGATTCAAAGTACATCAACCATGTGGTACAAATGATTAAATCCCAGAGACGATCTGTAGCAATGAAAGAATCTGAAAAAGAAGAGAGAGCTACAGTGGTGAGTTAGGAGAAACTTCAGCTTTAAAAAAAAAAAACAATTAGGCTAGCAAACATGTGGATCAGGCCAACATTTGGTGGAAGAGGATGAAAGATGTCTGGTACTCTGGAGGCCCATCATAATGGATTTCAGTATTCAACCATGAGAGAAAAAGAGAGAGCTGATATCATGTATTGAAACATTAAGCATGCATTCTTCTAGCCAGCGGAGAAGGAGATGATTACTTTGCTTCATTTTCATTTGCATAACCATATCATGGCGTGGGAACCAAGAAAACCAAGGATGTCTAGTTTTATGTGGAGGTAATGGATGTGGTCCAAACTTTAGGAGGGGAGATCCTAATGTCTACCAAGAGGCATAAATTCAGATGAATTAAGTTCACCTACATGTTTTCCAAAGTTTACTTCCAATTTTTATGACTATTTTTCTTGACTGTTAGAGTTTACTTACAAATTTGAAATTTCTTTCTGGTCATTTTGATGAGGATATATTCAGCCAATGTGTAAGCACCTTTTATTTGTATCACAAGCATATGTGCATTGCAAGAATTATAATTATCTATGGTCTACAACTATGTCATCTCACTTATTGGACCTTCTATTTCAATGTTTTCTATGGCCTTTTCTATTTGAGGTAGCACCTGACAATCCTACCTCCTTTCCTTTGCTGAGAAGTGGATTTGAATTTGGAAATACTGCACTTTAAAACTAGCTATGGTTTAAGGAGAGTTATTCTAGCTTTGTTGTTGACATCCTCAATCTTCAACAAGGACTTAGATGCATGGACTGAAATGCAAGCTTTCAAACTTAGATTTGAATGTGCATAATTTGATTGATTATGGTTTTCATAGGCAGTTGTCTTTACATGACTATTTTGGATTGTCAATACATGTAATAGTGACTGCATCCTTATCAAGTTTGGCTGCCCTTATTCAAAATGCCTTGGTCTTTGGACTCAATACAAAGTTGTACATTGCTATTCCATATTTGTAACATGTAGGAAATTTAAGGGGTACAACATATAGAAATTCAGTAC
Organism: Sequoiadendron giganteum; assembly: GCA_007115665.2. NCBI lineage: Eukaryota > Viridiplantae > Streptophyta > Pinopsida > Cupressales > Cupressaceae > Sequoiadendron > Sequoiadendron giganteum. The sequence continues at coordinate 824,978,998 of CM021101.1, forward strand.
TGTCATCCAAGGAAAACTTACAGATGGTGTATCAAGAACAGTAGAAAATGCTTTTATTAGGGTTAATGCTTTCTTCCCCCACGCTATTGATATTTTCCCCAAAACATGTTTTTTTAAATTATTTCAACACATCTCAAAATTCAATATATTGATTAACATTTGTTACGCATTTCAGTTGTTTATGCAAATGGTGCATATATGTTAACTTGATTAGTGTTGTTACTTTGGTTGTTTGACTTCTATGACAACCATCCATTAGGCCATTGTGTACAGGAGCAAGTTTGTATTTTTAGTTAGATTTTTTGGATAACTCTACTAGGTGTTGAGGACATTCCATTTATCTTTTGAATGTTAAGAAGTCAGATTTTCAAGGATTTGTCAAGTGAGTAAGAGAGCTATGGGAGCAGCCTCATCTAAAATATTTTGAACTAGAGTTTGATATACCATTTAGAGAGCTTGGTTTTCATGGAGTTCCTTTCAAAGCCTCTTCTTTTATTGTTCCTATGGTAAACTGTTTGGTCGAGTTGGTGGAATTACCTTTCTTGGTAATCTCTATTAGTGAGATTGGAAATTGTTAACCTTGAGAGAGTAGGACTTGGGAAAAAGGAATTTGATATGGCTATTATTTTCAAAGAATTCAAGTGGGATGTACTCCACATGTACGCCATTCCTCAATCTTTGCTTGATGAAAACAAGGAATGACTAAACTCCATGGATATAAAGTATTATGAAAGAAGAATGAAATTGAACTGGTGGCCAATTTTGAAGACTATTACTAATGATCCAGATAAATTTATTGAAGATGGTGGTTGGGAATTTTTGAATATGAAAGCTAGTGATTCTGATTTTGATAATTCAGAAGAGTCAGATCAAGGATACAAACCCTCTGATGTAGAAGAGGAATCAGAATTAGATGAGGAAGGTTCAAAAGATGAATCTCTTGTGGAGTCAGAGGAGGATGAAGAAGAAGAAGAAGATTCTGAAGAGGAGGAAGGTAAAACATGGGATGAATTAGAAGCCCAAGCCATAAATGTAGATAAGGAAAAAGGAGACAAGTCTGATAGTGAAGATCAGGAAAGGTGACAACGAAAGGTAAAAGCTATAGGGAAGTCTCAGGCACGCCTAATATTAGATATTCAAGAGGAATGCCTTCCAAGAGGCATACAGTCAGATGAATTGAGTTCATCTACATCCTTCTACTATTTATTCATGCACATAAATGGTCATCTTGTAATAATAAGATTTGAGCTCTATTTACTCATCCTATGCATCAATAAACAACTCAACACAAGAGATGCAAATTGACATATTAACACAACAATATCCAACTAAGTTATTGAAACTCAACTATTGATACCTCGTTCTCCATCGAAATTACAAAATCATTCCACTTTTTGTTTTGTAACATATTCTTTTCAAATTTCTTTGGATGGCGGCCATATTTCTCCTCTTGTCAAAACATGGCACATGGACTAGTTAAAATAATTAATATGCAATCATTTACTTTTTCCAAGGAAATAAAAAAAAAATATATCATTTAACATATTAAATATACTTACAAATGTACAGATCAAGACCTGTAAACCTTTCTAGCCACTGCGATGTGTGGCACAAAGTTTCTCAAGCCTAGCCTTGGAGGCCTTGTCCTGAAACATATACTAATTCAATTTAACTATGCACAAATAAAATTTAAATATCGTTTAATAAATTTGATATAATCTTATGAGAAAATTCAAATACCTATGTACTCTCCTCACCGGACTTCCTCCATGCATCAGACTTCTCATATGCTTTTACAAGCTCTTTCCATACTTTCACACTTACATCAATTGGCCTTCTTTTCTGCCTTAGCTCAAGAGGGATATTTTTTATCTTCTTTGTTTGGTTGCACCAAAATCTCTTGTAGTTTTGAAACATTTGCAGCTTTATCTTATTTACAGACCAACCAATGCCAAATTCAGTCTCCATGTCATGGATAACTTCTTTTTTTATTTTGATGGGTATCTATGAGAATGGAAAATGTAGATGGTCTTTGAATCATTGAAGGCATGATTCCTTCAATCTATTCACAAACGTTTTCCCATCATCTATCATTCAAACTTCCCTTGAAACCACCTCGTATTCTATCTTCATATTGTAGCTACCAATGCAAGATTGATAACATGGCATGGTGGAAGAAGTTTTTTGTCTCAGGAGTGGTTGGGACATTGGAAGTCTCTCTTCCTTGTTCCACATTCTTAGAGTTTACTATCGTTGATTTCATCCTAGATCTTTTGCTCGATCCAGGACTGGTTGGGGAATCAATTGATTCCATTTCACACAATTGATTTGTTTGCAATGTTTGAGGGGAATTACCAAATTGTGTTTCTATGTATCTGGGAAGCATTGTCCAATCCACATTAACCAATTTGTTTACTGCCTCTACCCCCAATATGGAAGCCAATTCCTCTTTATCTTTGTCACTCTCATGTCCTTATATATATATTTTAAAATTATATTTATTCTTTTAAATTTAGAAATAAAAAACTAAAAACAACAATTCCTCTTTATCTTTGTCAGTCTCATGTCCCTATATATATGTATTTTTAAATTATATTTCTTCTCTTAATTTTAGAAATAAAAAACTAAAAATTAAAATTCAAAGAAACAATGGAAACATTTACAAATCTATAAAGGGACAATGAATTACCTCATTGTGGCTAGAGTCTACTGACAATGCTCGCTTCCTTCTATTGCTTGACATTTTGAGGCGACCTAGGGAAAATTATTTTCGTCTAGTCTATGGAGGCAAACATAGTACACACCGTCAGGTATTAAAGTTTTCCTCCAGTTTGTGGTATGAAAGTTTTGTTTTGTGGGAAAATATGTTCGTTGGGTTTTCTTATTGTTGATAACTTTATCACAAAAACTCTTTCATAATGCAATCTTGCATTAATTTTTCATGGCATCGGTGACTATGATGTGACTGGGTAAAACCAACTGATTTCTGCGTTTATTTTCATCAGTTGCTCAGCAATGACCGACCTAATTCCCAGATTTTCCAAGCAGTTCACTATTTCCTTGATACCCAGGTTAGGGAAAGAATACAGAGGCATCTTAGCTTTGTGCTATAATATTTTGAGCCAAAGCTCAAATGGGTAGGGTAAAAAATTTTGTTGGTTTTACAATTTATAATGATGGGACAATTTAGAGGTTGCCTGGACAGGTTAGGCCACGAACCACTAAACAATCATGAATTCAAATGCAATACAAAGAGCAGTAAACAATCACAAATTCAACCAAGAAAAAATAAATTGTAACCTTACCTATGGTGTCACAAACTAAATCGAATTTCTCATCAGTTGCTGGTAGCATCCTACTCTCTTCCTTCGTGTGACGTTTTTCCCTTTTTTGTCGTCTGATTTCTTCCTTCGAATTCAAAGGTTGCCTAGATAGGTTAGGCCATGAACTAGTAAACAATCATGAATTCAAATGCAATACAAAGAGTAGTAAACAATCACGAATTGAATAGAGAAAAAAAATTTGTAACCTTACCTATGGTGTCACAAACTAAACCGAATTTCTCATCAGTTGCTGGTAGTGCCCTACTCTCTTCCTTCACATGGTGTTTTTCCCTTTTTTGTTGTCTAATTTCTTCCTTCACATGGGAAATTTTTTAATTTTTAATTTTGATTCAGTAATCGGTGCTTTAGTCGGCGTTAGTTAATGCCAAGTTTAGTGCCGACTTTTGGCCGTTAATGTAATCTATTTGGGGCACCTAAGGCGGTGCCAAGTGCGCCTACTTGAGCACCTATCATCATTGTATAGTGACTATTTTCATTGTTGTGTATCATAGGATCCAGAGTGCTGGAAATAATTCCAACTCCTGCCTTGTTTTTGTGACCACCGATGTCTCGTGGCTCCTTCATCAGCTCGGTGTGGTAGAGCAGTTTTTACCGCGGTTCCGCAAGGTGCTTCATCCTTCTCAATGGTAGTGCGGTGAAAGCTTATGTGGTAGCACATGAGTCTTCCTTCTATTCCTGGTGGTGTTGTAGTGACTCCTGTAGTCCCGCAAGTCTTCTACCATTGGTGTGCAGTAGTGTGGTGAACACCACTGTTCCGCGACTCCTTCATCAGCTCGGTGTAGTAGAGCAGTTTTTACCGTGGTCCTACAAGTTGCTTCTTCCTTCTCGGTGATAGTGTGGTGAAAGCTTTTGTGGAATAATTTTTATTCACAAAGGAGGCCATGGAGAGAGGACATGGATGGTGTAGAAATACTAAATCGTTGAGAGGAAAGTGGGTGGAAATAGATGAGACAACAAAATCTGCAGATACAATAGAGGTAAGAAGAGAAAGCAACCTCAACCAAAGGAGGAAGGTGTTTATGAATTCACAAATGCTACAACATAGAGGAGATATCAATATGTCAAATATATGACTAAAGTGAGGTTTTGTGTTGGATAGCATACTCGTTGAAATGATATAATTGGTGTACTAAACATTATTTACTATGTTGTTTATTATAGGGGCGAGATGAGGCCATGGCAAAAAATTATGTCATATCAAATGGGGACACAAAAAATGAAGCGGGACATCAGGTACTCAAATTTTGACTTAACTTAGGAAACAATGATCTGATGGTATTTTGTGGTACGTCCTTATTTTTTCATAGTATTATTGAAATTTATAATGTATTATCCAATCTTGACATAAATTAATGCATGTTGTTGATTATTTTAGATGGAGATTGGAGAAAATGTAGAGCCCAAGCATTCAACTTGCAAAAGAAGAAGATATGTACGTGGACGTGGACCTAAAACTATTAAATCATGTAGACAACAATGGGTGGTAGAGGATATGACAATGGATACTACAGACACAACAAATGATTGCACTGAAGAAGAGGTAGGTCAAGACATATATGATGAGCTTCCAGTCAGTAGTATGCCTCATACAATCGATTAAAACCAAAGAATAATAAATGAGTGTGGATTGATGTTTTATAAACTATGTTGTAAAAATTATGTTTTATTTAAATTATTGTATAAAAAAGACAGTCTATAAAATAATGTTCCATTATTCAATTGATGTATATATGTTCATACAATTTTTATTTTTATTTTTTAAGCCATATTTGATTATATTTCTTTAAAATTGATACATTTATGATTTATCCAATTGTTGCCAAACATTAAATAATCCTTGCATTTGTTGATAGGTAGAAGATTTTAATGAAACACATAATAATACCCAAGATCCAACAAGGTTATTAAGATTTGGACGAGATGATCCAAACCATCTCTTAAACCATACTAGGGCGAGAAGAGCAAGATTGAAGAGAACACTACCACTTGAGAAATTTGAAGAGCTGATGAGAGTCGCATACACTGATGACATGCCACCTAGCCTTAATGATGATGATCATGATAGTGAAAATGTAGTGCATGAAGAAGGATTGAATGAAATTCTTATAGGTTTCTTTCGGGATGAAAACAATGATAACAATAATGATGATATGGTTGAAAGTAACGATGATAGCAGGGGTAATTACCAACAATGTAATGTTGATGATAACAACATCAAAGAATCCATCAAGCAAGCAGCGAAGACACCTGTGTTCAAATCAGTTGCAAGTAGAACCTCAAAATTGGCATGCACATTAATATTACTAGAAATCAAGTCACTATTTGTTTGGTTAGACAAAGGATTCACTACCCTACTGAAGTGAGTTGAAATATATTTCTTACTTTGCATTTTCAATTGGTGTACATAATTCGTAAACATTCATCAACTTCATTTATATTTCTTTAAGAGGATTTTAAAACCATATATTGTATGTAAACAGTCCTAGTATAGATTGACATATCAAATATGTTCATCATAAGTCAAACATTCAATTGATTTAATCTCTGGCAATCTTACAAGGCACTAAAAACTAAAATATTCCCTGAAGAGAATGTGTTACCATCAACTTGCAGAGAGGCGCGTCTGTTGTTGGTTGAGTTGGGGATTGAATATAAGAAAATTCATTCATGTAAAAATGATTACATTTTATACAGAGATGAATATCAAAATAGGGTAGAATGCCCTATATGCAAAGAGAAGAGATATCATATAGATGTACAAGGTCCTATAGTTCCAAAGAAGGTTTTACGTCACATGCCAATTATACCTAGACTTCAACGAATGTTTTGTTGTAATTCACTAGCACAATTGATGGACTAGCATGCAAAGAACAAGAGTAAAGATGGATTCATGCAAATTATGGCCGACTCCAAAGAAATGAAACACATAGAGGAAAAATGGCCAAGAAAATTCAAAGATGAACCCCGTAGTATCAGGTTTGGTCTTGCAATTGATGGAATGTGCCCATTCTCTTTCCTGAGCTCAAATTATAGTGTTTGGCCAGTCGGATTGATAGTATAAAATATTCCCCCATGGATGAGTGTTAGAAAGGAGCACCTTATGCTGACTCTCATTGTTCCAGGAAAACATCAAGTTAAAAACATGGATGTTTATCTTACACCTTTTATTGATGAGATGCAACTGCTATGGAAAGGCATAAGAATGTATAACATATCAGATCCTCCATCAAATAGTTCCTTCATGTTCCATTTTAATTTATGACTAAAGGTTCATACTAATTTACTATTCTTATATTAGGTGGGTGACCTCCAAGGAGATCCATGAATTTGAAGTTCCAAAGTGGAAGAAGGAAATTGCAGAAATTGTATGTGTATTTGAGAAGGAGCTCCCTACAAGTTTCATGGACCTACAAGTCCATTTACTTATACACCTAGTCAATGACATTGAATTGATGGGTGTCGTATCAATGAGGTGGATTTTTTTCTTTGAGAGGTATATGAAAACTCTTAACAGATATGTCCAACAAAAGGCACATCCAGAGGGTTGCATGGTTGAAGGGTATGTATTAAATGAAGCATTTTTCTTCCTGTGTGAATTCCTTGGTAAGTATTTTGAAGATGGCCCAAGCTTCTGGGATGAAGAACGAGCATCAAATATTATTGATGGAGAAAAACCACAATCTAATGGCATTGAAGTAGAAATTAGTAAGTAAATTCATGATCAGTGTGGTTATTTTTCTTGCAATAATTAATTTACTCTGTAATTTATTTGTTAAATTAACAACATGACATTTGGAGTTTGAAATAAACATGTTGACATGTAATAGGTGTAGACGAAAGTTCTATACTTGACAAGTTCATTATGTACCACATGGACTTTATGAACAAATGGATTGATTTGTACGATAAAAAGAGAGAAGTGTTAGAAGCAAGGAGACAATTTAAGAGATCGAACCCAAGGAATACTCTGCTTCCCAATCATCTACTTGGGGAATGGGGAAAATATTGCACACTAGAATGAGTTATTGAACAAATTCAAAATCAAATAGAAGATGCGGGTATAGATTCTAACATAACAGAAGATGAAATCAACATGTCTAGAAGATGTGAAAGAAAGGTACAATTAGAATTTTACAAAATGTTGTTTCCTTACAGTTTTGACAGTATTAACTATTTTAATACTTGTCATTATATTTTTTTCACTGAAATAAATGGTCTTTCATAGGCAAGGAAATTTCCAGCAATGTGGGCATATGGTCGACATTATTGTGTAGAAAGTGTAAATGTAAAGAGATGATCCTTTGATTGTGGCATCATGGTTGACTTCAAGCAATCCAGTCGATCAATCTTAAAAGATAAGAATATAATTCAAGGGAATCTACAATATGTTGGGAAAATACAATAAATTATTGAGTTGGATTACCGCTCTTTTAAATGTTGTATTTTCAAGTGTAGATGGTATGAAGCATTTGAGACGACACGAAGAGATGATATTGTAGACACATAAAAATGACCAAAGCCCGCAAGCAATATTTTACCACCTTTCATCCTAGCATAATTATGACATTTTAATTATGTTGCTAACCCACCTTCAACTATTAATTGAATAATGCATAATTATTTAATTAATTCATGATCTTCTATCCTTCATGATTATTAAATAAATAAATATTATTTATTTATTTAATGTGTCACTAATTATCAAAGTCGTCTCATAATTAAATAAAGTCCCATTTATTTAATTAGTCTTTATCATTAATGTCCTCTTGATTATTAAATAAATATATTTTAATATATTTAATGTGTCACTAATTCCCAAAATCTTCTTTTAATTAAATAGATTTATTAGTTTATTTAATTAAATCATTTGCCTCTTCTAAATTAAATAATTATTCCTAATTATTTAATTGCCTTATGTGACATTTCCCTATTTTTAAATAAAACAATTTATTTTAAAATGTCTCACATAGTTAACTGATTCTTCTTTTAGTAATTAATTTCAAAATCAATTACTTATTATCTCACAAAATCCATATTTTGAATTAATTTAATTCAAAATAGAAATATTCTTCTACAAATCAAGTAATTGCTAAAATTACTGATTTTCTAAAAATCTCATCTTCTTATCTTCTGATTTTTACTAATTTCATTTGACTGTCACATTTATCCTTGGTTTAATTTATTTAATTAAATCTTATTCACTCATTTGGGAATTTTACCCTAACCCTAATTGAGAGTTGCCATTTTGAATCTTGACCTTTGATTCTAGGGCATTTTCTCAATCTCTCATCTCATCCGTCCGTTCAAGATTGCATTTTCTATAAAATGGCAATCTTGTCCTCATTTTGATCATCTTTTATTATTATCTCTTAATCTAATCTCTTAATATTGGTTCTTGTTATCATTTTAACTACTTGCATTCTAGAATTAATTTTCTTGTGCAACAAATATTTATTCAAATCCTTCAAAGTTTGGCTTAGGATTAGGCATTGTAGAGTTTGCTCACACACAAAATCTGAGGGCATTCTTCATCACATAAATCTAAGAAGGTACAATGGAAATCAGCCATGGAGGAGAGAAATGGGTGAGATTGTTCTAGTTTCATTCATTTTCTTTCTTATTTCTCCTATGCATTCGATTGTTTTTTGGATTTTAATTTAATATGCATGTGTTATTAACCTAGTTCCACCTTGCAGAAAATATCCATCATTACATTGGTGAACCCGACCCCTTAACACATTTTTGCAGGTTCTCGTACAACTTCTTTTTTTTCTTTTGCAGGTACAAGAGTACGGAACGATGCAACTGATAGCCTCCACAATGCAAACGCTCTGTTGCACTGCATTCACTTGTGCGAGTGATGCATTCAACCTGTCACAACACATTTGAGCTCGAAATCAACACATTCGACCTGTTGCAACGCATTTGATCTACCGAGCAACGCAATCGACCTGTTGCGCCGCATTTGACCTCCTGCGACGCAAAAGACTGGTAATTTTTTATTTTTTTCAATTTTCTTTCAGTTTCAGTTATTTTCTCTTTCCTGTTTCTAGATTAGTGATTTCTCTTGTTACTAATTTTTCTTGTGATAGCATGTGTCCAGTTGGTTTTAGTTAGTTTTTTTTGTTTTTCTTTCCCTTTCTTTCAAACAACTTGCATTTTACACGCATTGGTTAAAAAGAACAGACATGCAAATGCATATTGGTTAAAAAGAATAGAAAACTTTGTTTTTCATTGGGTTTAAATTAACTCTTAGATAGAAAATACTACAAACGGTTAAAATTAACCCCTTTGCTTGAAAAAAACTACAAATGGATAAAATGAACCTTGTGCATTCTCTGTTTGTACACTTATTTTTGGTTTAAAAAGAACACTATGCGAGTGTGATCTGAAATATTCATGTGATCTCTCTTTGTTTTTAAACAAAGCTTGATTAAACTATGAATATTTTGGTTCGCTTTTGTTAATCTTAGATCTTGGGCCTGCTTTGGTGGGAAAATGTAGTCACCCCAAAGCGACTCAAACCAAGAACGCACTAAAGCCAAGCGATGCCCAATCGGTATATAAATTCAAATGTTAAGGAAAACTTTCCATTACAGAACGTCCCGCAGACTGGCAATTGACTCCCCAAGTACCTTTGTGGTACGTCAAAACCTATAGAGCGTAACCTCTGTAGAATGGGATGATAATTCCTCTCACGTGGCCTTATGAACGGGTGCCCGAATTAAATCCTTTGTGGTAGAATAACAAAAACCTTCTATTCTTTGATGCAGCAACGGTCGTTGCAAAGGAACCCGCACCTATGCAGTTCTTAGTAGAAATGATCAATCTACCATGGGAGTTTCATGGAGGTTGGAAGCTTGGTTACCCTAAGAAGTGAGTGCACTGTAAGGGGGAGCCTGTGGGGCCAAGCTTTTGGATTCATTCGCTAAGGATATGCGGTTCACGGGATCCATAAGAATATTGTCCTTGCAGCCCTAGGATTTTTTCAATGTCTTTAATGTGGTTGATTTTCAATTTTTATGACACCAAGTGTTTGCCAAACTATTTTCAGAAAACTTCCACCACTGAACATCAAACTTGCTAAAATCATAGTCAAAACTGGTAAAATCTACAAAGACTTTCTTCCAAAATTGCTTTCTGCGATGCAACACTCTGTCAAACTGCATTTATCATATTTTGAGCTGCAATCGCTCTGATGAGCCGCATTTGAAACATCTTGCATCGCATTTGCCATTCTGAGCTGCATTTTCTAGTATCAAACCGCATTCGTCATTCTGAGTCGCATTTGCCAGTTACGGAACCGTATTCGCCATTCTAAGCCGTATTTGCTCTATTGTCCCGCATTCACCGCAACGCATTTTCAAAAATTTCATAACCATCTTCCCACTGTCAAAATTGAAACCCAAAACTTTTCTTTTCTAGGATTACATCAAGTCTTCCTTTATTGTTACAGTTTAAACTAGAAACTAAATTTCTCAATTTCCCTTAAACATTGCATTATAGATACCGATTTTTTTAGGATCACAATAGGGTTCCATTTCCTTTCCATTAGTTGCATTGTTAACTCTACCATCTCCTTAGACACTTATCTTTGCAGATTTTAGGAGTAGATTCTTAGCATCCATTGTCAAAACTTTGCATTCATTAGTAGGTTATCATTGGACCCAATTACCCTTTGTCATCTAGTCAAATATTTTTTGAATTCTTTCCCACTCAATAGTCTAGTGTGGAAACTTCACTTTTTCCTCTTTTAGTCCTCTAATGGTCCATTGATTTTCCAAACCTGAAGCATTGCCAACACTTGATTTTCTCAAATAGTCATCTCCTTAGATTTCTTAATAGTGAGTACATCTTAGGCTCCTTTAGTTACATACCATTTAGAATCTCCATTTTTTGTGTCACACCATTTGCATTCACAAACCTTTTTGGTCTCCTTTACATTTCATAACATTCCTAAAATTCAAAAAAACCCAAAAACATAGTGTCATATTTAAATCATTCTCCCCCATCATCCCAAAGTTGAGCAAAACTTTTATGGTTGAAACTAGATTACAAAAAAAGAAGACTCATGGATTCCTTTGGGCATGACACCAACTCTCTTGGTTTCACAACTATCATGGATTCCTTCCCTAATGACATGAACAATCCTTCATATAACATAGGAAATTCCAATGTCAATCCTTTAAGTGAGATGAACATCCCACCCTCTCCACAAGAGATTTTTGAAAAATTCATCTGCAGAGACTCAAATGGGGAAGTCTTTGAAGAAGACATATTAGCTACTGCCCAACACTCAAAAGTTTCTACTTTTGTGGACGAAGTAGTCTTAAATGACTCCTCCAGATTCCTAGCTATGATCCTTGACCAAGGGACTAAGTTACCAAAAGGATTTGATCTTAACACTTTTAGAGCAACATCTCCCAATCCCCCATCATACAATCCTTCCATGGGAGCTTCTTCACAAGATTTCATCAACACCATCAATGCTACCTCCCTTGGTCATACTACCACCACAACCAACACAACATCTATTGGGGGATCCTCTACCCAGACCAAAACCACATCACAATCCATCCCCCAAAAAACATCCACCATCCCTTCACAAACAATGGGTGCAACCACCTCAAATCTCTTTGGAGATTCATCTAGTTCCATGGGTACATCAACAAACCTATTATTAGGTTCTTCAAATGCTATGGAAACCAACTCATCCAAACCTTTTGGGAGAAATAAACGAAGATTTTTCATTCAAGGCACCCATCCTAATTCCTCATAGGTTAATACCAACATTCCTGTGAGCTAAAACACCAACATTCCTATGAGCCAAAACACCAACATTCCTCATGGCCATAATTTCTTATTTGGGCAAGGTAATCAAGGCACCCAATCTTTCACTCCATTTGGGCATCAACATGTTCAAAATCAACAAGGCCCTCAAATTCAATCCAACATGGCAGGATCTCATATCCCCACTTATGCCTCTCAAGTTCATACACAACAACACATCCCTCATCAAAACACTCATTTCCAACAATTGCACAATCAGAACACTCATTTTTCCCACCGAAAACCAAATCTGAATCAACACATCTCATCACAATAGGTGGGCACTCAAGCCATCCCTATCACCAACATGTGTGATGCTACCAACAACCCAATTGTGGAAGCACTCACACTCCAACTAGCTGCTCTTCAAATGCAATTGGAGACCTTGCAACAATCCAAAAAAAAGTCTTACATGTCACATGACTTGTGTCCATATCCATTCGACGCAACCTTGTATATGCCACCCTTTCCTCATGGATATGTGGTACCTCATTTTCCTAAATACAAAGGCAAAACAAATCCTATTGAACACATAAGAGAATTCACCACTAGTTGCATGGACATTGCATATGAGCAAACATATCTCATGAGACTTTTTTCTAGAAGTCTCGCAGGTCATGCATTGGAATGGTTCTCACTATTTCCTAAAGGAATCAAAACATGGGATGAATTGGCAAATAATTTTGTTGAAAACTATGCCTATAACATTGGCATCAATATCGACATTGCCTCCTTATGCAGACTTACCCAAAAGGATGCAGGAGAGACTTTTATCCCATTTTTTCAAAGATGGAGAACCTTAGAAAGCAGATGTCCAGTAGAAATACTTGAAAAGGAGAAGGTCACCATGTTTGTAAAAACTCTCCTAGGACCGCTAAGGTATGGCTTACAAGTCCATTGTTGCACCACCTTTGTTGACCTTGTTGAAAAGGGTGTTCAACCTGAGAAAGCCTTGATCGCCAAAGGCGAATTAAAATATGGTGGTAAAAACATCAACACCACCACAAATAATAACCCAAGTAGCTCCAATGATAAAACCAAATACTGGGTTAAGAACAAACACATCACCAATGACAGTGTGGTCGATGCAAAAACCGTAAATGCAACAGGTCATGTACTCACCATCAAAGGAGTACAAAATAAAAATGCACCTATAACTACACCGACACCAACTGCCAATGCTATTCAAAGCAATCTCACTCAAGCTAATCAAAGGTAGCTGCATCAACCATGACAATTTTAAAAATGCACATATACCCAGGGATAACTTTAGTGGCGAATCTTCGCCAATTGGCAAATTCCAGGAATTGGGAAAATCGAATTTGGTGAATTCTAGGTATCTAGCAAGGTGTTCAAATCGCCTGGGTTTCACGTACTATTAGTCCAATGCATGTCCATCCGCCAGCGGTTTTTTTTACAAGGCATGTTTAGGCAATAAATTCGCCATAACAGACTACGCATTTCCAATGGACCGATCAATATTTTCGCCTGTAATCCCAAGGAGCATGTCAGAAAACACCAACATATTCGCCAATACTATTAAGACAAAATTATATGAGGACCCATTTTGCCAATTAAAATTTATAAATAGTTTCTTATGAAGACCCATTCACTAGTTAAAATTTACAAATAGTTGCTTATGAGGACCTATTTCGCCTTGAAAATTTCAAGGTATCGTTTTATAAGCACGCGGGATTGGCCAAATTTTTAACATATCATTTCAAAATCCTGCGAAATTCGCCAAATATGGATTGATATAAATACAATTGAAACTATTATTTGTTCTTACACATTTTGTTCAGTTCTGAGGTTCTACTTCTCGATTCAGAAGTCAGCGAAACCTGAAAACGTAGACTCAAAGGTGAGTGATCATTTCTTCATACTGTTATTAGTTATTAGACTATTAGTTATAATAATAAGATTTCTTTATCTTTTTTCCATTCTTGCTTCAGTCTTAAACATAATTTTAAGCAGGGAATGGGATCTATATTCTTTGTCGATCTATCCTTCTTATTCTTAAACAAGAAGACATTTTTTTCCAGCTTTTATTCGAAGTGAGATCAATATGTCGAGTAGCAAGGGTAAGACTCCTGAGTAGACGGGTAATGAAGAGACTGGGAGGCCATCAAAACACCCAAAATAGGGAGGCACCATACAATCTTACTTTGGAATTGGCAAAGCTTCTAATCCATCAGATCAAGGTGGAGCTACACCATCAACTCTTCCACCAAATATTATTGAAGATGGAGATACATCATCAACTCTTCCACCATAGGAAGGTCAAGGTGAGATTGTCATTGTGTTAAATCAAAATGTATCAAATGAGGATGGAAATACCACAGAAGATGTTCCAAGGGATACCCTGGATAGCTAGAATGAGATAATCGACTTGGATGAGGATGATGTTGGTAGCAAGACAAGAAAAGGCAAAGCAAAATTGGGGCGCGAGTGGGAAATGACAAGGAATTTTGAAATTGGTTGGTTGTCGAAGTACCCATAACTTGAACCAATGGGGGTATCAAACGAAAATGATATTGAAAGGGCAACAAAGGTCAGATGTAAGATTTGTAGTTGAAAATGTGGAAGAGACAAGACGATGTAGCTAAAGCTTGACACTATAGAAAAGCATATCGGCAAAGTTTACGAAAAACAAATCATAGACGGAAAGGAACAATCAGTCGTACGATGGAAATCAAAGGAAGAATTTCTTCATTTTAAGTATGCCATAGATTATGGAGAGCATAACCGTAGAATTTCGAAGATTAAAAAATGTGAAGGTACACTTGAGGCTCATTTTGGAAAAGCCATGGCAGCAGCAAATTTGTCAAAAACTGTTTAGATGAGTGTTGTTTTTCATATTTTGTCCAGGGGGCGTCCTGTGACAGACTACACAGAATATTTTGATTTATTATCTTACTTGAGTGTTCCCCACTTTCCCTTCTCACATTGGTCAGTAAACGCTGGATGGGAATGGGCGAACTGTCTTGCTGTAGTGGAAAAGCAAGATTTAAAGGAGAAATTAAAAGAGTCAAATTTCATTGCATTATATTTAGATGAAGTTACTATGGTAGACAATACTTCTTGGGTTTGTATGCATTTTTATATTGTAGAAAAACATGTTCACCAAGCTCATCTTCTTTGTGCTCGTAAAATGAAGGACAGTTCAACATTGCAAAATCTATTTGAACTAGTCAAGAAATATTTGAATGAAATTGCAGGTTTGGATGAGTTGACAATTGCCAAAAAGTTGGTGTGTGTAGGAGCTGATGGAGCTGCAGTGATGCAAGATCAAAGGAGTGGTCTTTGCACAAAGTTATAAACTACTTGTGTACCATACTTGCTTGGCATTCACTGCATGGCCCACAAAATGAATTTAGAATTCAAAATTGTAAGCAAGTTTCCTACAGTATCAAAAGTTGAAAATCTGGTTCGCGAGATCCATGCATACTTCTGTCGAAGTCCCAAACGTTTCCTTGAATTTCAACATTTTGCTGAGGGAATAACACCTGGAAACAAGCTTCTCAAGGATGTTGATACCAGATGGATCTCCCTGCATGGACCAGTGCAACGAGTTCTTTCAGAATATCAATCCTTGATTGGGTTGATGTACGAGCAGCGCAGCACAGTAGACAAAGCTCCTGAACTCTTACATAGGTTAAGCGATATAGAGACACTCTTGACTTTAGCTAGTCTTCTCCCCATGCTGGATGAGATGAAAAATCTTGTGAAGAAAGCCCAAGATAGAACTATGTATAATTATGAATATGCCAATCTACGTAAACTTACATGCTTGGCCCTCGATCATTTATATCTAGATCTAACACAAGAAGGCGCAAATTATTTGATGTGGTAGATAATTACTGATTTGAATAATCCTGATAATTATTTACAGTTTAATGCAAGCGGGCACTTATGTATTTGTGTATGTGGATATGAGATACCAATGTACCATTGTAAGACAACCAGGTGCTCTAGAAAAGAAGTACCTGTTAACGAGGAATATTTTAACGACATTGTTAAATCTATTAGTGATAATTTGAATGAAATTGAAAAATCTCTTTCCTCAGAGATTCGTGAAAGATTCCCTCAGCATGAAATACTTGAAGCCATGGGTATTGTGTATCCTCAATTTTGGATAAACCGAGATAACCCAAAATATTTTCATGATCAAGTAAAAATTGTGATCGAACAGTTTTCGAAAAAGGTAACATACAATGAGCAGGCAATAGAAGGAATTTTAAATGAAAATAAGCTTAGAAAGCAATGTCGAAGTTTTGCAATAGCTATGAGGGACCAGTCTGATTCCATGGACAACGAGAAGGCCTTTGAACCGGGATCAATAAAAAATGTTTGGACAAGCTTAGGTCAGAGTGAAATATAGCATGGTTCAATATCAGAATATTTCAAACTTGCTGATTTATGTCAAACAATGATATTGGGGTCGGTGGAGAATGAGAGAGTTTTCAGTACATTGGGGTTTTTGAAATCAAAGTTAAGAAACAAACTGGACAAGAATTTGGAAAATTGCTTGAGGATGAAAGGAACTGAGTATAATGTCAAAAAAATTTCTTTTGAAAGGGCACTCGCAATCTGGAGGTCCACATGTGAAAGAAGAGGGACCGGGTTGTGCAACACAGGCTCTCCAATTCTAGGAGCCGTTGGTACTGGTGGTGGTACTAGTGGCAGTGGCAGTGGGCCTGGGATAGATCAAGATGATAGTGATATTGAAATTGACACAAATCAAACAATGAATGTTAATTTTGGGACACAGGCCAAACAAAGTGCAGAGAAGTCTCCGAATCAAGATGACTCTTTTAATTTATCTGAAGATGAGCATCGGTTTGAGGACCCTGAATCCATTTGGGAAATGGAAGAGAATTAGCAGGTTTTAGGTATTTTTACTGCACTTCTTGAATCAGTTTCCATTGTTCCAAAGTCCAAACTGTAGTTGATGATATTTTAAAACTATTAAATGAAAATTGTGAATCATTACACTTCAAGTTCTTGATATCTTATAATCTTATTTTATATTGCACTCAAGCACTACATGAATCATATTCCAAACAGTAGTTGATGATTTTTTATATTGTATTCAAATAAATTTTGAATCATTGCACTTCAAGTTTAGGATATTTTATTTAATATTTTATATTGCACTCCAAGTCTCCATGATATTTTATATTATATTGCACTTCATGAATCATATCAGGATTTTTTGTCAAAACATAACAGAAGCTAACAGACTAACAGTTCAACATCCGTAACTTAGAAATGAACAAAATAACCCTTGATCATTTTATTAAAAATAATGATATGTTTATACAATGGAGAGACATGAGTTCGAAATGAGTAATTTCCATTCAAATGCTAGTATTGTCTTGAAACATCAAACTCTAATGAGTTTAAAACCTACTACAGAATGACACAAAATCTAAAACAACATTTTCACTAAAACAATAGGCCCTTTACAATTCACTCTGCAACTTTACTTAGACTCGACCTAAAATTATCCAACTTGCTAACCTGTATTTCTGGCCTTGAAATCCTTCTTATAGAGAATGAAGGAGCAAACAAGCATTGGGCCAGAAATACACATGTCACCGGTCACTTGGACCCCCCTATTATATTTCAAAAATTTGTTACAACAACTGAGTCCCATGAGAATCTTCTTGTTTTTCCCATCCATTGGAAAATGGCTGATGCACTGGCCAGCCGCCAAACCTCAAGAAACTTGCACCAAAAGTGGCCCAAAACTATCATCAAGACAACCAAAATTTGTTATAATTTTGTGGTAAAATATAACTAAGGAAAATTACTTAATGTCGATGAAATTGAGCCAAAAAATGTCTCATCCACCATTAAAGCTCACTTGCATGCCACGCCAAAGGCTCCAAGTTTCCAATCGCATTTGATGCAAATTCAAATCCCAACTGTCGATCCTTCACTTTTGTTAGAGCATTGAACAATTGCCTTCAAAAAGGCTGATGTAATCTCCATCTTAGCACAAAGGGCCCACCACACTATGCATCACCAAAGGAATACACGTGGCGCTTACCCATGATATCGCAATCAATAAACACCTCGCTTCCGATCACGTGATGGTGGGCAACCATTGATCTTTGTCATCAGTAATTGTGTTCATTCATAACAGTCACCGTTGTTGAACATAACCGCCTAGCAACTTTTTCATCAATATTATAACACCTTCGTTGATTTTGAGCATGTGCATCTCGCAGCCACTTTAGTAACCTGCCATATAATGTATATCTTTGGGTTAGGTCTTTTCTGACGTTACCTTTTTGAGGGTGGTTTGAAAACAACTTATGTCCCATTGAATCATCTAGGTCGGGCCCCTTTTAATAAAAATGCTAAATATTTCGCCTGATCTTTTATTTCTCAAGTTTGGGTCGGACCGTGCCCTGTGTTTTAGAACAACTTTGAGCCATCGTTTGTCGTTGTCCTAGGTGGTGTCCCCTTCCCCTCTTTTATTTTAAGTAATTGTATTATTTTGCAGGGGTTATTTTTAGTGACCGTCAATCTCCCTACGGTTGATCTTGACCGTTCCCCATGATATCGCGATGACATCACCATGGGTTGCTTAGTGATTGCAATATCACGGGCGGGCACCACGTGTCCCAAGTTGCCGATGCTAAAAAGGAGTAAATAAAGTGCTTAATATTTGTATCAGACTTTAGTATGTCATAGAGTGGGTTACTAAACCATATGTGAGATGCACGTGCTCGAGATCGATGGCGATGTTTTAACCTTGATGAAAAGTTTCTCGACGGATAGGTTATGGTGCTGCTCACTATTGTGAATGATCATGATCGTCGATAGAGGGAATCAACGGTTGCCCGCCATCGTGTGATCCTAAAGTGAAGGGTGTTTAGTGATTGTGATATCACGGACAGATGCCATGTGTATTCCTTTGGCACTATGTATTATGGTGGGCCCTTGATAATGACATGGAGATGTCAGCCTTTTGAAGATGTCCGCCTGATCATTGATGATCTAACAGGAACAAGAGATCAACGATGAGGATTTAAATTTGCATCAAATATGATTGAAGTCGTTGGCTCGGCATGCAAGTGAGCTTTAATGGCGGATGAGACGTCTACTGGCCATTTTTCATCGGCTTTAAGTAGTTAATTGCATTCTATCTTCACCACAAAGGCATTCAAATGTTTTCGAAGCGGTCCAGGAATCCAGAGCCAGAGATTGAGTTTTTCAAGCAATTACAGCAAGGTTTGGTTTTCTGCAAGGCGCGAAATCCTACGAGTTACCTTCTATGCCACGGTTTTTGTTTGAATGTGTTTTTTGTAGAGGGTTGTATTGTGTTGGTCAGGGGTCTTGTTGATTAAGACTGTAAGGTTACTGGTTCTTTTGAATTGTGGGAAATTGCAAAGTTCTGGTGTAATTTCGTTTTGGGTAGCCCTAGTTTGTTTAAGAATTTGATTTTAGGAGAAGCCCTAGTTGTTTGAAATGGCACCATCAAAGCAGCATTCTAGCCATATTGATTATTTGCAAAAGAATTTATACGACGATTTCCTAGATCAATTCCCGCTATCAACGAACGACAAGAAGGGGGGTTTGGTTTTAATGAATGGGAAAACCTTAGGCGAGGGACTAAGGTGTAAAACCTATAATATTGTAGATGCTAGGGTCCAAATGATGGGCCTATAAATGTTTAGGAGATGGTATGTGCAACGAAATGTGCCTCATCCTTTCTGTAATGGATGGAAGTACGATATGGGGAAACTAGTTGTACCAAATGTATTTCCTGATATTGACCTACTTAGAGCAGTGGCAGCACGATATGATCCTGTTACAAGGATTATCAAGGATAATGATGGTGGGGTTCTACTGAATATAAATGCAGACGAGATTCGGTAGGTTTTCAATTTGGGTGAATATAGCCCATTCTTAGTTCGAGTAGATTTTGAGGAAATGAAGTAGGAATATGCCAGGTCACAGCCTCTTTTTAGATCAAAATTGCTTCCTCCTCATTTAGCCAATGCAGGCAGTTCAACGATTCACATCAGCCCAACTGATCAAGAGCCTTTCAGGCTGAGCTGTTTTGCTGATCACTTCTTGGCAACATTTTATTCACTTTGCCAGATTTTAGGTTTCAACCTTAATACCATGATGCCCATTGCTTATATGTTTATGGGGGCTTAGATTTAGCATCCCAATTTTTCTATAGTGTACGACTATGCATCTTTTCTTGCTGAAAAGATACATGAGGGTTTGTTGCATATGGGGGACACTGGTACTCCTTTCTTTTGGTACTCCCTGTTAATGCATATGTTCCTGTACAAGAATGTCGACTTCTTCTCAAAGAAAATGGAGTTGAGGCAAGAAGTGAATGGAGAAAGATTACTAGTATAGGTTTGGAGTGCAGATTTGTCTTGCAACAGGGGAGGTGCTAGCTTTGTGCAGTTTGATAATTGTTTGCTTCCAGACTTAGAGCTAGATTGGTGGTAAATGTGCCAAGGGTCCCTAAGGATTTGCATGATTTCCTCCAACCCAAAGTGAGGAAGCCTGATTTGAAGGTGTGCCACAATTGGGGTGACATCATCTTATACCCCGTAAGCACTGTCCTACGGGGTTTATGGTTTCTAGGGAGCTCCTCACATTCTCCCATATAATGTACCATCAAGGATGGGATTTGCCGAGGTCATGTGGCAACTAGGTTGCATTCATGAGGATAATTTGACAGGGAAAGGAAAAGGGACTTTATTCCCTGATTATACTGTTGTTTCAAATTTTGTCTTTTCCAAGGGAGGATGGGTCCACTTTGGAAGATTTTTTGATGATTATCATTTGAAGAGTGGATCTAAGAGGCAACATGACCCCGAGGGATTCTTTGCCCTACTCAGGCAATGAATTAAAGGTGGAAAGTTGCACATGTTTTCAATTTTTCTGAGGATCTAATCAGAAATGAGTTTGATTTGAGGAGGTAGGAATTAAATAAAGAGAAATGGATTGCCTATGAGAAACTGCTGGCTATGGTGCATAAAATGGATCCAAAATATGATCCACTGATGGAGTTCACTCCATTTCACAAAAGAATAGATTTCTTGATGAATAAATTCAAAGATATCATGAGCACCTTGAAAACCAAGAAAGTCAATTTGGAAGTACACTTGGAAATTCAGAGACCGGAGGTGAGGCATGAAGAAACAAGGCCAACTTATCAGCCACCAGAGGATAGGCCTCTATACAAGAGGAAGAGAGATGATAACAGTGATGAGGAGGCAGAAGATAAAAGGGGAAAACAAATAATGCAAGCATCATCACAACTGGGTCAAGGGATCGGGAAACATAGAGGGATAAGGATTGTGGACCTAGATTCACCATCGAGAAATGATCCTATAGAGTTACTATCAGAGCCAAGCCTAAAGAGGCAAAGGGTTGAGGAAACACAAGAGGCTCTGATGGATGAAATAATTATAACTGATCAAGACATGCAAGTTGGTATCCCTTCTCCTCCTAGATCAACACAATTGGTGTTAATTGATATGGATATAAAGGGGCAGTGTGTACAGGATGCAAGGATGGAGGCCTGCAAGGCATTCTTGGATGATGATGCCTTCGTGAAGACTCCTGTATTCTTGTAGTTAATTTGGAGAATGAAATTAGAGGAATATTAGGATAAATGCAAGAGAAGGAGAGAGTCAAGACCTAATAGGTCTGAATAGGAGAATGATGATGAAGTTAAGGCCGGACTAATGGAAGAATTCAAGAGCATTACTCCTGAGGAAGGAAGGAGACTTGTGATTCAGGCTGGTGTCTTACTTCTACCTGAATGGGACATAGCTGATGCTGTAGCATTCAATGCTATCTTGCAGTCCAAGCATCCTGTGCAAAACAGTGAGGAAGAGGTTAAGGAAGCTCTGCAAGACTCAGCTTTTAGTGAGGAATATGAAACTCTGGCATATGGCATTGGCACCCTAGGGTAGAAAACCAAATGTGGCTGATATTGGCCCAAGTCTAAGGGGAGGGCTCATCATCAAGAGAGCTTCTAAAACCTCAACAACAGAAGCCACAAGCTTGACATTGAATGTGGCCAAATTGGCCCAAAAGACAGCTGAAAGGGAGGAAGCTGAAAAGAAGAGTCTGATGGAGAAATACAACGTAATAATTGGGGAATATAGTAGAATACAACAGAGGAATGTTGAGCTGCAGTTTGAAGTTGATAGACTAAAATATGGGTAGGTAGGAGAATCCTCCAGTGCCCCTAGTATCAGAGCACTACCCACTACTTCAGGGTCAGTTCCCCTTAATATCCCAATCATTTATACTCCTAGGTCCCCCATTCGGACACCTGCTCTCAGCCCTACACCAGAGCCAGTTGAAGAGGAAGTTGAGTATTCTGTGGATCCTACCAAGAAGCAAATGTTAAATAAAATCATAGAATTGTAGGCTGCCCTAAAGGAAAGTGAGGATGATGCAATTGCTAAACACAATGAGGTGGTTGACACCGTTTTGAGGCATCTAAATGAGAAGGTTGATTGTAGGTTGCCATCTGTACATTCTTTGTATTCTTTGTTCTTGGGTGGAATTAAAAACATTAACAGAGATCGAGAAGTAGTTATGCCTTTGGTTATGAAGTGGATCCCTCGGGCCACTGATTTAGATGTTATGTTTAAGGCTTCCAAGTTTGATGCAAACAACAGGCCTCAGTCATTGAAGCCTACTAAATTTTTTGTGAAATCATTGAAGGGATTCCAGGCCCTACCTGATGATTTGAGTAGAAAAATTAGAGAACTGGTAAAGAGTTTTGATGACTGGAATGATACTTTTCTACCAGATATAATAGATGCACAGGGAAATATCTTGCCATTGCAACAGTGGCAACATAGGGTAGAAGAGGTTATTGATGCACAAATCAAATTGATTTGTGATGACTCGGACTATGACTTGCTGGTGAGCAGTATGGATAAAATAATTAATACCAACATATTCTTAGAGTCTTTTGAGAGAGAGGCTAACCAGGTTGCGGTGAAGTACACACCTTACGATACTAAGGTGATCAAGGTGGTGAATTTTAAATGGCCAATGGATGAGGAATACCAGAAATGGGTGGACAAGTACTTAACCGAGGAGGAGTAAAACAATGTCTATTATCAGCAACTAACAGCTCAGCGGTTATAGTATAACTGATTATGGTTTTGCTTCCATGATGGCTTTTGGCGCAGGTTTTGAGATATAGCTAATGCAGTGGCTATTATGTAATGAGTGGAATCAATGGAAAGATGCTCTGAGACTCAGTGGTTTTAATCATATTTTTGAATTGGCACATAGTGGTCCAATTGACCAATGACATGTGTAATTTCTGACCCGATGCTTGTTTGCTCCTTCATTTTCTATAAGAAGGATTTCAAGGCTAGAAATAGGGGTTGGCAAGTCAGATATTTTGAGGTCGAGTCTAGGTATAGTTGCATAACAGATTGTAAGAACCAGTTATTTCAATATTAATACAATTTAGGTTTGGGGTTATTCGGTAATGGGGTTTTAGGTCTATGAAGATTTGATGTTTCACAATAGTACTAGCATTTGAGTTATGATGTTATATTTCGAGCTCATGTCTCCTTTGTATAAACATATCATAATTTTGAATAGTATAATCAAGGATTATTGTGTTCATCTCATTGCTCTGGTGTGTATGTTTTCCATTTTGGCTTTAATTCAAGGAATTAATTAAAATGCTTGGATGAATCATGGATGGATATGTTTGTAAAAGGATTTAGTAAGAAGTATTGGGTTAGGATATGGATTGACACTATTGTAATGCAATATTGCCAGGGATCTTATAATTGTATGCCATGTATTTGAATATGTTGTTAAATTTTAAATGTTTGTGAATTTGACTCCCCAATGGTATATGGCACTGGTTTAAATTGTACGAGTTTGTGAAGTCCTGTGTTTGTATGTCTTTACTTAGAGCTTTATTCCAAATTGCAAATAAAATGACTATCATAAGTTACGAAATAATGTTGTAATCATCCCATGCTTCAAGTAGTTGATATTATTGGTGAAAGGCCAACTCATTTCAGTATTATCCTATTCTTTTGAGCTATTCGATGGGATTATCTGTTAATTGTTAATGATTGTAGATTAGGAGATAAACTTGGTTTACATTAAAAAACACCAACAAAACCCACCCAAAAAAGGTAATATCCGAATAGATTTTCACCCAAGGTATTACATACGACATTAGGATTTTCATGAAAACCAAAATAAAAACCCCAACCTTAGGTTCTTTTCAAAAAAATATGACACATTGATAGACCAGGACAAGGTCAAGACAAAGAGGAATTCAGAGAGAAAAATTAGAAGTTCCATCAAGTTCATCAGTAGTTCAAATGATAAAATAAATAGTACAGATAATTGAACATCATCACATTACTGAAGTCTGAATTTGAGCTTTTTAATTGAATTTCACATGAAGGAGTACATATTGGCATTGGCAATGCAAAATCTTTCCAATGCCCAAAGATAAGTTTGCACAGAGCTGAGTTGGAACTTGGAAACACATATTATCAAAGGTTGGAAATAAAAAATCAAGTCACTATATCACCTTTTCTAGCAACTTCCACTCTCTAGGAGGTGGAATTACCATTTGTTCTAATTGATGTTGTTTGACTTGAACTTTTGTTAACATTTCATGATTGTAATTAGAAGTGGAACCTATCTTGAGTTCTTCATTCAATTTTGCATTCAAGGTTATCAATGTTCTGATTGAATCCAAATAGTTCATATCTGGGTTTTGAGGAAACTAGTCCAAATCAATCTTCCTTGCACCTTCCATCTTCTTTCTGAAACCATCCTTTCCAATGAATCACTCATTTGTGTCAAAAGCCTCTGGAAAACCAAGCTCTGTGAAGTTCCTTACCTTTTCATCCACCACCTTCATCTTGTTTGCAACCAAATGCAAATATTCCTTTGTTCCACACATTCTTGAACACTTTTCAATGATAGATGACAACTTCATTGAGGTTTCAATCCGATTAGTAATCCCTTTTGATTTCAAATCATTGTCACTGGCTTTGTAGACTATTTGTAGAACTTGATTTGTAGATTTCTCTAATTCCAACACCTTTTTGTTGTCCACTAAATATTTGTTGAGCTTCTTATAATGTTGTCTGATAGCATCAATCAGTTGAAACATGTCACACAAATGATCAAACCTCTGCATTATTTCATCCCAGATCTTTTGTTTCATATGCCTCACTGTATCTCTACAAAATGTAGAAAGATTGTTTTGAGAAGTCTTAATTTCTTCTTTTGCTTCCATCAGCTCTGTCTCCAATCTTTCATTTGTTTTTCTCTGTTTCTCCAATTTTTGTTCCCACTGTGCATTTCCATTCGCAATGTTTAGTCTTAATTTTTTTGAAGTGGATTTTTCCTCATCATGTTTCTTGTTGCTCTCATCTAGCCTTCACTTTAGGTCATTCACTTCTCTCTCATTTGATTTATCCTCTTTGCTTGTAGATGTAGAGGCAGATTTTATTATTCTTTTTTCTAATTCATTGCTCTTGTTGTCTGCTTCTTTCCACTTTTCTTTCTCACTTACTAGGTCTGCCTGTAACTTTTCTATTTGGGTCTGCAACCTTTTCTTCTCTCTATCTTGCTTTAGCAATGATGTGTACACCAATTCATTGTTCTTCTTTGATACATTAATTTTGTTAGTATTTTTCAGGCCAGAAAAATCCAATTGAAAATTGGTTACCTGGTATTCAGATCGATCCATCTAATTTTTTGGTTTGTTTTGAACTGTGGGAACAACAATTGTGTACTCCATGATTTATTTATTTGTGTCAAATGTGGGTAATACCATGGTTGTTTCATGCTCTGAAGTTACATCAGACACACTCTCCGTCAGTTGCTTCTTTTCTTTTTTATTCAATTATGATTTCTTTTTAAACTCTTCAATGAAATCATAACTTGGGGAGGCAGGAACAATGGAATGCTTGAATGGCGAAGGAATAGGAGTACTTGTAGTTGCTAATGATGTCTCACCCACACTAACTAGAACTGGGGGAGTGCCTGGAAATAACTCTTTTGTGGTACTGGTGGATCCACTGGTAGTGTGACTTGGACCTGTCAAAATCCTTTGCCTCTTTTGATTGCCTTGATCACCTAGTGTTTCTGTGGTATCTTTTTTTGTTTTCCTCTTATTATTGTGTGTAATTTGTTGTTGTAGCACATGTTGACCACTACTAGTACTACTACCCATACCATCACCACCAATGGCACTCCCAGTTGCACTAAGCTGTCCACCAAGGGCATGTCCTAGTTGTGATTGTATCTGACCATGAGGATGATGACTAGAAGCTCTAAAAAATTGAGTTTGTCTTGTATCCCCTTGGTCTACTTGTTCACCTCCAAGCCCAAGGCCAGATTTATCAACTATTTTTCTATGCTCAACACTTGGTATTGTCCAAGGGCTTTGTCCTTTGGACCCCAAAGGACCACCTTCATAACCAATTTTTTCAATTATGGCTGCTCCTGAAGTATATGTTGAAGCATATTCTTCTTTTGCGGCCTCACTTAAACCAGGTTTGTAATTGGGATGGCTTTGTTCTTCTTCTTCCCTATCAATATCATCATTAGATTCATCACATTCATCAGGAAGCTCTATATTCCACAATTTTCTAAACTCTTCATCTTCTTCATTAGATTCATACTCTACAAGAGCTCTTGGATCACCTAGGTCCTTCTTCATACACCAAAAGATAGTAATTTTTGATCGTGACCAATTTTTATCTATAAGTTCATTCTCTAGAGAACCTGGAATTTTTACTCTACTAGATGGTTTATCACTTTTGTCATAAAAATTGTTGTATGTCCTGATTGTCTTTCGGTGCAATGCCATAATTTTTGCTGACAATTGTTCAAAATAAATACCATTCTCAACAACACTTTTCTCCATTGCTATTTTGACCTCATCCCAAGAATCCTTGTTTCTCAAGTTTTCAAGCAAGGGTTTACTTTGATGTTGAATTCTATTTGCAGCATTCCTATTGGCCACAATCATTGATTTAATCATGTCACATGGATCATAATGCCAATGACAGATAGCATCAAATGCAAAAAAATTCAAAAGACTATGTGCCACACTAAATGCTTTTCTCTCGAATGTGAACCCTCCACATGAAAAAGGTAAAGAAGGAAAGAAGGTCTTCTTTTGCTAACTGAGAAAGTGTAGTTCATCAACACTCTACACCTACCTTACATATTCCAATGCAAAAACCCTTTTTGTCACATGTATTGGAAGTTTGTATGGCTATACTCTCGATCCATAAAATCTTAGCACAGTATATTCTTCCATTAAGTACCAATCAACCAATTGTATTTCTTTTCCTAGTTGCATGCAGTTTCTACATGACATAGACAATCTAGGCATTGGATTATTTGTAATTACTTGATGTAATGGAGCCAAAAAGTAGTCTACAAAATGACTGTAGTTCCTTCAAGAATCATGCATCCTTATCTCAGTGGTCCATTCATATACTAAAGCCATTTTATTTTCCTCTGCATTACTGTAGGGCTGAATCTGAAGCTTGTTGGTCTGAAACATTCCTCTAAATTTGAATAGAAAAAGATAGCACTAGTAGGTTGTGAACCTAAATGTCTTCATGGAACCTGCTTTAATCATTAAAAATTGTTTATGCATGGATTCTACAATGTGCTGAGTATAATTATATTTGACATGTTCATCAGCATAATGGATATGATATACCATTTAAAGGAGGCTTGCACCCACTTCCAAATTGCTATCCAGACCGAGGCAAAATGCTAGCATCGAAATAGTATCCTGAACCCATGGTTTAAAAAAATCCAAATTATAAGGAGGCTTATGATCACCTTTCAATTTGTTTCTATCCTTAACTATTTTATTTAAGAAATCATTTTTCAGCCTTTCTTCGACTACTTCATAATCACTAGCAAGCTTTTCTAGGTCAATGTGGTGGTTTCCAAATTCTTCGATTGTAAACCCCAACACTTTTCCAAGTTCTTCTGGATTAATGGATAACAATTCTTCTTGGTTATCTTTATTAACAATTGCTCTTTTCTTATCATCATAATTTTTGGCACAGACCATGATAAATTCTGGGCAAGGGAAAACTTCATGTAACATCATGCGCCCTAATCCAGTTACCCATGGTGCACTGATACTATCGACTTTTGTTTGATTTGCAGCCTTATTCTGAGATGAAAATCTAAGTTCTGAGGTACGCCTAACATATATTTCAGGATCATAAATATCATGGTACCCATTGGTGAAACCTGGGGTTTTAAGTAATTTTGCATAATGTATTTTTTTATCGGACATTGCTCTAGTGGTACTGGTGGTAGACATGCTTGTACAAATGTGAAGTTGTGAAATTTGAATTCCCTAATAAGTAATATCTATTAGTCGTCCTTAATTTTAATGAATTCTTGAGTCTCTAAAGTCTAAAACCAAACTTCAAACTTTCACAAAATAAGATTTTAAGAAATGTCAAATGATGAAACGTAGCCACATAAATTCTTTCACTTACCCAGATTCTGAGTCCCGACGCTTGAAAACTGGAATGGCGTTGTTGGAAGTGGAATTGTGGAATCCAAATTCAAAACAGGGTGGTGCACTGCAATGCCCAATGAGCAATCTGAAGATTGAAGAATTTAAAAATCACTGTACAATTTCAAAGTGCAAAGTGTTTTAAATGATTTTTTTCTCGTAATTGGAAAGTTAAAGTGAATGATACGTCTTAGGAGTTAGGTCTACAAGACTACAAGTTGAAAATTATTAACCATTGATCTTTCTAAATCTAACAGTTATAGGGTGATTTCAGAGGTTTAAGTTGGGAAGCCCATCGCTCTGTGCATTTCATTACGGAATGCAACTACAACCATACATCAAATGTTCATCCAACGGTTGAAACTTGAGTAATTTATGATATTAACTTTAAAGTTTAAAAATAAACATTAATCAGTTGATAGTTGACACTTAGCAGTAGAAAGTTCTTTAAATGCTTTGTTTCTCGAAATTGGAACATTAAAGTGAATGACACTTCTTACGTCTACAAGTTGCAAATTCTCCACCATTGATCTTTCTAAATCTAATGGTTATAGGGTGATTCTGGAGGTTTAAGTTGGGAAGCCCATCGCTTTGTGCATGTCATTACGGAATGCAACTACAACCATAAATCAAATTTTCATCCAACGGTTGAAACTTGAGTAATTTATGATATTAACTTTAAAAATAAACATTAATCACTTGATAGTTGACAGCAGGCTTGGAATTTGATGGTCTATTAAATATTTGACCATTTTTTCCATTTTAGACCATATATTATAGTTATAAAATTTATTAGACCGTATAGTTTGACTTGCTATATTTTTATTAAACCGTAAAAAAATATTATATAGTATTTTAATTTATAATATATATCATTTTATAATTTTTATTATAAAAAGAAAAGAAAATATAACTTTTTTGAATATTTTTAATATGAATTTAGAAACTTTTGACTTTTTTATATATTAATAGCTATCATTTTTTATATTAATATATGTGATTTATAATATTATTATAAAAATATATATTAATTTAGAATCTTTTCAAAATAAAACATAATTATTTTTAATTTTTAGAATATATTCAACAAGATTTATTTTTAATACGATTTTAGAAACTTTTGTTAATTGTTAATTATAACAGTATATTTTTATATTTATCACTAATAATTATCATTGTTTTCTAATTTTTCAAGATATTCCATTTATAAAAGATTTTATATAAAAATTCGT
The DNA here is from genome assembly GCA_007115665.2 of Sequoiadendron giganteum. Classification (NCBI taxonomy): domain Eukaryota; kingdom Viridiplantae; phylum Streptophyta; class Pinopsida; order Cupressales; family Cupressaceae; genus Sequoiadendron; species Sequoiadendron giganteum. Next base: position 825,008,973 of record CM021101.1, read on the forward strand.
AAATTAAACAATTTTTTTGATAGGCATTTAAATGACCAAACCGTCATAAAATTTTCATATTGATTGTTTGCTATTGTCATAATCTTAACCGTTGATCTTTCTAAATCTAACGGTTATAGGGTAATTCTGGAGGTTTAAATTGGGAAGGCCATCACTCTGTTCATTTCATTACGGAATGTAACTACAACCATACATCAAATGTTCATCCAACGGTTGAACTTGAAACTTGAGTAACCATGAATTCTCAAGTGCATATTGCATAGAGTATATTACTTAATTTCTCAAAATAAAAAAAATTGATTTGAATATATTAAATTATTAATAGACACCGAAGTTCCGAACTCAGAAAACAACTCTTTACTCTTAAACATAAATGAATAATCAAGATTCAAGAATAACACAACACAACCATTTATTTTATTGTAACTAAATTTCAATGTCACATTATTACATATCTTTTTACAGATGAGTAGCACTGTAGCTCCTGTTTTGTATAAATAACATATGTCAGTGTGTCACTTTAGTACTTTACATAGACAACATTTAATAATTTATTTCAAGTTGTTGCTCGTTACAATGGATTACAAATTGATTCCAATTTCCAAGCTTTGTTGCTGAAAACTTACTACACATCTATCTCTAAAAATAAATGTGGCTCTGAAAATAAATTCATGATTCCAAGCTTCTGCTGGTCGATTTGCCAACCATGCTGGGAAAAGGGGGTTCCAATCAGTCTTAGGGAAATGGGAGCCATGAAGATACAAAATGTACTTATCCCCTTCGAGAACCAGAGTCATACAGAAGATGAAATACAAATGTCTCTTTGAAAATAAATGCATGGGGCTTGCCTAGCCAGCCATGCTGGGGAAATGGGAGCTGTTAGAATATAGGAGGAGAAGAAAATCTACTCCCATCTTTTACCTGCAGCCTCTATGCATTGGGATAGCACTTATCTCCATCAGAGCTCCTCATCCTAGTTCAAAACCCGTCTGAAAATTCAAGTTAACCAAATCAACTTCTTTCCAATTCCACCCATTCTGAACTTGAAGGAAATTCATCTTTTACTGATTACTCTATAACTACATAATTGTAGGTAGGAGAATTTACAGTATCCCCAATACTGCATCATCTTCTTCGTGAATCCTTATTAACCCTAGAAAATAAAAACCCTTATGGCACTATCTACTAATCACTATCCCTATTTATGGGCCACCAGTGCCGCTACTAGCCTGTATAATTAAAATTTCTAATTTGATTGACGTCTTGCTATATGCCAACTGCCAACTTGAACTCTACCTCAAGCTGACAAGTTGTCAAAATCACTCATTCAAACGATATGAAATCATTACAAATCTTGTTTCATTAAAGCTATGAGTTGTCCAAGAAATTGCTTTGGATGTTCATATCACATATGGCATTAATCGCTGCCACTGCACTAGCAGTACGACAACCACACTTCAAAAAGAATGATAATTTTAATTAAATGAAATGTAGAATGTCGAGGCATTGAAAAGATAGAATGAGTGATGAGCGATGAGCCTTGATCTCACCACATGTCCGCATCTAACGGTTATAGTGTTATTCCGGAGGTTTCAAATCGCAAGTCTAGTGCTTCAGAGATTTACTTCCGGAATGCAACTACAATCGTCCATTGAAAATTCAATGAACGACCCCTATGATTTTTCGTTGGCATATCTGTTTATTTCGCCAATAGATTTTTTTACTATTTTGAGATTCTTTTTAATTCGCCAATGAAAATATATTTTTTTCTTTGAAAAAAGGTTTTAATCGCCAATGGAAAGACAATTCTGGTTTGAAAAACGGTTTTATTCGCCAATGAAAAATATTTTATTCTATTAAAACAATTTGCAATTCACCAAGATTTTCCATGAACTTCTAGGGATTATAAAAGATTCACCAATTGGGAAAAAAAAATTTCTCGTAAAATGAAAAAAATTGCCAATAGAAATAATATTTTTCATCGGGAAGTATACCGAATTCGCCAGGATTTTACACCTGTGCCGAGGGGGTGGGTTTCTTAAAGTTATCCCTGCATATACCCCTTTGGGTGAACCTATCAAAATTCTCTTGAAGAAAATTCTCCAAAATGGAGTCATAACGCTAGAAGAACCTAAACCGTATGACCCTGGTCAGTTCAAGCCATCATGGTGGGATGATAGTGTAGTTTATGATTACCACCATGTCAAAGTGCATAAAAATTCCTCTTGTCATCAATTGTGAAATTTGGTACAAGGCCTTATAGAGAACCACACCATTGAGTTAGGTGGTCAATCATTTATGTCTAATGTGGATCATACTATCCAAAAGAACCCACTACAGGATCACATTAAACCCTCCTCATCTGGCATGAAGAATAAAAATAATCAAGCCAATAACATCCGTCTAGAAAGTGTCGAGACATGCGAGGAATCCCTTATCGAAACTGACTCTAATGAATGGGAATGGGGATCAGAGAGAACCCTAAGTGATTATGATATTGACGAACTATTCCTGTAACATGGTCAACTCCCCTTTGAAGAACGATTTTGAAAAGAGTACAATATTGATCCCATTGACCGACATTACAAAAATAAGGAATGGGTAAGCATTCCTTGGGATCCAGAAGAACATAAGGTGTCCTCGGCAATATCTGAAATATCCCACCCCATTCCTGAGCCCACCCATGAGCCTAACTTATTTGAGCCCACTTTCCATACCTCTAAAATTCCCTCTAGTAATCATGATGCTGATACTTTTGTGCCCTATTATGACTTTGAGTTCGACTCATCGAAATAAGAGTATGGTCCATCCATCGCATCTCACACGGAAGTTGAAATTGACAACTTTGCCTTCACACTTGAGGGATCAATTTGCACACTTTCTGCATCTTCCCCATCTTTTACCAAAGCTAACGATGGGATTCCCCTTGTATACCCACAACTAATTGACTGGGACCAACAAGATCCACCAGTGATGGACATCTTTCAGAATGATGAGGCAATAGAAGAATTCATGGGGCTCTGGGAATGCATACCATGGGGTGATCAAAAAATAGGATTTTCCATTGACCTAGATTGTGCAGCTTACTTCGGGGAGACTGTGCAACCCTCCAGTTGCAACAATAAAAAGAATAAGACAAAAAAAGAAATGTCTTTAGGTGAAAACCGCAAGGCATCTTTTGACAAGAAAATAGTAAAAATAAAGGATGTATCCGAAGGTGAAAACCTCTCTGAGGTGCCTAAGGATGGAGGATTGGAATTTCTTCCCGTGACACAGGAAAAATTGGCAATGCTCATTGAAGACACCATCGAGGTAAACATAGCCACATAAGAGAATCCCAAAATGGTTCTCTTGGCCGCATCATTAACAGATGAAGAAAAACTTGAGTTCCAACAATTCTTCATAGAAAGGAAGGTTAACTTCGCATGGTCATATGCTGACATGCTAGGCCTAGATCCAGAATTGGTATTACATCATCTTCTGCTAATTCCAAATATCAAACCAGTCAAACAAAAGTTGTGAAAAATGCATCCACAAATTTCACTACTAGTAAAGGCTGAACTAAAGAAGTTACTGGATGTTGGATTTATAAGATCAATAGATTATGCTGACTGGATATCCAACATTGTCCATGTCACAAAGCCAAATGGACAAATCTGTATCTACACGAATTTCAGAGATTTGAATAAGGCTTGCCCAAAGGATGATTTCCCATTACCAAATATAGACATGATTGTTGATCTTACAGTAGGGTATGAGATGCTATCTCTCATGGATGGTTTCTCTAGCTATAACCAAATCCAAATTGCAATAGAGGATCAGCACAAAATGACATTCACTTGCCCATGGGGAACATACTGTTGGAATGTCATGCCTTTTGGCTTAAAGAATGTAGGCGCCACATACCAAAGAGCTATGCCAACAATCTTTCATGACATGATGCATATCCTAATGGAAGATTATGTGGATGACCTCTTGGCTAAATCTTTGACATGGAAAGATCATCTCAAAGTACTAGACAAAATATTCAGGTGGCTAGAAGACTACAAGGTTCTTTAGAACCCAAAGAAATGTGTCTTTGGAGTCACTTCAGGAAAGCTATTGGGATACATAGTTTCACGATGAGGCATTGAGGTTGATCCCACAAAATTTAAAGCAATTATAGACATGCCTCCATCGAAAGGAATCAGTGAGTTGAGAACACTTCAGGGTAGACTGCAGTCCATCCACCGTTTCATCACACAATTGGCAAACAAGTGTCAACCATTTCAATATCTGTTACGCAAAAGTATTCCCTTTGTATGGATGGAAAAATGCCACACAACCTTCAAAAAAATTAAAGAATATCTATTGACACCACCAGTCCTAATGCCGCCCATTGAAGGAAAGCCATTGATCCTGTATGTCTCTGCAACTACAAATGCACTAGGGGCATTATTGGCGCAAAATGACAATGAGGAAAAAGAAAGAGCCATATATTACATCAGTCACACATTAATAGGATATGAGTTGAACTATACAACCATTGAATGTGCATGCCTTGTAGTTGTCTTTGTGGCACAGAAACTAAGACATTACATGTTGAGCCACCAAACACACTTGGTAGCCAAGATTGATCCGCTAAAGTATCTTCTAAGTTGGGCAGCATTGATAGGCCATTTGGCGAAGTGGGTTATGATTTTGAGTGAGTACGACATACAATATGTTGAGTGCAAGGCAATAAAAGTTCAAGTAATAGAAGATCAACTTGTAGATGCACCGATCCAAGCCACTCATCCACTGATAACTGATTTTCCTGATGAGTCTATCTTTCATGAAGAACCAGCCATACCATGGAAGCTATATTTTGATGGGTCCCACACTGGTCACGACTGAGGAGCTGGTATCTTGTTTATCACACCACAAGGGCATTCAATTCCTAAATCATTCTAGATCACCTTCTCTTGTACTAATAACATTGCAGAATATGAGGCATTGGTCACAAGGTCTGAAGATAGCAATTAAATGGAAAATTCAGACATTGCTCATATTCGGGGATTCTCAGTTAGTCATCAACCAAGTCAATGATGACTATGAAACAAAAGATGAGAATTTACTTCCCTACAAATGAATGGTGGATAATTTCATGAGATATTTCAAAATGATTTCTTTTGAACAAATCCCAAGGACACAAAATAAGGTAGCCGATGCAATGGATACTATTGGATCTCTCTTAGACATCCCTAAAAAATGTGTCACAATTTGAGTTCTTAGTGGAATAGCTGCTAATGCCTGCATATGATATTCCAGAGTCAGAAATGGTGTGTGAAATTGTTGGTCCCAGTTCACCTTCTTACCAGGACATCTATGACTATCTTAAGTCCCAAACCCTCCTACCCAATCTTTCCAACAACCAAAGAAAGTCCTTTATCCAAAAATTCACAAGACACACCATCATCAGTGACACCTTATACCACCGTGGCTTTGATAACACCCTTCTTCGTTGTCTTAACACTGATGAAGCCCAAACAACCTTACAGGAAGTACATGAGGGTATATGCGGATCTCATTTGAGTGGTCCAACGTTAGCTCAAAAAGTCACCAGACTTGGATACTATTGGCCGACATTAGAAAAAGATGCTCTTCAGTGTGTTAGAACATGTCAAAAATGCCAGGTGCATAGTGACCTAATTCATGCACCTGCACAGGAACTGAGACCGATCACTTCTCCATGGCCTTTTGCACAATGGGGACTCGACCACGTGGGAAAGATCCATCCATCCTCCTCTAACGGCGATAAATTCATAATCACCGTCATTGAGTACTTTACTAAGTGGATTGAAACCGTCCCTCTCACTTACATCACCAGTAAGCAAATATCTAAGTTTATCCTAAAATACATTATCTGCCAATATGGTGTCCCATAGTCCATTCAAAAATCAGGATGTTCGTGAACTCTATGAGCGATTCCAAATCCAACACCATTTATCCACCCCATATTACTCACAAGGTAACGGCCAAGCTGAGGCGTCAAATAAAACAATTCTTCTCATTCTTAAGAAGATCATCAATGATGCTGGCCGAGATTGGCACCTACAACTTAATCCTGCTTTATGGGCCTATCGTACCAGCATTCATACCCCCATTGGAGCCAATCCATTTTCCCTGGTTTATGGAGCTGAGGCCATATTGCCCATCAAGGTCAAAATTCCTTCTCTCCGAGTCTCCTTGAAAGGAATGATTGATGATGAAGAGTATAGACAGTCTCGCCTACACGAGCTAGAAATGTTACAAGAAAGACGACAAAATGCCTTAAATCATTTTCAGGCATATCAAAATCATCTTTGCCGAAGCTATAACAAAAGAGTAATGGTGAGAATATTTGAAATTAGTGACTTGGTCCTTATGCAGAATCCAAGAAATCAGGCTGACCATGAAAAACCTGGAAATTTTGAGGCTAATTGGCTCGGTCCCTATATTATTACTACAACATTTGGTTTTGGAGCTTATCAGCTGGCCACATTTGACAGAGAACAATTGACATAACCCATCAACAACTTACATTTGCAAAAGTTCTACACATAGCATCAGAGAGCTTGGCTAGAAAAACCTAAAAATACAAAAAAATTGAAAAATAGATAAAAATCGTCCCTTGATGAAAACCTAGCAAATAGGCATCTTGGAGACACCAAAAAAAAATTTAAAAGAAAAGGGCGAAAAATAGTAAAAAGAAATAAATTCATCCAATATTGAAAACCTGGCAAACAAGCGCTTTGGATAAGTACCATGGTGAAAACTTGGAAAATAGGCACCATGCGTAGTCGATCATTGCTCCGCCATCTACTGTTACTCTCATCGACCTTTATCCACTTTTCATAATCACAAAGGCTTGACACATTCACGACACTCGTCCTAAGTATTGTCAATTCTGGCCATGGTTAGCATTTGGTTGACATCATCCCTTACATATCCTTTCCTTTTGCATTACTTCTGCCTATCTCCATATCATTGGACTAGGGTAATCCCTGATTTGTCTGGGGGCAAGACCTTCATCATGTAACTGCAGTGGGTGTCGCATATGATCCTTCATTTGTAAAAAGTCCTGAAAAAATTCAAAAAATAGAGTTAAAGTCAATGTCTGTCTGGTCAATTCGATTGGTCACGTCAATCAATCTTTGGTCGAAGTCCAAACTACGTTGTCTTTGCGCATTTTCTATGTAGGAAAGATTCATCTTTGAATCCTCAAGACATTAGGTCAATTTTTCTAGGTTTGTCATAGTAAAATCATGATTCAAACTTCTGTCCTTTGGACAAGGTCATTGGTCATGTTGAACTACGAGGTCTCTGAGTGCACGATGTGGGCAAGGCCATCAATTGACGAGCCCCAGAGGCCACACTAGGTTAGTCCATTATGGTTCATGGCACTACACTTTCACACACGTGGAATTATCTTCAAATCAATAAAATCTTCCATCAATCCCGAGCAATCATTCTATCAACAAATCTGTTTCATCAACATTCTTAGTCAAATCAGCATGTCAGCAATGGCATGTTGATCCGGTGGATATTTTCAGTGAAAATTGAAGTGTCTCCATTCTCTCCAGAATCTGCACCATCAGAAAGATCTCGACGTCCTGATTCCAACACAACTCGAATGGAGCGAAAAGGAGTCCGTTTGTGCAAGTTATAGCCAGTCAAACCTTGGGTCAAACTGGGATCAGAGGGCGTCCAGGAAGCGAAAAAAATGATGTTGTCAAAATTTGTTGAAGTTGGCATCATTACGAAGAGCCCGTCGCAAGCTTTCCAACGGCGTTCGTTTCATCGAAATCCGACATCGGAGGCTCAAGATACAGCTGGTCAAAGTTTCAGGTTGACTTGGTGGACTGAAGGTACAGTGATGATGTCAGCATCCGTACATGATGACGTCAGCATCTATGCAGATCAAAATGGACCAATCTGTGGTTGACACGTGTCATCCGTATGATGACATCAGCATCCACGTCAAAGTTGTATGGACCAATTAGAATTCGACACGTGTCCTTTCCGTACACCACGTCGACAGTCCGGTTGGCATCCTAGTCATCATCACGATTGGCATACACGTCAACGGTCTCAGCGTATTGGAGCTTGACACGTGGCACCCTCCTGGTGCAACACGTGGCAACTGCATTTCCTCCCTCCGCGGTAGATGTTGGTTTGTTTGTTTAAAAGGTTGTTGGGGGATTCGAACCTCCAACCTCTCTCCACCAAACTTAGCCCGTAGCCGTTCCACTATATCCGCGTCCGTTACTATTAACAGTGCAGGTTTTGTTTTGTTCTATATGTTGAGCGGTGTTGCAAAAAAAATGGAGGCCGGCGGGTTTGGAACTGCCGACCTCCATCCAAGTAAAGTAAATAGCCACCGTTGGGCCACGCGATGGTTATTACATATGTTAGGCGACGGTTGGTTTTGTTGTATGGTTCAAAGCCGAAACCTTCTAATTTAAACAATTCCCTCCTAATTTGAAATTTAAAACAAACATTAATCTTTTTAAAGATTAAATCAAAACTTCCCAACGACCCTAAGCCCGAGAATGAAACAATAAAGGGCTTAAATTTATTTTTTGGGATTTATCAAAGATTTATTATGTAAAATGAGGGGATTATGTGAGATATGGGAATATTGTAAAATCAACTGGTTAGTAACCAATTTGATTCATTTTTTTTTGTATAAAAAGGGGTGTGAGGTGAGAATGGAGATTAAGTTTTCTTTCAGGTGACGAAGTCTTGAAGCTGTGGAGATAATCAGAAGAGAGGTCTTGTAGAGATTCCATTCTTGCATGTCAGAGCGTTGTTATGCTGCCGAAGTGCTTGGAGAATGATTGTGGTGCTTTGTAATTGATTTTTGGAGTTAATCGGATCGGTCTCTCTATTGGAGTGGACCCGGAGACGTAGTCACGTTTGTGACGAACTCCGTAATCAAACACTGTTTGCACTTCTCTTCTTCTCTCTCTTTCTTTCTCTCATCTCCTTCCTTTCTGTTATAATCACCTTGTTATTACTTTCATTTTGTTATTTCCATAAGTTAATTTTGATTTAATTAACTTGGAATAATCATTGTAAAAGCATTGTAAAAGTTAAGCATTTAAATACTGCAATCTAGTCTAGATCCTTTACAGATCACATGTAATCAAATTCTATCAAGACAACTCAACCTGACAAAAATTTGGGTTCTTCTTTAGATGTGTCCTTCTGAAGAGCAACTCTCGTCATTTCTTGATGCTTTTGGATGTGTCCTTCCTAAGCATTGTCATCATCATCTAGCATTTTGATGGATTCTCCTAACTCCGAGAATTGATCTCCTAGATATCAACGTCATTCACGATGTGTCCTTCCTGAATTTGATATCACTCAACATTTGGCAACACTTGGAAAAATTTATCTGTCTTTTTGATGGTTATCATGATATTATTTCCTTATGTCATAGGATCCATGACATATCATGATGATTATCCTTGTCTTTTATAATCACCTTGCTAATAGCTTCTCAAGGATGTCCTAATTTTAGGATTTAGAGAAACAATGACTTAGCACGATGGTTTTCTTGTCTATTTTGACTATCATGTGGCTAGTTTCTCAAGGATGTCTTGGCATCAGGATTTAGAGAAGCAATGACGTCTCATGATTAGCCTATTTTTTCTGACAGTTGGTCCTGACAAAATGACTAGGGGCAATTATGTTCCTCATATGAGTCATGATCATCCTTGTCTGTGACTATTGATCTACGTGATGATTCGAGCTTGTACACTATTGATCTACATCATATCATAGTGTTTGTTGGCCATCATGACATTGTCGCCCAATGATGATTAAAGAGCAACAACTAGAATAGCACTATAGCAAAGCTTTGAAGGATTTTTGTTTTCGCACTAACATGCATGTCTTTCTTCACACTAATATCAAACTTCATCTTCTCTTCTCGCATTTTCTGATGATATCCTATGACATACAAAAAAAAACAAAGTTGCATACATAATCATACGAGCATCTCATATTCACATTTCACATCGTCATAAATCAAATATCATATTCACAATACATTTATATCCATCCATAAAACCATTATTTGCATCAACATATAGACATGTCATAAATAACATTTACATCAACATATAGGCATCATAAATAACATTCACATTAACATATAAGCATCACATCATCATCACATTATACAATACATACATACATAATCCCATCCATAATTGCATTCATAAGCATAAGTATAACATCCATACATATCGTAGCATCATAAAAGCATCACATAGCCATTGTAACATATAGGCCACATCAAAAACTGCATCGCATATATATATAATCTCAAAATTTAATGTCATAGGATAGAGTCATATGATATCCCAAAAAATGGAGCTCACAAGCCCAAACATCAAAAACATACAAATGTCTGAATATCAAGTCCTAGGATGTGCCTCCTCCATCTCGTGGTGGTGAATCGCGGGGTGGCTGTGACTGATCAATCACATGGAAGGTGACCTGAATAGGAGTACTAACCTAAGTCTGACCCTAAGATCTTGAGGGATCAGTAATAGGAGGTTGGCTCTGCTTTTCCTGGTGTCCTGATGACACTAATTTGTGCCCATGCTCTGACCTATGGTTGTGGCCTGAAGAATGCCTATGGGAGCTATGTGACTTGTGACCTGATGACTGCCTTAATGAAGTCAACCCCCCAACACTAGTATGACTACCACTATGTGACCTGTTGTTGTTGTGTGTCCGAGTGCCACTATCTGTCCTATTGTAGGATCTGGACAAACCTGGGTCCCGTCGCTCTGGTGGAACAACCTGCTCATATAACAACCTATACCAGCCCTTGCTCTCTACCATCCTGGCTAGCTCTTTGGCCATATCCCCTTTCGGTCCAACACATAACTCTGCAAACTTTGTCACCCACCGATCTGACTCCTACTGTCCGATAATGGCCTAATCTCTCTCCACCCTGGTGACCTCTAACTCTGCTGCCAAGGCCTTGTTCTGAGACAAGGTCGTGTCTAGTTTGCTCTGAAGATCTATGATCCTCTGATCAATAGTGGCATCTGCAGGCAAAATCGATGATCTATCACCCTCCTCATCCCCGGTGATCATCTGCTCTTGCAACCTCTAATCTGTCTCATCCTCACCCTCATCCTCCTCCTCCTCCTCATCCATCTCCTCATCTCCTCAGACCTCCTCCACATATATATCAAGAGGCTCTCCCCTAAAAAATGGATCCTCCTCTCCCCCCTGACCACATCCTCTACCCTCACCTCCACCTCCTCCTCGCCCCCTCTAACCTCCTCCCCTACCTCCTGCTCGGCTAGCAACTCTCTCTCCTCATCCTCCTCTCGAATGGGTGATAATGGTGCACCACCCACTCTCCTCCTGACTCTCCTGGGCTGCCTCCACCCTCTATCATCTCTCCTCCTCCTGAAACCTCTCCCATCCCCTCCTCCCCCACCACCCCCATCATCCCCATCTCATCTGCCTCCATCACCCCTGCCCCCACCTCTACCTCTGTCTCCCCTTCCACCATCTTTACCTTTGTCTCCCTTACCTCCATCTCTCCCCTCGGCCCCTCTGCCATCTCTACCTCCATCTCTGCCTCCATCCCTACCACCCCAGCCTCTCCTTCGTACCCAAGGGATAACTGATCTCTGATCAATAGGTTGTGGACCATTTGGATCTGTCAATGGGATAGGCCTTTGAATCTGCCACCAGGCGTTGAACTTGGCAGATGTACCTACATCTACTAGACCTCCCCTCCACATCCACTAAACTACAACAAGACCATCTACCTGTTGCTTGACCATCGTCACTGCTATAGGTGGCTCCCATATGGTCTCTCTATAAGACAGTGCATACTCTGCGGTGCCCACTGGCACATCCTACTACTCCCTGAATTGTCATAGTACCCATTGGGGTAGGTACATCTCTATGATATAATGACTTTGCACTGTGTGGCCGATCAGGTATCTGAACTATCTGCACAATGATAAATGACCATCCTCATCTGGCCATTGGGCATAATCTTTGTAAGGCCTCTAGAAAAAACTGATCATAGTGGCAATCTGATGCTGCCAATAATCAGTATCCCCAATGCAATTCTGACTGATTGAACCCGCATAAAGGTAAACATAGGGCATCCCATCGCCCAATTGCTAAATTTGTATTGGTGGCTAAAAAATAGGAATGCGCTCCCATGCCCAGATCATGAGGAGAGTAGTCCTGCAATTGATACTCTGGCCCTGATGATAGACAACCTCATGCAGCTGATGATATAGCATGGCCAACAAGTAGGGCCCCCAAACTAAAACTATCCTCTGACCCCGCATATGGACTAGTACATCCCCCCATCCAATAGGAAATCCATGACCACGGGGATCTAGAATCAGTAATCCAACAATCAGGGTCATAAGCATAGCATCCCGCCTAATCTCATAACCATCAATGCCTAGGCCGACACCACCGGCATCCTCATACATCTCTGATAGGGCCTATTGTCCTTAGTGTGGATCATATATAACTCTCTCTCCACTTATTGGTATGCGAAGAATGCAGTACACATCCTCTAGGGTGATTGTAGCCTCTCTTGTAGGAAGATGAAACAAGCAAGTCTCTGAGTGCCACCTCTCGCAAAGAGCTGTCAGCAAACCCCTATTTACCTGAATAATGGGCATGTATGTGATGTAGTATAAACCCAGTGTCATCAAGTGTTGTCTCTCCCTATCGCTCAAATGGTCTCTAAAGGTGTATGTCGCCAGCCTGAACTCTCACGTATAAATTGGCACAAGTCATCTCTACACAGGAAAAGACATGAATTAGCACACATGAGACAACATTGTTGACATGTTATTCCTCTTGGGGAATCAAAATACATCTAAAAATAAAGTGTGCACAAAGTCAAACACTGGTCAACTCTGGTCAACTGCAATTGCGTCGTGTTGACTACAAATGTGTCATGATTTGTCATTTGCAGCTCTGCACATGGCACTTGCGTTGCAATCTGTCAAATGCATCACCCTATCTAGATATTGCATAGCCTAGAAACGATTGTGTCGTTCGATATTGAATTTGCGTCACGATTTCTCAATTGCATCGCAACATTGCAGATGTGTCGCGGAATGCCTCACTTGCATTGCAATATGATGATTGTGTCATTTCCCCTATCAAATGCAGACTTTTATACTTTGGCCTATCTACCTAGTGCACTTGTGTTGCGATGCAAACAAATGCATCAAATGTGAAGGCCATTGTGGCTTACGTGATAGAATTTGCATCGCAACGCATTCGATTAACCCCCCAAAAACCCTCATAAATGCATAAAATTTAAAAATTTACAAGTGGGATAGGGTACTTACCGGTGAGTCTGCGCCCTCGGGTCGTCAGAAGGTCTGCACGCAGTAGCCACGGTGGTCTGTCACGGGAATCACCATCATCTCCTTAAGCTCTGATATTTGAAAATGTTATATGGCAAATGTGAAAATGACACTCCATTTTTTTTTTCAACCTATTTATAGGTTGAAAATTAGGGTTTTGACCTAGTAGGTTGTACTAGAGGCTCATTTGACCATCTTTATCTGACATTTTGGCTAGCCTAGCATCCTTCATTCTCGAATTTGATCACACCATTGTTCTTTTGGCCATTAATTGAATTAATCGGGACACTTTCCAAATTTTTCTGACCTTGGGTCAAAAATTCAAAAAAAATCCCTAGGGGGCATAGACACTCCGTACCATCGTTGGGGCATATTCTGGACTTGTTTTCTTTGCCATAACGTGATAAACTGCATTATGACAAAGAGGGGTAAATGTAGAAACATAAAAATGACCAAAGCCTGCAAGCAATATTTTACCACCTTTCATCCTAGCATAATTATGACATTTTAATTATGTTGCTAACCCACGTTCAACTATTAATTGAATAATGCATAATTATTTAATTAATTCATGATCTTCTATCCTTCATGATTATTAAATAAATAAATCTTATTTATTTATTTAATGTGTCACTAATTATCAAAGTCGTCTCATAATTAAATAAAGTCCCATTTATTTAATTAGTCTTTATCAATAATGTCCTCTTGATTATTAAATAAATATATTTTAATATATTTAATGTGTCACTAATTCCCAAAATCTTCTTTTAATTAAATAGATTTATTAGTTTATTTAATTAAATTATTTGCCTCTTCTAAATTAAATAATTATTCCTAATTATTTAATTGCCTTATGTGACATTTTCCTATTTTTAAATAAAACAATTTATTTAAAAATGTCTCAGATAGTTAACTGATTCTTCTTTCAGTAATTAATTTCAAAATCATTTACTTATTATCTCACAAAATCCATATTTTGAATTAATTTAATTCAAAATAGAAATATTCTTCTACAAATCAAGCAATTGCTAAAATTAGTAATTTTCTAAAAATATCATCTTCTTATCTTCTGATTTTTACTAATTTCATCTCACTGTCACATTTATCCTTGGTTTAATTTATTTAATTAAATCTTATTCACTCATTTGGAAATTTTACCCTAACCCTAATTGAGAGTTTCCATTTTGAATCTTGACCTTTGATTCTAGGGCATTTTCTCAATCTCTCATCCATCCATTCAAGATTGCATTTTCTATAAAATGGCAATCTTGTCCTCATTTTGATCATCTTTTATTATTATCTCTTAATCTAATCTCTTAATATTGCTTCTTGTTATCATTTTAACTACTTGCATTCTAGAATTAATTTTCTTGTGCAACAAATATTTATTCAAATCCTTCAAAGTTTGGCTTAGGACTAGGCATTGTAGAGTTTGTTCACACACAAAATCTGAGGGCATTATTCATCACAACAATCTAAGAAGATACAATGAAAATCAGCCATGGAGGAGAGAAATTGGTGAGATTGTTCTAGTTTCATTCATTTTCTTTCTTATTTCTCCTATGCATTTGATTGTTTGTTGGATTTTCTTTCTTATTTCTCCCCCGCTTGACCCTCAAGATCACCTTTGGTTGTCCACTAGAACTCACTCATAGTGAGGAAATCCACTGCTATTAAAGCTTCAATCAAACCCTTATAACTCCCGTCAACATTTCCTCTGCCCACAGATCATTTTGTTGACATTAGAATTTCCCATCATTGCCCTTTATTCCTTCGTCACCTCTCTACTACACCCTCATTATTTATTCCTTACACAGTCGTGGTCTCCTCACTAGCTTGCCTTAGAATTTAATTCTAGGGTTTAGTTCTTTAGTTAGCTTTTAGTTTTTTTTAAAGTTAGCTCTTAGATTTTTAAATGATTTTAGATTTTTAAGTTAAATTTTAAATTAGAATTTATATTTTAGATTTAAAGTTACTAATTTAAATTTAGATTTTTAGAATTCACATTTAGATTTTTTAATAAATTTAGATTTTTGTTATTTAAAGTTCTAATTTAGATTTGTATTTTTAGTTAGATTAAAAAATTTCTAATCTAGATGGTAGATATAGAATCTAATTTTATTTAGATTTCTAATTTTAGATTTAAGTTTAGTTTAGACTTAAGTATTTTTTTGTGTTAATTTAGTTAGATTTCTAATTTCTAACTTAATTTAGATTTTTAACTTTTTAAAGTAGTTTAGATTTCTATTTTTTTTAATTTTTAATTTTTAGTTTAGAATTTTTAACAGATTGCATGTTTTTGACGTAACCACACTTTGGCTTGCAAGTTTTTGTTTTTTCTCATCTTGGTGACTTTCAAAGGTATTATATGGAGCTCAAAAAGCATTGGGATCAATCACAACAATAATTTGGAAAGAGAAAACAATCAGGTGCACACATTCCATCTTTCATCTCTTAATCATTGCTTGTCAACACATTTAAATTTTGGGCTTAAAATGAACATTGTTTGCACTCACATCATTGAAATTGGGTTAAAATGAACACGTGTCTTTCATCACATTGGGCTTTGGGATTTAAAAAGATCAAGTGCTTGAACTTTTTTCCACACACTTCAATTTTCTAAGGGAAATTAACAACTGCGAGTGTGATTCAAGTGTGTGTGTGATAAAAAAACCTCACTTGGTTTAATTTTGTCAAACCTTGCATAGGAGGACTGCTAGGGGATTTCATCACCCCTAGGGACAACCTCAATTGAAGTGTGAATTGAAAGACATACTTTCTTTAGAGTTAAAATCTTGTCACTCTTGGCTAAGCCCCAAAGAACTTTATACTTCTGGGAAGTGAAGGTGAACTGTGGGTTACGCCTTTCTCCCAGCTATGTGGTAGGATTTTTCTTTCAAATCATCCCTAGTCAACCTTGTGCATCCTAGTTCAAAACCTAATTGGCCATACCCACTTGACTATCATTAGGCTTGTTGTTGTGTGTTCGAGTGTTTGTTAAATCATAACATTTAATATTGAAAAATAAATTTATCATTGTGTTTGGTGTGTGTGTTCATACATTTACATGTGAGATCTTGTGTTTGATATTTCCCAAGTCAAACTTCCAATAAACACTTGCCACATCATCCAAATCATCCAATCTTTTCATTCCACATCATATCTTAATCATCACCATATCCTTAATCTAATCAACATCATTTCACACCATGCCAACAATAGAAGACCTAGTACCCCAATTCAAAGACCTCCTCCAATCACTTTATCAAGAACCACAACCCTTAGACCAATGAATTATACATGGACTCCAAGACTTCATCCAACAATCTCAACTTCAAACAAACCAATCACTTCACATGCAACAACTCATAGGGCAAGCGCAATACCTCATGGCCACTTGTCAAATCCAACAAGCACAACATCAAGTCCAAGCACCATTTCAACCTCAACAAATTCAATATAAATCTTATGAGTCACCTTCATCATCATGTCAACCTAACACATCTACCTATCATGCCAATGCTACATCAACATATTCACCCATATCACAACAAGAACATAGGAGCCCAAGTCCATCTTGGCAACAAAATCAAGAGCCTTTCAATTCTCCATCAAATCCTTGCCCCAAATTCAAATATTTCAAAACTAAACCTATGGCATTATCTGAATCCACCCATTCACCTACCAGAGAGTCTTCAAACACCATTCCAATTCTTACAACCCCATCATGTAGTCTCCCCCTTGATCCTATTCAAGAATCTCCCCCATTGATCCCATGTCAACCTTCATCATATCTCCATGTTGTTGACCATCTAGAACATGTCGAGCCTACTCAAGAGTCATTCCCTTCCACCTCATCTAATGAATACATATCATCTCATAATCTTACCATATCCAACCCATTTGATGATCCAAGCATATCCACCTCATATCATGATCCTATTATACTACCTCCATGGAATGACCCTAATCCATCACGAGAACAAAGTTTTCCATTCATTACCTCATCTAATGATACCCCTCCCAATCAAGATCAAGATGTCACACCCACTCCATCACAAGATACCCTTCCATCTCATGATACCCCTCTCAATAAAGACCAAGATGTCACACCCACCCCATCACATGATACCCTTCCATCTCATGATCCCTCTCTAAATCAAGATCAAATTCTAACTTCTATTCCATTCAATTATCCCCTTCCTCTAAGTCAAGATCAAAGCATCTCTTCATCTCCATGTCATGAGCCCCTTCCATCTTATAACCAAGATAAAATGATACCATCCATCCCATCCCATTATCCTACCTTAATTCACAATCAAAGCACCCCTTTATCTTCATGTCATGATTACAATCATCCATAATAGTCTATCACCCATATTCAAGCTATCCATGAACCCCACACCTATAAAATGGATTCCTCTACCTTTATCCACTCTGGTTTATTTCCAACACCTATCCTTTCATCCATATCATATCCTCCACAACTTGGACTCACATCTCATTTCATAAACAATACATATCCATCAAACCTTCCATCTATCCTAGGTCCTTATCCTAGTCCATCAAACCTTCCATCTATCCTTGGTCCTTATTGTCCAAACCCTAGTTCATCAATCCTTCCATCCATATTGGGGACCTACATACCTCATATCCCTAGTCAAGATCAACAAAGGTACACACCCTTGAACCTTTTCCAACATTTTACACCAACCCATCCATAATACCTTCATATCATTCATCTTTATCCACCCATCCCATTGCTCTTGGAAGCAATTTGGGTGCCAAATTTCAAAATCTTTCATATCAAAATGTACATACATAAAAGGATTGACATGTCTCCTCGAAGAGACATGCAAAAATAAAAGAAAATCTGATCCAAATTCAAAGGCCACAAAGGCCCTTAAAGAAAAAAGAAAAATCTCAAAGGCCACAAAGGCTCGTGAATCAAAAATCAAAGTCAAAAGCTATGTGGATTACTAAAAGTCTCGTAGAAGTAATAAAATCAAAATTGGCATGCAAACTTGCTCATCCAAAAACTTCATCCAATTCTAAATATCATTTATCACCACCATCCATTTTGGGTCCTTATATCCCAAAATCCCCATCCACTCCTCCATCTAAATCTATAAATTCAAAAGCCACTTCTCTTCCATCACTTCACCACCCTTCAAGGTGTGTTTTGATGTTGATCTTGCCATCCTTTCCATCTATCCATCAAAAAACCTTCCAAACTCCTATCCATTATCAAACATCCATCCCCCATTATCCTCCTTTAATCCAAACCTTGGCTTAAGTCCTTAGCTTCTTCCATCATGCCAAAATTTATGAGTCTCTTTCCATGCTTTATTAGGGCACATATGTGAGGGATATTAGGCATGAAAATTGATGCTTGAGTCCTTCCTTCGTATCCCTATCCACATCCTATCTTCCATATTTCTCTTGCACTTTACACTTGGGGGCAAGTTTCATCCATCCTATCATTCATATCCATTATCCTCTTTACGATTCATCCTTAATCTTTCCACCTTTGATCTTGACAAGGTTAAGGATCTCCTTGAACATCATACATCTTATCTTATACACTATATCCATATCTTTCGTAACATATCCTTCACCTTATCCACATTCCATCATTCTATCTAAATACATCCTTTCTTCCATTCCTTGGTCTTGATGCTCAGGAATAGGGGAAAAATACTTAGACATTTGTGTCCACATCTTATCTAGTTGATCTCAATCATCCTATTCATTAGCCTTATCCTGGCATTCTTCCATTAAAATTTCTTGAAAAATTTACAAAAAAATCAAAACATTTCAAAACTCCCAAAAAAATAAAAACATTTCAAAAATACAAAAAAAGTCAAAACATTCCAAAAATACAAAACAAATGGAAAAAGGTCCTGAAAAAGGACAAAAAAATTTAAATAGCCAACAAAAATCCAAGCAATAAAATCAATCCATCCAATCACTTCTTCCAATTTCATCTAATCAATCCAATCATCCAACCATTCAACCAATCAATCATCTTCATCAAATTCATTCATCCATACATCAAATCCAAATGCAAGTCATCATCAATCCATACCAATCAAGTCAATCAATCTTGTAAAATTATCCAATTGCATCAATGGTCTTTATCCTAATCTTGTCGTAAACCAAATCAATCAGTCAATCAGTCATCCTTGTGTTGATCTAAGGATATATCATTCCCCACAATAACAACACTATCGTCATCATAAATCAATCAATTAATCAATGGTTTACAACTTGATAGGGGAAATACCTTTTTTTTTTTGAATCATTTGTGCATGCTTGCTTGTGTGTGTTATCATTTTATCTTGCATTTGTAACGAATTTGTATCATTCCAGCTAATATTCATATCTTGTGTATGTTGGAATGGATTTTTGCACTATCCTTGGCATCTAAGGTCATATCATACCTTTTGTGCATTAGGATTTTAGTGCTCAAGTTTACTTCCTCATATATTTAGACAAGGTTATATTATGCTGGGGTGCAAAACACATCGTCACCCTGGTCCTTATACCTTGGTGCATAATGTCTAGTGCTACATCAAACAACATGATTGCTCACTTTCTTGCAGCATAACGTATCATTCATTTCATTCATCCACTTCATATAGTGCATCATTAATCTCGTCCCTCCTTATCATTTCATTTTGAGAGCATACCCATGTTCTTCCAACCCACCTATCCTCTCAAGGGGGCATCATCATCCCATCATCATCCCATCATCATCTTATCCTTTCCCCCATCTTATCATCATCATTAGATTATCTTTCTATCATCATCCACTTCCTCTATTCAATACCTTAGGTTCTTTGAAATGATGTTACTCGATACAAATATCATCATCTCGAACATCATCTCAAAGAGGGGAAAAATGTAGACACCCAAAAATGTCCTCTTACAATACCTTATCACAACATTAGGTCATTTAGACATCTTGTAGCATGTTTTTCCCTAGGTACCCTTGTCATCATCTGATTAGTTAAATAAATCTTATTTATTTGACTAATTTCATTAATAATCCCTCCATTCTTCTAATGTTAATTAAATGATTTATATTATTTAATTAATCAAATCGCTTCTATTCATAATCTCTTCTTTCTTCTAATGTTAATTAAATAATTTATATTATTTAATTAACTAAATCATAAATCCAACATTAATTAGATAAATTAAATATTTATTTAATTAGTAAAATCTTAAAAGGGTATTCTTGCTTTCTTTCCAAATCAAAACTCATGTGTATCTAATTAATTTATTTAATTAGATAATTCATCACTTATCCTTCTCATCTTTTTCAGGATTTATTTCCTTTAAAACGAAAAATCAATATCTTTCTATTTTATTAGAATCTTATCTCATACGAGGTTGTATTTCCTCTTTTTTCAAAAAATCAAATCAAATCAAATCTTCTTCTTCGTCCATGTCAAAAATCTATAAATACGGCCTCTCACAAGCCATTTTGGAATCGACTTCTTCCAATACGCTCACTCTATCAAATTCATTCTACAAATTTTCATCATCATCCATCCTTCATTCGTCATCCCTATCCTATCATTATGTTGAAATAGTGAGCAACCAACATTCCACCAATAGTCAAATCCTTCAAAGCTTGCATTCTTATGCGAGAGTGAGAAGAACAATGGAGTGAATCCCTGGTGACATGCATGTTTGTTTAGATTAGAATATTCATTTTTCATGTGTATGTTTTATAGGTAACTGCATTGAGGATGGTAAAAATCTGAATCTCAATCTAGTAAGATTTCAGATTTAATATTTTTCCCTATCTACAGATACCCATAGTGGATTGTTTTCGATAGATTCCTCATTTTTTCCTACCGAAGGATAAGGAGCCTTATGTTCTACCAATTCATTGAACAGGTTTTTCTTTAACTCAAACAACAAGCGGTAGTCATCATTAGTCTATTAATTCATAGCTTATTGTGAATATATACATGTGTTTATTAATCAATAAAATTGTTATAACATACATCTAATATATGTATGTTGTTCATGTAAAGGTATTTTTCTATGAAGATATTTTGGACCCGAAATGGATATTTGTCATACATTATGATCCAAGATTAAGGCATGCATTTGACGATGCATTAGTGGATACTAAGCAAAAAAATGATGGCCAACAAAATGAGAGAGAGGTATTAGAGAACATCGAATAAATTGACATCCATGATGATGTTGAAGATGGTTATGTTCAGGCAGAAGAAGACAACAATCCAGAGTTAGATGATGTTATGGAAGACAACAATATGGATGGTATAGAAAATTATGATCCAAATACATCTGGTAACACTCTAGATGGTCTACAGTCAAATTTCAATGATGATGAAGATGATGTAGGTCAAGATGAGGATGATGATAATATTAAATACTTGAAAGAACATATGAACATTGACAATGATACATTGGATGACATTGTAGCAGACAATAATGTTAATGACCAAGAATTCTAAATTTTCAGAATTATTTGCAATCCATGTTTAAAAAAGTATGATTGTTATGGCCTAAACTTTGAAATGCTTCAGTAATATTATTATGTTGTATTCACCATACATTTCCCTTGAAAAAGAAAACATGTGCTTTGATTTATTTTTACTGTATATCTCAGAAGTGAAATTGTTGTTACATAATGATGCATTGAGAAAACAATATATAAAAAAAATGCAAAGAAAATGTTTGAAATTTAACTTGCAACCTACTGTGTTGTGCTAAAAGCAATCAAGATTAACTGGGACAAGAAATAAAAATAAAATTTTGATGATTGTACTTAAAAGTGAACAAGATATGAAAAGTGTGGACAATGATGGTGCTGAAATTGAAAACCCTGATTCTGATGACATTATTGTTTTATGCCATTAGAGATAAAGAGCACAGACAATTTTATATACATAGAAAATGAAGATTTAAAACTAGTAAACTGAAAATGTAAACACTATAAGATTTTTTCTTAAACAATAATTCAAATACTCACTTACAAAAAAGGGTGAAGCATTTTTTATTCAAACTCTGTTTTCTTTAATAGACATAACAGTAAAAAAATATTTACAAGTACAAGAATATATACACTGTTTCATAGAAAATAAGGAATATTTCATAGAATATACAAGTACAAGAATATATATATTGTTTCATAGCATATATACACTATTTCATAGACATAAATTTTCAGAGTTATTTGCAATCTGTTGGGTCTCAAAAACGTAGGTTTTTAGACCATAAGAGGGTGCCAATCTCTAAGAGGACTTTAATCCTTAATATGAACCAATTAAAGTAAATTATTTGAAAGGACTTTAATTCACACCTAACCAGAAACCAATCAAAGCATCCACACAGTAACACAAAATATGTCCAGAAAAATCTTGTAGATTTATACAACTTGAAAAGACCACTTTCGAGATAGCAAAGCAATAAATAAGCATGAAAATCAACACAACTATTGAACAATGCAAATGGATTATGAGTTATAATGTATCTGCTCTATTATATTGCTCAAAATATAAACATAAATAAAATGAGTTCTTTTGATATGAATAAGTGGATGAGATGGTATAGTATCTATTCTAATGGATTGAAATGATGATGATGATATGATGATCAAAATCGGACCTTGGTTTCCCTATTTGTATGGGAAGAAACAAGTTTCGGGTTCGTTCACAAAAGTTACATCATTTCTTAACTAAAGCATAATTAACATAACATAGAAACTTAAAAAGAGTTTATTGTTGGATGCACCATAGTCCATTAATCATCAGCAAGTGCCTGATCTGTATACAGATCTAGACTAAATTGCGTTTGAATGCTCAAATAAAATCAACTTAGCGGAAGACTTAATACATTTATACGTTAATGAAATTAAGCATTAAAACTTCAAATGGGAAACAAAATTGAGAGAGAAGAAGATAAGAAGGTGCAAACAGAGTTTGATTACGGAGTTCGCCACAAACGTGACTATGTCTTCGGGTCCGCTCCAATAGAGAGACCGATCCGATTAATCTCCAAAAAAAATTACAAATGCACCAAGACCATTTCTTCAAGCACTTCGGCAGCATAACAATACTCCATTGTAAGAAAATGGCTGAAAAATCTCCACAGGAACTCTCTAGCGTATCACTTGTTTCTCACCACCTAACTTCAAAAATTCTCTTTTTTTCAACTCTCACCCTTACACCCCTTTTATACATCAAATTTACTCAAATTGGCCTTTAACCAATTGATTTACAAAATATTCCCTATATCCCCTTTACATGGAAAAATACTTGAAAAATCCTCCCTTATTTTCACTAAATCTCTCATAATTTGTTTAAGCCCCTTAATTATTTTATTCCCGGGCTATTATTGTTTCTAGGAGGTTACAATTTAATCCTTAAAAGGATTAAAGTGTTGTTTGGTTCTAATTTTAAGGGGATTTGTTTAAATTAAAGCATTTGGTTTTTGTATATTTATCAAAACCAACAGATGCCTTACACATTTTAAAAGCCATCGAATGGCTTAGTGGTGGCTAAAAGTTTTGTTAAGCCGGCGGTTACGGGTTCCAAACCCGTCAGCCGTTGTTTGTTTAAAACAAACTCCAAACACTGAAACAAAACAAACAAAGCTCCATAATTAGTAAAGAAACGGTCCGTAGGGTAACGGTGGAGCCGTTTGGCTATCTCGTGACAGGTCACGGGGTCGAGCCCTAACAAACCCTTTTAACTGACTCGACAACTGCTTGCCCTTGCCGATGATTGAGGAGGGACACACGACACACTAGGAGACTGCCACGTGGTAGAATGCAATTAGCTGAACATGCTGACTGGAATCTGACTGTGCAATGACATGGAAGCTGACTGGACACCGTACTGCTGACTGCGCATCCATTGTACCTGCCACGTGAATGCTGACTGTGTACTGAAGGACACGTGTCACAATCTGATTGGTTCTGTACGATGACTATGCCACCATGTGTTACACCCAGATTCATCCACTTGTATTCTGTATAGTATGAGCTGATTGCTGACGTGAGCATCTATACGGTCCACACCAAAAGTCAATTGAAAGCTTTGATCGTTGATAGCTCTCGCGTACGATGTCAGATTTCGATGAAACGAACGCCGTTGGAATCATCTTGACGAGCTCTTTACGATGACGCTAGTTTCATCATTTTTTAAGACGATCATTTTTTTTGCTTGCTGGACACCCCTGGATCCTAGTTTGACCCAAGGTTTGACTGGCCATAACTTGCACAAACGGACTCCTTTTCGCTCCATTTGAGTTGCGTTGGAATCAGAACGCTGAGCTCTTTCTTATGGTGTAGAAATTTGGAGATTTGGAGACACTTCAATTTCCACTAAAAATATCCACCGAATCAGTGCCCATGACCACCTAAGATCTATTCAAGGCCCAAGCACCATGTTAATGAGTCCACAACAACCAAAATTTGACTACCTCCTCATATAGCTCATGCAAGGAACAATTTAACCTTTGACATGTGATCAATGTATTTCTCCTAGGCATAAGTGTTTGCATTTTGTAGAGTGTATATCATTACATTCTCCAATCCAACAATCCTCCCGAGCTCCTTATGTGTTTTCCTGAGTACCTCATCCTCATCATTGATGTCATCAAGGATGCCTAGAAATTATTCTGATATCTCATTTTTCCAGGTTTCTTGATCCTTCAAATCTATTTCTTCAAAGAAATCTGGCATGGCCATACATAGTGGTTGGCTGAAGTCAGTTAATTCTTGTGTCAAGATATTATGTAAGTTTTCATGTGTATTCATGAGGCTCTAACATTCTTGGAGAAAAGAATTATTATCTCCATCTTTTGCCTTGATATGGGATTCCATTTCCTTCATCCTATCAAGCAGTCTTCCATGCTCCACGTGGGCCTTGTATGTTCCACTGTGAGCATGCTAGACACCATCTATATGTTGGCACATATATTTGAATTTCATACAAATTATCCCTTATGCTACTTCAAAAGTAGTAGCCTTCAATTTTCTTTTTAGTTCTTCATGTTCCTTTTGAGCCTTTTCAAATTTATGCTTCCATTGAGTAGTCTTAGACATGGCCTCTAACACTTTTCTTTCATGTTCAATTAAAGGAGAGTAAAGCCTTGGAGAAGCAGGCAACCTATCTTTGTAGTTGGTTAATTCTTGTTTCAACCTATCATTTTCCTTTATCAGCCATTGGTTATCTCTTACTATCTTTTGGATCTGGGCTTTGGTGAATTTGGCTACATTCACATTCAAGTCAGTAGTCTCCAAGGGATCTATCTCCCCTACTCTTTACACCAGGAGATGTCCAAAATTCTAATCATGGTCAACGAGAGAAGGCTTCTTACTTGGGTGGATTATGAAGAGCATAACCATAGAATGCCAAATCTTGAAAAATTTCTAGGTACACTTGAGGCTCATTTTGGAAAAGCCATGGTAGAAGCAATTCTGTCAAAAACTGTTCAGATGAGTGTTTTTTTCATATTTTGTCTAGGGGCGTCCATCTTTGTTGTTGGCGAGTCACGACTTTTAGGAACTCTATAACCTCTAACAAGAGGTTCTGAGGTACAAGTTTTTTATGACATAGCGACTGTGAAGCGAAGGGTACCATCTTTGTTGTCGATGAGTCGCTGGTTTTTTGGGAACTTTGTAACCTCTGACAAGAGGTTCTAAGGTTTGGGTTTTTAGTGACTTAGCAATGGAGGTGGGGACTCTTGTCGGTGGGACTTTGTGAATTCGGCGGAACTCTAAAGCTTGTCTCCTCGATGTGTCGATGGAGTGGGACCTTAGTGTGTTGTTAAGATGGGACTATTCTATGTGGAAGGTGACATCATTTGTACGGTAGTGACATGGATTCTACATAGATGATGGGGACCACATGGGACAAGCCAATAAGCCTCATTGAAGGGACTTGTCTATGTGGAAGGGAGATGAATTAGTTTCTCCCTGATATGGCAATGAGGTTAACTTAGTAACTCATGAGTAACGTTGAAGTGGGACCTGACCGGTGCCAAGCTGGAAAGAGATGATCAGTTGCATGTCTATGACGGTTTGCATTTAGAATCTATATAGTGGTTAGAGTTTCCTAGAGCAATAAAAGAGAATAATTTGAATTCCATTGTGTAAGGGTGGTGGTTGTTGGACTAGGCGAGAGGTTGGGTAGTCGAGAGGCTGGACTGACCAAGAGGTTGGGTGATCGAGAGGTTGGATAGCCAAGAGAGAGAGAGAGGGTTGCTTGGTCAGAGAGGGAGATGAGAGATGGTGTCTAAGAAGGGTTATGTTGTCGGATTATCTCCAGAATGGAACAAGATGTAAACTCCTCTAAAGGCTTAGAGTTTGTAATTTTATTTGTAACTATACTTTTGTTGTTGAATAATACAATGGCGATTTGGGCCTTTTGGAGTGTGAGGTTTTTTATTGGTAAGGTTTTTCCCCACATAAATCTGTGTAATCATGTTTTATCTTCCATCTTTCATATTTAGTGGCTCTACTTGATTGAATCTATTTAATGTAGTTGTTTGGAATTAGTTAAATTTTCATGAGCTTTTCTTAGAAGGATTAATGTGGGAAATGAAATATGTATGATTCCTCTTTGTGGCATAGTAGTACGTGTCTTTGAGGCAATCAAAGAAAATAAAAACTATTGAAGGCACTATTGATCTCGAATGCCCTTTCTAAGATGACCATAATTTTTTCCCAATATCTTCAAGCAAAAGGACTCCATTGCTTCGCAAAACTATGAAGTTGTACAAAATACACTGAAGGCCCTCAGAGCAACGATGGACATATCCCATAGGATGAAAGCATCACATAGACTCAAAAATTTGCGAGAAGGCAACCCCCAAGTTCTCTCTCATGAAGGAAGCCCAAAAAATTAAGCACCTTATAGTTTTGTAGACCTACAAGGAGGTGTCACCCAAGTTCTCTCTCATGAGGGAAACCCATAAAAGTAAGTGCCTTATAGGCCTGCAGACTTGCAAGGAGGTGTTCCCCAAGTTCTCTCTCATGAGGGAAACCCAAAGAAGTAAGCACCTTACAGACCCGTAGACCTGTAAGGAGGCATCCCCCAAGTTCCCAACTCCTATGATGCAATGTTGATGAGTGATGCACTTTGATGAAGATTGAATTGAGCTCCATGATGAAAAATCTACATAACCTAGCTAAGATCTTGATAAAATGGATGAAAATTATGGATGATAAAATGAGGAGAAAAACCTCTTATTTATAGATGAGATTGAGAGAAGAAGAGGAAAAATGGATGAATGTGGGACTAATCTTCAACCAATGGCCAAATTCCACTTGTCAAGATGTGAATGGAGGAAGGTTGAGCACATTCTGGTGATTGTGCACAATAAATAATATTAGGTGGAATTTGAAAATAGTGAAATGACATGTAAGAGGGAAAAATAATGAATTAAATGCCACTTGGCTCAATGCACAAGGACATGTAAGAGGTAATGAATTCTTTGTTGGAAGGACAAATCCACTTGGAGGGATTTTCAAACTTGGAGGAATATTCTCAAAAGATGCCAAGTTGAAAGAAAATAGGGATTTAATAAATCAATTAAATGTATTTTCATGTGCAAGTGGCAAAATCCAGATAAATTTGGAGATTAGGATTAAATTAATCAAGGATTAATTAATTTAATGAGGGATTTAGATGATGTGACAATTTGATTTATATTTATGGGTTGATTTAAATCAAAGTTGAGAGGAAAATGATTTAGACTTTAATTAAATAAAGATTTTGATTTATTTAATTAGAAAGGGGATGATGTTATATTAAATTAAATAAGGTTTAATTTATTCAATTTAATGGGATGACTTTAGAGATTTAATTAAATAAAATGAATTATTTAATTAAATAGGGACATAGGGTTGATTAAATCAAATTGATTAATTACATCAACAGGGAAGAATGCTTTAATCAGATAAATGATTATTTATTTAATTAAGGGATGAAGAGTGATGACAAGCTCAGAAGATGATGTAGGATGAAATAGTGTTAGTAATCAGGATCAAGTGTGTCGGCATTTTTCCATGTCTACATTTTTCCCCTCTTTGAAGCAATGTACTTGTTGCATTGATTCAAAGAATAAACTATTGTGATAAAAAATTCAAAAAATTCCTCAATTTTTAGATGCCCCACTGTTGCCCTAGTGAGAAGGATTATGCTGGTATATTGCCCCCTCAAGAGATCAGACTCAAATTTGGATTTTTGGGTGATCTTGTGAAAAAAGAGGACAATGTGCCCGACGGGTCCATAAACACTCTGGGATGCCAAAAATGATGCAAAATGGCCTTCAGTCGGGTAGAAATAAGATCAAGGGCCAAAACCCTAGCTGGATGGAAAAATTAGGTAAAAAAACTCTAATTTTTAGGCTTAAATAAACCCCAAGGGGTCATTTGCAAATCATTTTCACTCAACCTTTAAATATTTTTGCATTTTGAGCTCTAAGTCTTGATCGAGATGGCACACAGATTGCTTCCCCAGCACATGTCAAAGTGAGTATGAGTGCACCAGTGGCCAGCCGGCGCAGGACCCATGGTATGTACCACTTCCTTGACTTGTGATTTCAATTTTTTTTGTGCAATAAATAGGGTCAAAGTCAACTTTAGGTCAAGCGGCACTAT
Organism: Sequoiadendron giganteum; assembly: GCA_007115665.2. Lineage (NCBI taxonomy): Eukaryota > Viridiplantae > Streptophyta > Pinopsida > Cupressales > Cupressaceae > Sequoiadendron > Sequoiadendron giganteum. The sequence goes on from CM021101.1 coordinate 825,038,019, forward strand.
ATAGCACTGCTGAAAATGCAAAATCAGCATCATGTGGCCTTTAAGTGCACAACATATGTGAAGAGCGCCACCGCGGACCACTTAGGATATTAGGGTTTTAGGCTTAAGTCAACTGCATATTCGAATAGCATCGCGGTGAGCCTCTTTAGAGTTTAGGACCTAGTGGCGCGGTCAAACTGCACTGCGATGACACAGTTTGAAGTTTGCAAATTGTGCCAGAATTGCAAGCAATGTCGCATTTGATGTTTGAATTGTGCGAACTTAGTTCGAGGGCCTGATTTTTTTTTAAAACTTGACGTAGTGACCTCTCTTGCACAAGAGGACCTCGGGATACTACATTCTTGAGAGCATAGATGCTTGGTGCTTAGCAGATTAGTCCGTATGCATGAGTTGCTCTAGGAGCACCTTGGGGCTATCAGGTTATGGTATGCTACATACGTTCATCTTTTTCGGACCCATTTGGGCATGATGATAGCCTTGGCTGAGCGATGGCACAGTGAGACATCATCCTTTCACCTTTCTACTTGCGAGGCCATGGTCACACTGGAGGATGTCTAGTGCATCCTATAGCTACCCATCCATGGCAAGAGAGTTATTTATGAAGTAGATGTCGGGAGGGACACATGCTTCAAGTTCATGGAGCTTGACGAGATCATCTTTTCTAAGTGTGAGATTCATCTAGAGAGGTACAGGGGCACAGTGCCCACCTTCAGACTAATTGTTGCAATGATTATATCAGGTCTTGTGGCACTGGATCAGTGGGGTTGATATTTCAGTCCGGGTTCGAGATTGGCATGGGAGTGGATGCTCCTTTAGAGAGAGTTCCTTGCTTGGGGGCCAATGATGTTGGCCTCACTTGATAGAGATTTGCACGAGTTTTCCTACTTGGATAGTAGGGCCATTGGGCCCAGGGTTACATTACTACACATCTGGGCTTGGGAGCACATTGTAGTGCTTCGCCCTTAGGTTACACCAGTTGCTCTAGAGTCGGATGATCCCATTTTCTGGCAATATGGTGGTGCATAGATCATATTTACTCATATAGGGGCAGGTGGCATCACCCATTGGTGATGAGTCATTGACGAGATGATAGAGTTTACCTGGAGGCCTTGGCTTACCGTAGGCCCACAGATGGATGACGTACAATAGTTGTCTTTACTTAGTAGGATAGGTTGATGCAGGGAAGGGATCACACTATGGTTGAGAGATACATGCCAAATAGAGTGGCCCGATAGTTCAAAGTTGTATAGGATAGGTCTGATGACCACTACGTGGCCATATTTTCCCATACCACAAGGGAGACTGCATGGGGCAGACCTATCCCTACAAACGAAGAAGTGGCATCGTTTATATAGTTAGTGGCCAAGTCATGGCCATATGATCAAGGATAGGGTGATGTAGGGGTGACACAAGATTACAAAGATTGGTTCAGGCCACCCCTTAGACTTACAGTTTTAGGTGCATCACTCCCATGGTGGAGGCCGAGAGGTAGGTCAGTTAGCCAAGGGTAGGGATAGGGAGGCAAGGGGATGGGGATGGAGATGCGCTGACAAGAGGAGGAGGACCACCTTCACACCAACCACATCAAACACCACCCCGAGTGTAGCCACATCAGACACCACCCCTGGACCAGGCACATTAGACACCTCCCCAGGACCAGCCTAGAGATGGGGATAGAGAGGTTCCACAACAACAACCACCAACATAGCTAGATCACCGAGATGTCCTGATTCAATAGTTGTAGGCACAAGTGTAGGTTTTGATAGGTGAGAGGGATTAGCCTAGGTAGTAGGTCCTAGCACTTACTACAAAGAGAGATCAGGCAAGGTCTGAGAGAGACTAGGAGATAGGTTGAAGGAGACAACTTGAGAGCACAACCTCTGGATCCTAGGGCTAGATTGTATTGATTCGAGTATACTGGGAGGCTATGAGAGAGGTCGAGTATTATAGGCTTCACTATAGACAGGTAGTGCCACCAGTCGATCGAGTATGAGAGTACTCATAGTAGACAGGGATGAGGCCACCCGAGGACCATAGTGAGAGGCAAGTTGGGGAGGGTAGCAGCTGGCAGGGCTAGTTCCTTGTTTTGATCACATACTATTCTTTTTTTTATTCATGGGCTTCAATTTATTTATTGCCCTGGTTGTATCATATACACACTTGATCCAATTTTTGTACCATGATAGTTTTTTGATGATATATATGAGATGGTTCGATTCATGAGATGTCCTACTTTACTTATGTATGATGTATGGATGCATTTTACTTTCCTATGTGTTATGTAGTGATTATGGATGCATTTATTTTTGTATTTTTCTATGCATTTTATGGTGACAATGTATGGATGCAAATGATATGCACATGATTTTTATATTATGCCCCTAATGGTTCATGTGATGCACTATAACTTATGGAATGTAGGCGATGATAATGTTTTTGTTTCTGTTCCTTATGCATTTATAATGGATGATATATGGATGTTATGATGATGTTTACGTGATTATGCTATGTAAGTGATGCAAAAAGTGATTATGATAATGTATGATATGTGATGGTTTTATGATATGATTATGCATTGTGATTTATGAATGTAATGGAACAAATGTAATGACATGAATGTAATGATCTCTTAAGATACTTAGAATAAAAAATCTCTATTATTCTTCATAACTTAAGATGATAATGTAAGATGATGATATATGAAATGCAATGATGTGATATGATTAATGATTCCTATATGATATGCATTATGCTAATGATTTGTGGATGCAGTCGGATGCATTAGCGATGTTTTTGATTAACTGTCATGGTACCATGTTAGTATGGAAAGAAGATAGAAGAAAGGAGATCCAACAAGCCTACATTATTAATGATGATGATGATGATGATGATTTTCTTACCAGGAGTTATGATTTTAAAAGGGCCAATTACTTTATGTTTGATAACACACATAGGTATGATGCATCAAGGTATAAAGAACCAAGATGGTGTTGTACCTAGTGTGATGGACTTTGACTCGACAATCAGATAGGAATATTCATGTTCACACTTGTCAAACAAAACCTTATTCAGGATGGAGTTCAAATATTCTAAACATCTCAGGCCAAAACATAGAAAAGAAAGCCTTCCTATGTGGTCAACAAGACATCTAAAACACCCTCCCTACAGGCTAAACAAAGCACACATGACCAAGTTATTTTACAAGAACATCCAACAAGAACAAAAAATAAAAATATAATGGTTGTTGCCCCATTCCTTTCTCTCTAAATATTTCTATTTAGACATCATCGAGAGGTCATTGGAATGAGCAGAATAAGATAAGTCAAAAGATAAAGATAAAGATAACAAACAAGCTAATGTTCTTCATACTGCTAGCCAAGACTAAACTACAATGATGCCTGATGTTGATGTCCATTATAGGAAGGATGCATCCTAGGACATGTTGTTATCAAAATGATGATGAGATTGACTGGATGATAAGCTATTGATACTCAGAGTTGATTAACTTGCTTACTTACTGACCTAGGCTTGAAACTTTGACGAATGGGCTTTCACTTTTGAACTTGCTAGACTTGATTCCGATTGTTTTTACAAAGGGTGAAAATGACGATTGATTTATTATGAGTGATGATTATTGTGGGTGAAAACGAGATGAGATGGATGCACCATTTTGGGTTTTTTCAAATGTTTGGATTTTTTTGGTGTTTTGAAATGTTTTGAGGCTATTTTTGGGGTTTTGAGATTTTTCAACTTTTTTGGATTTTCTAAGATTTTGACAAAGAACCTAACCTAAAGACCTATCCTAGGGGTCTTGGGAGCTTATCAATAGATTAGCCTTGCCTACGTAGAGACCACATATTTTAACTAACATAGACTTGATTATCGATGAGATAGATGGGCAAACAGATTGCTAGATTATTGTGATAGACGCCTAAAGGATTGACCTAAAATGTCTTGGGGGATGATCAAAGATCAACCTTGCCTATCTTCAATATTAAAGATGGCGTAGTTCAGTTGGATGAATCACTACTAACATGATTTTTTGGATTTTTAAGATTTTGAATATTTGGATTTTTGATGATTTTCTGATGTTTTCTAATTTTTTATTTTAAGGAAGATCAGAAGAATATACGTGAATCCAATTTGATGCAAGTATAGGAACATGCCCCCAGTGTGATGCGATAGACTACTTCAATATAAGTAGGACAAACTAACCTTTGGGATATGCCAAGTAGTATTAGGGTGGAACATGATACAAACACAAGATCAAACTATGGTACGAATGTTCATGGATAGATGGAAAATCAATGATGGAATCCGATGGATTAATGGTATGGGGAGTGATGCAGAACAAGCCATGAATATCCTCATGAATGGATAGTTCTTTATTTATGCTTGGTGCCTATTTTCTAGTTTTTCACCAAGGTACTTGTCCAAAGCGCCACCAAAGTGGTTTTCACTAGAGGACGATTTTTTTCTTTACTGTTTTTAATCCTTTTTTCTGATTTTTTTGGAATTTTTATATTTTTTTCTTTTTCTGTTGTCACGAAGATGCCTGTTTGCTAGGTTTTCACCAAGCTAACCATTTTTCAGGACATTTTCTATTTTTTTATATTTTTTGGTTCTATAACTTGAAAGATTTAGAAATAATTTTTTTTGAGATGGGAGTTGTTCATGGGCTCCTGCAGAGGTTCTCTTTCTGGTGTCGATAATTGATATGCCCTTGATTTATAGCTTGTTGTGATGATGAATGATCCCAACTAGTTAGGCTCAAATTTACCCTTGCTTTCTAGATTCGGCAGGTTCTTCTAATTCTCCTTCAACACTAACTCACTGACTTGGAAGGTCCGCCTCCTGATTTTCTTGTTGTAGCTATGTTTGAGGTGATTTTGATAGACTTGCAAGTGATTTAGGGCATCCATGTGCCACTCATCCAGTAGTTCTAGCTCATTTAGTCGTGAGACCCATTATTCTTCATCTGAAACTAGATTTTGCAGTGATATCTTCAAGGATAGGAGCTCAATCTCACTGGGAAGGATGGCTTTTGATCCATAGAGTAGGGAGAAGGGGGTGGAACCTGTTGGTGTGTGGATGCTTGTGTGATAAGCTCATAGGGTGAGATTTAGTTGTAGATGTCAGTCATGATCGATGTCATTGACTATTTTCTTAAGGATTTTTAGAATGGTTTTATTGGTGGCTTCTGCTTGGCCATTGCCTTGGGGATAATACAGAGTGGAAAAGCGATGTTGGATGTTGATTTTTTGGCAAAGGTCATGGACATCCTGATTTTTGAAGGGTGTCCCATTATCTGAGATAATGGCTTGAGGGACACTGTATCGACAAATGAGGTAGTTTAGGATGAACATAGATATCTACTTTCCTATTATGTAATTCATGGGAATGACTTCGACCCAATTTGTAAAGTACTATGTGGCGGTGATGATGAATTTATGGTCATTGGATGAGGTGGGGGTGATTTTACCGATGAGATCGAGCCCCCACTTTGAAAAGGGTCAATGTGTAACAATGGGATGAAGCTCCAGAGATGGTGCATGGATGAGGTCCCCATGTTGTTGACACTGTAAACATCTTCTGACAAAGTCACGTTCTTCTCTTTCCATAGTGGGCCAATAGTATCTGGTCCTTACCAGTTTATTAGCCAAAGTCATACCGCTTGAGTGTGAACCACAAATGTCATTGTGTACCTTGGTTAGAGTAGTTAGGGCTTCCTCATTATTTAGGAAATGTAATAGGGCCCCTTTGATGCTCCTACAATATAGGGTATCTCCTAGGATGACAAAACATGAAGACTTCTTGACAAAAGCTCTTTTAAGGTTCAGGGTTATGTCAGCGGGTAGGACTACTATTCTCAGGTAGGTATAAATGTCATGGTACCAGGGATCACCGGGACCAACAATTTCACACATGAATTCAGACTTTGATACCTTGAAAGCTGGTATGAGAAGCTAGTCTACGAGGAATTCTTGTTTTGGGACATTGTGTGGGATTTCCAAGAGTGATCCAATTGTAGCCATTGCATCTACTGCTCTATTGTTTTCTCTAGGTAGCTGTTCAAATGTAATATCAATGAATGACTCTTTGAGGCTCTCCACCAATTTCTTGTATGGAGTCAATTTATCATCCTTTGTCTGATATTCATTGTTTACTTGTTTGATTATGATCTAAGAGTCTCCATATACCTTAAGGGCTATAATCTTCCACTGCACAACAATCCTTAGCCCTATGACAAGAGCCTCATACTCTGCAATGTTGTTTGTGCATGGGAATGACATCTTGTAGGATTTGGGCATGCAGTCGCCTTGTGGATTGATGAAGAAAATTCCTACTCCTAACCCATGTTGTGTATAGGATTCATCAAAATATATCTTCCAATGGTCTGCTACACTTAAGCTGAAAATTGATTCATTGGGAAATTTTGAGATAAATGGGTTTTCTACATATATATGAGCCTCTGCCAGTTGATCCACAATTACTTATCCTTTTATGGCCTTGTGCTCTACATATTCAATGCCATGCTCTATTACTATCATAACCCACTTAGCTTTCCTTCCTATGAGAGTATCTTTGGAAAGTAGGTATTTGAGTGGATCTATTTTTGCGATGAGCTTGATCTAATGCGTTGACATGTAGTGTATAAATTTTTGAGCTGAAAACATGACTGCTAAACAGGATTTCTCAATAGGTGTGTATTTTAGCTCATGCCCTACCCTGGTCCTATTGATGTAGTATATTTCTCTCTCTCTTCTATTTTCATCATGCTAGGCTAAGAGAGCACTGAGAGCTATCATTGTTGTTGATATGTATAGGATTAATGGTTTACCTAGAATTGGTGGCATTAGAACTGGTAGTGAGATTAGGTATTCCTTGATTTTGTTGAGTTCTTGGTCACATTTTTCATCCAATTTTTATGCTACCCCATTGTGGAGTAGATGAGAATATGGGATTTTTTTGTCTTCCAGTTGTGCTATGAATCTGCAAATAGACTAGAGCCTTCCTTGTAAACCTCTTAGCTACTTTAGTGTCCTAGATGCTGCCATTTTGAGGATTTCCTTGACTTTGGTGGGATCTACCTCGATTCCTCTCATTGACATGATATACCCCAGGAGCTTGTCTGATTTTACTCTGAAGACACACTTCTTTGGGTTGAGGCTGACCTTGTACTTTTCCAACCTATCAAAAATGGAACTTAGAGCTTATATGTGGTACCGTCTTTTCCTTGATTTAGCCAATATATCATCAACATAATCTTCCATAGTATTATGAATCATGTCGTGAAAGATCAGTGTCATGGATCTCTGATAAGTTTCTCCTGCATTCTTCAGCCCAAACGACATCATATTCCAACAATAGGTTCCCCATGGACATGTGAATGTTGTCTTGTGTTGGTCCTCCTTTGCTATCATGATCTGGTTATATCTTAAGAAACCATCTATTAATGATAGCATCTCATGTTCAGTCATCATATCAACTATCATGTCAATGTTTGGTAGTGGAAAGTCATCACTGGGACACACTTTGTTTAAGTCTCTGAAATCAGTGCAGATGCAGATGCCCCTAGTGGGCTTTGAAAAAGGTACTAGGTTAGACACCCACTCTGGATAATAAATCGGGCATATGAATCCTACATCTAGGAGGTTCTACAATTCCATTTTCAATAGCAAGGCTATTTGGGGATGCATCTTTCTCAGTTTTTGTCTCATAGGTTTTGCTTCAGGATATAGAGCCAAGTGATGAACTACTACTTTTGGGTCAAGCCTAGGCATGTCAACATAAGTCCATATAAAATTTACCTTTCTTTATTTGAGGAATGCACCCAAGAGTTCTTGTTCTTCTGTGAGAAGTGATTCAGCATAGAAGGTTATGTGTGGTAGCTCATCCGTTCCTAGGTTGACAGGATTGCATTTCTCTACCAGGACTACTATTTTTTCTTGATGAAATGCAGTGAGGGGAAGATTGAATCCTGCATCTTCTAGCACCTCAAAAGGTTTTCACCATTGGCTGCATCATTTATTTTTACTATTTTAGGGTCAGAGAGTGCCATAGAGTGGTTTTCACTCAAAGACCTTGAGATTATTCTCAATTTCTCACTTTTGCGACTAAAGGATTCAATCGTCTCCCCATAGTAGGCTTGAGTGTCTAGTGTGATGACAAATCTATCCTTATGATCTCCATAGTGTACTGTATCCCTCAATCCCATGAACTCTGAGAGTGCCTCATCATTTTCAAACGTGTCCAAAATCGGTGGTCCTCGTTTGTCTTAATCGATGAGTTGGGGGTAGACCAAGTTTATTTTGTGGGTTTGTTGGTCTGAATCAGAAGATAGGGTGTTAATCATGAGTAGGGAGGAGTCTTAAGAAAGCATGGGTAAACTAGTTATGATATCATCATCATCACTACACATGTTGGTTACATCAAAGGTGAAGTTATCTAAGGGCAGACCTGTAGATACTAGTAGTTGAAGGGCAGTTTTCGTTAGCTGAGAGGGAGTCCCGACTACTTTAACTGGGGGAATTTTGCCACGTATGGTTACACTTGGAGGGGTACACCCAAGGCCAATATTTTTCATTCATTTCTAAACAATAATAAACTCCAATCAGCCATTGTTGTTCTTTCCAAGGCTTTCATTCTTGTTATAGCCCATGCCTAACACTAATTGGAGTCCTCTGTTGGCCTCATCCATGGGAAGTGTTGGTGCAAGTCTCTCTTCTTGATAGAGGAAACTAGATACGTCTCACTCATCCACCACTTCTTGGCCTAGATCTCCCCAACTCTTGAATTAGGAGGGGTCCACTCTGAAGGTTTGAGTTGTTGTATTGGTGGGTTGTGGTTTTCCATGGGATATGGGGGATTGAGGTAACTCCCCGACCCCAAAGGCTCCCTTATTCACCTTTTATTCTCCACACCCATCATCTTGGATTATAAGCTTGATGTCAGATATGTCAAGGATGGTGGGTGTCGTTGTCCCTTAAGTGGACGCTATGTTGGATGGATCAATATATGGAGTTGAGGGGCCTTCATCATTCTTTGTGACTTGGGGAACTTTATAGTATGTGCCCTCTATATTCTTGCAATATGTGAAGGGTTCATGATCACCATAGATTTTGACCTCTTGGTTTTGGTATGAAAACTTGACACATTGGTAGAAATTTGATGCAACTTCTTGCATCCTATGGATCCACGGGTGCCCCAAGAGGATGTTATATGGTAGGTCAAGGTCAAGCACCTAATAGGTAGTTTCCATAACAGCTAATCCTACTTGAATAGGGAGTTGAATAGTGCCTTGAGACACTCTTTCTTGATCATCGTAAGCTCTGATTGTGATACCTTTACCTTTTTCAATGGAATCTTCAGGGATTCCAGGTTCTTTATAAGCTTGAGTGAACAAATGTTGAGGCCTGCACCCCCATCCACCAAGACCCTTTTTAACTTATTTTTATCAATGAGGACTTCAAGGTGTAATGCATAGTTATGAGATGGTTGGGCAGGGAAGTCCTGATCAAAAAATGTGAGGAGATTCAGAGTGGTGATGCTACCGACCATAGCTTGGAATTTCTTTGTATCGAGGTTGGTAGAGATGGTGGATGAAGCCAATGATTTTTCAAGGATTGCTCTATGGGCGGATGAAATCTTCAGTAACTCCATGATGGAGATATAAGTAGGGGTTCTTTTTAACTGGTCAAGGACGTTGTAACCATTAGGGATGGATTTATGATTTGAGGTGGATGTCCTAGGTGGCTATGATGCCCCAGCAATGGTGAACTTTCCACCACGTGTGGTGAATCCACAATTATCATTATCTCCCTTGATGCTAACAATAGTAACCGATTCATCAAGGCATGCAACAACTCCTTCGTACACATGGCTCACATTTCCATACTTTTGCTTCCCTTTGTTGTTTCCTTAGTTGTGATCAGGCATTAGATTTGTGTATATTTTTGGATCTTGATTTCTAGTTGGTTGTTCAACATTTATGATTTTGTCATCGATGAGGTCTTGGATGACATTTTTTAGTTTCATGCAGTTGGAAATTGTATGCCCCTTGAGCTTATGATAATCGTCAAGGAAATTTTCATTATACCAGGGTGGTTTCACCTGGGGCTCTTGGTAATTATCATAAGTGGGAATTTTGATGAGGTTCTCATTGACCAACTTCTTCATGATGGATTCGATTGATTCCCCAAGGGCTGTGAATTTCCTCTTGGGGGGTACATGTTTTGTGGAGGTGGTCCTCCTTGATTATTGAGGTTGTTGGTTCACTACATTGGCTTGCATGTTATTACAATTATTTGTTCAACGGTTGATGATGTGTTTGGGAAATTTTCTTTGGAGCACTGATGATGACCTTGACACCGACCACTCCATCATTGGTGACATTCTTGTTTTTCACCCATGTGCAAGGTTTCTCATTATAGCTGGTGGATGGGTGACTATCTTGATGTTCAGGATATGTAGGTGTGCCTCCTTGTGTAATAAGGGCCCTTTCAATGTTGAGCACCTTGGAGATCAATTGGTCGTATATGGGGTTATATTGCATCTTCAGATAAAATGCAAAGGTCTTGTCTAGATTAGCAATGATAGTGCAAATTTGTTGTTCCTTTGGCATGGCCCATTTTCTCTGATTGGCCTTGGATCGCCATTGTTGGAGGAAGGAGGTGAATGATTCCCCCTTTCCCTATTTGAGTGTCAAAAGTTCCTCTAAACTAACATCCACGCCAATGTTGAATGCATAATTCTAGAGGAATGCATCTTTGATTTCTTGGAATATTTTGATGCCAGTAGGCAGATGAGACAACTACTCCATGGTGGGACCAACCAAGCTTCAAGAAAACAACTTCATTAGATATGTGTCATTGTATGCGACTTCTATACAATGTACCTAGAACTCCCTGATGTGATCTTTAGGGTTTCCCAACCCGTGATATTTGTCAAATTTGGGAATTTTGAATCCCTTTGGGAATGGTATCATTGCAAGCCTCCTGTCAAAAGGATAAGGACACAAATTTTTGGGTGTCCTTGTTATTTTTCTTGATTTAAGATCAAGCACTTGCTACAAGAGAAGTCTGATTTGTGTTGTCACATCTCCTTGTGGATTAGGAGGTGGGGTGAACATGTTTTGAGGTGTTTAATTGATGGGTGGGATGTTGGTGGGATTTTGTTGCAAGCTTTGTTGAGTGAGTAATGCCTGCATTTGTTACTGAGCCAACAATGCTTGTTGTTGGTCATGTTGTTGTTGTGCCAACAAAGCTTGTTGTTGAGCCTCTTGCTATTGTACTTGATAATCTTGCAAGGATTGTTGATATTCTTTTTGTTGGGCTGCTTGCAATTGTGCCTGGTATTGTTCTTGCACTTCCGCTTACTAAGCTTGATATTGGGCTTGGGATTGAACATGCACTTGTTGGACTACTTGTTCAATTTGAATGACTTGTGTGGCTTGAGCTACTTTTGTAGCTTGGACAACTTGAGCTACTTGTGCAACTTCGGCAGCTTGAGTTGCTTGCATAGCTTGGGTGGCTTGTTGTTGTAGTAAGGCTTCGACTTGGGCAACTTATTGTGCTTTTTGTGCTGCTAATTGTGGTTGTGTTTGCTAAGTAGCTAGTTGTGCAGCTTGTTGATTTTTGATTTCCTTTTGATAGGTGGCTTGTCAAGAAGCTTGCAACATGATGCTGAATGAATTTTCCATGTGTTTTGGTGGTGGTGGCGGTGGATTGGGAATGGTGTTGATCATTGTGATGAGAGGAATGGTTGTATTAATGACTGGGATTTGAGTGGTGGATGGTGTGATTGAGATGCTTGTTCCTTGGGAAACCATGCTTTGAGAGACTTGAGGAATAGTGGATGTGTTGATTGTTGGGGTTTCTTGGATGGTTGCCATCTTTTGTTGTGATATCGATGGAAAAATTGGAGGATTTGGTATGGTGCTTTGATTAATGGGAGGGTTGCTTTGATTTGGTTGATTGATGGTGGGTAAAGGGGGAAGACCCAAAAGATTCCTCCAACTCCAAACAAATCACCTTCTCCTTGTGAGGTAGGGAGAGTGGTTTGTGTGTCTAGAGGATAAATTGGTGTTGGATGAAAAGAGGTTGGATTGGTGGAATCATGGAATGTGAGCGGAAAATATGGGTGTAATGGATTCACCATGATGGATTGATCGGATGTGGTGTTCGCATCCGACTCTTGATTCCTCACAAGGGGACATGTTTGGAGTGTGTGAAGCAATGAGCTTCCCTTGCTAACAATTGGCAAGGTTGGAGTGATAGATGATATGATTTGTAGGATGTCTTGAGTGATGCTTTGAAATGGAAGTGTGGATGAGGTTGAGGGCATGATCCCAAGAGGTCTTTCCACAATAGTGCTTATGTTATAGTTGGAAGGGAGTTTAGCCCCTTCTTTTTCTAACTCAAGCATGTATTGGGCGGGATATACTTCATCATAGCATTGACAATTCAATGATTTTTGGGATTTTTCACCATCTCAAGGATCTCATCTTGTGCCATCCCTAAGACACTATTGGTGGTGTCCTCTACTTGACCCTCCTCCTGAGGATTTTGTGATGGTAGAGGGAAATTGCTTGGGGGATTGCTTGATCCAACAGGATTCATTTCAGGAGCAGTTTGACTTAGATCACTTGAATTTGATGTTTCCTTGTTAATTTCCATATTCTTCTTATGCTGTGATCTTGTTTGCACCAGAAAATAGGGATCAATTGGTTTAACTCTAGGCACAAAAAAGAGAAGAACTGGGATAATTGAGGATTAAAGTGATGATGAGGATGGGATAAATGGAAGATGGATGATGCGGATGATGAAACTCTTGAGAAATTTTGAAGGAAGTGCTAGACTTTAAGACTTAATTTGTTTGGATTTCAATTGATTGATTTAGATAATGAACTTTTAAACTCTAAGAGGTTGGATGTTGTCCTAGAGTGAACTTGTACATAAGATGATAATTTGACTAGGTGTATAAAGAAGGTTTCATCAAGACTCCCCTAGTCAAACAAGAGGATTTTGGATAATGAACTCCTAGACCCCAGGACGTTTGATTTTATTAAGAGGTAAATTTGTTCACAAGGATTTGATAATTTGATCAAATATGTGAAGAATGATTCATCCCCACATATCTAACGAAGCAAGATGATTTTGATTTTCCAAAAATTCTAGCATGGATGATATTTTTGAGATTTTCAAGAGTTGTTGGTGAGATTATTTTTGATTTTTATGGTTGAGAGATGGGTGAGAGTGATGATTTTTATCCTAGACCAAACCTATGTAAAACTCCTTCTTACAAGACCTTGGTATTGAAGAACACGCTTGATACTCCCTATGTGAGAAAAGAAAAACTTTGAAAGAGATTGGTATTTTTTTGACAATAAAACTCATACAAGCTAGGGTTGTTTCTTGAAGCTTTCTTGTAGAAGTTGTAAACCAATATTTATCTTACCTTGTGAAGCCTTGAAAGATTTTCTTCACAGTCTCTTGGACTAAGAATTTTGAACCTTGGTTTCCGGATTTTAATTTTGCGGGAAATCATTTGGAAGAACACATGTGTGGGGTTCAATTGTTCCTTAGCTTTGTTTAATGAGTTCTTTTTGCCACAAACAATTATTGATTATATTTTTCAAACTAGATGTCAAATGTTCTTACTTCTTCTCATCCCACAAAGTCCATTATGTGGATATTTGAGGAAATTAAGGAAAAAGTTCCCTAATGTTGACTTTAGTGAAAAAAATAATGATTAAATCCAACTACCTAGAAACCTCTAAGGATGGAATCCCTAGGGCAAGCAAGAGCACTTAGATTTGTCAAAGATATTTGTTTCCTCCAAAGGGTTGGAAATTTTGAAGCTTTTGTGAATGTTTGTTTTCAAATGTTTTGAGACCCAAGCAAATTTTTTTAAATTCCAAGAGCATGCACAATCCTAGGATAAAAAGAAAATATTTGTTGGGTTCCCACTTGGATGAAACCAGCTATGCTTACTCTTAGCGGATGATTAGATGTTTGACCACACTGGCTCCCCTCCATGACACACACTTCATGGGTCAACCAAGCATCACTACCCATGAATCTCCCATGGTATACTTTTCATCTCTACTAAAAGCCATAAGAATGTGGGTTGGCTTTAGAACGACCGTTCTTGCACCAACAAATAGTTAAGGATTTTGGCCTTTCTACACAATGGTTTGAATGTGGTCATTCTGTTCATGGGGGACCATCCATGCAGAAAGAGACCATTTTTTCCCTTCTTGGTGGAATGATCCTCATGATACTCAAACTTTCCTTGAGTACCCACACTTATATACCGGTTTGAAGTCACTTGGCGTCTAGTGTGTTACCGGTTGGGTCAGTCCCTTGGGGTGAGTACTTTTTCCCAGCAAGGTAGACCCTCTAAGATATTCGTAGTTCAATCAATATTTGTTGAAAAACAAAGAGAGAGAATATGCGATATATTCCACTCACACTAGCAAGATTGGTTCAATTTCTAATCCCTAATGAAATTTGGAGGCAATCACTTTACACAATTTAAGATCATCAAAAGCCTAAATTTGATTCTCAAGTTCACCGTGAGGTGTAAGAGAAGTGCATACGTCTTTTAGATTATATTATTTTGGGTAAGTGATTACAAAACAAAGATGCACATGTTAATTTTAAATCCTCAAAGCAATGATTTGATTTTCTTTAAAGCACCAAAAGGAAAGATGAAATTTGTTTTGTTCAATTGTTAGCCTTAAACCAAATCTAGTAAGTTTGTCTAAAGTTCTTTTTAACCCTTTGTTGCAAAATCGAAAGCTTTTGTAGTGTTCTTTGTAGAGCCCAAAATAAATTTACTTTCTCCTAAAAGAATGAAGGTAATAAAATCCTTAGAAAGGGATTATAAGTTATCCCAAAATTTTTAAAAACACTTAATACAATAAACAATAATGTGATAGTGAAATATTCTTCTTTGTTCCCTCCTTGACTCAAACTGTAAACTAATTTAAACCAAGAAATACAGAGACAAAAAATAGGTTAGGAGTCCAAAATGTCAGAAACAAAAAAGAACATGTCAAAATAAATCAAATTTGGACCTTTTACTCCACCCCAGTAGCGCACTTCGTGGGTGTGGCAGAGTTTAGAAATGCCAACAACGCAATATAGTGCCACTATTTACTGAGAGTGGCACTCTGCAGTGAAACAAAGACCACGATTGCAGCTTTGTTTGACCAATGGTGGAGTTTCCAATTTAGAAAGTCTGTGGGGCACTTTGAAATTTGAAATTTTTCAACGGGAAGACACTTGCGGTGGACTTTGGAGATTGAAGTGATGCAATATAGCACTGCTTGATAGTCAGTGGCTGAGTTTCCTGTAAACTGCAAAAAAACACAAAAAAAATCAAAAAACATGATTAAATCCTTAAGATTCGCCCTCCTTCTAGCGCCAAAATGTGAACCCCAATCCTAGACTTGCACAAACATAAGAAAAAAACACATAATTAGATTAAATGCAAGTGATAATCAAGATTCCCCATGAAATCCATTTAAATTGAAAAGAACAAGAAATGAGATGAAGAACATAAGAAAACATAAACAAAAGCTATCAAATCTTATTCAATGTAAATCAAACTCTTGATCTCGTGGGGGAGTTGGTGCCAATTATGTGTAGAAATTGGCCCTTTCCCAACTCCTATGATGCAATGTTGATGAGTGATGCACTTTGATGAAGATTCAATTGAGCTCCATGATGAAAAATCTGCATAACCTAGCTAAGATCTTGATAAAATGGATGAAAATATATATGCTTGAGGATGAAATTGAGTATAGTGAGTTTACTCAAATTGTAGATGATCAAATAAGGAGAAAAGCCTCTTATTTATAGAAGAGATTAAGAGAAGAAGAGGCAAAATGGATGAATGTGGGACTAATCTTCAACCAATGGCCAAATTCCACTTGTCAAGATGTGAATGGAGGAAGGTTGAGCGCATTTTCATGATTGTGCACAATAAATGATATTAGGTGGAATTTGAAAATAATGAAATGACATGTAAGAGGGAAAAATAATGAATTAAATGCCACTTGGCTCAATGCACAAGGACATGTAAGAGGTAATGAATTCTTCGTTGGAAGGACAAATCCACTTGGAGGGATTTTCAAACTTGGAGGAATATTCTCAAAAGATGCCAAGTTGAAAGAAAATAGGGATTTAATAAATAAATTAAATGTATTTTCATGTGCAAGTGGCAAAATCTAGATAAATTTGGAGATTAGGATTAAATTAATCAAGGATTAATTACTTTAATGAGGGATTTAGATGATGTGACAATTTGATTTATATTTATGGGTTGATTTAAATCAAAGTTGAGAGGAAAATGATTTAGACTTTAATTAAATAAAGATTTTGATTTATTTAATTAAAAAGGGGATGATGTTAGATTAAATTAAATAAGGTTTAATTTATTCAATTTAGTAGGATGACTTTAGATATTTAATTAAATAAAATGAATTATTTAATTAAATAGGGACATAGGGTTGATTAAATCAAATTGATTAATTTAATCAATAGGGAAGAATGATTTAATTATATAAATGATTATTTATTTAATTAAGGGATGAAGAGTGATGACAAGCTGAGAAGATGATTTAGGATGAAATGGTTTTAGTAATTAGGATCAAGTGTGTTGGTATTTTTCCATGTCTACACCAAGGAAGAAATTCAACTCACTAATCATAGACATCTCAAACTCTTTTTCCATCTCTTCTACAAATTTCTTGCATATACCCTCATTTCCTCCAAAGATAATATCATCATCATACACAACCACTATCAACATTTTGTTTCCTTCAACTTTGAAATAGAGATTACTGTCTGTGAAGCCTTTGTTGAACCCTTGTTGTGTCAAATATCTCTCCAACCTTGCATACCATGCTCTGGGAGAATGTTTAAGTCCATATAGTTCATTTTCAACTTATAGACCATGTCTAGTTTATCTAATAACTAAAATCCTTTTGTTGTTCCATGTACACCTCTTATTCCAATTCTCCATTCAGGAATGCAGACTTAACATCCATCTGGTATACCTTGAAATCTTTATGAGAAGAACAAGCCAAAAAAATCCGCATGGCCTCCATTCTTGCCATCGAGGAAAAAATATCTTGAAAGTCTATTCCTTCAACCTATGAATAACATTTTCACACAAACCTTTCTTTGTTTCTTACTACCTCACCATCTTCATTCAGCTTATTCTTGAACACCCATTTTGTACCAATTACATTCTTGTTTACTAGTCTAGGAACCAGTTCCCATGTTCGATTCTTCTCTATCTGTTGCAACTCTTCTTTCATCGCTATAACCGAATTCTCATGTTTGCATGTTTCACATACTATTTTAGGTTCTATCTTAGAAAGTAAACAAAAATTTACCTTGGTTTCTATCACTTTGCTTCTTTTCTTTACACCTTCACTTTTATCTCCAATTATCTTTTCTTTTGGATTATTCTTCTGTACTTAATTTGGAGTCTTAGGAGTAGGTTTTGGAGTTTCTTCTTCTTCAATTTTTTCTTCTTATTCCTTGTCCTCTTCTTGTACTTGTCTGCAGATAGGATCATCTGGTTCAACTTCACTTATTTCAACTGGTCTATGCATATCTTCATCAACTTTTACATTTGTACTTTCAACTATCTTCCCTAGTCTTTTGTTGAAGCATCGATATGCTTTGTTGTTAGTTGAATATCCAAGTAAAATACCTTCATCACATCTTGTATCAAACTTTCCAAGGTTCTCTTCATCTCTTTTAATATAAAATCTGCTTCCAAACACCTTAAAGTACTTAACAGTAGGAATCTTGCCAGTCCATAGTTCATAAGGGGTCTTTGTGTTGTTATCTCTAATCTAAACTCTATTAAGAGTATAAAAATTAGTTTGGATTGTTTCTCTCAAATATACATTGGGTACATTTTCCTCTTTCATCATAGTCCTTGCAGCCTCTTGAATAGTTATGTTCTTTCTTTCCACAATTCCATTCTGTTGAGCAGTTATAGGAGTAGAAAAATATCTCTTTATAACATGTTCTTCACAAAATACATTAAACTCACCAAAAGTAAATTCTCCACCTCTATCAGACCTTAAAAATTTGATTCTCAAGTTCACTTCATTCTCTACCCTTGCCTTGAACACTTTGATTCTATCTAGAGCTTGAACTTTCTCCCCAAGAAAAGTAACCCATGTCATTCTGGAATAATTGTCAATCAAAAGCATAAAATACCTGTCACCATTAAGACGTCCTATTCTTTTGGGACCATAAAGGTCTATATGAATCAAATCCAGCATTTTGGTAGATGATTTTTCTTTTCCTTTGAAACTACATCTTGTTTGTTCTCCCAATTGACAACTTCTGCAAACAGTATTGGTAGGCTTTGTAATTCTAGGTAGATCCCTGATGTAACTTCTCTTAAATTGATCCCAATCAAATTATCAAATTTTACATGTCCCATCCTCCAGTGCCATAGCCAACTTTCATTAACTTGAGACACAAAAAACTGACCATCACCACTCTTAAGTTGATAGATGTTTCCATGGGTTCTTCCTATAGCTACCACAGTTTCCAACCCTTTTCTAATCTCATATGTGTTATCCTAGAACACGGGTATATTCAGGATCATGATGGGCCAAAAAGTGGCGATATGTAAGTGATATGATGGCCCATGTGGTTGACGAATTTTTTTTTACCCAAAATTGATGAAACGAAAAGAGTTTTTAAAGGATATTCTCAGCTTTCCACCAATATAAATTATTGTTTACTTTGAATTTAATAAATAATTATTATTCATTTTCTATTTGAATTACGACTAAAGTCCTAATTGATAGGCTGATCTATAGCTTTCAAACGGTATCACATTCTATGCTTCACATACTAGAGGATTAAAAAAATGAATTTCATGAAGTTTTGACCAATTTAAGTTGGTCAGACATACGAGTTTTTATATATTTTAAAATTTGTAACAAAAAATTAATAATTAATTATTTACTTGGAAAAGAATTACAAAAAAATATGCATCACAACATGAGTCATCTACTTATATCTAAAATCTTATAAAAAATTATTATCATTTTATTATGGTTAGGGTGGTCAGACAGACACCTACTTCTTATTTTTTCCCTAAAATTTAAGTACTATTGCATTGAAATTTCAAATTTTCACCAAATAGATTTAAAAAAAAAAAAAACGTAGTAGTTTAGAAACTACATTCAATTTTCTACAAATTCTAATCTTACATATTTTTGAAATAATATATATATCTTATTTAAATTTTTATGGCAAGTTTCCTAACTCTGATTTTCTGAATTTTTATCACCACTTAAGGGCCTATTTTTTCCATGATGATCTTGCACATACCCACACAAGCTTAAATCCTTTTCTACACATTTTTCCAACACTCAATATATTATTCCTTAAGCCCTTAACATAATATACATCATGAGTACTATGTTTTCCATCAAAACTAATTGTTCTTTTTCTAACAATATTTGCACTAGAATCATCTCCAAACATGACTAATCTTCCATCATACTTTTCAAGTTTAGTGAACTTAGTTTTGTCTCTGATCATATGATTTGAACATCCACTGTCAATCGCCCAATAATATTCATCTTGTCTAGTATGAAAGGAAGTAACCAGAGTACCTTCCATCTCATCCTTCTTGTTTTTTGGATCACATTCCCTTGCACATCTTCCGTGGTTAGTAGATACAGATTTAGTCTCCAAGGATAGAAACAAGCATTCATCTTTGTCATCTTCAAAATTAGATTCATCTTCAGAAATTCTAGCATATTTTCTAACATAATATAATTTCTTGATCTTTCTATCCTTTTTATCTATATTATATCTATTATTTTCATGTATGGCTATATTTGGACATATTGAAGCATAGTGACCAATATTTCCACAACTAAAAAATTTAAAAGGTAACATACTGTATAGGAGAAAATTTGAAACCCTTGGTAAAGTTCCTCTTTTACCTTTCCTCACTTTAGAAAACCAAATCCGAAGGATAAATTCCACATAAGCCTGCCACCTTCATTTCACTTGGCACCCGTTTTGAACGTCAGCATAGGAATAACTATCGAGGATGCCCGCATGGTGCACTTATGTCCTTGGAAAATTCTTGTGGCTAGAGCTTGCAGAGGCATTACACTTCCCATTGGAAGTTGACTTGTAATGCCCTCTTCGACTGACTGACATGAATATGGTCATTTTCTTCACTCTTTCCTTCAAATCCGCTATTCCTTCATCCATTTTGAAGGATGGATGATCTCTCTTGGAAACTCACAAGCTCTAAGCATTCACTTCAAGCATTCAAGCAACATTTTTGCACTCCATAGAATCAATTCCATCACTCCATCAACTCAGTAGAGCAAGTGTAGAACAACACCATTGTAGCAAAGGATTGAGTCCTCTCATTGTCTCCCTCATTAGCCTTGAGTGCTCTTGGTGGAGGTGGTAAAATTTCTACTCCTCTCCTCTATTATTTGGCTGAGTAAGCACATTAATGTTTTGTAGTGTTTTAGTGTTCTTTGCTTTATTCCTTTATTTATCATACTATTTCTCTATCATTGCAAACTTGGTTGTCTGTGGAGGTGGAAACACTAAAATGAGGGTCTAACTGAGGCAAACCCCTATACAGTCCCCCAATAATCTCCTATTTATTGTGTGTAGGTGGATGTGCTTCGTGGAGCTATCTGGCGAACAATATTTTTAGTGAGATCATTCTTGTCACCCTAGCATTGATCTACTTACTTTATCATATTCATTTATATATTTCAAGTATTTCGTAGTGTTGTTTTGCCCCTTTAAAATCCTTTAGCTAGGATGTTAGTATGTTTTCTAGTGATTGATCTTGTCTTTTTGGTCATTTGGTCATATGGACACTAGCACACCTAAGAGATGCCAGCTCTCCGTGTTGTTATCCTAGAATCATGCTTTTGTCCTCTAACAGAGATCTCTTTGAGATGCAGTATTGAATCTGAGAACCAACTCGCCTAGCCCCTTTTCAAGTCTCTGGTCTGCAAAGTGATCGAAGGACATAATAGTCCTCATCATTCTCATCCTGCATCTCCTAACACTCCCTTAAGTTGAGGTAAGTTAGGGCAGCCTGCTGCTCTTGGCCCTCTATGACTTGGGGCCTTGACGTGGTTGGTCCACCTCTCTTACATTTTTGGTGAACTTGATGTGAACCAACATCTACTAATTTTTTGGTGTTTGAGCTTTTCCCCTGGTACCCTTTGATCACTGTACCCCTGCATGTTGTGAAGGTTTATGAGCATCACAACCTAGTCCACAACCTTTGGGTATATCATTAGGAGAAGTCTATGACATGTTTTGATGGAGAAGACAGAGGTCACTTCTAATTTCTCTACAAGTCTTTTCTCTTGTTGTACAGTTGGCCTTGCTACTCAGGAGCAGGTGTCACAAGGCGATTCAAGATTCTTCGATGAATTTGACCATGTCCCTACTCCTCCTATAGCTCCCACATCATCCTCCATAGATGAGCATGAAGCTGTCCATATCCCATCTCATTATTTCACTAGTCTTAGCAAAGGGTTGGGTGCTTTGGAGAATCACTTGGAGAAAAACCCGAAGTTAGCTAGGGTCGCTAAGGTTATCAACAGAATAAAATACATGGTAGGAAAAGACCGAACAACTATAGAACTTCTGGCTAGTCTCACTAGTCTGATTGAAGTGTGCACTCCTTCAAACTATAGTAGCATGATATGAGGTGGCCCCTTTGAGGACAATGAGAGATAGTTAGGAGTGTCCATGCCTCCCACATCTGTGTACATGACCGACATGGTCCCTTTGATCAATATGCCCACTACTTCTAAAAGTTCTAAAACTGATAGAGGAAACAAAACCCCTCTAGGTTTTCACTTCACCCCTCTTGTAGCCTTCGGTGGTGGAGGATTTGGCGGGATGATTGGTGGAGTATTTGGTGGTGGTAGCTTTGGTGGTAGAGGTGGCACTGGTAGAAGTGGTTCCAGTGGAGGTCATAGTAGTGGCTTCGGTTTTGGTGGTGGCTCTAGTGGAGGCCACACTGGTGGCACTAGCATAGGTGGTGGATTTGGTGGTAGTTATGGTGGTGGTTCTGGTAATGGCTCTAGTGACGGTTCCACTAGTCCTATATCTTGTAACGACCTGATTCTAAACATCCTTCTTCAAAACATGGGGAAGATGTAGATCCAGTTGGTGAACCTTTCCCAAGCTTTTTCCCATCCTATCTTCCAGCCCTTCTTCTGACATAGTCCATTGTTAGTAACAACCCTAAACACTCCTTTCCCTCAAGGGATGGAGATTCCTAAATTTGAGAAATATGGCGGCAAAGGGTACCCACAAACGCATGTGTCCACCTTTAATTCCTTATGTACAAACTTCTTCCACCATGATGCATTGATGGAAACACTATTCCCTCGATATCTCAAGGACACAACACTCAAGTGGTACTATTACTTTCTTGACAATTCCATATTTGTGTTTCATCAACTTGTGACCCAGTTCGTACGATAGTTCCAAGCCAACATCAGACCAAATATGACCTTCTCTAACCTCGTTTGATGTAAACAAGGGGATAATGAGAAGATTACCAATTTTATAGCGTGATATTAGATGCTCTTTTCACAAATATCATACCCGTTACCTAATTCTGATGTGCAAAAGGTGTTCATAAGGAACTAATGAAGGCCTTGGCAAGAGAATTTTTCCCTCATGAAATACCCTTCTTTCGTGCATTTGTGTGTAGCCCTATGGGAGTATCAACAAATGGTGGTTCACTTCGAGGGACCTTCTTCATGGTCCCATCCTGAAGGGATGTCCATTGTATTGATCTCTAGAAAAGGAAAAGACATTGTGAATGTAGTAGCCACTTTGGATGACAATGGCCTCAGATGCAACTGAAAGTTCAAAAAGTTATCAGAATCTTATTCCTCAATCTTAAAAAAGTTTTTAAAGGATAAGATCATTAACTTTCCAATCCCTAAACCCATTAGGGAACCTTACCCTAGCTAGTATGAAGTGAATACTTATTGTTAATACCATTGATTTAACGAACATGATATCGAACATTGCATGCGACTACATCATGAGATACAATGCATTAAGGACGGTACCATTCATCTCGATGGAAGCAAAAAAAATATGAACAAATCAGTGGCAAAAGTTAATAGTGAAGTATAGATATACACAGACCCATTTCCATCGCATTCTGCTAACATGATTATCGATCCCTCTTATTCTATTAATCAGCCTGAAGCCTATGTTAACATGGTCACTATTACTCCTCATCTTGCAACTGGTTCACCGGATATAACATTCACTTCAAAAGATGTACCGATAAATGAAAAACCTTCTTTGCTTTACATTCGTACTTGCCTTAATGGAAACATTGTGATAGGAGTTTTAGTCGACCCCATGAGTAGAGTGAATGTCATTACAGAGGAGACTCTATTGTTAAACTCCCTACAAAGGGAGGAATATGAAAAAAAAAGTCCATCATCTGTATGCATGATGGCCTTTCTCTTAAACCATATGGATCGATAACTTTTTCCGTCTTGGCTGGACCTAGGAACATAGACATGGTTTTCAATGTTATTCCTAAGTTAGACCTATTCACGGTGAAGCTAGGTATACCTTGGCTAGCTTCCATGAATGGGATCACCTCTATAATTCATAAGTGTTTAAAGTTTTCCCATGAAGGTGTCATGCATGTAGTGCATGACACTGGATAGTAGCCCGTGGTGTCTCATGGAGGATATTCATTGGATCACTTTTGGCCCACCCCAATTGGTTCTCTTCCTCTAAGAACAAAACTACTTTATAAGAACTATGTAAAGTATAAAACTAGGGGTAAGGGATAGCCGAAACTAACCCTTCCCATAGCAGAATAGCCAGCTGCCTCCTCTTCCTGAAAGGGAATGGAGAAGCATGCTCCCTCTTAGGCTGTCTCATCCACTCCCCTTACTTGGGAGGAGTATTGGATGAGTAAGCCTAGTTTTTATCCATTGAGTCTAAATGTGCCTGCTTGGCGTAGATCCAAGATCAAGATATCAGATCTCCCTACTATGAAGCAATTTTTTCCTTTCCGTATTTTTCCTTTTAGCTTTATTTTGTCTTCAGGAAGATCCACACGTGAAGAGCTTGTATTTCTAATAGACATGCAATGCGCCACATGGTGGTTCCACATGCTTTAAATGAGAATTCTCTCTATTGTCAAAATTCAGACCATGTGTCGATCTAGTGGGTGTTTCCTCACTTCTGATTTTTCGTAGAGTTGAGATCATCCACCCTTCCAACATTTCACCCCTTCGCGCTGAAGCTTTGCAAAAAAAATGATTAACTCAAAGTTCATTGGAATGTGTTGTACCTTTTTCTAGTAAAGAGATGTAATTTAGTGTTGCCAAGGCCACTTGGGTGATCGATAAGACTATTGTCATATTGTCTTTTGGGATCAGGGAAATTGCAAGGGCTAATCCTATTCAAATATATAAATGACATAAATATGGTAGTTGAAAGGTGATAAGCAGGATTCCATTTATCTAATAAAAGAACTAGGGTCAGATTTCCAAGCTATCAGGTTTAGATGTCTAGCAGTCATTAATTCTCAAGGAGGTTGATGTTTTCTCTTATGGGTGGCTATATATTCAAGATGGCAATATGAAGCAAGGGTTCTTGAAGTTTTCCTGTTGGGAAATTTTTCTTTAGTTTTCTTTCGTTTTCTTAGTTAATAGATTTTATTTTGAAGGTTTATAGAATACTGCTTCACTCTGGCATGTTATGTCTATTTTATGATCAAACTATTATCAGATTGGAATCTGATCTTTGTTTTAAAGTTCATTTGAATGTGATATGCAATTTATTCTAAAGAAATATTTGAAACTATGCATGATATGGTCTTTATCAATATCTCTTTTGTTATACTCATCTAGAATAAAACACTGTATCTTGCTTGATCTGAATAGTTTTGGTTATTGAATTTCCATGTTGTTTGTGTACGTGACTTAATCATAAAATTTACAAACTGGACTATGCCATTGGACTTCTCCATTTTCTTTGTAAGGTTATCATTTTCTCATAGTATGCTATAATAGGAGGAAGAGTTTGTATTGCTTTCAAATGTTTTTCTGTTAAATCTGGAACTTTTATGCTTGATTCAGATCTTCATACACATTTCCTGAGGGTTGATTGAATGACTGAATTTTTTCTTGTATTGAGCCTCTACTATTCATTCTCCTTCTGCCAATGAAGGGAAGTGGTGTTCTGTGTCTCTCATATCACTCATAGAGGAAAGCTAGTGGTTTTGAAATGTTGTAGAAGCATTGGCGCATCACCATCTTTCATTTTTTACTATTTACATTTCATTTTCCCTTTTTCCAAGACTTAGAGAAGAGCCAACTTTCTATAAAAATCTTGGAGGTATTCAGTGAGGCGCATATTATCCCCCTATTGGAGCTTTCACAATTTTCCCTACTTGCTCATTCTGGTCTTAGGGTTTTGGGTTTTAAGCCAAATGTGGTCATGGGTTTTCTGATTGCCTTGAACATTCTAATTGTGCATTGACTGGTTATCCCAGTTTTCTATCTTATTAGTTTCCTTTTGAGCCATTGAGATACATTCACTACCGGCCCTAAGACCTTGTGATTGCCAGTCACTTTAATTTTCCCTCACGCTTGATTTTAATGTTTGATTATAAATGACTTAAGATTAAGTCATTAACCCTTGAGGGTGTCATCCTGTTGCCCTAGTTAGTCCCCCTTTTTGATTAACATTTATCGCATGTGCAGGCTTTTAGGCTATCTAATGAATATGAAATAATCAAATCCAAATCATTCTGGGATGACCTCTCGAGGTTTTCACAAAATGTTCGAGTGGTGTGTGGAATACTGACATGTGGATGTTGATGTTGAGCGAGGGCCCACCTACTTTTGTCCCATCCTAGCACCTAGAGCTTGAAGATCAACGATGCCAATCAGAGCGTGGGGAATGATCACCACCGTTCTCCACCATATCATGAACGAAAGATGAGAACACTTTATGGATCACGATATCGTGAGAAGCTACCATGTACACTCTGTAGCTACAGATGAGTGGAGCCCACAAGTACCTGAAGAAGCCCCAAGCAAAGCTAATACTAAAGGAGATAGGACAGGATCAACGGCTCAAAAGTAAAGATGAAGATTCAAATCGATCCCCACTCTTGCTTGCTAGTTCGCACCCCCAAAGTGCTCACCAGTTAAAACCTACAAGATGTGTGATATAGTGCCATGTGACAAGAAGTTGGAGCCTGACAAGATAGAAAGAAGAGCAGTTGAAAGAAAGTCCCGAAGGGACGCCTCATGGAAAGCTATTGGGAAGTTGCTAGCGGCAAAGATTAATGTATTAATTATTGTTACCACCTTTCAGTTGTATTTTTATGTAATCTCCTACATTGTTATGAAACGACATGACTATTGATATGAGGTTGGTGGCCTCTGATGAGAATGCGAAAGGACACAGATGGAAAGGTGTGGGTGGTTTTTTTGGGAAGTTATAAAAGGAAGAGATAGATTGAGAATAGGGGGAGGCAGAGAAATTTTAGAATATTCTAAACAGTGAAGACCATGATGTATGTATAAATTCTAAAGAAGACAATGAAGATATTTGATTTTGTGGCCCAATTTTGGTATCAACTATTTGTTTGAATTATTCAATTATTTGGTTGTCTCTGCTTTAATGCTTCTATGTTATTTAAATTGATATATCAATTATATATTCAGTTTATCAATGCACATTTGTTGTACTTTTGTGATATAATTAATTGGTTCTTTCAAGTAAAGATTAAATCTTTTTGGTCAATCACAGTAATTTGGAAGTATTCATTAGATCAATAAGAAGAGCCATATAATTAGGGTTGTCAATTTGTCTCAAGTAGAGTTTGTCAAGTATTTACTTGCATGTTTATACAAGTTATAAACCCATGTCAATGTACCAAATAGTTTCAGTTATTGCCATTATAGGTCACATTTTTTTAGGTCTTCATTTGACTCCATTTTACCCAACAAGGCACTGGTCTCACCCATTTTTATTCATTTAGTTTCATTAAACATTTTTTCAGAATTTTGCATCTATTAACTGAACATATTGAACTTCACCTTGATATTTCTTATATGATTTATACCAAATTAGGATTATATCTTTCCACTTCCAAATTTCCATTGTGGATAGATTTCTTAAGGGAGAAACACACAGTTCAAATCTGCTTCATTCATATAGGTTCACCCCCCTTGGTTTAGCAGAGCCTAAAGAGTAGAAGGTTTGATCACATTGATTGGCCTTGTTGTTAGCCAAAAACATTGTGAGAGCATGGAAACCTCTCGTGGTTCAAACCTACATTTTTGAGACCTAATAGTTTGGTGACTCTGCTGGGGACCAAACTAAACCCAAGCCTTCATCATAGATTCAATACCTTGCAAAACACTCTGCTGGGAATGAGGAACTATAGGATTTTCTCACCTTTTTAGAAAGTGAGCGGCGACTCTATTTGAAAATTGATAGATAATGCATAGACATTGTGGAACAAGTGATACTTTTCCAATTTTCTTGGAAAGATGTAAGAAGAAGTGAAAAGGCAGCAATCAATAAAAGAGTTGAAAGAATTGAAACAACAAATGCTACAATGGGAACAAAAAATACTACAATTGAACCAACAACTGTTACAATTGGGAATCAAATTTGTTTCAAATGCATCACAAAATAGGCCATTCTACAATAATTTTTGAAGGTTTTCAATGATAGTACATGTAGCAGGGTAGATGGAATGAATATTTTCAAGAGGAACTTGATGAAATCAAATCAGAGTAAAGTTTATGAAAGAGGAAAGTATAGGCCCTTCTTTTGTGTGGCCTTGGGCCATCATTTATGGTTTGAATTTTAGACCATAACAGTTCAAGATAGATGAAGTTTGATTTTTTTGCCAAAAATGATTAAGGATTGGTAGTGCAGGGACAATTCTTAACAAACCTCTTGAAACATTATTTTCCATGAACAATAGTCTAGGAATTCAAAAGGGGCTAGGACTTGCTAGTACATGGACAATCCTAGAATTCCCTCATGATAAAGCAAAATTTTCTTTCCATGTACAATAGTATAGGATCACTTCCATATCCTCCATTTTCCACCTATGATGTCCACTATTTCATTTCCATATCCTTTGTGGTCTTGGTTTTCCCTCCCAGAAGCCTAGATTCTTACTATGCCCATGGGGGGCATCCATCCCCAGTCGAAGCCACTATTGGAGCTTTCACAATTTTCCCTACTCGCTCATTCTAGTCTTGGGTTTTTTGATTTCCTTGAACATTGTAATTGTGTATTGACTGGTTATTTCAGTTGCCTATCTTATTAGTTGCCTTTTGATCCATCGAGATACATTCACTACCAGCCCCAAGACCTTGTGATCGTCAGTCACTTTAATTTTCCCTCACGCCTAATTTTAATGTTTGATTATAAATGAATTAAGATTAAGTCATTGACCCTTGAGGGTTTCATCCCATCGACCTAGTGAGTCCCCCTTTTTTATTAACATTTACCGCATGTGCAGGCTTTCTAGTCATCAAATGAATATGAAATAATAAAATCCAGATCATTCTGAGCTGACCTCGCAAGGTTTTCACAAAATGGATGAGCAGTGTGCAGAATACTAACATGTGGATTCCAATGTTGAGAGAGGGCCCACCTAATTTTGTCCCATTCTAGCACCTGGAGCCTAAAGATCAACGGTGTTGATTGAAGCGTGGGGAATGATCACCAACATTCCCTGCCATATCGCAAATAGAAGATGGGCACACTTTAAGGATTGCAATATCCCGAGAAGCTGCCATGTACACTCTATAGCTACAGACAAGTGGAGCCCACAAGTACCTATAGAAGCCCCACATGGAGCTAATACTATAGGAGATAGGACAAGATCAACGAATCAAAAGTAAAGATGAAGATTCAGCTTGATCCCCACTCTTGCTCGCTGGTTTGCACCCCCAAAGTGCTCACCAGTCAAAACATGCAAGATGTGTGATATAGCACCATGTGACAAGCAGTCGGAGCCCGAATGGACAAAAAGAAGAGCAGTCGAAAGAAATTCTCGATGGGATGCCATGTGGAAAGTTCTCGGGAAGTTGTTAGTAGTAGAGATTAATGTATTAATTATTGTTACCACCTTTCAATTTCATTTTTATGTAATCTCTTGCAATGTTATGAAATGATGTGACTGTTGATTTGAGGTTTGCGGCCTCTGATGATAATATGAAAGGACGCAAATCAAAAGGCTCAGGTGATTTTTCTGGGAAGTTATAAAAGGAGGAGATATATTGAGAATAGGGGAGGGAGAGAATTTTCATAATGTTCTACACAATGAAGACCATGATGCATGTATAAATTATGAAAAAGTCAATGAAGATATCTGATTTTGTGGCCTAATTTTAGTATCAACTGTTTGTTTGAATTATTCAATTATTTGGTTGTCTCCCCTTTAATGCTTCTCTATTATTTAAATTGATATATCAAGTATATATTTAGTTTATCAATGCACATTTGATGTACTTGTGTGATATGATTAATTGGTTCTTTCAAGTAAAGATTAAATACTTCTGGTCAATCACAGTAATTTGGAAGTATTAATTAGATCAATAAGAAATCCATATAATTAGGGTTGTCAATCTGTCTCAAGTAGAGTTTGTCAACTATTTACTTGCATGTTTATACAAGTTATAAACCCATGTCAATGTGCCAAACAGTTTGAGTTATTTCCATTACAAGTCGCATTTTTTAGGTTTTCATTGGACTCCATTTTACCCAACAAGGCACTGGTCTCACCCATTTTTATTCATTTAGTTTCATTAAACAATTTTTTAGAATTCTGCATCTTTTAACTAAACATATTGAAATTCACTATGATATTGCTTATACGATTTATACCAAATTAGGATTATATCTTTCCACTTCCAAATTTCCATTGTGGATAGATTTCTTAAGGGAGAAACACACAGTTCAAATCTGCTTCATTCATATAGGTTCACCCGCCTAGGTTTAGTAGAGCCTAAAGAGTAGAAGGTTTGATCACATTGATTGGCCTTGTACATTAGCCAAAAAAGTTGTTAGATCTTGGCAACCTCCCATGGTTCAAACCTGCGTTTTTTAGACCTAACATCCCCCACTCGTTGAATTTCCCATAAGATTGTTGGAGAGGTGCAAGATTTTATGATCAATATTTTTTTTTTGGCATGCCCAGTGGGACTCAAACCCACAATCGCCTAATTA
Source organism: Sequoiadendron giganteum (assembly GCA_007115665.2). NCBI lineage: Eukaryota > Viridiplantae > Streptophyta > Pinopsida > Cupressales > Cupressaceae > Sequoiadendron > Sequoiadendron giganteum. The sequence continues at coordinate 825,068,339 of CM021101.1, forward strand.
GAAGTCAGAAATATCTCTAGATCAGACCAAATGAAATAAATTGAAAGTTTGATGCCTAGGGTTCAAACAAGAGCATCATCAAAGGGTAACTTTCAATACTCTTAGTTACTAGCTTCGGTACCTAGGAGAACAAAAGAGGCAGGTTTTGTATCACCTATGAGAATTAGAAGAGTGAGAAGTAGGAGTCTAGAGTTTAGAGCTTTTTCCACTCTACCTGGAGGCTGAAGTTTCCAAATAATAATACCAGTTTATCCCATTCATAAGAATATTTTCTCTATGGCCCATGTACCCCCTCCCGCTCCTAGAAACTTTGTAACTTGGGATAGTGGTAGTCCACTGAGACCACCAAGTCCACCCAATGTCTAGCCCACCATACCCGCTAATGCCCTCAAGGATATTCCAAAATTTTCTAGAGAGGACTCCAAAACCCCTTCTGAACACCTTCAAGATGCAGTGAAGGTATGTAGGGTGCACACATCACGGAGGAAAATATCACCATGAGATTGTTGGCTGCTTATTTCAAAGGGAATGCTCAAGACTGGTATTGATCTCTAGCCTTGGGTTCTATCACTTCGTGGGACGAGCTCAGACAAAAACTTTTTGAACACTTTTCAGAGAAAGGAGATTGTTCCTCATTGCTACATCAACTGATCACCATCAAGAGAGCCTCATAAGAAGCTATGAGCGACTTTAATACCAAGTTTAACAAAACTTGGTAGAGGATCCCCATGACTGCATGACCTCCAGCTGCTATGGCCTTCATGTTTTTTCTAAAGGCTATCAATTCGGATATTGCGATCCATATAACTTCCTTGGGAGTAGATACTCTACCCGATTCCTATGATTTGGTGGTCCGCACGAAAAATTGTTTGATAGATGCAGGAGAGCTTCCACCATCACCTTTAATGCATTTATTTCTTGAAATATCAAGCTCTTCACCCTAAGAATATTCCTCTTTGAACACTCTAGCGATCTAAATGACAAGCCCAACTCCACCCTAGTCTATGTATGTGTATCTTGCTGCACAACCAAAAACGTCAGGTCCTTCCTCTGTAAAGATGGATCTTAATGACATGAAAAGCTTGATGCAATCTTTCGCTAATGAACTAGTTCTCATCAAGCGACAACAAGTAGCTCCTCTAAAATAAGTGACTCAGGAATACCAAGGGGGAAAACCTTTCTATCAATACAAATAGTTGAGTATATATCAAGGACCCTCGAGTCAGGGAGGTTGGTAAGCAACCTCCACCAATCAAATAGTCCCGGTTACTATGCCTTTGCAAACAATCAAAGATAGCCATAGAAAATAATTGGTGCCAAGACAAAACAACTTGGAAAAAGATAAGAACACTTGGTGTTTTCCCTACAATAATAACCAAATGCCTTGCAATTTCCCCAGAGGAAACTTGCAACAAAGAGTGGCAAAGAAGAGGAACGCGGGCGTACAACCCAACATAGAATAATATGAGTCTCTCGAGATGGAGAATTCCCGATTTAGAGCACAAATGCAAGGGATTTCTATAGAAGAAGAGTTGGACATAGCACCCGATTAGGCAATTTTCTCTTGGATGGAGGAATAGGATGTAGTTTTCATGAACAAAGCCCCAATGACCAGTGCTCCGTGGGTACAGTTAGATTATAATACTAGATCCAAGAGAAGATTCACCAGGGAATACGTACCACAATCTCTCCCTTGTTCTCAGCCTCATCCAACTATTCGACTGATTTTTTAGCCGACTCTACGACAAAAAATTCCATCAGTACCCAACAAATTGCCCGATAAAACATCAAATCCACTCATAATGGATCGCTTTCAATAGAAGCCGAGGGAGATTCTACCATTCAGACCCAAGGTTCAGCCAGTCAAAACGCTTAACGTAATAGAGAAGATGAATAAAGAGCCTGCTAATGTGTCTGTATGGGACGTAATATCCATACCAAAGCAAAGGTCATTGCTTGAAGGAGCACTGAAAAATGAAGAACCAAGGTTGCACACTGACAGAGCTCTGCCATGTGATTTGAATAAAGATGAATTTCCCACATCGGAACCTCAAATTCTGAAGGTCGTATCTTACAAAAATGACATGGAGGAAGCAAAAAAGGGAGAGGTAAGAAATCTAAAGCCCACCCCTTTCTTTTTAATATTAATTGTGGGGGATAAGCTTCTACGCAATAATATGATTATCTCGAGGGCCAGTACGACAATCATGCCAAAGAAAGTGGTTGATGCCTTAATGCTCGAGTATGAACCTTTGGAAAAAGGAATCATGTAGTTGGATGGAAAGAAGGTTCCGACAGTCGGTTGGATAAAAGATTTTTCCTTAACCCCTTTTTCGTTTCCAAGACAAAAAGTCTCATAGGAGGTGATAATAATCAACATTCCTTCGGTCTTCGGGATGTGTCTCTCTAAATATTTCACCATGAAGCTTGGTAGGTATTTGGGACTAGATTGGTCCCACTTGATACTAAGGACTAAACATGGAGCAAAGATGAAGATTCTCTCAGAATCTCTACATTCCAAACACATAGTGGAAAATGTTGTCCTCTGTTTCAAGGTTGAACATACTTCTTTTTCAAAGCAAGAAGGGTACTATGTCGAAATGTTAGAAGAGGAAGAAGACACAAGTGAACAGATCCCCGAAGAAGAGGTTCTACTTAACCAGTTCATTGATTCTAACCCATTGGAAAATTCCATGCCATGAGACTAGGGACTTATGTCATATTTCATGACAATGCGGTCCATCCGAAAATAATAAAAGATTGGGAAAGCTATGATGATCCGATGGATAATTTCTTGTGGACCTTGTACTTTTATGGCACTAAATGTAAAGTCGGTTTTGGAGCAGGAGTTTGAATGTTGTCTTTGACAAGATTCGAGAATCTTAAGGCTTATCATTTCTAGTTTTTGTGTTCAAATAATGATGCGGAATATGATGAATTAATCCATGACCTTCTCCTTTCCAAGTGGATGGGTGTGAAAAGATTGTGAGTATTTGGAGATTCTGAGTTGATAGTAATTCAAGTCTGTGGCCAAGCGGTGGCAAAAAATACCAGGATGAAGGCCAATAGAAATCAGATATGGGACCTGATTGAGGGTTTCAAAGCTTTCAATGTGCAAGTTATTCCTCAGTCCCTGAATGATATAGCAGATTGGATGGCTTCCATTGAGTCACAGTTTGAGCCTATTTCTGAGTCTAAACAAAGTGCAATCTGCATTGTTTTCTGACTGTCAATTCTTGACAACAACCAAAAATAGAAGGTATTTGAAGATGATGCTTAGATAGCCACCTTTCTTCAGAAGTCTGAATGACCTTCTGACTGTTCGAAATCAGAGTTTCAGCCATCCGAAGGATAGGTTATTCAACTAAAATGTTAGCGTGACTTTTTAGCAGGCCATGGACATCTCTTTTATAGGATTGATTAATTCAATCATTCTAATTTACCTAGATGACCTGATCATCTTTTCAAAAGTGGAAGCTGATCACTTTGATCACCTAGAACAGATCTTTCAAAGGTGCTAAAAGTTCAGGATTTTTCTAAATCCCAAAAAGTGTGTTTTCAGAGTACCTCAAGGTAAAATTATTGGTTTTGTAGTTTCCATGGAATGAATTGTAATAGAGTCCAAAAGAGTCAAATCTATCTTAGATTTGCCTTTACCAGTAAACCAAAAGGGGTTACAATCTTTCTTAGTAAAGATTAATTTTGTTAGTCGTTTCATCTCTGACTTTGTAGGCATCGCAAGACCCATCACCTTGATTCTAAAGATGAATATAGTTTTCAAATGGACCTTAATTATGAAGGCAAGGAGGCTTTCGAGCAGATAAAGAAGGTTATTTCTATAGCTCTGGTATTGGCCAATTCAAATTTCAATAAGGATTTTTGGTTATATGTATACAACGTCCAACATAGCATAGCTTCTATGCTCACTCAAAAGGACTAGAAGGATAATGGAGATCATATGATTCATTTTCATTCAAGAACTCTCAAAGGCTATCAGGCTAGATATAACTTTGTAGAAAAATAGGTGTTTTCCATTATTAAGAGTCTCAAAAATTTCTAACACCTAATGTCTGCCAATAAGATCACTATTTTGGTCGCTCATCCAAGTGTAAGGGAATACATCACCGAGGGAGAAATAACCAAAAAAATAGCCAATTAGATCACCAAGATCCTAATGTATGATGTAGACATCAATCCAGCCAAGCTAGTGCGGGGAAGAGGCCTATGCGAGTATCTTGCACAAGAGTCAGGTTCTGAACCTGACAAGGAGACTGATCAAGTCTTCTCAAACCCGTTCGAATCCGATGAATCCTGGGTCATGGATTGGACATTATACATGTAGAAGGGATATTACCTGATGGCTCTTCCCTCACATAAATGAAGATACTACTGACTGCAAGGCACCTGGTATGTATTGGTGGAAGGGGTTTTGTTTAAAAGAAACTATGATGGATTTTTACTCCAATGTTTAGACAAATGCCAATTAGATAGGGTCCTATTGGAATTCCATAGCAGTCCTGAGGGAGGACACTTTTCTGCTAGAACCACCACTCTGAAAATTATGTGAGCGGGATATTATTGGCCCTCCATGTTTTTCGAAAGCACACTATTTGGTGTAGAAATGCACTTAGTGCCAATTCTTTGTTGGAAAAAGGAAAAAAATTGCTTTTCCTTTGAGTCCCATTGCAACTGAGGAACCTTTTGCTCAATGGGGTTTGTATTTTTTCAGAATGATAAATCCTATCTCTAGTGTTGGTCATAAGTGGATTCTTGCAGCGATTGATTGTTTCATGAGATGGATAGAAGTTGTCACCTTAAAAGGCGCTACAGAAAGGGAGATTATTAAATTTTTAGAAGGGTTGGTGACTAGGTTCGGTTCACCAAAGACCATCATATTCAAAAATGCTAGGGCCTTCATAGGTTTAAAGATGTCATATTTTTCCATTAGGAATGGGATCTTCCTCAATACCTCTTCAAATTACTACCCACAAGGGAATGGTCTAGCAGAGTCAACAAATAAAAACCTATTTAGGTTAATCAAGCACATTAGGTTCAAACGACAAAGGGAATGGCATGAAAATTTGTGAGATGCTTTGTGGGCAGACCGAATCACACCAAAATAAATCCTGAAGACATCTCCTTATGAGTTATTCTATGGAAAGGAGGTAGTTTTTCCTATCTCTATGGAGCTACCTGCATTACAATTAATGAAAGCCCTGGAAATAGAGGAAAATGGTGGAATGGAGGTAGGGATAGCCGAACTTCTTGAATTAGAGGAAAACAAAGAGAAAGCTTTTGAAGCTATGATCTTCCACCAGAAAATAGTCAAGAAATGGTTCGATAAAAGGGCTGCCAACCTAGATTTATAGCAAGGGAGCTTGGTTCTAAAATATGATGAGCGCACCACGAAACCAGGACAACACACCAAATTCAAAGCATTGTGGAAGGGCCCCTTCTGAATTAGTGCATGCAAAAAAAGGAATGCATATGAACTAGAAGATATGGAAGGTAATTCTTTGGGGATACCAGTGAATGGTATTCATCTAAAACCATTCCATTAAAGTATGACATTCTTTAAAATTTTCACAGATATGTACCATATGTAAAAAGCTTTAGGTTTAGATTAAAGAATAAGTGAGAGAACAAAAGAAGTATGAAAATTTATTTTATATATTATATACTTTTTAAATTTATAGTATAGGGTAGCTCGAGGCTCAAATTTTAACAAAAAAAGCTCTCTCGAGAAAAACCCAAAATTGGGTATTCGAGAAAAATGCAAAAGGAAAGACAAAATGGAGGCATTTTTACAAAATAAAAAAGGGAAGGCCTCCAGGCATCATTATAGGGGCTTGTTGCCCATAATAATTTTTTTCTTTTTCTTCTTATTCTTCTTCACTTGCAAGTAGGAAAAAAATTCATGGGCATTGACCTCATTCGACACGACTGAAGACGACGAGCTCAAACTGTTTCTTGAAGTCATACGAAGTGGGAGCTTCATCAATGCCATACTCCCGAAGGAGATAGGTAGCAGTAGGTAGAGACAAGGCATGGTGGTTGTTCAGGTCCATGGTGCGAAAGTCACTCAAAAAGGAAGCCAAGGCACGTCCATGCCATTGTCAACGAACCTACGAAGGTCCATCGTGCTAGGAATGTCGATGCCGGGGATAGAAACTTGCACTATTTTGCCAAGCCCTTCCAATAGAGAAATGCCAAACATGCAGCGATAGAGATCAACTATCTTAGTCTTGGTGATATTTAGGTCCAATAGAGAAGCCACAAAGTGGGACACGATGTTGTAGTTGGTGCGCATCTGGTTCTCGTCTTCAATAAAGTCCATGTCGACAACCCATCAAGAAGAAATTACCCCCAAGCGGTCACACTTCTACACCAAGCACTTAATTCTCTCACTTGTGACCTCCCCGGTGAAGGCATATTGTGGCCTCCATAGGAGCAAATGAATGGGAGTACCCAGACCAACAGTCATGATTGGAGCAATAGAGAAAAAGGCAATATTGCAAACAAAAGAGAATAGCTAAACTTTGAAGTTTTTCTTTTTCGAATGAATATAACCTTGAGGTGGCATAGCTATTTATAGAAAAGAGGTGTCAAAATGACTAAACAATGAAAGTTCTATTTTTGGCCAGATGGTAATGGAAAATATCAAGGCAACTAGTGAATGGAGGATGGATCATACAAAAAATCTGTCATAAGGTTTGAGAATTAATGTTTGGGCGTTGAGAGTAAATGCCCATATAAGACAATTTTTGACATCTTTCCTCAGCCATCATCAGCATCAGCCAGCTTGCATAAGTGAAAGGACATGGATTAACACGCTAATGCCTACCAAATTAATGAGCAAGTCTTTTCAAGGGTACTTTGTATCGCTAAAGAAAGATTTTTATAAATAACGAAACTTTCCCCAAGGTAACGAGTTTATTTGAGAAAAGAGGTGGTGAAAAAGAATGTACTAAATCCATTCTTGTAGGGTTTTGGCATTCCTGAGGGATACAGATCCCCTACTCACATGTATCTCCTCATTGCCAGCATTTAATGGACCAGCGGTAATGACATAGCCTTAACTCCAAGTACTTCTAGGGAAATTAATTGCACAAAAAGTAGTTTTTCCAAACGAGACAAAGAGAAAGTGGACATTTCAGTAAAATATTTGCAACTCTTGAAGCAACCATGGTGGAACCAAAAACAACTGGGAGAAGAGCTGAATCTGCACCAAGGAGGCCCATTTTCGCCAGTCTTTTTGGGTGAAGATTGTTTGCCAATGCCCTAGTACCTGAGGATCGACCTTTTGAGTTCTATAAAAGAGCATCGATAGATAAGAATGTTAGAAGGGAAGTGGTGCGAGATCTTGCCAACAATGTTTTTGACCCTAGGTTGGTGAAGAATTCTAAAAATCTTAGAGAAGGATATTTTTAGAGAATGAAAGATTATGGTAACTCTGATGGTTTTGCCTCTCGGCTCTGGAATTGTGGCTTTCCATAGTTCATGATACCTGTTGTACACCATGTCCAGAGTTGGTGGATGCATGCACCAAAATATTTGGTGAAGAGACTAGGACCATAACATGCAATAGGATAAAGGTAGTAATCTCTACCCTAGCTATATAGGAAATGTTGTGTATCCCTTTCAACCGACATATCGAGATGTTCACTGAAGAGGATATGGAGACCTATTGGGAGGGATCAAAGGAGAAGGAGAGTTTCTATCATCATGAAATAGAGGAAAGGCCAACTAGAGGCTGTATTGTTTTTCCTTTGGCATTTAAGATGTTCTCGAAAAAAACACAAGGCCTTTTCTCAATGGTGGCCTAGGTTTTTGGTCTGGACAATGATGAGGAGGTCCACTCCTTTCAGATGAACCTCACTCTGATACTCAATCATGAATGGGAGTAGAGGTATTTTGATTTTTCTAATGTGATAGCTACCAATATGCTACTCCAGCTAAAGAATTACCCAGTTGAATCTAAATTTAGGTATTCTTCTTTCTTGGCCCATTGAATCCTACATCAAAACTTTAGGTTCTTAGAAAGAAATTTGCCTATATCTAGGATAGACGAGGAAGGTTTAATTCAGCCAATTTCTATATGGACTGGTGTCCTTTCAAGGACAATTAGGTATTATTGGTTTGTGCACCTTTTCTTGAGACCAATACTGCAAGAGTTATTACCTCGGTCCAGCGACCACTTGTCCCCCGAATTTTTGTTGTGGATTAAAAACTCGTCGCCCCGGGTGGATTATTTCTTCAGGGAGGATTTTACATTTATAAGGATCATGGTTTTGTTGGAGAGCCTTTCCAACTCCCTAGGTTTGTAACAGATCGGGTCTTCACGTTGGAGGCATGCCAATAGGCAACTCTTGCCGACAATGTGTATGGGAGAGGGAGGAACAAAACAAGGCTATTTCCACTCCCCCTCTGCATCACAAATGGCAAGGTAGTGTTGGAGAATCATAAAGCAAAAAATGAATTAACCAATCTGTTGGCGGCTCTGGGCTTAGTCCTCATATGTGACGAGTGGGACTAGAATCCATCAAGGAAACTTACCCTAAAGCATGAGGTGTGGGAGTATGTGGAATCTAAGAGAAACTTGACACAAGAAAGGCCAGATTTGTACATCAACTTGGCCCTCGTACCCATGAAAAGGCTAAAGTGGTTGAGTTTCTATACGCCATAAGAAAGATATCAGAGGGAGCTTCTGATAGGCAAGACCTTAAGAAATCAAATGAAATGACGAGGATGGTCAAAACGTAAAATGATAGATTTATGGAGGTTCCGACAAGAAATGGGCAACATCCACAAGTAGCTTGAAGACTTTCAACCATATGATGAGCAGTTTGATGACATTTATGACAAGGAGGCTGATTTTGACAACACTAATCCAAATTCCAACCATTAAGTAATGGAGGAACAACTTCCACACCATGCTCCCCGACCACAAGAGTTTGACAAAGGAAGGAGTTCTAAGAAAAAGGACTCACAGGCTATATCCTCTACTAGTGTCCAAATTAAAGGAAAGAGGACCCAACGATCCCCAAGAGGATCAACCATGGAACACGAAGGTCAAGCTTTGAAGGGATCATCGACAAAGGGGTCAAAATGTTCTAGTTCAAGGTGGACAAAGTTATGACGAGTCTGAGACCTGGACACATCAGATGCAACCATCAGAAATGAAGAAGAAGCATAATATACTCTTCAAAATGTTTAGACTGTCACGATTCAGGTAAGTCTTGCTCCCCCTCTTCTTCCTACTTCTACATCTTTGGTTAATCCTCTACCTTCGCTTGTTGAGAAGAACCCTCCACCTTCAAACCTTGAGTTGTTAGTGTTAAATGAGCCCCCTGTTGTTTTCAATATATCAAGAAATGTGTCACCCCATGTTGAGCAAGCAATATCCGCTTCAGAAACTATTGACTCTCTAATCACCCTATCTAGGCCTCCATTGAAAAATCTGAGTCACCCATGCTACCTATCACCCCAGTTTCATCTATATTTGGATAAAAGTTGCTAGCCTCGTTTGTTACTCTTTTTTACTATGACTAGTACTCTAGGTCCCCAATCTCAATTTGGCATCTCATCATTCTCCATGATCACTCTCCCATTCACCTCCCCGCATGCCCATACATCTGAAGTGTCCCCTATTCTCACGCTTTTCAGCCTACCTCAAAGTGCTTCTATGGCAACACAGAGTATTGATACCCTATAGACTCTTCAAAAACATTTTGATGCAACCCGACAGGCCCAAAAAAATAGAAAGTAGAAAAGAAGAGAGAAGAATACAGAGCTACTAGCCTCTAAGAAGATCTAGACATGTTTTAATGAAGAGAGGAATTATTTGTGGATTACAACCATGAAGCCACTCACAGTATGACCTGAATGACAAATGCAGTTGGAGGACTATGATATCCAAGCAGTAGTTTTGGATTTGAATGAGATCCGCTCATATGATAAGGTGGATCTGGAAAAGACCACTCAGAAGGTGATATATGTAGACAATGAGTGGCTAGATCAGAAGCTGAGAAAGCATGAGGGAGAGCTAGAAAATGTAAAAGGGATGGTGAACCATTTGAAATTAGAGCTCGGGTCCAAAACAAAGAAATGACCCACATATTACAGGTACAAGACAAACAAAATGAAGCAACAGGATCTCTTGCAACACTCCAAGATGAGAAGATCCAACTTTATACTAAGATTGATAGATTGAGGGGTGAACTTGTGACTGAGCGTCAATCTGTTACAGAACACCAGCATGTTCAGGAAGATGTAAATAAGGAGCTAGATAGCATCAGAGCTCAGGCTTCCAATGAGATACAAAAATCCTGACAGGAGATCGAAAACTTAAGAGGTGACAAGCGAGAATTCGAGGCTGCTTTACATGCTCGAGTCCAAGAAACCCAAAATCTAGTTTTGAAGCTGGGGGAATCCCTTGACAAAAGAGATCAGCCAAAGTAGAGATTGAAAGCAAGGGTGTAACACCCCTCTGTTTTGCTCTTATGTTAGATTATGATTCTTTATTATTTTATCATTTCTTATAAAGCAATACAAACTATGTGTGTTATGAGATGTACTTTCCTTGATGTTATACTTGACATGCTTTGATTAAGAATAATGTTGGTTTATTATGACATGATTATTCCTCATGAGTTTTATTAATGATAGAAGTGTCAGTTTAGTGATACTGTATTGGTGAAGGGGATAGGATTGCATCACTCGCTTGCGAGTGCTGCACATTTCTATGATTTCCTCTTCACGGTGTGTTTTATAATTATTTTATATACATGTGTTATTGATGCCTTGGATACAGGTTTGTAGGTACATGACATCGACTCCACCTAGCTTCATAGGTTTGAGCATGTCGACCCAGTGGTATGATGATTGGGAGATAGTAGCTAGGTTACATGTGTCAGGTCTATACCCTAGCCATAGTGTGTCGTCAGTCGTGTTTGATGAGTCATTGGTTGCCTTGTTTTAATATTATTTAATTCTGAAGGGTTTTTGATTATGGAAATAAATATTTAGAATTATTGCATTAATTAATGTTGAATATTTATTTATTTAAATTTGATATTGTGGATATAAGTTTATATTTAAATTAATTAATTAATTAAATTAAATTTATTTAATTAATTAAATTGGATGTTGAGAAAATTGAAAGAAAAAGAGAATTTGATTTCATTTTGGAATTTAATTTTATTTGGTGGTAATTAATTTCAATTTGGAATTAAATTAGTATTTAGAATTATTAAATTAGATGGAAATTAAAATTGGTTGTTAGAAGATATTTTAATTTTGCGAGCATGTTAGAGTTAAAATTAATGAAGAGGTTGTTGAAAACTTATTCATGGAGAGAATTTTGGATTTGGAAAGAAGAGGAAAGCTTCTTCACGGGAGTCTGAGGATATTTTTGGGATAGATATTTTTGGGAGAAGAATGAGAAATGAAAAATACACAGAGGATTGTAGAGTTTCTTGGCTGTAGGAATTGTTAAGGAATTGTGCTTTTGCATTTGCTGTGATTATTGGATACTATTTTGGTGCTGGAATTACTGGGATTGTTGGATAGAAGCTGTGAAAGCTTTGGAGGAGTCTTGACATCAAAGATTCATCTTGTCTGAAGCTTCTTGATACAGGTTCTTTACTTGTGATATTTTATTGTTTAAAATCTAGATTAGAAATTGTTTTGTTCAAATGAATTGTATTATTAGATCCATTTAGGAAAGGATTTGATTTTAGAGAAAGAAATTTTTTAAAGCTTTTGTTGTTGCTATGAAGCTTTTTTTTAGAAAATTAAAACTCTCTAGAAAAATGAATTTTTCTTTGAATCCTCTATACATTTTGTGGTGGTGAAACCGAGTGGATATTAGGTCTTATATTGTAAAGCATTGTTGGAAATTGGTAGTCTCTTTGCCTAGATTTAGATTTGTGAAATTTATTTAAAAGATTCATTTTAAAAATCCTTTGTAGAAATTTTGAGTTCTCTGGAAATTTTATAAACTCTTCCTGTAGATGAATGTTTTGTAAATTTTCTCAATTTATCCAGTAAATCGAAATTCTTTATATATATATATATATATACATTATTTTAATGGAGATTTGTTTATTTTATTTTATTTGTAAATCATCATTCGTACGACGTGCTGGGGAAAGCGAAATCAAAATTTCGTTGTATTTAAAAAAAAAAGCATTTGAAATTTTTTTATATAATTTTTTGTTTATTGTCGGTGGTTGGAGGGGGCGAATGCACCCCCACTGCCCACCGTACCCACTTGAAAGGCAGTGCGCTACTCCCATGGCAAATCCTTCCACTAAAGTGGAGGGAGCGCTACCATGGTAGCAGTGCTACTCCCAACAAAGGATAGTCGGTTGTACAATGTACAGTTTGGCGCCCAAGACACCAAGGCCGACTGTACATGGGTACAGTCTGGCGGCCAAAAAAATATATTTGTTTATTTTTTTTGTTTTAAATAAAAATACTCAGAGGAAAATTTCGTGTATTTGATTTTTCATTTCGGAAATCATAAAATTTTTGGTTCTCGTAGAATTTAAATGGTATAATATTCAAACATATATATATATTATGTATATATGTATATATGTATATATATTTATATATATATAATGTGTATATGTTTACACATATATTATTTCTATGAGTTCTATGTTTTGAGTAAACAACAGTTTATAGATATATATTTAATGAGCATATATCATAAGTATATATACATAATTATATATTAAAATATAATTAGGTATGTATATTTTATGAATATATATGTGGATAATTAAAATAGTTGTATTTCAAAATATCATATTTTATGTAAGATTGGAAAATGGAAGCAATTAATTATAGAAGGAAATATGTTGTTTTTGAAAGTATTTGAAAAATGATTTTTACTACTGAGGCAATTTAATTGTTGTAAATAATTATTTTGCTAAAGCAATTGGTTTATTTACTGTGAAATGTATTAGAAAGGGAAATGGATTTAATATATCCAAAAATAGATTATTTCCTCGCAATTGCTTTGTAGTAATTATTTCCTTTGTGATCATGTTTGGGGAAATGGGTCTTAAGTATTGTAAGTCTTCCAGAGGGTCCTAGAGGATGGGGGTTGTTGTAATGTGATGTCAACCAGTTGTATTTCCCTTGGGTAGTGCATGATGTCTTTTTAGTAATTTACACAGTTTCCATGAACGGGGATGTTTTGTTTCGCCTTTGGATGGAGAGGGTTGGTTATAAGTTTTCGCCTTGTTGGAAGGGTCTTGCTCCAAGTGTGGTTAGTAGGAGGGTGAAGTTTGATGAGGTCAGGATCTAGAAAGATCTAAAGGGTAACTCTTGCATATTGTGTGACACTTCTCCTAGGTCAACTTTATGGGGGATTTGCTAAGTTATGGATTATGTTAACTGGAAGCAATGTGATCTTTTATTTGTTAGAATCATGTGTGTGGTCGAGTCAATATGAGTCGGCCTAAGTCTAGAGGTTGTAGGGATTTTCCTTGTATCCTTGTTACTGTCTCCTAGCACGGGGGGTGGGCCTTCAGGTACCACTTGGTTGGGAGGAACATGCGCCCTATGCTGTTGGGTCCCCCTTGTTTTGCAGATCGTGTGGCGAGGTTTTCCAGTGAAGAGCTCGTAGTGGATTAAGTATTTATTTCAAGCTTTCTACTTACTTTAGTTTAGCTCTTGTAATTATTATTCCCCTCATTTTTTTTCGAGGAGGAATCTTGTAATTGTAATAGTTAGGTTTGTTCTACCTCATTCCGGGAATCAGTATTGTAATCTACTTTTAAGTTAATGTAATTTGAAACTTATTATATGTTATTCTAATGTTAAAATCTTTAATTATTTGTGAGTATGTGCAATTAAATGTATGTTTAATATTTAATAAATAATTTATGTGCAAGTAGTGTGTATGTTTTGGTTATACATGTAATCTTGTCACGTTACCTTAGAGGTTGTTGTGAAGTATTGTGCATCATCTTTGATAATAATGCACTTTTAAGAAAAATAAATTGTATGCTTTCGCATTGTGTTGCAACTTCCTTTAGTGTCTTGTGGCGGGGCATTACACATGGTATCAGAGCCCCAAGTTCATACACTAGATCCTCTGGGTAAATTTGTGCCTACTATGTTGTCCTTTTCAATTTGTTAGTAGAGTGTTAAGTGATCATGTGTTCATGGCTTTTATGTTAGCATGGTGTACTCTATGGAAGAGAGTAGCGTGTAAGTAACCTGATATAAGCTTATGGTTGGAAAGATATGATACGTATCCCATGGGTTATGGAATTTGATGTTCCTATGGGATTATGTATGTAGTTGTACCCCCTCATGAATGTAATAAACCAGTAACTGTATCTTGTTTGAATGTGTGGAAACTCATACTTGCTTTGTATGTCCATGTGATGGTGATACTTGTACCCATCCATGGGGAAAAGTCACATTTTTGTGTGGGATTAACCATACCATTATGTGTTTTTGCATGTTTGTTACTTGATTGAGGGCCAGCCCAGGTGTGGTTGAAACTTATATATAAGAGTAACCAAAAGCAGCTCTTTTTCTTTTGGTTCTCTAGATCCTCAATTCATGAAGGGTTAGTAGTAGTCACAAGTTCCTTAGGTGGAGTGTGCAGCGTACGCATAATACGGTGCAGAGCATCTCTGCTCAACCAATCCCAAGGAAATGTACCCACTACTTTCCCTTATGATGGATCAAGATACTTGATCCATATGTGTTAGCCTATTCCCCAAAAATTTGAGTACAACAACATGGTTTGTTCATTATGCCTAGACATCCGTAGAGACGTTGATTTGGCATTATTAAGTTAACCTCGTCCGTATGAGAGGTGAAGCTTGATAGCCCCATAGTGATATTATCATATTGCATTACGTATATGTACCCTATCTGCATGTGTTCTGACATGATGTAAGAGATACAATGCCACACCCCACTCATGTTCTGACATAGTGATGGTGATGATGTCGGGTTACATGATGCCATGTGCTAAGACACATGAAGGTGCATTATGAGATTTTATTTGTTAGCCTACTTGTGCGATGAGCATTATGGGGCCTTGAACACTTGTAGAGGGATCCTCATGGTTGTCTTGACCATGTTGGTCGCGTAGCATATGAGTAGATCATAGCCACGTATACCTCTGGCTACAGTGAGTTCCTACGCGTGTCTTCTCCATGAGGTATCGCATGTGGGGTGAGTTCTATGCATGCCTATTTTTGCAGACCCACAGACACACTGCCATGTGGCATATGACCAGTGGTGCCTTCTCTAGCTAGCGTATGACCAGGTAGAGTGACAAAAAAAAAAATTAGTCATGGATACACTCTAGGTCATGTGGATAGCGTGCTTATTCCGCATCACATGAGGGCTATTATCATTCTAGCTAGACGTTGTTTCCTCTTTCCTCGTTGGTGGCTAGTATCTAGTCACGTAGTGTTGTATAGTGCAATTTTAAAGATTGTGAACTTTCTTTTGGTTATTGATGATTTTTCAGTTGATTGTGAGAGCCGACACTTTGTTTATACTTGATTGTGAAGGTTTAGCCATGATTTGTGATCTTAATTACTTATAACCCTAGTGGTTATACATTTGGATTAGTGTTGGAATTATGCACATTTATTGCCTTATTGTTGAAATTGAACTTTAATTTTCTTTTCCTTATGAACTTGTTGGCTAAGCTAGTTATCTTTGTTGTTTTCAATGTCAGCTATGTGTCGTATTGTGATTCCTCTCCAAGGACACATGAGACAGACTTGGTGAGTGTGTATGAGGAAGTAAACGCAGGAAACGTAGAGGATGGGGGTATGTGTGGCTGTATGCAGCTAGAACCCACTACTCACCTATGAGTGATGACTATCTCTTGGAGGCTAACCCCCTTACACAACAAGAGACAAGTCATTGTGGTCTTGTTTGGATGGTCTCACCTTGCATGTGGCCTAACATAATCAAGCCACTGATTTGATGTTTGATCTATATGAGATGGTTATATGCTCTTGGTTCATGGATTCTTCTATCATGGATGGTATGCTTCTTTTCGATGTCCTGATGGACCCTTGTGTAGCCTTGTGATGATTTCTGGTGTTGTTTGTTGGTATGTATATGTATTATGCATGTTCAATCATGGGTATGGTGCTTTATTTCTTAGTTTTTGTATGTTAATTCCGTCTTTTGGTTGTGACTCCTTTCTTGGGTTGTGTGTATAGGATGTTTGGGAGAGGTGATCGTGGAAACCATCATCTGAGCTCTTCTTCTCTGAGTCCCCACAAGCAGAATTGTGTGGAGCATTTGGTTCCTCGGATATGTACTTTGCTTGAGGAATTGCTTACCGAGCTAGGCTCTAGACAAGAGTGTGGTATGCAACAACAACACTTTGAACCTAAGCCTAAAGTGTCACAACCTCAAGTTCGTGGTAATGGATCTTGAATTAGAAAGAACTGAAACTGGAGACATTGTAAGTGCTTCCATTTGGAGCGGTCGACACAACGTGCGAAGGCTACAATGGGTAAAGGTATAGGATGTTACAATTGTGTCCAACAGGGCCATTTAGTGAGACAGTGTTCTCAAAGGAACACACCTAAAACCAGTCAGAGATCAACAGTTACAGAGCCAACAAGGAATGATGTAGGGAGGACTTGTGGAACGAGTGCAATGGTTGATCATCACCGGATAGAGCATCAAGGTACAAATGTGGAGATTATTGGAAGTGGACAAGCAGATGATTCAGGAGCTCATGAAAATCCTACGGTACAGGAGGCCAAGGAAGTGCCTTCAGTGTTGTTTCCTTTGCTTTGATTCTTGCTATGTTAGTATATGTGTTTTGAGACTATGTGATTGTTTAGTTTGACAATGTATTTGGCTTTGAGGATTATAACTCTGGATATTATTATTTTTATGTTGGTGTATGTAGTGGTTCAGTGTTGGAACCATGGATTATGTGTGTTTTGTGAAATTTTGTACTAGGGGATTTTGCAGGCTTCCAGGAGTAAGTCTGACCCTAGGGGGGAGAATGTAACACCCCTCTATTTTTCTCTTATGTTAGATTATGATGCTTTATTATTTTATCATTTCTTATAAAGCAATACGAACTATGTGTGTTATGAGATGTACTTTCCTTGATGTTATACTTGACATGCTTTGATTAAGAATAATGTTGGTTTATTATGACATGATTATTGCTCATGAATTTTATTAATGATGGAAGTGTCAGTTTGGTGATATTGTATTGGTGAAGGGGACAAGATTGCATCACTCGACTGCGAGCGCCCTGCATTTATGTGATTTCCTCTTCACAATGTGTTTTATAATGATTTTATATACATGTGCTATTGATGCCTTGGATACAGGTTTGTAGGTACATGACATCGACTCCACCTGACTTCACAGGTTTGAGCATGTCGACCCAATGGTATGATGATTGGGAGATAGTAGCTAGGTTACCTTTGTCAGGTCTATACCCTAGCCATAATGTGTTTTCAATCATGTTTGATGAGTCATTGGTTGGGTATGTGCAGGATCATCATGGAAAAAATAGGCCCTTAAGTGGCCAAACATTTAGAAAAATCAGAGTTAGGCAACTTGACATAAAAATTTGAATAAGTTATCTATATTATTTCAAAAATATGTAAAAATAGAATTTGTAGCAAATTGAATGTAGTTTCTAAATTACTAGGTTTATTTACAAAAAAATAAAATCTTTTTGGTGAAAATTTAAAATTTCAATATAGTAGTACTTAAATTTTAGGGAAAAAATAAGAAGTAGGTGTTTCTCTAACCACCCTAACCACATTAAAATGATAATTATTTTTCATAATATTTTATATATAAGTAGAGGACTCATATCCCGATGTGATGCATATTTGTTTGTAATTTTTTTCCAAGTAAATAATTAATTATAAATTTTTTATGACAAATTTTAAAAAATATAAAGACTCGTATGTCTGACCACCTTAACTTGGTCAAAACTTCATGAAATTCAATTTTTTATTTTTTAATTTTATAGTATGCAAAGTGTAGAATGTGACGCATATTTTGGATTCAAAAAATATGATACCGTTTGAAAGCTATAGGTGTTTTTCAATCAACCTAAAAATTAGGACTTTAGTCGTAGTTCAATAGAAAATGAATAATAATAATTTATTAAATTCAAAGTAAAGCATAATTTATATTGGTGGAAAGCTAAGAATCTCTTTTAAAAACCCTTTTCGTTTCATCAATTTTGGGTAAAAAAAAAGTCGTCAGCCGCATACCCATCATATTGCCACTTTTTGGCCCATCATGATCCTGCACATACCTGGTTGCCTTGTTTTAATATTATTTAATTCTGAAGGGTTTTTGATTATGGAAATAAATATTTAGAATTATTGTATTAATTAATGTTGAATATTTATTTATTTAAATTTGATATTGTGGATAGAAGTTTATATTTAAATTTGATATTGTGGATAGAATTTTATATTTAAAGTAATTAATTAAATTAAATTTATTTAATTAATTAAATTAGATGTTGAGAAAATTAAAAGAAAAAGAGAATTTAATTTCATTTTGGAATTTAATTTAATTTGGTGGTAATTAATTTCAATTTGGAATTAAATTAGTATTTAGAATTATTAAATCAGATGGAAATTAAAATTGGTTGTTAGAAGATATTTTAATTTTGCCAGCATGTTAGAGTTAAAATTAATGAAGAGGTTGTTGAAAAATTATTCACGGAAAGAATTTTGGATTTGGAAAGAAGAGGAAAGATTCTTCATGGGAGTGTGAGAATATTTTTGGGAGAAGAATGAGAAATTGAAAATACACAGAGGATTGTAGAGTTTCTTGGCTGTAGGAATTGTTAAGGAATTGTGCTTTTGCATTTGCTGTGATTATTGGATACTATTTTGGTGCTGAAATTACTGGAATTGCTAGATAGAAGCTGTGAAAGCATTGGAGGAGGCTCGACATCAAAGATTCATCTTGTCTGAAGCTTCTTGATATAGGTTCTTTACTTTTGATATTTTATTGTTTAAAATCTAGATTAGAAATTGTTTTTTTCAAATGAATTGTATTATTAGATCCATTTAGGAAAGGATTTGATTTTAGAGAAAGAAATTTTTTAAAGCTTATGTTGTTGTGTGAAGTTTTTTTTTGGAAAATTAAACCTCTGTAGAAAAATGATTTTTTCTTTGAATCCTCTGTACATTTTGTGGTGGAGAAACCCAAAGGATATTAGGTTTTATATTGTAAAGCATTGTTGGAAATTGGTAGTCTCTTTGTCTAGATTTAGATTTGTGAAAGTTATTTAAAAGATTCATTTTAAAAAGCCTCTATAGAAATTTTGAGTTCTCTGGAAATTTTATAAACTCTTCCTGTAGATGAATGTTTTGTAAATTTTCTCAATTTATCCAATAAATCGAAATTCTTTATATATATATATTGATATATACATTTAATATATATATACATTATTTTAATGGGGATTTGTTTATTTTATTTTATTTGTAAATCATTGTTCGTACGACATGCTGGGGAAAGCAAAATCAAAATTTCGTTGTATTTAAAAAAAAAAAGCATTTGAAAATTGTTTATATAAAAAAAAAATTATTATTGGTGGTTGGAGGGGGCGATGCACCCCCACTTCCCACCGTACCCACTTGAAAGGGATAGCGTTGCTCCCATGGCAGTGCCCTCCACTAAAGTGGAGGGAGCGCTGCCATGGCAGTAGCGTTGTCCCCAACAAAGGGTAGCCGGTTCTACAATGTATAGTCCGACGCCCAAGACACCAAGGTCGGTTGTACATGGGTATAGCCCAGTAGCCAAAGAAATATATATTTTTATTTTTTTTGTTTTAAATAAAAATACTCAGAGGAAAATTTCGTGTATTTGATTTTCGTTTCAGAAATCATAAAATTTTTTTTTTTCGTAGAATTTAAATGGTATAATATTCAAACATATATACATTATGTATATATGTATATATATATATATGATGTGTATATGTTTACACATATGTTCTTTTATGTGTTCTATGTTTTGAGTTTATAGCAGTTTATAGATATATACTCAATGAGCATATATCATAAGTATATATACATAATTATATATTAAAATATAATTAGGTATGTATATTTTATGAATATATATGGATAATTAAAATAGTTGTATTTCAAAATATCATATTTTATGTAAGATTGGAAAATGGAAGGAATTAATTGTAGAAGGAAATATGTTGTTTTTAAAAGTATTTGAAAAATGATTTTTACACTTGAGGCAATTTAATTGTTGTAAATAATTATTTTATTAAAGCAATTGGTTTATTTATTGTGAAATGTATTAGAAAGGGAAATGGATTTAATATATCCAAAAATAGATTATTTCCTCGTAATTGCTTTGTTGTAATTATTTCCTTTGTGTTCATGTTTGGGGAAATGGGTCTTAAGTATTGTAAGTCTTCAAGAGGGTCCTAGAGGATGGGGGTTGTCGTAATGTGATCTCAATCAATTGTATTTCCCTTGGGTAGTGCATGATGTCTTTTCAGTAGTTTACCCGATTTCCATAAACGGGGATGTTTTGTTCCTCCTTTGGATGGAGAGGGTTGGTTATAACTTTTCGCCTTGTTGGAAGGGTCTTGCTCCAAGTGTGGTTAGTAGGAGGGTGATGTTTGATGAGGGTAGGGATTTGGAAAGATCTAAAGGGTAACTCTTGCATCTTGTGTGACACTACTCCTAGGTCAACTTTATGGGGGATTTACTAAGTTATGGATTGTGTTAACTGGAAGCAAGGTGATCTTTTATTTGTTAGAATCATGTGTGTGGTTGAGCCAGTATGACTTAGCCTAAGTCTAGAGGTTGTAGGGATTGTCCTTGTATCCTTGTTACTATCTCCTAGCATGGGGGGTGGGCCTTTAGGTACCACTTGGTTGGGAGGAACGTGTGCCCTATGTCGTTGGGTCCCCCTTGTTTTGCAGATCGTGTGGCGAGGTTTTCCAGTGGAGAGCTTGCAATGGATAAAGTATTTATTTCAAGCTTTCTATTTACTTCAATTTAGCTCTTGTAATTATTATTCCCCTCATTTGTTTTTGAGGAGGAATCTTGTAATTGCAATAGTTAGGTTTGTTCTACCTCATTCCGGGAAAGAGTATTGTAATCTACTTTTAAGTTAATGTAATATGAAACTTATTATCTGTTATCCTAGTGTTAAAATCTTTAATTCTTTGTGAGTATGTCCAATTAAATGAATGGTTAATATTTTAATAAATTCTTTATGTGCAAGTAGTGTGTATGTTTTGGTTATAGATGTAATCTTGTCACATTACCTTAGAGGTTGTTGTGAAGTATTGTGCATCATCTTTGATAATAATGCACTTTTAAGGAAAAAAAATTATACGCTTTCGCATTATGTTGCAACTTCCTTTAGGGTCTCATGGCGGGGCATTACAAAGGGAGGCTCAGGTACAGGAGGAGTTAGCTGCTACAAAGAAATTTGCAACCCTTCCTATGAGAAAGAGGTTGATATCCGCTTGTTGGGAGTGAGTCATTGTTTCACTTGCTGTTCTGAAACTGGCCTTACAGTTCTTAAGGGATGCCCAAGAAATAAATGAAAAGGTTGGCCCATTGGCCGATCAAACCCTTCAGGAATACACACACCGATTAGCCGAGTCCTAGAATTTGATCTCTAAGCTCTGTGTGGCAAAAAATGAGGCCCTAAAAGGTGCAGGTATAATCAATAAAAGGGCTATCTCTAGTAAAGTGAGTGAATTCACTTACTACCATAAGGTGGCATACAGAACCAAGAACAACTAGGAAATTTTGAATAAAAGGGTCGACAAAATCAAGAAGGATTTTGGGATCTTATACAGTTATGGTTTGCCTCCCTTCTTTTCGGTTGATGGGGATGTATTGTCAGTCGAGTGGATTACCGAAGAATTTAGAAACAAGGTTCAAACTCCTTCAGACCTCCCAGGCTCAAGCTCAGCACCAGCAGTGGATGATATCAAAGATGAGTTTCTCTAGATTTCTTGTCTGTACTATCACTTGGGGGCCATTTCAACAAGATGGAGATTTGTTTCTTTCAAGGAGTTCTTCGAGTTGGATCAAGCATACAAGGCATTCAATAGCCTTGACTGACCGACTAACACAGAATCAGAGATGCTACATTATGCCTTCCTTAAACTCTAGGAGTAGCCAGAGGTCTGGGTTAGCACCTTCATAAGAAAAGGCCCCCTGTGAGTCGCCAAAATTGTGAAGTAATTTTTGCCTTTGTGTATATTTTCTTTCGGCTTTATTTTGTCTTTAGGAACATTCGCATGCGAAGAGATTGTATTTCTGACAGATGCGCAATGCTCCATGTGGTGGTTGTGCATACTTTAAATAAGAATTATCTCTATTGTCGAAATTTAGACCACGTGTCGATCCGATAGGTGTTTCCTCACTTCCTCTTTTCACAGAGTTGAGATCATCTACCCTTTCGACACGTCACTCCTTCACGTTGTAGCTTTGCAAAAGAAATGATTAACTCAGAGTTCATTGGAATGCGTTGTACCTTTTTCTAGTAAAGAGATGTAAGTTGATTTTTCCAAGGACACTTGGGTGATCGATAAGACTATTGTCAGGCTATCTTCTAGGATTAGAGAAATTGCAAGGGCTAATCTTGTTTAAATATCTAAATGACATAAATATGGTAGCTGAAAGGTGATAAGAAGGATTCTAGCGATCTAATAAAAGATCTAGGGTCATATTTCAAAGCTATCAGGTTTGGACATCTGGCAGTCATTAACTCTCAAGGAGGTCGACCTTTTCTCTTTTGGGTGGCTATATATTCAAGACGACAGTATGAAGCAAGGGTTCTTGAAGTTTTCTTGTTGGAAAAGTTTTCTTTAGTTAATAGATTTTCTTTTGAAGGTTTATAGAATACTGATTCACTTTGGCATGTTATGTCTATTTTATGATTAAATTATTGTCGGATTGGAATCCGATCTTTGTTTTAAAGTTCATTTGAATCTGATATGCGAGTTATTCTGAAGAAATATTTGAAACTATGCATGATATGGTATTTATCAATACCTCTTTCGTTATACTTGTCTAGAATAAAACACAATGTCTTTCTTGATATGAATATTTTTAGTTATTGGATTTCCATGTTGTTTGTGTACGTGACTTAATCATAAACTTTAGAAACTAGACTATGTCATTAGACTTCTCCATTTTTTTTGTAAGGTTATCATTTTCTCATAGTATGTTATATTAGGAGGAAGATTTTGTATTGCTTTCAAATGTTTTTCTGTTAAATCTAGAACTTCTATGCTTGATTCAGATCTTAATACACATTTCCTGAGGGTTGAATGAATGAATGCATCTATGCTTGTATCGATCCTCTACTATTTGTTCTCCTCCCTCTAAAGAAGGGAAGTGGTGTTTTGTGTCTCTCATATCACTCATAGAGGAAATCTAGTGGTTTTGAATTGTTGTAGAAGCATTGGCTCATCACCATCTTTCATGTTTTACTATTTACATTTCCTTTTCCCTTTTTCCCAAACTCAGAGAAGAGCCGACTTTCTATAAAAATCTTGGAGGTATTCAGTGGGGCGCATATTGTCCCCCCACTCACTAAGTTTCCCATAAAACTATCAGAGAGGCATAAGCTTTTATGATCAACACCTACCAAGCCCCCTGGACCTTGGTACTACTTGTACAACAGGTAGAAAGCCACTTGTGGGGAATCCTCTATGTCTCAACCTTCACGAACTCCTACTGCCCCTCCTCCTAAACTAGTGAACGGGAAGAGGCTCGCCACTGAGGCGTTATAGCCAACTTCCCCCACTATTTTTGAACCTATCCCTTCTACTCCCATACAAGATTATTTCCCTCTACTGGAAATAGTTTTGGAGGACACTCCCATGGCTGAGCAGGAGCCATTCCTTCCTTTGCAACCTCCAAACTCTGGTTCAAAGAGTTGTAGAAACTGCCTTATGTGTGAACACAAGCATTGGTGAAAGGATCTCTTGGCTAAGTAGGCTACCTCATAGAGGAAGGAAGATGAGTCAACCACCCCTATATTAGGACCTCTTGTTAGGCCCTCCTCTCTCCTCCCCTCTATTTCCATTAAAACCGCCGCATCACTTTCGTCTTTCACTACGACTACAAATGCGCCTAGAAAGGCGCAAGTGTTCATTGCTCCTTTAGTGGAGCCACCCTTAGTGACATCCATTTTGGATGTCCTACCTTTCTTGAAGTCCATAGATATGATTAACACCTCAGTCATATCTACTACAGTTCTTTCCTCCTCTTCCCCTATCCTTCTTGCCTCATCTGTGGGGATTTCGCCTCCTCTAATGAAGAAGAAGGTAGAGGGTGGTCCCTCCAGCATCAAAGGACATAATAGGAGCCCACCTCCTCTAAAAAGTGGCCTCGTGCTGACTTGTTTTGTCTTAGTAACAAAACTAGTCTTGATTTTCTCTGAGTTTGTCACTGCTCCTAAATCGCTCGATGAGCTTAGCGGTGAACCTTGGGCACAATCTCCTTTTTCTGTCGAGATGAAACATGGCATTCCCATTAAGTGCATGTTTAACTCGGTGGATGAATTTTTGACCATTTCAGTGATCTTTGTGAAGTTGTTGACTTTAGACCCACAAGAGTTGAGCGATGAAGACCTTATAGGTTCTTCTTCCTTGGCCCTTATTGTGGGATGGTTGAAAGCTCCTCCCCTTAATATTCCACCACTGTAGGCTTTTCCTCCTTCCCCCTACAATGATCTAGAGTGGGAAGCCGATTGTTAGAAATCTGAAATAGATTGAATAACCCATGTAAAAATGCAATGCAAAAAAATCTCTCACAACCCGAGAAAAGGAGAAAACCTAGTGGAACAAAACTCCTCCCGAAAAGAGAGATGAAAAAAAGGAAAAAAAGGACTATGTAGCCCCCCCATGGATGACACCAATGGCACCCAAAGTAAAGCTCGCAAATGAAGGAACTTGCTCTAAGTGAAGGGTTTAGTGAAGATGTTTATAGTCTTATTTGATGTTGGATAGTACTTGAGATCAATGATCTCACTATGAATCAGCTTTCAGATGTAGTGCATGTGGATCTTGATGTGCTTGGTCCATTTATGATGGATCGAATTGTGAGAGATCTAAATTTCACTCTGGTTGTCACAATGGATGATTGTGGGCTTTCGAAAGGGAGTTCCAAACTCAGTGAGAATGTTTTGAAGCCAGATGGCCTTAGTAGTAGTATTAACTGCTCCTCGATACTCTACCTCTATAGATGAAAGAGCAATAGCAAACTGCTTCTTGCTCGACCAACAAATTGGACTAGAACCCAGGGAGAATAAATACCCTGAAGTAGACTTGTGATCCTGAGAATCACCTACCCAATCTGAATCTATGTGCCCCACCAAGTCAAACTCCATGCCCGCTACATAATGAATCCCATAATTGTGGGTGCCCTTGAGGTAGTGAAGAATCCACTTAGTTGCTTTCGAGTGCAGCTCATGTGGCTCCTACATGAATCGAGAGACCATGCATATTGTATATGAAATGTCAGGCCTTGTATGAGGGTAAGTGTAGGATCATCATGGAAAAACAAGCCCTTAAGTGGCAATAAAATTCAAAAAATCAGAGTTAAGCAACTTGACGTAAAAATTTGAATAAGTTATCGATATTATTTCAAAAATATGTAAGAATAGAATCTGTAGAAAATTGAATGTAGTTTCTAAACTACTAGGTTTATTTTTTATTTTTTTAAAATTATTTGGTGAAAATTTTAAATTTCAATGCAGTAGTACTTAAATTTCAAGGGAAAAATAAGAAGTAGGTGTCTGTCTGACCACCCTAACTACAGTAAAATGATAATATTTTTTTATAACATTTTAGATATAAGTAGGGGACTCATGTCCCAATGTGATGCATATTTTTTTGTAAAACTCGTATGTCTAACCACCTTAACTTGGTCAAAACTTCATGAAATTCTTTTTTTTTGGTTAATCCTATAGTATGTGAAGCATAGAATGTGATGCATGTTTTGGATTCAAAAAATGTGATACCATTTGAAAGCTATAGATCTTTTTCAGTCAGCCTATCAATCAGGACATTAGTCATAATTCAAATAGAAAATGAATAATAATTATTTATTAAATTCAAAGTAAAGCATAATTTATATTGGTAGAAAGCTGAGAATCTCATTTAAAACCCCTTTTTGTTTCATCAATTTTGGGTAAAAAAAAGTCATCAACCACATGGGCCATCATATCACTTAGATATCACCACTTTTTGGCCCATCATGATCCTGCACATACCCATGAGTCAGATGTATCAAACTACCAACAAGTTGTCAATACAAAATTCCATTGAAACCAAGGGTGAAGAACACTTAACCTCAAGTTTGACCCCTGAAAAGAATGGTGTTGGAGCAGGCTTACAATCAGCCATGTGAAACCTCTGGAGCATGTCAAGTGCATACTTATACTATGCAAGAGTGATAATTGAGGAAGATTGAGTGATCTCAATCCCTAAGAA
Organism: Sequoiadendron giganteum; assembly: GCA_007115665.2. Lineage (NCBI taxonomy): Eukaryota > Viridiplantae > Streptophyta > Pinopsida > Cupressales > Cupressaceae > Sequoiadendron > Sequoiadendron giganteum. The sequence goes on from CM021101.1 coordinate 825,094,848, forward strand.
GTAGTACAACAAGCCCAAGTCTGACATTTAAAACTGATCATGAAGGGTAGTTTTCATTACCCGAATGGTGGATGAGTGACTCCTTGTGATCAACAAGTTATTGACGTAGAGAACCAAGAAGGTGTGAGTATAATCCTACTTCAATATGTAGACATTAGGATCAGAATGGAATTGAGTGAATCCAAATATCAGAAGGAAAGAGTCCATCTTGGTGTACTAAGCCCAAGGGGCCTGCTTGTGGCTATAGAGAGACTTTCAAAGATGACACACAAGTGAAGAATCCTGAATGAACCCTTGTGGCTACTCCATGTAAATCTCCTCTTGAAGATCACCATGAAGAAAATAACTCTTCACATCCATCTGATGAACATCCCATCTATGTTTCGTGGCTATGGCAAGAACAAGTCGGATGGAATTCATTTTGGTGATTGGTGCAAAAGTCTCAGAGTAGTCAATCCCTAGAACTTGGGAGAATCCTTTGGAAGCCAAGTGAGCCTTATGCTTGTAAACTGACCCATTTGCTGCATATTTTGTTTGATAGACCCGCTTGCATCGAACAAGTTTTATTCCCTTAGGAAGTGGGACAAGATCCCAGTTGTGGTTCCTCTCCAAGGAACTGAACTCTTCCTACATGGTTACATCCCACTCGAGGACACCAGAAGCTTCCTAAAAAGTCTGTGGATCGAAAGTTGTAGCAATGAAGGCATTTGGAGCATCCTAAAGCTATGATCATGTTCTCCTATGATTTGATGGATCCCCTACTCAATCACCTGTTGACTACAAAGTTTGACGAGCCCAAAGAGGCCCTATTGCTAGAGAAGGAGGAGAATCATCATCCTTTGAAGATGAACTATGTGCAACCTCATGATCACTATCATCATCTGAAGTGGAGAAGAAGACTCCTCATCATGATTTGAAGTATTATGAACCCCTAAAGAACTACCATCATGATACAAGGAATCCAAGTTGATGGTGGTAGGAGAAGTGTCGAGAGAAGGAATAGAAGTACTCTCCTCAAAGTGAACACTCCTCTCAATGAATAATTCATGTGTGGTAGGATGAAGAATCCTATAGCCTTTGGCATCATTTGGGTAACCAAAAAATATGCAAGGCTTTCTTTGTAGATCCATAACCTTGCATTTCTCTGGTGGAATGTGATCCCATGCATTAGATCCAAACACTCGAAAGTGCTTAACTGCCAGTTTTCGATCGATCCCAGCTTGAAAATGAGTTACCCCCTTCACAAATTTGTGGGGAACGTGGTTTTGGATATAACACACATATTTAATGGCTTCTGGCCAGAAGGGTGGTGCCAAAGACTTGGAGTGAATCATACAATTAGCCATCTATTTCAAGGATTTATTCTTCCATTCTGCAAATCCATTTTGTTGAGGACTATAAGGGAGTGTATGATGCAAATCAATGCCCTCTAAAGCACAATAGTGCACAAACCTGTGGTTGATATATTCCCCCCCATTATCTGTACATATAACTTTGATAGATTTTCTAGTTTGTTTCTCTACAAAATCCTTATACTCCAAGAATGAATCAAAGATTTCAGACTTCTGTTTGAGAAAGTACACAATGGTGTACCTAGAGAAATCATTAATGAAATTCAAAACATATCAGGCTCTACTGAAAGATGGTTGTGGAAATGGCCCTATCAAATCACTATATACCAACTCCAAAAGATGTGAGGCTCTCCAAGATTTTTCTTTGTCAAACTTCTCTTTAGGATTCTTTCCAAGAATGCGACCATGATAAACACTTTAGAAAATTTAACTATAGGAAATCTTGTAACCATGTCTTGTTTGTTGAGATATTGCAGGTAGCAGTAGTTCAAGTGACCAAACTGTTGATGCCACAAGTTACTCATATCATCTGAATGAGTGAGTAGAATAGTCGAAGGAGGATTGGGAACAAAGTGAGAGAAAAAATAAAGCCAAGACTGGTGATCTTCTCTCCCAACTGCAACTATAGAATCATTCTGCATCTCATGAATCACCACTAAATCGAGAGTAAACTCAACACTCTTGCCTATACCTATGTGAGTGATTTGATAGATAGATAGGAGATTAGTTGATAATGAGGGCACACAAAGAACATCCTAGAATATGCCATCCCCCATATCAACAAACCCTCTCCCACACACCTCAACTAGAGTATCATCACCCATCAAAATGGAAGGCATAGAAAATGACTCCATAGATTCAATTTCATCCTTAGTTGAAGCCATGTGGTGTGAAGCACCTAAATCAAGAACCCATGTGGATGGTGGAGAAGAAAATGCTACAAGGGCATTGCCCTTTCCTTTCCCCTTATTGTTCTCTTTGGCCTTATGAGAACCCTCTTCTGAACTTTGTTTGATGGAATTAGGAACACTGAGATTATTCTTCTCGAGAATGTTTGTCAAATGATCAACCTATTTCTTTAAATATTTGTGCTCATCATGACTGGGTTTCTTACGATAGGCACATTTGACCCTCTCTTTCTTAGGCTTGTCACCTTTTGAAGACAAGGTTTCATTACTTGATTTTGGAGTAGCCAATTAATGATTCTTCTTCTCTTTTCTATTATTTTGTTTTGTATCCTTATTACTACTTTGTCCTCTTTGTGCATTTGTGCCAAGGTTGGCAACCAAGGCATGAGACTTAGAAGACTTAAGAGTGCCCATCAAAATTAGCTTAACCTGCTCCTGTGTGAGAGAAGTAGCTAAATTATCCAAAGATGGTATCTTGAATTGAAATCCAAGTGCATCCTTAGTAGCATAGAAGGAATAAACAATTTATACTAAATATTTAAAACTTAGCTTTGAGAGAATACTTAGAATCAATTTTTCATCTTTCTTATCAAATCCACATTGTTGTAGTTTCAACCTTAGTAAATTCATTTTGGTGAAGAAATATTCAATTGTGTTGAAGTTGCTTGGATTTAAATTGATTAGTTCATTCTCCAACATATGACCCCTCATAGAATGTTGTGCACCCAGAAGAGATTCTAGATTTTTCCATACTTCATTTGGAGTATTCAAAGATTCAACATGAAAGAGTAAATCAAGAGATATAGACACACACAATTCTCCATATGCTCTATCACATTTGTCAAACCACTTAGAATTTTTGTCATCTTCATTTGGTTCAGTTTCGAGTCCCATTACTACTCTATGCAAACCAAGTCTTCTTATGTGAATTTCTAATTTATTTTTCCACTCAAAATAGTTGTATGCAGTTAGAATAGGAACTATTGTAGATGCCATGATAAAGAAATGCAAAAGGAAATGTGGAAAGAAAGTGAACACAAGAACGCCAAGAACACCCCTACACTTTTCACTAGTATCAAAGATCACCCCCAAAATATTATAAAGTTGGCACTTTATATTTTAGTGCATTTAAAAAGCCTTTTCCAAGATACAATGCTAAGTGGGCTCAAAATAGCTAAAATTACAAATTCTCATGCAAAATGAATCTGAGATAAAATCTAGAAAAAAATAGCTTTATGGTTGTGTACTGCTCTTCAAGACCTTTCCAAAACCTATTCATTTCCAAAAAATGGAGCACCAGGGCGAAAGTTATGGCCTGCTGAAGAAATTGGCAAAGGCAGTTTCAACCTAAAATATTTGGAACAAGATGGAAAAAGATCTTCTCAATACCTCTATGGATGGAAAGTGCTCATCTCTAGCTTTCCAATGATATCTTATTTTCTAAAATCCAACGTCCGAAGCAAAAGATATGAACTGTGAAAAAATTGGTTGAATTTAGCTTGTAGGAAACAATTTTTTCTAGCAAAAAGTTTTATTTCTGATTTGATTTTTGAAAAATCTACTCACTATTTGTTGACAATAACAGAAACTCAAAAATATTTTTAAGCTAAGAACAAAACCCAAAAATCATTTTTTGATCTAGCAAGTAGAAGATGAAAAAATGATATTTTTTTTAACCTTCAGTCAAGAGAAAAATGACGCGTGACATTTTTTGTACAAAAATTTTCTTAAGATCTATGCAAGATATGAAAATTTTAAAAAATACTCAATTGAGATTTCGACCCTGGCTACAAAACCCATAAATCATTTTTCTCAAAAATGAGTGCAAGCTGAATTTTTTGAAGCAAAAAGAAAAATGGCTCCAATGAAAAATGAATTTCTTCAAACCCCCAACTAAAACTATGTCAAATGATCTCCAATTTGGATGAAATAAAAGCTAAATATTACTTTCTCGAGCCTTTCAAATGCGTTGGAATAGTCAAAAAAGCAGTCAGTATAACTAAAAATGTTTCAATCACCCGGATCTCACAAAACACATATGCAAAATAAAGAGGTAATTAAATCTTTGCAAATCCTTTCTGATTCTCCAGATCATTCAAAAACACAAGAGAATTGCATACTGGAATTTATAAAAAAATTACAAGAAACTCAATCTCTCAATCAAGAATCTAAGAACTTAAATTTCTCAAAATGAAAGCTCTGATACCATGTTAGAAATTTGAAATAGATTGAATAACCCAAGAACTTTATAAGAGAAAATCAAAGCTACATAGACTGGAAAAGCATAAAAAATGCACACCAGAACTTTGAGAGATTATACAATGTCAATATGAAGAGCCTCCAAGCTGAAAAGATACAATGCAAATATGCATGAATGAATGCAAGAGTATTGCAAGAATGGATACAAATACAAGCTAGGTAGTGAGTTTATATAGAACTTAGGAGAAGTGGTAGGTGGAAAATCCAACCAATAGGAATCAACCACAAAAATTGGATATGCACCAAAAGTGGAAAGTAGTTCCACCCTTTAAGGAAGGGAACAACTCATCACTTATCTCCTAATTATTAAATAATAAAATCACTTTATTATCCTTAGCAAGCTTAATTAAGTGTAGGAAAAACCTAGGACTAAGGAAAAATAAATTAACCCACTAGGAAAATAAAAACCTACACCAACATTGATGACCTCTTGGTTGATCAGTGTTAGGAGGAGACCTCTTTTTTATCTTTAGATTATATGTGTGTGTGTTGTGATGTGTTTCCCCCATAATCATGTTATATGTGTCTGGATGACCCTCATCACCCCTGTTGGTGCTTGGATATAGGCGTGGTGTTTGTATTGTAAACCTTCTTCTATTTGTATCATCATTCTCCCATATTTGTGATTGACTTTTGGCAAATTCATAATGATGCAAAGCATTGGGGGCATTTAGGCTTCCTTCCATGTTGACCCAATTTTTTATTTTTATCTTGTCCTCTCATACATTCCTCACATGGCCTGATATAGTAGGGGGTTGATGAAAATTCATTTATATACTATTATTATACTTATATATTTATGAGTAGTTTTGACCCTAAAATATCAAGCTACCCCTGTGCCCTTTGTTCATGTTCTCTTTCCTCCTTTCTTTTTCTTTATCTTGCTCTCTTATTTTCTCGAGTTGTCCCTCTCATGTGTGAAAATGCCACCTTTACACCACTTTGATCTTTAGAAAATGCATTTGCTGCCAACGAATCTTTTCTCAAGAATATTCACACACTTATTTGTTAGAATTGCATTCTCAACTTGAAACCCTAATGGAACATGCTTCCTTCATCATGGGTTTGTAAAGAAAGGACTTGAAAACCTTCCTCCAAAGTGGGAACAACTTTGATCTTCCCCTTGCATGGGGGCATATCCTTCATTTCAAATTCCTTGATGAAGTTAACATCTTTGAGAAGGACTCCTTCATGATGAATCGATTTGAGAAAAAAGACATCAACTTTCGAATAGTTGATCCCTTGTGTGGACCCTTTATTTTTACACCGGGTTCCCGAGGGACCCCTTCAATTTTTTTTATCTCAAGTAAGTTCTATGGCCTCTAGCTTGTGGGTAGCTTGACTAAACCTGTTTCCTTTCTTTGCATCTAGCTTGGGAGCAGCCCGACTAAACCTGCTTCACATCTTTACGTCTAGCTCGAGAGCAACCCGACTAGACCTACTTCAAATCTTTGCCTCTAGCTCGGGAGTAGCCTGACTAGACCTGCTTCACATCTCTATGTCTAGCTTTGGGGAAGCTTGACTAGACTTTGCTTTTGAGATGGTGTGTCCCTTGAGTGGACCCCTTTCCTTTTGAAGGGTTCCTGAGAGACCCCTTTGAAATTCTTCAAACCTATCAATGGTATGTGTGATTGTATGCTTACTTGCCTACATGGTCACTTCCTAACATGTTCTATCTATGGGTAAACATGTCACTTCATGGGTGTGTCTGTGAAACCACTTCTTGACTTTGTGGAGTCCACTTTTCTCGGTTTCCTTCATGTGAGAGTTCTTGAGAGATACCTTCCTTGTAGGTGTCTGGGTCTATAAGGCACTTTTCTCGGTGTCCTTCATGTGAGATTTCTTGGAGGATACCTTCCTTGCAGGTCCACAGGCCTGTAAGGCACTTTCTTTCTTTAGCTTTGTAGTTTTGTGGAGCTATGAAGTCCTTTTCTTGTTTTGCACTCTCGGATTCGCCAGATCGTGGTCTACTCCCTCGACAGTTCAAGTATACATCTCTAATCCTACTACTTCTTCAATCTACTTTACCGAAGCACTCATCAATATTCGTGCTCGCTAAAGTAGGGTAAAAATGTATAGGAGTGAATTTCCACCCTTTAGGAAAATTCCCCTTTTACCATTCCTCACTTTAGAAAACCAAAACCGAAGGCTAAATTCCACATAAGCCTGTTGCCTTCATTCCACTTGGCACTCATTTTGAGCGTCGACAGAGGAATAACTATTGGAGACACTTGTGTGACACACTTACGTCCTTGGTAGATTCCTATGGCTAGAGCTTGTAGAGGCATTATACTTCCCATTGGAAGTCAACTTGTAATGCCCTCTTCGACCGACTGACCCAAATATGGCCATTTTCTTCACTCTTTCCTTCAAATCCACTATTCCTTCATCCATTTTGAAGGTTGGATGACCTCTCTTGGCAACTCACAAGCTCTAAGCATTCACTTCAATCATTCAAGCAACATTTTTTCACTCCATAGCAGTAATTCCATCACTCCATAAACTCAGTAGAGCAAGTGTAGAACAACACCATTGCAGTAGAGGCTTGAGTCCTCTCATTTTTTTCCCCATTAGCCTTGAGTGCTCTTGGTGGAGGTGGTAAGATTTATACTCCTCTCCTCTATTATTTGGTTGAGTAAGCACATTACTGTTTTGTAGTGTTTTAGTGTTCTTTTCTTTATTCCTTTCTTTATCATACTATTTCTCTATCGTTGCAAACTTGGCTACCCATGGAGGTGGAAACACCAAAATAGGGCTTTGATTGAGGTAGACCCCTATGGAGCCCCTCAAAAATCTCCTCTTTATTATGTGTAGGTGGATGTGCTTCGTGGAGCTAGCTCACGAACAATCTTTTCCGTGAGATTATTCTTGTCACCCTAGCATTGATCTACTTACTTTATCATATTTGTTTATATATTTCCTATTTCATAGTTTTGTTTTGCCCCTTTAAAAATAGTTAGCTAATATGCTAGTCTAGTTTCTAGTGATTCGGCCTTGTCTTTTTGGTCCTCTAGCCATATGGATGCTAGCACACCTGAGAGATGCCAACACACCATCTTGTGGTCCCAGAATCGCACTTTTGTTCTTTGATAAAGAGCTACCTAAGACACAGTGTTGAATCTGAGATCTGACTCGCCTAGCCCCTTTTCAAGTCTCGGGTCTGTAGAGTGATCGAAGGACATAATAGTCCTCATCATTCTCATCCTGCATCTCCTAACACTCCCTTAAGCTAAGGTAAGTTAGGGCAGCCTATTTCTCTTAGCCCTTTGTGACCTAGGGCCTTAACGTGGTTGGTCCCCCTCTCTTACACATACCTTTGTACTTACTGGTACCTTTCTTCAACTTCCTTGTAAATTTTTCTTCCAACTCTTCTGAAAAATCACTATCTAAATCATCTTTCATCTTAGTGGCTTTGAAGGTTGTTTCTATTTTCTTCTTTTATTTTCCAAACTTCCTCATATCAAATGCAACCAAGGTGCCAAATAGTTGTTCTTTAGTGAATTTATTTTGATCATATATTTCCTCAATAGCTGAAACCTTGTCAGTATAATTCTTGGTAGAGTCATAAAGATCTTCTCTATTACATCTTCATTTTTCAAAGTACCACCTTGATTTTTGGCTTCATTTGTCAGAGTACCACCTTAATTTTTGACTTCATTTTCTGCAATTTCAATCCTCTGAAAGTAGCTTGCAATGTATTCACCTTCTTTCATTTTCAAGTTCTCACATCTAGGCTTTGCTATTAGCTTCTTTGATAATTTAACTCTATCATTCCTTCATAGATATCTTTCAAATTTTCCCATACTTCATAAGAAGTTCCTAATGAAATAACTTTTTTCCACTCAGTCTTAGATAAATCACTGTAGATTGCATACCTTGCTTTTCCTTTTTCCTCATAGGTAGAAATCTCATCTGCAGAAGAAGGACCACTTGCCGGTTCAACATATTTTGTCTAAACAACTTTCCAAGTCTTGAAACCAAGAGAGATGATGTACCCTCTCATTTTCACTTTCTAGTCACTATAGTCAACTCCATCAAACACAAGGATTGACAAATTGTGTGCCATCAGATCTTCCTCAAGAAGTTAAGCTCTTCTTCGAGGAACCAAAGCTCTGATACCAATTGTTGAAATGCATAAGACAACTAAGAGGGAGGTGAATCATTTGTATCAAATCACATTCACTTCTTATCTTAATCAATTCCACATTCACTTTAATATGTTATTAAGTATAAACATGAAATGCAGATAACAAAAAGAAAATATCAGAGGCACCAAATTTACATGGAAAACCTAATAAGGGAAAAAGAATGGTGAGGATTAACTCACAATATAATAGTAATAAAAAACTGAATACAAAGGCTAACTGCTAGAGGGCTCACTTCCCAGAAAGGACTCACTATTCGGATACATCACAACCTACAAATAGGACCGACTTTCTAGAAGAAGGCTCATTGACTATAGACAAAGAAAGATAACAAAAAATCCACCACAACAGTTTCCATAGATTCACAACCTTGATCAAAGAATTGCAAACACCATCAACTCATTGCATTTAGGAGTCAAACATATTAAAGTATTGATGCCTTGATTTGCACTTTCGCACAATATTCTCTTCACATTTTTTCCACACACTCACACTTGTGGTGTATCATTCACAATATATTGACTTGTATTTATACCGTCTTCAATATTTGGAAATTTATCCAAGGTCGGCTACACATTCTTTATTTTGCAAATTAAAATTAGGTCGGTAAAATAACATTCCTATGGTGGATAAGAATGAGAGTGGACCAAATACATACTTAACTAGGACCCAAAACAACATCTTGGGTCAATCACACACTTCCTTAATTTATGCTTATTCTTCATGTAACGTGTAGACACCAGGTCGGCCAAACCTAATGAAAACACTAATGAACTTTGAAGTGAGCACATCCAGAACAAGATGATAACACATGAACACCTCTTAGAAAACTTTAGATATATTCACAACAACTACAACAATTTCCATACATAGAACACTTTCCAACAATCCAACCGGAATGTGCAGACACACATAGTTACTTTGGAACAAGGCTTCTGGAGTACTAAAACAAGAGTGAATTTTCTAGAACATAGATGAAATCATTATTAACCTTCTTCCAGATCCATAAGATCTTAGACAAACCATTAAAGGACTGCAGAGAATAAGCATCTCTCCCAGTCCATAAATAAACAATTCTGCTAGACCAATTCACACACCGATGAACAAAACTTTCACTCTTCATCAAACCAGAAGCTATAACTTAGGATATATTATCTAATGAAGCCCATAAACACCACTACAAATCCATAGAAGCATAGGATCAACATAGAAGAAATGTAGAGCACATTACCAAAGCACATTTAGAACACACACATAACTCTATCTTCACCGTTTATTAATTTTCTCAAAAGCACTTCATATCAGCACACCTACAACACTATAAACATAGCTCCATGTACTCACAACATCTCTACAGTATCTCAACCATACATGTACCACATGCAATCACTTGATTCCTTTCTCTAAAACTACCTGAATTGTGTTGACACCAATGACAACATTAATGACAACACCACCAGACGGGCATGTGCAAGATCATGATGGGCCAAAAAGTGGTGATATAAAAAAAGTAGCATTTTGCACTTGCCAAAAAATGCGAAAAACTTGAGTTGACTCTTTTTTGGGTTGGGTGTCAGTACATTTATCCATAGTAATGCCCATTCCTAAGTTTTATAAATCGGATATCACATTTGAATTGGATATCCAATTTTTAAAAGTAAACAAAATCGGATATCCGATTTGGGGTCAGGCAATATAAATAGAAAAAAGGTCATCTCGAATTCATTCTAACTCTTTGAAACATCCAGCAACTGGAAAAGTGACAATGGACATGAATCCGATATCCGCTTTCAGCTGATATCTGATTTTGAAGGTAAGTCTTTGGTTTTTTTTTGTTTTAATCAATTTTTGTTTGAGTTTTGTATAATTTTAACTAGTTTTTAATAGATTTTAATTAAAAACTAGGGTTTTTTACACTAATTTTATTTATATTGTGTAATTTCAATTAGATTAATTAGTTTTGAACTTCAATCAAGTATTATGGTTGAGAATTAAAACCCACAAATGCTAAACCCTCCACCACCTCTGCGCCCATCAATTGAAGAGTTAATTGGTGAAAAATTGGAGCAATTGAGGGGATTTGTGATGTTTATAAGACAATCCCTTGATTAAGGAAGACGATAAACACATTGAAAGAAATAATTAAAAATATAGAAACCCTCTCCACCCAACATAATGCCTAAGTTCTTTTGTGGCGAGAAAGCATGAGGGGATATTACTCTTGTGGATTGTCTTACGAAGATGTGAAAGATCTCAAAATAACAAAAGCCCAAATAGCCTCTTTATTTATTAACCCTCGCACTAGTCTGCCAGTTTATGTTAATAAACCAAAACTTTCTATAAAATGGTACACGAATAAGGACATTGCTGATAACTTTTGGGATCATTGGTGCATGGCTTTTGATAAACCACCCAACAAAAATAGTGATGTACCATTTTACTTTATTAAAAAATTATACGTTGAGTTTGTGTTAGGGTATCATGTCAATTACTTTAACATTAAACCCTTCCAGGGCGTAGGTGGAGGTATTCCCTAGGATAGACCAGGGGTAGTTAGAGTATTCTAGGGCCCATATGTTCCCCCTCCTCCCCTTCCTCGGCCAGCTCTAGTACGTCATCCAGATATTATCAAGGATGCAGCCACATAGACTATTCAGGCTATTCAATCTTTGAGTGATATTTTTGTTTCGCATACTGCTTCAGTAGTTGAACCACATGTTGATGATGTTGGCGATGGATCAAGTGTTGATGCATCATCCTCCTCAAGTCCACATATTTGTGTGCCACTAGATATGCTTGGGTCCTCTTGTACAACCCGTTGAGCATCCCTTGGACACATCTCATTATGATCTCCATGATGTGGACGTTATAGGAGATCAGACACAAGAGATTGGAGCACACCCTTCCAAGTCCTCTACTACTAGAGAGGAGGATGTTGGAATAGTTACATAGGTAAGATTTAAGTTGTAAATTCATAACTTGCATTTATTTTTAAATGAGTATTAATAAGAGATAGTATCAAGTACTAATATTTTTTTACATGGTATATTTAACATTTGATGTCTGAGGAGGAGCTTAGACAGGTTACTGATAGTACCCTTAGGGCCATTTCATTGGCCTCAACGTGCATGTGGTATATATTTTTGCACTCGCTCGTTCACATTTTTTTTATTATATACTTGCTTGTCATTTGAATTTTCATTGATGAAATTATATATTTTAACTTATATGTTTATCTTATTTTCCTCTTGTAGGAAACACCTAGAGCGAGCGAGGTGCAATGCTCTCCAGACTTTGCAGGTGCAATGGTAGATAAGGGAAAGGTAATTGAACTCAAATTCGATTGAATTAAGGTTTTTAAGATATTATAGTGATTATACATACATCAACATAGATTGGTAGTTTTATATACTGGTCATTTTTATATGTATAGGTGGTTATGAGTTACACATCCTTGTTGACAAGTGTCACAATGCCTAAAGGATTTGGTGTTGGAACACTTGAAGGATTGTTGAAACACCTCAAGGAGTTATCGAAACAAGTGAAGGAGATAAAGAAAAAGAGATGCCTAAGGAGGTATGTGTTTATTTTATTTTGTTTTTGGGAAATATGTTCCTATTACAGACAATTGTATGCTAACTTGTATCAATTTTATGTTTTTTTTTACATATATAGATTGGCATTGCAAAAGTTGATATGATTGGTTCTTTGAGAGGGGTATATTCTAAGACTCCTAATGGTATGAAGAGATGTATATATGAGGTAATAAAGATTTCAATTTTAGAGTTTAATTATAATTCAATGTATATTGATTTTGATGTTAATTATTTGATTTTAAATTATATAATATAACTAATCTCAATTATGGTTTGAATTTTTCTTGTGCAGTTTCCTTCAGAGCCAAAGAGTGCTTCAAAGAGGCTCCATTTTGATGATACACCAGTAGTTTAGGATGAGATAGACATTTTGGCATGTATATTTTAAATAGATATCAAGATGCTCCATTTTGATGATCCACTAGTAGTTTAGGTTAAGATAGACATTTTGGCATGTATATTTTGAATAGATATCGAGATGGCATATGCCACATTTTGTAACAAAAAAATTGAGTTGGCGTTGATGCCAATTTTATATATGGACATACACTTGATTATTGGATAATTTGATATATAGAAGTTGAGAATTGAAATAGTTTGTTCCTCATGTGCATGTTTAAACTATTCAAGGATTTAACCTTGAGCAATGGTTAAATATCAATGTACAATAGCATAAAAATTAATGGTTATATTATATAGCTCACAATCAAAAATAATGAATAATGGTTAAATTATATCATATATTTCTTAGTTATATTATGGTTATATTATATATTTTAAACAACTTTGAAGACAAGAACAATGGTAAAGTTTAACATTTTAACTTTAAAGTTTAAATACACAAATGTCATTGTCTCACACTACATGATGGTTTAGTGTCATTAGGGAGTAATTGGTGTCATTTTGTACATTACAACAAGGAAGTTGAAAAATATTGCAAATTATGAAAAGTTGTCATTAAGAATGCCTAAAGGTTGTAAAGAGGAAGCCCAATGGTCATTTGGGTTTGAAAAGTAGTTGTAACTATTGAATTTGGTGGGAAAAAATTTAAATAGGCTTGTGAACTCGAAGGGATGGTTGGAGAATTTGTTCATTGAGAAGAAGAAATAAAATTTCATTGTTTCCTTGCAATTTCCTGAGTTTTTCAAGAATTCTGAAGTTTCTTTGTGTTGTACGGTTCCGTACAAGGTAATCTTGCACTCTAATGGATTGAATTCAGTGGGAAGCAGGGTTAACCTCACCAAAAACTTGGGTTACTAACCTTAACACATACACTTGACCAATTGACCTCCATTTTTGAACTTCATGTGCTTAGGTGCACCTGCACCATACAAGCCTGTAGAAAAAGAACTCATGTCACATTAGTTATGTCTTACACCAGTTCAACCAAGATTTACACCTACCCTCTGGTCTACAAATCTCCTTCCTTGGTTCATAGATAGTGATTCCAAAATCTACCCTGCATCCTTGACATTACTTTCACTTGAATAAGTCACCATATTTGCATTTCAGCCTGATGTTTGTCTTCTATCTACTCCTTGATCAAAACCAAATGATGTTTCTTCCTTATTCATACAATCAAACTCTTACCAACAGTTGCTTGAATTTCCTTACCCTTTATCACAACTTCATGCTTGCATCTATCCTTGGGTTCTTGTTCTTTTTTTCCTTTCATCCCTATCATCAATCCTCTTATCTTACCAGCAACAAGTACCTTTGTACCTACTATACCTATAGAACCTTCATGCTTTGCAACATTCTTCCCAACCAATGGACACACAATGGACCCTATTATGACATTAGCATACCAATTTACTACCAATTCGGTCTTCAAACCTATTTCAACCTTCACACCTATTGTCAGAGTATTTTCAGACTTCAAACTAACCATCTCACTTGAAGTTGCTTGTTTAAGGTTGTAGTCAAGGGTTTGAGGACCTTAGAATGTATTAAGAGGTCATTCCACCTACTGTTCATGTTTTGATTTGGTTGAATGGGCCTGGTTATAATACGAATAGGTGTAGGAATAGATATCTAGTTGTGGCAAAGATATTTAGTGGAGATTTCCATGTTGCCCCTATGGAAAAAGCATGAATTTATGCCTAGGAGGCATAGCTTGAAGTAGCAGATTAAAGCAATAGTTTAGAAGAATGTTAGAACATAGTTGTTTTTGTGTTATCCGATGGAGTTTTATGTGATAGAAGGTCTACAAAGGCAGGTTAGGTCATTTGGATGTTTGGGCTTGAAGCCCTAGTTGAACAAAGAGTGAAAATGGGTGAAATTGAGAGGTTTTAAGAAGGAAATGTGTGAGAACTTTGGGGGAAGAATAATTTTAAGGTGAATTAAGTTTTTGCAGGGTGAAATAAGAATTTTTGAAAAGATTTTGAGGTTGAATGAGGTCTGGAGATGGGTTTTTCAATAAACCTTTGCTTATTTGGTGAAAAATGAGGGTTTCATGAAAGAGGGTCTTAGCAAGTGATTTTTGACTCAGTGGCTAAAGAATTATTTTTTTTGGAGGTAGTTTGAGGACTTTATAATGGTAGTTTGAGTGGGCAGCAAGATTGAAGGAAAATTCCTTTGTTAAAGTGGGCTAATTGGAGCCCCTTTTCCAGCGTTCAAGGTCAGTTAGATGGTATGGTTCCAAAGTAAGTACATGTTATTTTGTGATTTATTTCTTGGGTGTAATAAGGTCATAGATGACCATTTGGAGTCATTTGTATAAAAATGTAAAAAGTTGTCAAGTTGCTAAAATGTTGTCAAGCAACTTTTGCAAGAAATTTCAAAAATATATTTTTATTAACAAATTGTTTAAACGTTGGCTGTAAATATCTGGGACACATCCAAATGGGTATTTTTATGCTAGGAATGGTCCTATTATGCACCAAAACACATGGAATCGCTCCAAGCTACATTCAACCGACAAAATCCCTTAAGAGTCCAAAGTGCAAAATGACTACAAACTTCAACATGCTCATATTCAGACATAGTGATGCTTAGAAAATTCTTGTATGACCCTATGGGATCGCGTTGGGCCCCTCTATAATAACCTCTCTTGGTTTTCACTATCTCGGAGGCATTTTCCTATGGTGGCAAATTCTCGCTTGGGAAAATCTGTCAAATGCAAGTAGTTGAAAGTTGCAAAGTGGTGCAACTTTTGTTCTGCAACTCGTGTGACCAAACAGACTATTTCAACACATTTAGGTGGGTATGTTTACATTAGGCATGGTCCTCTTTCACACCAAAACATGCGGAATCACTCCAAGCTACATTCAACTGGTAGAATCCCTTAAGAGTCCAAAGAACAAAATGGTTGTAAACTTTAGCATGGTTGTATTGACACTTAGAAAATTATTTTCTAACCCTATGGGATCATGTTGGAACCCTCTATAGTAACCTCTCAGTTTTCTCTATCTCGTAGGTGATTTCCTATGGTGGCGAATTCTCGCTTGGGGAAAAAGCTATCAAATGCAAGTAGTTGAAAGTTGCAAAGTGGTGCCACTTTTGTTCTGCAACTCATGTGACCAAAAAACCTATTCTGATGCATGTAGGTGGGTACGTTTACACTAGGCATGGTCCTCTTTCACACTGAAACACGCGGAATCGCTTCGAGCTACATTCAACCAGCAGAATCCCTTAAGAGTCCAAAGTGCAAAATGGCTGCAAACTTCAGCATGTTTGTATTTAGACACCATGACACTTAGAAACTTCTCGTCTGATCCTATGAGATTGCATTGGGCCCCTCTACAATAACCTCTCTCGGTTTTCTCTATCTCGAAGACATTTTCCTGTGGTGGTGAATTCTCGCTTGGAGAAAAAGTTGTCAAATGCAAGTAGTTGAAATTTGCAAAGTAGTGCAACTTTTTTTTTACAACTCGTGTGACCAAACAGACTATTTCAATGCATCCAAGTGGGTATGTTTACACTAGGAATGGTCCTCTTTTGCACCGAAACACGCAGAATTGCTCTGAGCTACATTAAACCGGTAGATTCCCTTAAGAGTCCAAAGAGCAAAATGGTTGCAAAATTCACCATGATCATATTTTGACACCGTGATGCTTAGAAACATCTTGTTTGACCCTATGGGATCATGTTGGGTCCCTCTACAATAACCTCTCTTGGTTTTTTCTATCTCGAAGGCCTTTTCCCGTGGTGGCGAATTCTCGCTTGGGGAAAAAGTTGTCAAATGCAAGTAGTTGAGTGTGTAAAAATGACTTTTTAGTCATTCCACCCATTGTATCCTATTTTAACTCAATGGAATGACATAATTATGGGTAGGGGACATATGTGCATTATTTCTGTAGCAGGGGAGGCGAGTTGAAATCAGAATTTTCACCGTTTTAGACCCCTAATTGGGTAACTTTTACAAAGGACCTATGCCTTAAACTTTCCTTTTCACCCAAATTTTGATTGGGAAGCACTCACCAGCCAACATAACCCCAAATTCCACAATTATTTTGCAGATACACATTTCGCAAAGCACCCTACCATGTAACCCTCATTTCTTGCACTTTACATGGGGGATTTATTGAAAAAAAACCTTCCAAGGCATATTTAACCCAACCAATACCTCCAAAACTTCATAAAAGACCTGCAAAAACTCAAAAGATCAAGAGATCTTTGCATCCGCCACCCAAGAATTCTATCATTTTCTCACTCAAACCACCCAATTTCACCCAAAAATGCACTATTTTCCACTTAGGGCATCATGCCAAACCAACCCAAAGATATTCCTTGCACACATTATTCAAGATTACTCCAAACCAACCCTAATACATGTAAAATAAGATTCAATATGCATCATAAGGGAGATTCAAGAATGGTAGTAGTAATTTTTTATTTTTTTTAATCAACAAGCCGTAAGGCTATACAATGATATATATTGATAAAATTATATACAATATATCCAAAAATGCCAGACAGGCTTAGTACAAAGGAGTCATATGGACATAAAATTTCATGTATATATCAATAGTACAAAACATATTTCCCTCTAGGGGAAGGAAATAGATCTCGTGTTGACTTTGAAATTCGACTGGATGGAGTGATTGTTGGTTCTCTTGTCTTTCAAACACACTTGTTGGTCCTCCTCTCTTCACTCTAGACATTGAAAATATAGTTTACCATAGTAGCAGAATGTGTCAGTAATAAGAGTAAATGAAAATAGATTGAAGATAATTATCTATTTGGATTATAGATAGAAAAAGTGAAAAAAAATACATATGGAACTAAAAGCTTTAAAAATATTGTATCCATATCAGACCATTACCTTAATTTCAGCTTCTTGAACAGTTATATCAGAGCATTACCTTAATTTCAGCTTCTTCAACTATATCCAAAACTTGCAAATTCAAAACCATGTTTCCAAAACTAGACCATGTTTCCAAAACCTGCAAATTCAAACTTTCATGCTAGTCCTTCTCTCTTCACTCTAGACATTGAAAATATAGTTTACCATAGTAGTATAATGTGGTAGTAATAAGACTAAATGAAAACAGATTGAAGAGAATTCTCTATTTGGATTATAGATAGAAAAAGTGCAAAAAAATGCATATGGAACTAAAAGGTTTAAAAATATTGTATCCATATCAAAGCATTGCCCTAATTTCAACTTCTTCAATAGTTATATAAGAGCATTACCTTAATTTCAGCTTCTTCAATTGTATCCTAACTGTCCCATCAACCAACGAATTACTTTTTGAAAGTATTAAATAAAGAACACTAATGAACTTAAGCACAATGAACCTAAGCATTGTACCTTCCATTCTTGAATATGCTATTCAAGTGTGCCTAAAGGGTCATCTCTTTTCTTAAGATTATCCAATATTGCTTCATGATCATCATTACTAAGTGTCCATAGTTGTTTTGTCCTTGGTTTGGTGTGATTCTTCAATAACTTAACATTTTTTTCTATAACAATGTGCAAATACATGACAATGGTTTTGTGTTTCTCATAGTCTTCAAATGAAAGTATGCCATTCTTTTTAATCATGTATGTTTGCAACCAAGTTCCTGCAACCACAACTGAACCTGTAGGATACATGAACCCATCATCATCTTCCATTGGTTGTGTTAGATTATGCTTTACCCACACAAATTGATCCAGCCAATACTCTGATCTCTCTTCATTCCCCTGTGGTGCAACAACTGCAAAAACATGTCCTGGTTGTAGTAAATATGAAATATGGTCGTAATCAATTAAACTTTTCATTGTCATTTTTCATGGATATTGTTTGAGATAAAGGATTTAGATACTCTAGAACCCATGTATCCACCCACTCACTTGACTCACACTAATCCCACTTTCACTGAATACAACTCTACCAAAAACAAGCCAACTCTCGTGTCCAAATGGTCCATGTTCTTGCATCTGAGCTTCGAAATGAATGCATCTTTGAAGAATATTTGATTGTATGACAATCCAATCTGCCTCCCAATGTGCCCTCCTCAACCAACCAAAATAATCTGTTCACTATTGAATCAAGTGTCCCTCCCTGTGACAGTGTTGAACTACACCAATCAACAATAGAATGTGCATCACTAAATTTTTCTCCTGAAATCTTCAATTTCTCCTTAACTAGATCTCTCTTTACACATGCACCTTCTCCATCATGCTCCCCTTTCCCATGCCCAGCTTCAAAAAAACTCTAAATATGAGGTACACCCTTCTCTACATGCATCTACTCAACCAATAAAACATTAAAGCATTCTTGAATTGACCTATGTAGTTATCTGACCAAATGAGATGTCAGCCCACTATTATATCATGCTCATGCAGGAACTCAATAAAATTTTCAAAACAATGTTGGACATACTTAGATGAGTGAGACCTATCATCACTCATATAAAAATGATACTCTTTGATTATCTTTCGATCCTCTTCTCTACTACGAGGTGCATGTCTATATGTTATGTGGACAAACATAATAATCTGAATGGAATTGTAATATTGAGATTGTACCTCATTTTGTGGTTGCAATGTGTAGTTTTATGCAAAATCAACCACTAATATAATAGTGCCAATCGGAAAAGAGTCTTTACACATCCTAAATTGTTGATCCAACCACTAAGACCTATGGCTATGCCTTGCATACTTGTAAAAAATATTTTCCTTAAAATCTGAAATAAAATCAGCAACACTGCATTCTTTTGTAACCAACTCACATCTAGAACCTTCACCTCCACTTTGCAAAGTATATTTGACTATCTCATATCTCTTTTTCTCAACAAGCTTCTTTCCAAATTCATGTTCAAAACCCTCATGAAAACATTGGACAAACTTTGGCAAGCCACCACATTGTGAGTACTTCACATTTAAATAATCATTTCTATAGAAAAACCAACCATCATCTCTAGAACATAAAAATAGATCTAGCAAGTCCCTTGATGATTTTGGAAGATGTATTGCACCACACTCCTAGAAAATTTCATTAGTATGCAAAGTAGAACGAATATAGCATAATAGTTCATGGTACATTAAAAAATCCACATGGTATTTGCAACAACAATTATTACAAATTTTAAGAGGCACACAATAAAATGGATTCAAAACTTCAAAAGTCCTTTGTGAGATTTCCATATTTGGATGTGTTTCAATAAAAAATTTGAACAACATTGTTTGGCTTGATTCCAAGAAATTTTTACGATGCGATGTATGGTCTCGATTGCTAATTCTTAACTTTAAAACATCCTTTGCATTGGGTGATACTCTAGAGTTATCATGCCAAAATTGTTGAATTACCTGCTTGACATTATCGGTTAGCTTCTTATCAACATGTGGAAACCTCCTGACAAAATCCCATGTATCATTTTGAACAGGATCATCTATTCTTTCTCTTCTTGCAAGTGTTCTATCCAAAGTTCTACGATTTATGTCAAAATCAATACAATTTTGTCTCATAAAATGAGCCTTTTTCAATTAATGGCTCACTAGGGCGGTTGTAATGACTCTTCGAGTAGCTCTCTTATCTTTTTCCTTGTTATTTTTTCCAATAGACTTGAGAGCATTAAAAATATTTTTGACAATAATATAATTTTTTTCGGTCTTCTTGTTCACATGAATCTTCAATTTGGCTAGCAAAGGTCTCATCTTTTGTATCTTTAGAAATTGTACACAAATTTGGCATTCTTTGGTCAATGTCTTATTACTAAAATATTGGTTGAAAATTTGCGTAGCCCACAACCGAATGGTTCGTGTTGACCTCTTTCCTTCAAAATTGTTTATAATGTTCTCATCAATTTCAAGTAACCATTTAGGGGTTCTTGAAGGTCTTGAATTTGGAATATGTATTTCTTCATTTCTCATGTAATTTGGTGAAACACAATTTACACTTGGTTCAATATTATGTTCAATATCTTCAATTTCAACATTTTCAGCTTGAACATTTTCAATATCAATTTCAATATTATGTTCAACATCTTCAATTCCAATATTTTCAGCTTGAACATTTTCAATATCACTTTCAATAGTTTCATTCCCAAATTTAATATTATGTTCAACATCTTCAATTCCAACATTTTCAATATCAATTTCAATATCATGGTCAACATCTTCAATTCCAACATTTTCACCTTGAACATTTTCAATATCAATTTCAACATTAGGATTCCCAATTTCAATATTGTGTTCAACATTTTCACCTTGAACATATTCAATTTCCTCTTCACTTTAAAGACCAAAGGCTCAGGTTCACCAATATTTGACATACCTTCTCTTCTCTTCCTATTAATTTCTCTATCTCTTTGTATGCATGCTTCAATTTGTTCTTTTGTAAGCCTTCTCTTACATTTTTGCTTCTGAAGACTATTGCTCCCCATTATATCTCCAAAAAGATGCTAAAAAAATTATTGCTTATGACAAATTTGAATATAAGATTCTCCAAAAAGTTGATCTTTGTCTCTTCCTATCTAAAATCACATTTTTCTAGCCTAGAAAAGCGTGCAAATAGAATTTAGGGTTTGTTGGGTTGCCCAAAATGACCCACTTAAGGTTTTTCTATGGTCCACAAATTGGATATCTGATTTGAAAAAAAATAAAAAATGTATAGTAGTGGTAAGATTTTGGTGCCACAAATCTGATATCTGATTTGTGGCACACATAGACCCAAGATTAATTAGGAGGTGGATGGTGGACAAGAGATAGAGAGAGAGAGAGGGAAAGGGAGAGATAGGGAGAGAGAGAGAAAGAGGGAAAGGGGGAGAGAGAGAGAGAGGGGGAGGGAAGAGAGAGATGGGTGGTGGGGAGAGAGGGGGAAGGGGGAGGGAGAGAGGGAGGGGGAGAGAGGGGGAAGGGGGAGGGAAAGAGAGGGAGGGGGAGAGGGAGGGTGAGGGACAGGGACAAAGGAAGGGCAAGGGAGAGAGGGAGAGGGAGAGAAAGGGAGAGGGAGGGTGAGTCATAGAGGGAGAAGAGGGGGAAGGAGGG